>CM052710.1:40257674-40280016 GCA_028551405.1 Uromys caudimaculatus
GGGGACACGGGGTTTCTAAAGAAAAGGGGAATCATCGGAAATGTAAATAAAATATCAAAAAAATAAATAAATAAATAAATAAATAAATAAATAAATAAATAAAAAGAGTTAGAAACTATTGTGAGCCTCTGTGGGTGCTGGGAACCAGGCCCAGACAGGGCCTCCGAAAGAACAGCAAGGGCTCCTAACACTGACTCATTTCTCCAGCTCCTTGATTTTGATAGTTTTGTTGAGAAAAGGTCTCAGATAACCCAGGCTGGCCTTGAGCTATGCAGCTGAGGACAAACTTGAACTCCTGATCCTCCTGCCTCACCCCCCCATCCGACTCCCCAGTCACAGGCATGTGCCACCATGCCTGCTTTTTTCATTGTGTTTTCTTCATTAATTTGGTATTTCTGAACACTGAGCTTGTATGTGTATTCTCATATATTTCCATTCCTTTCTCCTTCACAGTAGATCCAAGTCTAGGCAACATTTAAATCTTTAGAAGTTTGTAAAACGCTGAACTATGAACTAAGAGACGACATGCTAAGCACGAAAGGCAGATTCAACAAACAAATGAAATATAGTCTCTGAAAAAGGCCCAGGTCAGAGGCAAGTGTGCATACAGCACTATACCTTAGGCCCACCAAATGTCCACCAGCGACAGGACAGACATTAGTCTTGATTATACAGTGAAATACAGGTTCAGTACACATGTCACCTCAAATGGTTCTCTAAAATACTGAACAAAATCAAAGTATCAGAACAAAGTATGGTATCATATATCTATGTTTCAAAATATGTAAAACCACCTGGGGATGGTGGCGCACACCTTCAATCCTAGAACTTGGGAGGCAGAGGCAGGTAGAATTCTGTAAGTCCAGGCCAGCCTGGTCTACATAACAAGTTCCAGGATAGCCAGACTACATCATAGAGAAACCCTGTCTCAAAAAAACAAGGGGTAGGAGTGGGGATTGGACTGAAGATGTCACTCGTTTGGAAGAGTGCTTGCTTATCTGGCAGGAAGCCTTGGGTTCAAGCCCCAGCACTGCATAAAACAGGCACAGTGGTGCATGCCTGTGATTCCAGCACTTGGGAGGTACCTCAATGGAGGAGGGTGGGAAATTCAAGGCCATCCTTGGCTACAAATTGAGGCCAGCCCTGGTTACATGAGATTCTGTCTCTAAAAAAAATGGTCACTAGCACTTTGACCACACATTGGTCTTGGGGTTAGAAACACCCAAATCATTATAAGTGAATAAATCCCACTGGTAGGCTTATTGTAAAATGTGGAACTTTCTGTAGCAGGTAGGAGCTACAGGCAGCACTCCTACAAGAAGGTGGCTTGGGAGGGAATGAGTTGACAGAAAAGGCAAGTCACCAGTGGCTCTGCTCACCCTACCTGGGGAAGAAGGGAGGAGCGTTCCGAAATCACGTACACTGTCAGGGAGCCCTCTGCTTGCTTCTCCGGCTCAGCTAACATGGCTTCTGCCTCTGGGGACAACAGCAGTGATACACCAGAAGAAACATTATTCCAGCTTTCCAGGTCCCCAGAGTGCTTGCGCCAATCAATCCTCCCTCACACTCAGCAAATGCCAGGCTTGAGCAAGCGGGTCCACCTCTCTGACCACAGGAGGACTCGGCTGAACCCCAAGGCATCTCACTTTCAGCTTTCTCAGAGAAGCTTCAGTGGTTAAGACACAGCACTTAGATGTCCCAGTTAGGGTTACTACTGCTGTGAGGAGACACCATGACCAAAGCAATCTGGGGAGAAAAGGGCTTATTTCAGCTTACGCTTCCAAATCCATCTCTGAGGGAAGTCAGGGCAGAAACTTAAGCAGGGCAGGAACCTGGAGACAGGAGCTGATACAGAGGCCGTGGAGGAGTGCTGCTTACTGACTTGCTCATCATGGCTTGCTCAGCCTTCTTTCTTATAGAACCCAGGACCACCAGTCCAGGGATGGCACCACCCACAATGCGCTGGGTCCTCCCCCATCAATCACTAATAAGAAAAATCCTTACAGCTGGATCTAATGGAGGCGCTTTCTCAACTGCATTTCCCTCCTTTGAGATAACTCTTTGTGTCAAGTTGACATAAAACTAACCAGCACAGGAGACTGGAAGGAAAAGAGGGCACCTCATCAAAACTGTCATACCATGTACACTGCCCAGTGACAGTGCCTCCTCCTCGTGCTCCAGAGCTCTCCGGTAGGCCTTCTGGAATCGGCACTTGATTTTCATTTTGTCTGGAAGGGAGAACACATGAGGAGCATGAGGCCTGATGGGCCCGCCCAGCTGAGCACCTCCAGCAACAATGACAGCAGGATGGCTCTCCAGAGAAAGAGCATGCACCAGGAAGTGACAGTGGCCACTCCAATCATTTCTGCAAAGAGGACAGTAGACACATGATATTTACCTTTTGTCCCAGCTCCTGCGTCTGCCTATGAGCTCACTGGTCCTCTAGCTAGAAACACCCAAACCAAAGGAGTTTATTTCAATGTATGTTATATTGCTTGGGGAGAGGAGAAAAACCATATGGTCATTCCAACTGCTGCCCTCAAGCAATCAGTCAATGAACACTGAGAGAAGCAGTGTACCAAGTACAACTCAGTAAGTTAGTAATAAAACAAGGTTGCCTGCTGTCTCCTCTATCAGTCAAGGTCCTTAACGTTGTTCTCTGTAAAGGTCCTGACCAATGCAGTAAGCAAGGAAAATGAAAATGAAAAAATTCAGAAGTAGGCTGCAGAACTGATTCGGGGGATTAAGAGTACGTTGCACAAGCATAAAGATCTGAATTCACATCCCCAGTTTCCACATAAAAGCCAGATGTGGGGCACATGGCTGCAACCTCAGTGGCGGAGAGTAGAGGCAGAGGACTCCCTAGGCAGCCAATCTGGCTGATCAGGGGCTACACAGAGAGATACTACCTCAAGGAAACAAGCAAACAAAAATAAAGTGAATAAAAGAAAGAAAATTATAAAAGACTTTTGTAAAAGCATTAGATATGGATATGTGGACAGGGCTGTTGCATAATGCCTGGAGATTTAGGGATTCTAAGATAATTCCAGGTTAGCGAGCACCCCTGCCTTAAAAAGTAAGATGCAGAGCTGGAGAGACGACTCAGGGGTTAAGAGCACTGACTCCTTTCCAGAGGTCCTAAGTTCAATTCCCAGCAACCACAGGTGGCTCACAACCATCTGTAATGGGGTCTGATGCCCTCTTCTGCTGTGTCTAAAGACATCATAACCAAGATGCAAGTTGGGGAGGAAAGGGTTTATTGAGCTTACACTTCCATGCTGCTGTTCATCACCAAAGGAAGTCAGGACTGGAACTCAAGCAGGTCAGGAAGCAGGAGCTGATGCAGAGGCCATGGAGGGATGTTACTTACTGGCTTGCTTGCTTCTCCTGGCTTGCTCAGCTGGCTTTCTGACTTGCTCAGCTGGCTTTCTTATAGAGCCCAAGACTACCAGCCCACAGATGGTACCACTCACAAGGGGCCCTCCCCCCTTGATCACTAATTGAGAAAATGCCTTACACCTGGATCTCATGGAGGCATTTTTCTCAACTGAAACCCCTTTCTCTGTGATAACTCCAGCTTATGTCAAGTTGACACACAAAACTAGTCAGTAAACTCTCTCTCCCTCTCTTTCACACACAAGCTAAAATAAATATCTATCTTTGAAGTACTGTAATTATTACACACACACACACACACACACACACACACAAAACAAGAACCAGGAGGTGGAGCGATAGCTCAGCAATTCAGAGTGCTGGCTGTTCTTCCAGAGGACCAGGGTTCAGTTCCCAGCACTCACATAGCACATACTCCAGTCCCAGGGGATTTGATTCCCTCTTCGGGGCCTCCACACACACATGGTACACAGTCAGGCAAACACTCATACAGATACATAAAATAAAAAAATCTAAAAAAAAAAAAAAAATTCTTCTTAAAAGAGAGAACCAACTGAAAAACAGCTAGCCCTAGGAATAGTTAGTTCAGCAAGATGGCCACACAAAATTGAGCCAAGAACCCACAGCTGCAACAAGTAATGGCGTCTGTGGAACTAAAGCCAGCCACAGCAGCACAGATTTGTAATCCCTGCATTCAAGAGGCTGAGGCAGAACAGACACAAGTCTGAAGCCAGCTAAAGATACAGGGAGACACTGTCTCAATAAAGAAACAAGCAAACCAAAAGTGAACTAGAAGCATGAAATAAAATAATAAATAACTTTCGTAAAAGCACTAGCTATGGAAATGTAGAGTGAAGCCTAGAAATTTAAGGAATGCTAAGACAGTTTCTCATTTAGCATTAATATTGCACTTCCTGTTTATTAAGACAGGCTTTCACTATGAGCCTTGACTAGCCTGGAACCTGCAACATAGACCAGGTTAGCCTGGAACTCAGAGATCCACCTGCCTCTGCCTCCTGAGGTCTAGGATTGAAGGAACGCACCAAACAAATGGCTAAAGTGATTTAAAGAGTGAGACAGAAAGTGATTGTGCTGCTTAAAATAACAAAGGGTGTTTGAAGGAGCTCAGGGGAAGCTGTGTCCGGTTAGCAGCTGCTGCAGAGAAGCAAGCCAAGGAATTATTAAAGGTCCTTGATGACTCTCAATTGTTATTTTAATTCTAGAACCAAAGATCACATTCTAGCATCAAAGAAAATACTGATGAAAAAACAAATTGAACACGAGATTCTGCAGTAAAGATCAGAGTCCTTGCCAGGCATGGTGCAGGTCTGGTCCACACAGCAAGTTCCAGGACAGCAAGGGCTACCCAAAGAAACCCTGTCTCGAAAAAAATAGAAATACCCAACCTCAAAAATCACATTCCCCAAGCCCTTCTCCACCTTTCTTTCCTCTCCGGCAAGTGAGAATGGAGTCCAGGCTCTCCTGTGACTCTACCACTAAACCAAACCTCCAGTCTTACAGTATTTTGCCTGTTGCTTTCTCTCTAATTTGACAATAAACATCTTAAAAACATTACCAATTTATTATTCACCCTCAAGTTCTTGGTACCTAACAAAGTGCCCAACAATAAAGTGTGTGATGTTAAAATGGCAAAGGTCTGAATACACATCCGGTGTGACTTCAAACGTTTTCTTTCAGGTACGTTCTGCTTTTGCTATACACTGATGGGTATCAATTGCTACTGGTAAGGTAGCATAATTTAACTTATGAATTATATTACCACCATAACGACAGACACTGTACATAAGGCTAGCACCTGCCCCCAAATAAATACACTTCATTCCAAAGCAGGTCTTTTCTCTTGGGATTGGGGGGGAGGGGGAAGGATGATGGCTCAATGAGTAAAGGCACTTGCTACCAAGCCTGATGACCTGAGTTGGATCCCCAAGACCGGGATCCATACCGTGGAAGGAGAAATGACTCCCGGAAGTGGTCCTCTGACCTCCACATGATGCTCCACAGCACACACACATCCACACATACATACATGTGCGCGCGCACACTAAATAAAGGTAATAAAACATTTTAAAGTAAGTTATGAGACGCCCACGCTCCTCCTATGCAATCCAACTCTGGGTTTGGGGTCTGGCTCAGATGGAAAAAGCAGCCCTGACAACTCTCAAGGGAACTCACATTTCAGAGGGATCTCTCGCTCATGCACAACGGTGAAGGGTAGCTTCTCCTGGTCGTCCAGGGGCACAGAGTCTCGAGTAAACACAACTGTGACTGGCACCTTGAGCCGGAGCTGCACAAGGGATGAGGAGCATCGGGGCCTTTTAGCAATGTCTGCACCTTACAGGTGGACTGTCCCCTGGTCCCCCAGCCCCGGTCCTGCCCACCCAGTCTCACCTGCAGAGCATTCAGCCCACTGATCTCTGAGTAAGGCAATGGGGCACGGTAGGTCTCAGTCGTCTTCCACCAGAGCGGCAGTCCCAGAAGGATGGCCACCGCGGCGAAGAAAAGCGCGGCACGCTTGCCCCGGACCACCTCTGAGAGCACAGAGGGCCGACTAAGGCGCGGAACTTGGGTGCGATGCCCGCCACACCAAGATCGCAGTCACCGAGATCACGGAGGACTGCGGCCGGCCCGGAACCCAGAGCAAGCCGCTCCTGCGTGGTGGGACCCCAACCCCAGGCTGGAGGGAGCTATCAGGCTTCTCGCGCCCCACTCACACATTCCGCCCGCGAGACCTCCCCCCTGTGCCCTCCACCCGAAAGCCACCGCACCTAGCTCCGTAGCCGCGGCTCCCGCGGCCGCCATGCTCCCTTTCGGCTGCCCAGGTCACGATAGGGCGGGGCTTCATGAGCTTTCTCCAATCGGAAACTCCAGAATGAGGGGGCGGGACCACGGCGCGCAACCGCTGCCAATCCCGAGCGACACTGCTGCCGCTAGCGCGCAGGCGGAGTTTATGAGCCGACAGGCGCCCGGCTGGACATTCAATCTGACCCTGGCTTTCCCGAAGCGCAGCGGTTACTCTTTTTTTTTTTTTTTTTTGGTTTTTTTTCGAGACAGGGTTTCTCTGTATAGCCCCGGCTGTCCTGGAACTCACTGTGTAGACCAGGCTGGCCTCGAACTCAGAAATCCACCTGTCTCTGCCTCCCAAGTGCTGGGATTAAAGGCGTGCGCCACCACTGCCCGGCGCGGTTACTCTTTAGCTGTACAACGCCAGTTTAGAGAGAAAGGTCAGTTTAGAGAGAAGGCGATACTTGCTATGTAGCCCAGGCTGGCCTTGGACTCTGGGAGAACCCCCTGCCTCAGCCTTTCCAATGCAGAGGATTACAGGCATGCACCATCACGCTCAGCGGAAGGAGAGTATTTACTTAAATGAAGCCGAGCTTATCAAGAACCTGACTCCCGAAAAGCCTTCTAGTGTCATCTCTAACATAGGTCTTCTCTTCAGAACACCAGCTCTTCTAAGCTTAAAGACAGAACTGACAAAACGGTAATTTTTTAGCATAATTGTCTACTATGTGATTAATTTTATTATAGTGTTGAGACAGATCTCCCTATATGCTCTAGAAGGTTAAAGTGATCCTGTCCCTAATGCCTAATGCTTCAGCCTCCCAAGTAGCCGAGACTATAGGCACAGGTCACCATGTCCAGCTTCCAGGACTTAAAAATCGGTTCCAATTATGAGCGATTTAGGATGCTTCATTGAAAATTCCTGAGCACAGAGTCAGTATAGTAATGCCTCCAGTACAAATCCTAACTGAACAGCCTCTCTTTGAGCGTTTTCCTCCCATGAAAAGGACAACAGTACCTACTTTACAGAGCTGTATTAATACATATTATAATAGTGCTCAGAAGAACAGTGCCTGGCAGAAGCACACAGAAACTGCTGAGTTAGCTGATTTGGTTATAAGGTCAGGCCACACAGAGCAGAGTATCAATGATTTTTCCAGTTCACACCAGTCTAGTGCACCCTACCTCATACTCCGGCCCAGTGGTGATCATTCACCACAAAGCCCTATCAGTTCTAGCTTTGTCCAGATCCTCTGATGAATCCCTTCTCTACATGGAAGTGGGTCATAGCCCTTGGCAAGCTCCTAGTCACTCTACTTAGCTCTGCAACCCCAAGTCTTGGAAGGTTTCCTTATTGGAAAAGGCCTAAGTGCACATTCTTCCCTAAATGTGTCAGGCCTCAGCAGGGATCAATAATTCTTAGATGGGAGAGAATTGGCCCACTCCGAATCCTGCTTGTCCTCTTGACTCCCTTTGAGCCTTGCACAGAATCTGTTTCAGGAGTTTCTCATCATGCTGAAGCTGCAATCCAATATCCTTTGATGTGTCAGTCCCTGGAAGACCTGTACCCCCATACACCCTCTTATAGCTCCTGCTCTGGAGATCAGCAGGCAAGAGCCTGAGCTGGATGGTGAACCAGGTGAACCCTTCCTCCACAAACTTGAAGCCCAGTAAAATTCAGATCTCACCTCACCACCAGTCAGAGGGCTCTGAGATAGGATCAGCAAGAGATCACACACATGGAGGTAGACTTCGGTGTGTGCAACAGACAGATGGACAGACAGAGTGGCGCACTGTGTTTTGCTCCCATTTATTTGCTATGTACTCAGAGCATGAGTCAGGGCCAGGGTTCCCGTCCCCGATCCCAAGAGAAAAGGTCAGCAAGCAGAGCCCAAGGACAAACTACACCATCAAGGGAAACTGTAAAGGCTGGTGGAGACAGGGGAAAGGTCCACATGTTCTGTTCTGACTTCTAGAAAGCCCCCCGTCCTCAGACATGGGCGGGCCTCTCTACCCTCCCCTCCCGTGGTCTCGGGTGCAGTGATGTGAGGCATTGTGAGATGTGAGATGACTTGGTGCTAGATAAAGGTATCTCTGTTCTGCATGGCTATTTGGCCCTGGCTGTGACTATAGGCAACATGGGGTGTGCATTGCTAGGCCAAGGGCTGTAGGTCAAGTAAGCGTGCCTTAGTAGGCATGGTTGGCGACGTAGAGGGACTGTGCTGCTGCTCCACCATCTCCACTGCCTTCATATCTGCCCTGGGCTGCAAGCCCGTTCATCTGCAAAATGGAATGGGATTAGATGAGCAGACTAAACCAGACCACAGATGTGGGGTGCTGCGTGGTTTGGGACCTCTGGTTGGTGTACACAGTCCCTCCCCAGTCATCACCTCCAGCTCCCTACCTCTGCCCGCTTGATAAACTCCTCAGTAGCAGCCTCAGCATTATCCCTTTGTCCTCTCCAGGCATTGAGTGCAGATGCCTGCAGGGCACGCCCATAGGAGAAGGTGAGGGCCCAGGGCCGGGGAAGTGGGCAGCGATTGATGGCATTGAGGTTGAGTGATGCTTCCTCTTCACTCTGACCCCCAGACAGGAAAGTCACCCCTGGAGTAGAAGGAGAAAACAGACTGACTGATCATTCTCTGTTTTCTCCTGGGTAAAGGATTCCAGTGTCACAGAAGAACCCAAAGTCAGACCTGAAGGAATAGGAGCAATTTAGTACCTGGGACAGCTGGGGGCACAGTACGACGCAGGGCAGTGACAGTTGCCATGGCGATCTCTTCTGGGCTATATTTGATGGGACAGGCATGGCCAGGGGTCACCATGTTGGGCTTGAGCAGAGTCCCTTCCAGGTATACATGATGGTCACTCAGGGCCTTGTACACAGCAGCCAGGACCTCGGGAGCAGAGGAGGTTTCTGTAGGGCTGGGACCACTGCCGAGTGCACTGTGTTCCCCCCATCCAGGAGTAGGAGGGTACAGGAAACCAAGGGCTCCATATAGGCTTATTCTCTGAAGCCAGTTTTGGAATCAGCAAAGATCCTTAAGGGAGAATGTGCTTGGATCTTAGCAGAGATGGAGTATAGGCACCCCTACTAGGCTGTGCCGGCCATACTTGAGCTCAGCTGTGGCCTTACCTTCTCTGTAACGTACTGGCAACGTTTGAGGTCATGGTCTCCATCAGGCAGGATCTCAGGCTCCACAATAGGCACGATACCATTCTGAAAGCAAGAGCAGGGTTAACTGGAAGGAGTAGAAGGTAGGATGGAAGAAAGCTAGGAAAGCACATCTCCACCAGGCCCAGGGCACTCACCCAACCACCCAACCCCCAGCACACACCTGCTGGCAGATGCTGGCATAGCGGGCCAGCACATTAGCATTCTCCAGGATGGCCAGTGCTGAGGGTGTGCGGTCACTGATTTTCAGTACACAGCGCCATTTGGCAAAATCAGCACCGTCCTTCTTATACTGAGCACAGCGTTCTAAGAGTCCATCCAGCCCTGAAAACACAGTGCCGGCCTCACCACCCTGCCCCTATCTTGCCAGCATCAACATGTCCCACCCCTGTACCCACCCACCACATACCTTGAGTGGTAGTTTCCCCATCGGTCCCAGCTAGAGGCACTACACCCTTGTCAACCTGCAAGGGAAACAAAAATAGAAGGCTGGCCTGTCACCCCTTTTATATACACCAATTTTCCATACCTAGCTCCCAGGCATGGCCAGGGACTATGTACCTTGATGCCTACGAGAATGCCCTTATCCTGGATGGTGCGGACAAAGGGGACACCATTGTCATCTTTCTGGTAGAGTGTCTCATGGAAGAAGATGACCCCCCCAATGCACTTTTTCACACGATCATCAGCACTGAATAGGACCTGGCGGTACAGCCTGCGATTCTCCTCAGTGTTCTCTACCCCAATTTGGCTCAGCCTTTTGGCCATGCTGCCTAGAAGCAAGCAAAAGGGAAACAGACTTGTTCTTTGGCTAGAACTCCCTGGCAACCTCTCCTCAACCCTGACCACAGGCTCCCACTTACCTACGGACTCATCTGCAGCCAGAATGCCCTTGCCTGGGGCCACGATCTGTAGAGCAATATCTGACAACTCCTTCTTCTGCTCAGCAGAAAGAGCCGGGTATGAGTGGGGCATGGTGACAGCTGTCTGGAATGGAGACAAGATATAGTCTCTAGACTCCAGCTACCTTCTGCTTCCTCCTAACCAAACAGGCTTCCCAGCACAGGGCTGGGGCCTGGGCATCAAAGTGGTATCAATCTCTTTGACAGCTAACAGACTTTGGGCCCTAGCTCCCACATTTACATACATGAGAAGACAGGAAAGGGACATCACAGATCATCTCTAGTACTCAGAAGCATTCCCTCATATGAAAGAGGCACAAGAAATAGGGAGGCTTGGTTCCCCACAACTCAGACTCCTAGTAGGGATCCAGAGGTGAGGAATTAAGGCTGAGTGAGTGGGAAAGAGGGAGAGATGCAGGAAAGCAGGAAGGAGACCTGGGAGAGGTGAGGCAGACGGGTAATGGTGATACAGGCTAAACAGTACTGATGCTTTTCCTGGGCCAATACCCTAGACCAGGAGACAAACCTAGAAGAACCAGAAATGGACTGAGATTAAAATGCCCTGGGTGGGATACACCAACCCCGGTGAAAAAGTCCTGGAGGCAGAAGACTTGGAACTGGAAAGGAGAACTTGGAGGAAGAAGAGAAGCAGGGTTTTCCTGAGCCTTGGGGTTTCAAGCCCACAGAAAGCAGAGGAAAAAGGGTCCCAGGGAGCAGGGCAAGGACAGCAGGGGAAGACAAACAGGGACGCGAGCATCTTCGTCTCGCCCCGGACCTTACCTATACTCAGCCAGTCAGCAGCCAGAGCCACAGGCGCAGTTCACTTTTGGTCTGATTAGCAACCAACCGTAACTCAGTCCAAGCTGGAGTAAATAAGGCAGCAGCAAATGCCGCAGAGCTACGTGACTCCCTGGGGGCGTGACAGACACCTCCCGTCCTGGTTCCGCCCTCTCCCCAGGACTGGTCTAGGGTAAGGCCACGCCTTCAGAGGTGGAGTAGTGTGGTGGAGTGATTCCTCTGCCAGGGTCCACAAGGCTCCTCCCATATCATGGAACCCTGCCACCAGGACCCTAAGGGAAAGAGATAGACTTGTTTGTCTCTGCCACAATCAGTCTTTTGCTGTGAAAGGCATTATGTAGAATGTTGGGGATTAAGCCTGGTTTAGAGGAGAGACACCTAAACATCAGCAGGTGGGAGGTGGAACAGAGGCCCACCTAACATGATGTCCCACTTAAAGGCATGGAATAATGGAATTGAGTTTCTGAGCTCTGCCCCATATTTACCAGTGCCTGCCCCCAAGGGGGATGGGGAAAGTAAGTGAATGGAATCTTTTCTGTTCCCCCCAGGCAGTGATCCAGGGAACAGGCAGTCCGTTGCCCTTTTTTTTTTTTTTTTTTGTGGAAGCAAGAGAATCAAGCAAAGAAAAGCAGTCAGCCCTGGCTTTAGCTGCAGTAGGAAGTGGTGAAGGGCGCCTAGGTTGGAGGGCTGATCTGCCTCCCTGATTTCACCCGCCCATTCCTACCCCCAAAATAAGATTCAGTGGACTGGAAGGACTACATTAAATATACTTTATTTAAATAGTATAAAACATGGTCGGCTCTATGCCAATTGGTCTTATTATTGGGATAAGGGATCCTGAAGGAAACCGGAGTGGAGTGGAATTCATCTTTTAGGTTTTTGCTGTGTTGTCCATGTTAGGTTAGTCCCAAACTTCTGGGATTAGGCAGTCCTCCAGCTTCAGCCTCTGGAGCAGCTGGAGCTACAGGTGCACACCACCATTCCAGTATTTTCAGTTTCTTAGCTCAGAAATTCTAGCAATCCTTGCAGTTCCTTGCAACTCTTCACTACCTCTGGGATAGACAACAGAGTCTGGGAAGAGACAAAAAACAGTTCTGAATCACAAACCTGAAGCCAAAGCTTCTGGCCTGTGATGCTGGAGAAGAGAAAATGAAGCCACTGTTAAGAAGTCAGGCCTCGCTGGGCAGTGGTGGCGCACGCCTTTAATCCCAGCACTTGGAAGGCAGAGGCAGGTGGATTTCTAAGTTCGAGGCCAGCCTGGTCTACAGAGTGAGTTCCAGGACAGCCAGAGCTACACAGAGAAACCCTGTCTCGAAAAACCAAAAAAAAAAAAAAAAAAAAAAGAAGTCAGGCCTCGCTCCCAGCACAGGCTGAGAACCAGAGCTGTGCCCCTCAGCACCTCCTGTGGCCAGGCCCCCTAGCTCCCTCACTTTTACCTCATAGATATCCTGAATTGTGTCATCGAGTTTCTTTAACTCTGTGTCAGAGCGCCGAAGATTCTCCTCCAGGATGTGCCTCTAAAATGCAAACAGGCTTCATAAACCCTACACTTAAAAGAACACAGCTAGAGAGGACAGGGGTAATATGAAAGGGTGCTTGCATGTGGTAGAAGAAAACAAAACTTCCTACATGGCTCAGATACTTGTCCATCAGCTGTTCCTTCTCATTTTTCAGTTCCAGGACCATAGCCCTCAGCTTGTCCACCTATAAATATGTCCACATTAATCAGGGCACAGCCTGGGGTTCCCATTATTTGCACAGATCCTTTGCTAACTCTGTGTTACCTCCTGTAAGAGAAACACTTTTTCCTGGATCCAGTTAGTAGCCATCAGTTGACAGCTGGGATCTAGCTGGCCTTCCAGGGCTTCCTGGAGTACTTTAGTCTCTGTCTCTGCATGCCGAAGTAAACGTGTGAGCTGGGTCACCTCCTCCCTGAGGTTCTGGGAACAAGAGCAGAGGTAACCCAACAGCACTCAGGGGTAACAGAAATAACCCAATAATACTTGGGGGATTCTTTCTCTCCTTCCTCCATCAGATGGGAGAAGCAGAGACCCAACCGCTACATCAAGAAGAACATACTATGAGCTGGCCACTCTTGTCTATCTGCCCCAGGATCTTCTCATTCTGCTTCTGTATCACTTCCAGGAGCTCCTTCTCATTCTGTGAAGAGAAGAAAAGACAGAAGCACTGAGGAAAGGCTAACTTCTTTTCAGCACTTGCCAGAAGGCAGGACAGAATGCCTGAGACATGTTCAGCCCTGGGGACTAGTTCATATCAGTCCACTTCTTATTCAGAACCAAGTCAAGCATGGCAAATATTGGTTTCAGAACTCTGCTTCAGTTCTGGGCTTCTCTCCTGGGTCTGCTTGGAGAAGACAGGTCAACCCAGCACTAATTCCCAGATATGAAATGTCTGACCCTAAAAGGGCAAAACTAGGGCAGTAGTTGGAACCCCCCACTACCTAGATTCCTAGAGAAGGGGTCCCAATGGGCTGGCGGAGCTGCCCCAGTTCTTCATCGCCCCACTTTAAGGTCCCTCCTTCACCTTGTGGCGCAAGCACAAGGCCTGGTTCAGCTTCTCTATATCTGCTTCCTTTGCCTTCTGGGCTTCCTGATGCTCTTCTTCTTGGGCCTGTAGTCTAGCGTGCAGTTCACAGCTATGGAGGGAAGAATCTGGCATCATTCCTGTACTCTTGCCCTTGGCATGAGAACTGCCCTCCTCACTCCCCATCATTAACACTGTACACTGCTCACATTTTCCTCTGCAGGACCTCGACGGCTTCCTCTTTAGACTCTTGCAGCAGGGAACACAGGCTCTTAAGCTCCTGTAACATAGTACTCATTTCTGCCAGGCTCTTCTCCAGGTCTGGGGTCTCTGAAAGACAAAGTTCTAGATAGAGGCACAGCCCTTCTGCCTAGAAGGACAGGGCACACAAGCACTGTTTCCACATCTTTATGTTCCCCACCCACAAGGTCTAACTATCCGGAACATTACAGATCCCAAAAGACAGAAATAAAATGAGCCCAAGTAGAATTGAGGTTTTTAGAGCAAAGCACTTCTGACTGCTCTTGTCTGTGCACATCACTACCAGACCTTTGAGAAATGAGGGACGGTCCCTGGAGCCCATCCTAACCTGTAGGCTGAAAGGGAGCAGCTGAGGCTACTCGGGTGAAAGCACTCTTAACACTTCCAAGCAACGGCATAGGAGCTGGTTCTGGCGCTAAAGCAAAAACAAATCAGGTATATTCAGCCACATAGAAATTCAAGGCCATCCTGAACTACATGAGACCCTACCTCTTAAATAAAAAACAAAAACAAAAAACCACCACCATAGAAAGGGGGTAAGACAGACACATCTAGCAGTGTGCATCTGTACCAGCTGAGATCAACAGCAGGGTCACTTTCCCCTCCCTGAGATACCAAGGTCATTAACCTTCATCTACCACTGCGGTTGGGATCTGCTCTGAGACGCTGCTATCACTGGACAGAGGGTGTTCCTGGGTTGCAGCACAGTCTGTGGTGGGCAAAATGATCTCTGATTCAGCCTAAGGACAAAGAAAATAATAACAGTCAGCTGTTCAGCTGTCCTTTAGATTCCCTGCACTCTGAACTGTCCTTCCAGGCTGAGCATCCACAATCTACCTACGCTTCTCTCTCCAGCTTCCCATAATGCCTTTCCCAGAACATGCTCATGTGTCTAAGTCTCACCACTAAAACAACAATAATTTTAAAAACCCACAAAACCCTTAAATGTTTTAGTGACTACTGTCCTTTCTCTTTGATTTAATGAGGAGGGAGAAAGGAAGGTGAGCCTATAATTCTTACCTCACTACCTAGGACTTGGCAGCCAAAATTATTATCAGTAGTGCACCACTGACATCCTTACTTTCTTTTTTTAAGCATTCTTTTTAAAAAACAAAAACAAAAAACAAAACACCTTTATTAGTATTTATGTATGTGTCTCTGTGCATATGAGTGAGGACAGAGGAACGTCAGATGCCCTGAAGCTGGAGCTACAGGCAGTTGTGGCTATCAGATGTGGGTGCTGGGAATTGAACTCAGTCCTCTGCAAGAATAGTATGTGCTCTTAACCACTAAATTCTCTTTACAGGCCTGGCATCCTTACTCTCAAATACAACGGGTGCTCTCCAGCTCTCGCTTTACTGTTTGATACTGATGATCAGATACTTTGGGTAACTTTCCTTTTCTGAATCATGACCATTCCTTATAGTCAGGCCTTGGAGAAGTTTCTTTTCTCAACTCACAGGTCTCCCCTTAACCGTTGGCCCTCACACACCTGTTGGGAGTTCAGTCCTTTCTTCACTCTGTCTCCCCCTGAGTGCTTTGCTTCTAGAACTCTACAAAAACATTCACTTCAGACCATCACTTCCACTTGAATGACTCTTCAATCCCTTTCATTCAACTGGACTTTTTCCCAGTCTCTGGACCCAAAGAAAAGACTTATGAAAAAAAAAAAAAATCACAGAATGTTCCACATTAAAAGCTAGTGTGTATAAAGCTAAGTTTACCCTATAATCTTAGAACTCAACTAAGTCCTGCTGAGTTAGACACTACAAAAAAAAAGTATATATAACTTTCTGTATAATTTTCTACATATAATCTTCATGTTAACTTCTGGCTGGTGTGCTTTCCCACATACCTGCCCTTCCCTATAAACTTCTAAACCTCAGCTACAAGGGTCAGCCACTTGCTTTGCAAAGACATCCTAACTCTTAAAGGTAAAATGGCTCTCCTTTTAAGTTCCCACAGTAGTTCACGGAGATAAGTCACAGCGACAACGTCACAACTGTCTTCCCTCCAGTTTACTGCAGGGCTTTGAGCATTGTCTATGTTCAGCCCCCAGTTGGAGAAGAGGATCTTGGTTGTACTTCAATCTGTTGAATAAACTAATTAATTCTAAATGCTGAATAATATCAACAACTTATTGTCGCTATGTATATGATGGAGAAGCCAAAAAAAGCTAGGCTTGCTTTCTTTAAATACCAATACTCAAAGAAAATTAATACAAGTGTCTAAGAAAAGCTCAGACATTCTCCTGTAAGGTGAACTTCCTTCTTTTTATAGAAAAGAAGAAAGGATCTCTGATAGAAAACAGAAGAGATTAGATATGGAAACATCTGGAAGCTGGTGTGAATGGAAATGAGATGGATGTGTGCTACACAAGCAGGAACTGGAAGGCGGAAGAAGGTTTAAAGACAGGCTAAAGAAGTTCCTGACAGTGACTTAAAATCATTTGACAGTCACAGGATGAAGCAAGAGTGGGGTTTTTAAGAAGTCGGCTGAAGAGGCTGGAGAGATAGCTCGGCTTGCAGCTCTCCCAGGGGGTCCTACATCACCCGGTTCCTAGTACCCACATGAACATTTCACAATAGCGGTAACTGCAGTCCCAGGGGATCCAACGCCCTCTTCTGGCCTCCATAGACACCTGCACTAATGTAGCACACACTCACCTAGACTCACACAACACAAAACCATAAATAGATAACAAAATCTTAAAAAAGAAAAGTCTATGTATGCTATCTAAGAAATGATGCAACGGGAGAACTGGGGAATAGAAATAAGGCTCAGTGATAGAGTGCTTGCTGACGTTTGAGGTTGACTTCAATTCTCAGAACTAAAATTGAAGAAGAAAAGAAAACCATAATGCTATGGGAAGGAACCCAGTGTCCTACCTTGCTCTCCTTTAGTTTTGCCTGTAAGAAGAGGGTGAGGCTCTGTAGCTGCTCAGCCAGTAGCCACAGCTCCTGAGAGTGCTGGTGTGTCTTCTCCAGGGCCTGTTTCTCATGCCTTGCTTCAGTGCTGGCCAGCTCAGCCCTGAAATGCAGGACCCCAAAGGTGAGCAAAGATCAGGTACGTACTCTCAATACTTCTCCCCAGAAAGAGAGAGGCTCAACACTCCCATGGTTCTCTTCAGAGAGACTTTGGCTTCTGGAAGAGTTGGTGGAAAAAGCACTGTGGGGAGCAGAGATCAGCACTCTTACTTTAGGCGCTCCATGTTGTCCTTGAGGGTCTCACACTGCAGGCTGCGCTCCCGCAGTAATTCTAGTGTGGCTTTCAACTGACTCTCGATCTGGCCCAGCTCCAGGTGAGCAACTTGACTCTCTTCATCTACAAACTGGAAAGATGGGAGAGAGGGAGGGATGAAGGAAGGAAGGAGGAAAGAAGAAAGGAGGGAGGGAGAGGGGAGGGAGGGGAGGAAAGGGAGGAGGGAAGAGAGGGAGGGAGCGAGGGGGGAGGGAAGGAGAGGGAGGGAGGGAAGAAGGAAGGAAGGAAGGAAAGAAGGAAGGGAGGAAGGGAGGAAGGGAGGGAAGAAGGGAGGAAGGGAGGAAGGGAGGAAGGGAGGAAGGGAGGAAGGAAGGAAGGAAGGAAGGAAGGAAGGAAGGAAGGAAGGAAGGAAGGAAGGAAGGAAGGAAGGGAGGGAGGGGAACTTTAAAGCCTGCAACAGTCCAGTCTCCAACTTCACCTCAACCCCAACAGGCAAGAGTTAGTCCTGTGATTGACCCCTACCCCCACCCCTACCCTGTTCCAAGCTGAGCTGCTGCTTACCTTCACAGTCTCCCTCAAGTCCTGTACCTCCTTAGCCAACACAGCCTGCTGCTGCAGCAGTTCTGCTTGTATGTGTTTCAGTTCTGTCTCCTCCTTTTGCCATCTGACAAAGACCATCTATTAGACCCCATTCAGACCTTTATGCTGGGTCTCTACTGCCACAATAACCTGATGGAACTCACTGAGCAGCCTGTTCCTTGTTGCTCTGGGTAAGTTGACACAGCAATTCATCCTTCATGGCCAGGTCCTGGACACAATGGGAATGCTGACTCTGTAGTTCCTTTAGTTGGCTATCTGTGCTCGTCAGAATCTGCAGCTGAGCCGAGAGATCTAGATCAAAAGTATCCTGACATCATGGTGGTCACTAAGCCAGGACCCCAAAACACACACACATACACACGCACAATTTTGTCCCAAATCTAGCGTTTCATAGCACCTCCTTACTCTCCTGCCACACAACAAGCATGTCAACGGTTTATGTACCTGCACACATGCGCACACACCTGCAGTAAGGTGACTATTTTCTAACTTCAGTTGTTCTATTTGGCCTTTACAGTCCTCTAAATGGGTAGAGACTTGTTCCACTTCCTTCATAACCTAGAAAAAACAGTTTCCTCCCTGTAGTTTCTCCAGAGTCAAGAACCCGGGACTCAACTGCAGCTTTTCCTGTGCATAACAGAGCAAACTTCCAGAGCAGAAACACTGCAGAAAATGAAGCTGATCCCCAGGGACAAATTACAAGACAAATTATTGAAGATGCTGACATCAAAGGCTACAACTGGGCTCCTGCAATCTTACAGCTAAGCAAACAGAGAAAGCAGGTCTAAGCAGCCCCCACTCCAAGTTACCTGCTTCTTTTCCTCAATTGCAGCATCACGTTCCTGAAGGGCCTGCCGGCTCTTGGCTGTGATTTTCTTGGTGAGTTCTTGAGACCGACTCAGCAAAGCTGCCCATGTCCCACACTACCAAAGTAATTGGATCAGTAGAGCATATTCAAGGACAAGAAACTGCCTCTAAGGGAGTGGTAGTGATGGCCCCAAATACTCACATCCAGTTGGCCTGATGTCCAGTCCTGCAGCAAGGCAGAAGTCAGACTCACTGTCTGCTGGGCCAGCTCCTCTTGCTCTGTGTGAAGCCCTATCTGGAAGGGAGAGATTATGGAGGCAGCTAAGTGGGAGTATATGACCATCTTTTCAGAGTCATCATGGGCCCCAAGGAAAAAAATGCCCTTAACCTAGCAGTTGATCTGGGAGGGGTGACACATACCTTTAATCTCAATGCTCAGGAGGCAAAGATAGGCAGGTCTCTATGAGTTCAATGCCAGCCTGCTCTACATAGCAACTTCTCAAATATATAGTGAGATCCTACCTCAGAAAAGGAAAACACATTTACCAGTTGTGTCTGTGCCTCCTGTAGAAGGACTCTGAATTCCTGCATAGATGTGAAACCCTGTTCCAGTTGGCTGATGCGCTGGCTGGCATGTGCTCGGAAAGTCTCCAGTACTGCCTCTGCCTGTTTAAGGAAAAGGTTGCAAGGACATAGTGTGTAATAGAAGAAACAGCAAGAAGGCCATAAACATAGAGATCTCAGTAACTCCTAATTCCCCAAGGTCTCTCAGGTCATCCCTACAGAACCTTAAAGCGGAGTCGTCCTACACCACAGACAGTTGCCAGCCACCTTACCGCATCCTTGCTTTTAAGGGCCATCTCCTCTCTGTGCCTTGCTTCCTCCCATTCTGTTTTGAGGCTCTGGAGCTTTGCTCTCAATTTCTTCAGTACCCGAGAACAGGAGGAAACCAGGGTCTCTGCACGCTGAGACTACAAAAGAAGAATGAGATGCTGTAGCTTGTGCCTTCCTCCCGACCCACAGTCACACTTCACGATGCTCACCTCCCGACTCACTGTCACTCTGTCTTCTTGCACGTGTGTCAGGGACAGGTGAAGCAAGGACATCAGGTCTCTAGAGACTAGCCCCCATGACTGCTGTAGAGGGAAAGGCAGTAAGGCTAGACCAAATACTCAGTAAAGGAAAGGAAGGGAAAAGACGTTGCTGATACAACCCAGGATCCTCCAATTCTTATCTTCACAAGAGCCCCTGACAGCAGTTTAAATTCAAGCAATACCTACCATAACATTCCTGGCTTGCAGTAGAGCCTGTCTAATCTCCTTGTAGTCCTGAAGATGTTTAGGTGCCTTAGTGACCTAGCCAAAAAAAAAATTACTTTTTAGATAGATAACATACAGCAGCAGCCTCTAATTCACCTTCATGCCAATGAGCTACAAGAACCATTCATATGAAATGGAAAAGTTAGCCCACAACCAGATGAAGTCAAGCGAGAAAGAAAACCTACAAGGGGGCTGGATACTTAGTAAAGTGCTTGCCTTACAAACATGAGGACCTGCGTTTGGCTACTCGGAACCCACGTACACAGTTGGGTTCAGGGCTAGAGAGATGGCTCAGTGGTTGACAGCACTGATAGCCTTCCACAAGATATAAATTCAGAGCCGGGCAGTGGTGGCGCACACCTTTAATCCCAGCACTTGGGAGGCAGAGGTAGGCGGATTTCTGAGTTCGAGGCCAACCTGGTCTACACAGTGAGTTCCAGGACAGCCAGGGCTACACAGAGAAACCTGTCTTGAAACACCTAAGCAAAACCAAAAAGAAAAACAAAACAAAACAAACAAACAAACAAAAGATATAAATTCAGTCCCTTGGACTGGGTTTAGCACCTAGCACTGAAGTCAGGTGGCTCACAACTGCCTGTAACTCCAGTTCCAGGTTATCAAATGCTCTCTTCTGGCCTCTGCGGCTACTTGTATACATATGGTGTACTGTACACACACTCAAACATACACATACACATAATTTTTTGGGAGGGGGCTGTCGAGACAGGGTTTCTCTGTATAGCCCTAGCTGACCTGTAACTCACTTTGTAAACCAGGCTGGCCTCGAACTCAAGAGATCCACCTACCCCTGCCCCCCAAGTGCTGGGACTAAAGGCTTAAAAAAAAAAAAAAAAAAAGAAAAGAAAAAGAAAAAAAAAAGTTGGATGTGGCCAGGCTTGGACAGGACACTCCTTTAATCCTCTTCTGGCCTCCTCAGGCACCAGGTATACAAGTGGTAGGCTCATAGACATATATGCAGGCAAAAAACCCATACATATTAATTAAATAAATGAATGAATAAATAAATAAATAAATAAATCATTACACCATTACAAGCTCATGTACACCTTGTCAGCTTTCTAACACACCTCCTGGGAATCAAACTTAGGTCTTCAAGCCTGCTTGCCACGCACCTTACCAGCTGATTCTAACTTCCACCTCTTCCCCCACCCCACCCCCATCCATCTTTTCTCCTTGCAGTGTTGAAATATGAACATAGGCCCTTAACCAGTAAGCTATCTCCAACCCCTATTTTCTAACTTTAGCACTTTAGCTATCTACTTTATTATGGCAGATAAAAATCTTAGTAAAAAGAAGCTAGACCTAGTAGCATACACTGTAATCCTAACCCCACGGAGGCTGAGGCAGCATGGTCAGAAGTTTGACACCACTTGGGTTGCAAAGCATACTTTGTACAAAAGAGTAGTTTTCTTTTCTTTCTTTCTTTTTTTTTTTTTTTTTTTTTGGTTTTTTGAGACAGGTTTTTCTGTGTAGACCAGGCTGTCCTGGAACTCTCTCTCTAGCCCAGGCTGGCCCCTGCCTCCCATAAGGAGCTTTCATTGCTGCTGAGGTTACTGCAGGGGCAGCAGTGCTGAGTCGTTGAGCAGTGGCACTCAAGACTTCAGGAGGCAGTCATCATCCTCAGGATTCCTATGGCAGTGTGCAAAGGCACAGACCCCGTTCAGTCCTGGGTAGGGCCACGCACACTGCCGAGGGCTGGGCAGTCGGGCAGATGATGAGATTCGTGTGAAGAGGCAGCCACGCATCAAGGACATGCATGGTGATGGCGACGGATGAGGGGACGTCAGTTCCTCTCTCTGGTTCTGCTTCAGTGGCCCCGCAAAGGACCTGGCAGCTTCAAGAGGAAAAGGGTAGAAGGCAGATCTGGGGACATGAAATTAGGCCAAGGACAAGAAAAAAAGATACAAAGAAGTTTCGAGAGAGAGAGAAACTGGTCAGCTAGAGGAACAAGGAGCCTACAGTTTCTAGATCCAAGGGGAAGGTAAAGTTACATTGGTAGTATGTGCAGGTAAAGAGAAGGTTTGGGGCACTGTCCCTTCCAAAAGTCACGACAGTCACTACGGCGACATGCTGTCTGTCCATCCTTTCCCCAGCACTGTTCTCTCTTCCTGCGCCTGTGGCGCCACAGCGTGAGGCCTCACAACAGTGTTCTTTGTCACCATTTTACAACAACAAATAACAAAGTAAAAGACAGGCTCTTACGGAGCTTGGGCTGCTGGCCCTTAGCTCATATGTAGCTGAGGTAGGCCTTGAACTCCTGATCTTCCTACTCTCCCCAAGTACTGGGATTATAGGCCCTGCTAGAACATTGGTCCTAAAATTACTTTCCTCTTACGCAAGTTTGGTTCCCAGCGCCCACATCAGAATCTCACAACCATTTGTGACTTCTGGTCCTGGGGATCTGACATCTCTAGCCTCCAAAGGCACTTGTACATGAAAAATAAATCTTTTTTTTTTTTTGGTTTTTCGAGACAGGGTTTTTCTGTGTAGCCCTGGCTGTCCTGGAACTCACTCTG
>CM052710.1:40280516-40363588 GCA_028551405.1 Uromys caudimaculatus
CATGACTGGAGCAATGGCTCAGCAGTTGAGAGCACTAACTGCTCTTACAGAGGTCCTGAGTTCAATTCCCAGCAACCACATGATGGCTCACAACCATCTGTAATGGGATCTGATACCCTCTTCTGGTGTGTCTGAAGACAGTGACAGTGTGCTCACATACATAAAATAAATCTTCAAAACAAACAAAAAGGCTGAGAGAAAAAAAATAAAGTGTGACTGTTGGAGCCCTGCTCCTTCCACCAAAAGTGTATGTATGTGTCTGTCTGCATGTATGTCTCTTTATATGTATGCATTTGCACTTGTGAAATTGATGAAACAGGTGAATGGGTCAAGTGTATGTGCATACATGACTTTCTATCCTTTTATTTCTTGCCAGCCTCTTTTTCTTTTTAAATTTTTTTTTTTTTGTTTATTTATTTATTTTACATATGATTACTCTGCTGCATGTACATCTGCATACCAGAAGAGGGCATCAGATCCCTTTATAGATGGTTGTGAACCACTGTGTGGCTGCTGAGAATTAAACTAAGGACCTTCGGAAGAGCAGCCAGTGCTCTTAACCAAGGAGCCATCTCTCCAGCCCTCTCTCCAGCTTCTTAAGAGTTAAAAGATAAGACTTCAGAGTTTCTGGTGTGTGTTGGGGGTGGGGGGGTGTTTAAGTTTCTTTTTCTAATCCCCTGTTGCTATCAGCAGGAGTTAATTGCCAGAAGTCATCAACTTTGGTCCCAGGAAAGTAAGAGAGCCAAATTGCCAGGAGCTACTACTAGTTTTTGGCCCCCACTAACACCACACTTTGCTGCCTTCCTTAGTTTACCCCTGAATGTCAAAGTTGGATTTTGAGATATATCCTCACTCTGTAGACCAGGCTGTCCTCAAACTCACAGAAGTCTGCCTGCCTCTGCCTCCCAAGTGCTGGGATTAAAGATGTGCACCACCATGCCTGGCTTTTGGGGGGTTTTTGTTTGTTTGTTTGTTGTTGATGTTGTTTAATGTGTGTACAAAGCAATGGGTTTCACTATGACATTTAAAAATCTTTTTGTTTTTAGATTTATTTTCTGTGTCTGAGTATTTCATGTGTATCCATGTATGCCTGGTGCTTAGAGAGGTGGTGATCTTAAGTGCTGAGTGCTCTCTGCAGCTCCCAGCACTGCTTGGCATACTGTCTTCTCAGACCTCCTCTCACTCCCTGCCCCCTGCTCCTTCCCTCTCTCTAACCTCCCTCCCCCTTTTATGTCACATGTAGACCATTATCTTGTTTTGTTTCTCTTCCCTTATTCGCTTTCCCTTTTCATGGTCCCCTCTCTAGTTAAACACACACACACACACACACACACACACACACACACACACACACACACACACACACACACCATTAAAACCTAAGGTCTGCAGAGAGAGAAACCATGCATCATTTTCTTTCTGCGTATGACTTATTTCAGGATAATCACTTCCGGTCTCATTTTCTTGCAATGGTATTCTAATTTTGATCCTAATTCTAATTCTAATCCTAAACATATCCAGTGAAAATTTATTGGGAGTCCCCTACAAGGGGACACATGAAGCTTCTCTCCTCAGTGCACAGATTACTGTAATTCCCATACTATAACATGATCCAGCAAAAATTCATGACTGTTTCCCATTCTAACAACACTAAAATCCTTTTGCTAAATAACTGGAATAACTAGGGTATGTCACCCAAGACCAGGAACTCCTTTGGGGACATCTGACAAAAATCTTAGTGAACTTTGATCAGAAATGTTTAATGGCTGGCAAGATGGTCAAGCAATTCTGTCAACTCTAGTCCTATCCCCAGAACTGACAAAGAAGAGAACCAACTCCTAAAAGATGGCCTCGGGCCTCCAGGTGCTGTGTGTGGATCTCTCTCTCATCTCTCTCTCTCTCTCATACTTACTTACACACACACACACACACACACACACACACACACACACACACCCCTAGCACATGCACACACAAAAGCCAAGCTTATTTAGCTGGTCATGATAACACAAGCTTGTATGCAATCCAGCATCTAGGAGACTGGATCACCATGAGTTTGAGGCCAATCTAGGTTACACAGTGAGACCTTGCATTAAAGAAAAAGAAAAAGTTTGTTGGTCTTAGTGGTACATGCTTTTAATCACCAGAACTCAGGAAGCAGAGGAAGATAGATCTCTGTGAGTTCTAGGCCAGCCACCAGGGTTACATGATAAGATTCTGTCTCAAAAAACTATAAAGGCAAAACAAAAAGCTTATTGATTCAGCTGGGCATAATAGCTCATATCTATAATCCTAGCATTTTGAAAAGCAGAGGTCAGAGAAAAGAAGATGACTAAAAGTTCAAAACTGGCCAGAATTACAAAGTGAGATACCTTGGGCTAAGAGTGAACCTGTCTCAAATAAAACAAAATAAACAGAAGTTTAATGATCCACTGATATGGCCTTAATCACTTCAGTCATTTGCTTTCTCAGTACATGTGCAAAGATTTTCTTTATCCTTGACTGGCTTGTAAAATTTAGAATGGGGCCAGGCTGTGGTGATACACGCCTTTTAACCCCAGCACACTGGAGGCAGAGGCAGGTGGATCTCTGTGAATTTGAGGCCTGCCTAGTCTACAGAGTGAGTTCCAGTACAGCCAAGGCTACATAGGCAAACCCTATCTCGAAAAACCAAAAATAAATGATTGGAACAGGAAGTAGAAGTATGCTCTTCCTTAGTCAAGAGAGGCTGGGAACTGACGATGGAGAAACAGGAAAGAAAATAACTAGTAAATAAAATATCTGTAAGACAATGACTTAGAAAATGATTCTTTTAAAACTTGGGCTAGCCAGGCAGTGGTGGCGCACACTTTTAATCCCAGCACTTGGGAGGCAGAGGCAGGTGGATTTCTGAGTTCGAGGCCAGCCTGGTCTACAGAGTGAGTTCCAGGACAGCCAGGAAGACACAGAGAAACCCTGTCTTGAAAAACCAAAACAAAAAAACAGAAACAAAAACCAAAAACAAACAAACAAAAAAAACCAGACAGGCTAGCCTCAAACTCTATAGTCCCGATTGGCCTTGAATTTGAGGTCATTCTACTTCAGCTTCCCAAGTTCTGGGATGGCATGTACCACCATACCTAGTCAAGTTCTCAGCTTTTACAAATATTCTATGACTAAGCCTGTGACTAAGGCATCTTCTTTTCCCTCTGGCAGCTTCTCAGCTTAATTTCTGAGGCAGAGGGTCCATTGGGATCCTCCAAGTTCTATGAAGAAGCTTCTTACCCCACAAGAAGAGCTGTCAGTCTGTGTGCTGCTATCTTGAGTTGCCCGGTGAGGAAGAGTCAGCTGGCTCTTCCAGGCTTGTAGCTGGTGGGAAAGGACCTCCAGCAAGACAAGGGAGTTCAACAGGTTCTCTTCCAAGTCGTGTCGGGACAAGGCAGCCAGATCTGGAGGATGGCAGCTACTGCAGGAAAAGAAGAAAAGACGACAGGAAGGGGAAGAGTTTTGAGTAGCAGGGCAGGATACTGGAGCTCCAGAGGCACAAGCTTAGAGGGGACACTTACCCCAAGAGGAGGCGCTCTGTCTCTGAAGTACTATCCTTGGTGGCTACTTCCAGTGGTGCTGGAGGAGTAAAGGAAGTTCCCACAGAAAAAGTGGAGAGGGGTGTATTGCCAACGGCAGCATCCTGAAGCACGGAAGAAAAAGATAAACTCTGGCGGAGATTTTGTATCATGAATGATGTATTCACACCTTTTTCTAGCCAGGCCAACGGGGACATCCAAGTCTCTGACTCAAAGCCAGGAACCCTGCTAGCATCTTCTATTGATGGGCCTGGAGCTTCCTGGGGTCCCATTTCTACTAGACTTGATGGCAAGTGTAAGGATGAGACATCTTCTGCGTTTGCAGCAGGTGCTTGATCTCCCAATTCAGTCTCCTCAGGAAATGTGGGAAAGCTCTTTTCCATTTCCTGTATAACTCTGTTCTCTACAGTTTCCTCCCCTGGATTGACATGAGCAACAGAGAAATCTTTGGTCAAGACAGTTGAAGGAGAAAGACAAGCCATAGAGAAATTCAAGACATTTTCAGAAGGAACTAAGTCCACAGGTGCAGCTTCAGGGTTACTGTGCCCTAATGGAGGGCCCTGAAATGTAGGCTGCTCAGGCCTAAGAGCAACAATTTCTGTTACGCCGTCTTCCACACAAGGTACCACCTCCTCTTCCACCAGATCTTTTAGCCCCAAAGATTCATTTAGAGAGCTCTGATTTCTCTCTGCTGTGGTATCTAAGTGAGCCTTGAGCATCAGGTCTTGCTGCTGCCCTAATGAAAAGGGTAAAAGAAGCATGGTCTTAACTATACTATCATCTATTGGTTCTACTACAAAGTCATCCATTGTTTCTATTGCTTTCTCCAAAGTATTGAAGGAAGAGTTGTTTTCAGGAGTTGGATCTGATTCACGCTGACAAGCTTCTATGTCCTTTGAAGGATGGCTGAACTGTTCTGAAAGGAAGTTGCTCTTCTCAGTATTGATAAAATCTGCTGGAGATGAGTGATCTGCATTGATAAAATCCACTGGAGATGAGTTGTTACACCTTTCCTGCCAAAAGAAACAAAATAGTTGACTAAGGCAGTCTAATTCAGTCCTCAACACATCACTCCATAATTCCACATAACACATAATTCCAGGACAGCCAGGGCTACACAGAGAAACCCTGTCTCGAAAAACCAAACCAAACCAAAACAAACCAAAACAAAACAAAACAAAAAAACCCAACCAAACAAACAAAAATCTTGAGTTACTAAAGACAGGATAGATAAAGTTAACGAAATAGGATTGGGGATATAGTTTAGTAGTAATGGCAAATACAAAGACCTAGGTTCAATACCCAGCACCACAAAATAAAATAACCAAATCATGGTCAAAGGGAAAAAAAAGCAAACTTTCATATTTTGAAAGAATGGTGGGGTTCTCCCTACAGGAAGAGGAAATGATAGCAATTTCTTCAGGACAATTTCCCAAGTAAATTCTACAAAATGACTGTAAAGAACCCAGGGGGTCAACCTCCTCTCTCAACAAGTTTTACAAAAGCAGTTTGTACTTTTTCTCTTAAGTCCTCTGACAAGTAATAAAAAAAAAAAAATCTAAAATGTTTTTTAAAAACTGAATCTAAAAATAGAAAAGGGGGGGGAGTTGGCTCGCACCTTTGATCTCAGCACTGGAGGGGCAGAGGCAGGAGGATCTCTTAGTTCCAGGCCAGCCTAGCCTGGTCTACAGAGTGAGTTCCAGGACTGCCAGAGATACACAAAGAAACCCTGTCTCAAAATAAATAAAAGCAAAACAACAACAATAATAACAATAACAATAGAAAACCTTCTAACTGAAAACACACAGCTCAATATAGACAATTCTACAGGTAATAGTTTAAAGTATTGGATACAGAAAAATTCTAACTATCCCATAGGATAGATAGACATGGTCTCACTCTTGGAGACAGATCTCTTCATAAATGTGCCAGTGTAAATATTTCTCAGGAATTTGGTATAGGTCAAAAACAAGAAAAGAGGTAAAGAAAAAAACAAAACAAACAAACAAAAAAACCCAACCTGAATCCAGCTAAATAGAGGTGTGGAATCTCAGTGGATTTCTTTTTAACCACCCCAGGGCACCTCTCTGTTGGCCTGAATAGCTGTAAATGGATGTCACGGAAGTAGAAGACTTCATTATCGTTATTAATTACGTTCCAGCCTTGGCCCTCTGTTCCTCTGAGCATCTGAGCCTGGGCAAACAGCCCAGCTGTGAAGCTCAAATCTCACCTTCAGCTCCAGCCTGCGCAGGTAGGGGGTCAGAGAGGAGATCATAGAGGGACCTTTTCCTGAATCGGCGAGGGCCTCGGGCTGCTGTTTAAGCTCTCGGAAAGGAGTTCTCATAGTTTGTTTACCCTGAGAGAGAAAGCGAATGTGAGGAAACCTGAGCTCAGCCTTCCGGAGTGTTTTCCCACAACCGCTAGGCCGCCGGGCCAACAATGCCTCCCGCTGCCCAACTTCGTTGGGACCCGGGCTTCACCGGCCTCCGCCCCGCCCGCGCCCTGCCCAGGTAGCGCCCTGTCCGCGGGAATTCTCTCCTCACCGTTTGGGGCGAAGGCGACAAGCCGAGATTCAGTGTTTTCACCCTCCACATCTTCTACTCGATCACTTATCTGATCAAGTCGAAATCGCCACATTCACCCGCCGCCTCTATTTGAACCCAATACGCGCTTCTGGATTGGCTGCGGGGCCGCGGTACGTATGGTGGGCGGGACCTGCGTGCGTCACGCCCTCACGGGCGGCCTAGCGATCAGCCTAACGCCTCCACTTGAACCTAGAGTAGGCAGATGAGTGTATGTCCTCCTGTCATGGACTCCGGGCAGCTGAAGAGTCGAGGAGTCCTGTTTCAGTGACTCCGTTCTCCCGGTTACCGAGTGAGCCGCACTTCACTCAGGGTTGGGCTGTCCAGGCGTAGGTACCAGTTTCATAACGGCCTGAGGGAGTTCCTAAGTGCCCAACTTCAGCCTTCAGGTAAACGCCTCTTCAGAATTTCTGGGCCTTCTTGTGTCTCAGAGCCTACTCTAACAGGATTACTTGAATAATAGCCGACATGTACTGTACTGTACACTTATGATGATCCTGGCACTGTTTCAAGTGCTTGCTATATTATTCTCTCTTTTACACACACACACACACACACACACACACACACACACACACACACACACACACACACACACACACACACACACACAGAGAGAGATAGCCGTGCTGTCCTCAAACTCTAGAGATCCACCTGTCTCTGCTTCCCAAGTGCAGGTTTTTAAGGCATGTGCCACACCACCACTGCCTGGCCCTCAGCCTCTTGAATGCTGAAATTACAGGCCAAATTAGAAGTGTTAATGTATGAAGAAAAAGAAGCTAACCAAAGAAGAGCTTTAATGTTAGAAACTGTAGGTTATGTCAGGGTATGCATTCTTCGGGAACTGTACTTCTTTTTTTGTTTGTTTGTTTTTGTGAGACAGGGTTTCTCTGTGTAGCCCTGACTGTCCTGGAACTCACTCTGTAGACCAGACTGGCCTCGAACTCAGAAATCCACCTGCCTCTGCCTCCCAAGTGCTGGGATTAAAGGCGTGTGCCAACACTGCCCGGCTGGGAACTGTACTTCTGCTGGCTACATGTAGCTTTGACTTCTTCATATGGGAATGTTATACAGGTGTAAAATGCACACTGCATTTCAGACCTTATATGAAAAAAACTATTTTTTAATATTAATTACATAGTGAAATATTTTTAGATATGCTAGGTTAAATAAAATATATTAAAATTTCTTGTTTTAAAACCTTTTGAACATGGGTGACGATTTTAAAATTACTTAAGAAGAATGGGAGCCGGGCAGTGGTGGCGCACACCTTTAATCCCAGCACTTGGGAGGCAGAGGCAGGCAGATTTCTGAATTCGAGGCCAGCCTGGTCTACAGAGTGAGCTCCAGGACAGCCATGGCTACACAGAGAAACCCTGTCTCGAAAAACCAAAAAAAAAAAAAAAAAAAAAAAAGACCAATGGGGAGATGACTCAGTCAGTAAAGAGCTTGTCATGAAACCTTGAGGACCTGAGTTTGGATTTCCAGTACCCAAATAAAAAGCTAGGTGCAAAGGCTAGCATGGTGGCACTCACCTTTAATCTCAGCACTGAAGACGCAGAAGCAGGTGGAACTCCGTGAGTTCAAGGCCAGGATGGTCTATACAGTGTGTTCCAAGACAGGAAGGGCTACATAGAACCTGTCAAAAAAAAGTTGGGTGCAACAGTTTTTGCCTGTAATCCTAACAACATGGGGATTTGAGGCAGAAATGAGAGGATTCCCTGAGGTTTGCTACTGAGCTAGTCCAATGAATCAGTGTTCTGGGTTCAGTAACAGAAAATGTCTCAAAAAATAAGGTATAGAGTTATTGAAAAAATATGTAATGCTGACCTCTGGCTCCATAAACCCCTACACATGTGAACAATCGTGCAAACACACACACGAACATGCATAGACATATAAATTATAATAATTTGCATTTTATTTCTTTTTTGTGACAGGGTCTCTCTGTGTACTTGGTGCTGCCCTGAAACTCACATCAGGCTGGCCTTGAACTCATAAAGATACCCACTGGCCTCTACCTCCTGGGTACTAGGATTAAAAGCATATGTATCTTTTTGTTTTGTTTTGTTTTAAGCTAGGCTCTGGTGGTATAGATTGGGCTCCTTTGAGCTCTTCCTTTGCCTCCTGAGTGCATTCATTATACTTCTATTGAACACTGCTACTCTAGGGACAAAACAGTACCAGTTTGAAGGCATTAGAAAAACTGCTTGAGGGGCTAAGGAGATGGCTCAGTGGTTAAGAGCACTGACTGCTCTTCCAGAGGTCCTGAGTTCTATTCCCAGCAACCACATGGTGGCTCATAACCATCTGTAATGGGATCTAACGCCCTCTACTGGTGTGTCTGAAGACAGCTACAGTGTACTCATATACATAAAATAAATAAATAATTCTTCAAAGAAAAAAGAAAAAAGGGGGGGCAATATAGGTGGGCGGTGCTGAAGATAGAGCCCCAGGGCCTAGAACATGCTAAGTTTGTCCTCTACCAAGCAACTGCTCTTCCAATAGAATGCCTTTTTGAGGCAGGATCTCTCTTTAGTCTAGGCTAGCTTCATTTTTTTTGGCAATCCTTCTGCCTCAGAGTCCTGTGAATGCTTTTGAGCTAGGAATTGACCAAGGTTCAGCAAAAGGTATCTCAAGGAGTATTTGTGGTCTGAGATGACTATTCCTGTTTGCCAACTTGACTACATCTGGAATGAACTACAATCCAGAAATGAAGGGCACACCTGTGATCCAGATCTTAAGGCCGGAAAAACATAGGCTTCTGACCCGTATCTTGACATGAAGATATTGAGGCATAGTGGCCATGAAAACCTTGAGGCCCAGGCTTTAATCCCAGAAGACTGAAGCAAACAGATCCCTGAGTTCAAGATCAGCCTAGGACAAAGCAAGTTCCAGATCTAGTTGGTACACACCTTTAAACTGGGCCACATTTTCTGCTGGAGGCCTACATAAGGACATTGGAAGAAGGAAGACTCACTCTTCTTTGCCTGCTTGCACTTACTTGCCAGCACATCTGTTGGAACCTACCTACTTCTTCAGGATTCCAGCTTATACAGAAGACTAGGTGAAGCAATTAGCCTCATGGGACTGAACAACTACTAGATTTTGGACTTCCCATTCACAGCTGCCCATTGTTGGGTTAGTTGGACTGGAACTGTAAGTCATTACAATAAATTCCCTTTAAATATATAGAGACATCCCATAAGTTCTGCAACTCTAGAGAATCCTGACTAACACATGGTCCATCAAAAAGACCCAGCAAGTAAATAGTGGGAAGTGTCAGAAAAGTCCAGGCAGGGCTAGAGAAATGGCTTAGTGGTTAAGAGCACTGGCTGCTTTTCCAGAGGTCCTGAGTTCAATTCCTAGCAACCACATGGTGGCTCACAGCCATCTGTAATGGGATCTGATGCCCTCTTCTGGTGTGTCTGAAGACAGCTAAAGTGTAGATAAATAAAATAAATAAATCTTTAAAAAAAAAAAAAAAGAAAAGTCCAGGCAGGTAAATGTTAGCAAAAGTTTGTATCACACAAATGTGTGTGGGGCCGGGCAGTGGTGGCGCACGCCTTTAATCCCAGCACTCAGGAGGCAGAGGCAGGTGGATTTCTGAGTTTGAGGCCAGCCTGGTCTACAGAGTGAGTTCCAGGACAGCCAGGGCTACACAGAGAAACCCTGTCTCGAAAAACCAAAAAAAAAAAAAAAAAACCAAAAAACACATATGGATAGGGAGGAGTAAATAGGAAGGAAAATACTAACACCTTGGTCAGAACCATATTTGTGGTAAGTAAAACAATAAAGGCAAAGATGAATTAAAGGTAGATCAAGTCTATCCTCAGGAAATGACCATTGTATGTACACTTTTATATAAACATATGTATGTACATGCAGACTAATTTTGTTAATACATACATTTTTTTCTTACAGATACTTTGATGCATAAACATAGCTGTCTAGGATTGGTGCTTTCTTTTTACCGTGACTGGGTCTTGCTAAGGACATAATTTCCCTAACTGACATCAAGGGGTTACAGGCCTGTGTTACCAAAGCTTTTCCTTTTTTTTTTTTTTTTTTTTTTTTGATTTATTTATGTATGTGAGTACACTGTCACTGTCTTCAGACACACCAGAAGAGGTCATCTGATCCCATTACAGATGGTTGTGAGCCACCATGTGGTTCCTGGGAATTGAACTCGGACCTCTGGAAGAGCAGCCAGTGCTCTTAAGTGCTGATCATCTCTCCAGTCCCTCCCTTCTTTTTAGAAACAGGGTTTCTCTGTAGCCCTGGCTGTCTTAGAACTTACTATGTAGATCAGGCTGGCCTGTTCTCACAGAGACCTACCTGCCTCTGCCCTGTTAAAGGCATATACCACCACACCCAGCCAGGTTTTCTCTCTCTCTCTCTCTCTCATGTTTTCTCCCCAGTTATTAATTTCGTTGGTTGGTTGGTTTAGTTTTTCCAGATGGGGCTTCTCTGTGTAGCCCTGGCTGTCCTGGAACTCCCTCTGTAGACCAGGCTAGCCTCAAAATCAGAGATCCAGCTCTGCCTCTCAAGTGCTGAGTTAAAGACATCTGCTACAAAAATCAACTATTGGCATTCTTTTTAAAAGAAAACAGTGTCTCAGGTTAGCTTTGAACTCACTGTGTAACCAGGGAAGATGACTTGAACTTTTAAAAATATTTTAAAAGGAATTTTATTTATTTTGAGATAGGGTCCACCATTCAACTCTGGGTGGCTTGGAACTTGCTATCTGGCCTCAGATTCCACCTGCTTCCTTCCTTTTGAATCCTGACTAAAGGCATGTGCCACCATGCCTCCCTACTCTTGCATTTGTCCCAAAGTATCATAAAGCCTTCCTAGCCGATTGATAGAAGTCTAGTTGATTTGTCACATTATGTTCCTTACCCCTATTTTGAAAAAGTTCTTCTCTGTTTATAAGAGTTCTAGGTTTAGGGCTGGAGAAAGGGCTCAGTGGTAAAGAACACTTGTTGCTCTTCCAGGGGACCTAGGTTTAATTCCTAGCACCTACATAGCTGCTCACAAGTATAACTCTACTTCCAGGGATCCAGTGACTTCTTCTGGCCTCCCTGGACACCAGGCACACAGGAAGTGTGCAGACATACATGCAGGCATGCAGATATAACACTAATATACATTTTTTAAAAAGCTTCGGTTAAAGACACAAACTTTGCCATCACATTGCATGCATTTAGTTTTAAATCTAGTTTTACAATTATTTTATGTGTAGGAGTCTTTTGCCTACATGTATGTCTCTGTACCACATGGATGCCCGGTGCTCTTAGAGGACAAGAGTGTGCCGGGTACTCTAGAGCTGGAGTTAGGAGTTGTGAACTGCCTGATGTGGGTGCTGGGAACCAAACTAAGCTCACATCCTTTGGAAGAGTAGCAAGCACAGTTAACTTGAGCCATAGAAATACATTTTTTAATGTGGTCAAGACATTTTTAAAATAGCATCGGATTTGCTTTGTTTGTTTGAGACAGGGGCTCATGTAAAGAAGTTGGCCTCAAACTCACTATGTAGCATACCTGGTCTTTAAGCGCTCTCTCTCTCTCTCTCTCTCTCCCTCCCTCTCTCCCTATTTATCCATCTATGATATCTATTTTGGTTTTTGAAACTGGATTCCTCTCTATTGTCCTGACTGTCCTGGAACTGACAGGTGGCCTTGAACTCAGAAATCTACCTGCCTCTGCCTCCTGAGTGGTGGGATTAAAGGTGTATTCCACCAAGCCATACTTCTTTTTAGGTTTCTTGAGAGTTTTGCATTGGAACACACTAGGGCACAGGCTGGCCTCAAAACTCCCACATATCCTTCTGCCCCCTTTATCTCCCAAGTGCTAGAATCACAGGAGTAAGACATCACGTCTGGTTCTCATTTTCTAAGAAATAATTCAAAAACACATGATGATTTTCTCTAAGGTGTTTAATATGACCTACACAAGAGACCTGGTGATATGCTCACCATTTCCTCAGGATTTTAATTCATTGTGCATTTGTGATCAGATGAATTAATAACGCTGGACTAGGTTCACAATGTTGTAAAATCTACCACCTTTGTCCTTATTTTGTTTTTACTTTGTGTGAGTGTGATAGGGTTGCACAGTGAGTTCAAATTGAAGCTGTCCTCAATCTGTGTAGCTAAGGATGACCCTGGATTTCTGACTCCCCTACCTCCACCTCCCAAATGTTGAGATTACAGGATTTTGACACCACACTTGGATCAAACCCAGGATTTCATGAATGCTAGCACCCGTGTGTGGGTGTGTGGGTGTGGGTGTGACTAATAGCTTGTTTTCCATTCATTGTATGTATGTGTGTGTATACATGTACATTATGCATGTGTGAAGGTAAAGAGAACAACTTGCAGAGTTGATTCCTTCACCACGTAGATTCTGTAAAGTCCAAAGTTCTGTTCTTTCAAAGTTTGTCAAGTTCTGACAGACAAAAGCCAGCATTTATCAGGAACTTGTGAAGTCAGTTCCCCTCTATCAAAAGGAGCCATTTTCCTTATCATTGGCAGAAGGAACAAATGATATCTGTGGTCCCTGTTAATATACCAAAGCGCATGCTGGCCTCCAGGCTCCTTCAGCATTACACATATCTGTGACGCGTTTCAGATTCCATGTTGGCATACAAACTCTTCTCAGCTCTTCCCACCTCCTCTCCTACCCTGAACTTTTCCAGCTCATGGACTTCCCTCTCCCAGCTACTTTTTCTCTTTGTAACTCTGCTATGTTCACGCTTTCTGTCTATTTCTCTCACTCTGTCTTTCCCCTTCCCCATCTTTTTCCTCCCTCTTTTCTGCTCCTGCTTCTCTCATGGCCAGATCCAATCTGATGGCCATGTTCATTTTATTCTCTCTCTGCTCTAGACTCTCTCAGACGCCTCTGACTGTTCTCCCTCTCTCATACCTTCAATAAAAGCCTTCCCTGTGCCTGGTGGTGGCAGAGCACACCTTTGACCCCAGCACTCAGGAGACAGAGGCAAGTGGATCTTCAAGACCGCCTGCCTGGTCTACAGAGCAAGTTTCAGGACAGCCAGGGCAACATAGAAAGACTGAAACAAAACAAAACCTTCCTTGGAGTGGTCATGTCATCAGTTTATGCAGGTTTTAGGAATCAAACTCAAAATTATCAGGCTTGGCTGATGAAAGAGCCTTTACTCATGTTAAGATGTCTTAACTGGCCTTTGCTTAGACTTTCTGAAATATAGGTGTGCCCATGTAGCCCAGGCTAGCCTTGAACCAGGATTCTTCTACCACTGCTGTTCTTCTGCCCAGGTTCTGGATTCAGCACCATCATGCCGATTACCTCTGCTTTTGAAAGAACATCAAAAGGGATAAAGGATGTTACTCTGTTGGTAGAATGCTTACCTAGCATGCATGAAGCCCAAAGTTTGATCAGCATCATATAAGCTGGGCTTGGTTGTGCAGGCCTGTAATCCAGGCACTTGGAGGGTGTGAAGTTCAAAATCCTTTGCAGCTTAGTGTCTAGAGAGATGGTCCAATGGTTAAGAGCACTTACTGCTCTTACAGAGGGTTCCATTCACAACAGAAACATGGACCTACCACCTTTTTCTGGCCTCCAAAGGTACCACCACAGTACACTTAACATATGTGTAGGCAAACCGCTCATACACATAAAATAAGTACAAATAAATCTTTTAAAGAAACAATTAATTTAAAAAATGTAAAATCTGAAACCTGTTTCCCTCAGTTAATAACCAATGTTTAGGGCTGGTCTACTCAGTAGTGGTGTGCTTACAACACACAGACCCTGGGCAGTGCAGGGTTAAAGGAAAGAACCAGTGACTGAGGCCTTCATTTTGTAGCCCAGTTCTGGACCAAGTGAACAGATGTGTTTAATATACTGAGACAGTTACTTGTAGATCAGGAACCAGACATCCCAAAATTCAAATTCAACTCTCTTAAGAATTATTAATCCGCCAGGCAGTGGTGGCACATGCCTTTAATCCCAGCACTTGGGAGGCAGAGGCAGGTGGATTTCTGAGTTTGAGGCCAGCCTGGTCTACAGAGTGAGTTCCAGGATGGCCAGGGCTACACAGAGAAACCCTGTCTCGAAAAAAACCAAAAAAAAAAAAAAAAAAAGTATTGGAGAAGTGAAGGTCATTGCCTTGATCCACAATTGAGAGGTGGGTTGTATGACAGGAAAGCATTAGGGGCAGTTATGGTTATCAGTTTTGGAATGCCAAAGATTAAACTCTGCCCCAGTATCTACAATAGAACAGTAAGGAACAACAAAGTAAAAACTGGATCATTATAGTGGTGGTACTGAGTGGTTTCTGGCTGGGTGCCTATCTACAGTAGAGAATCAATAGAGATGGAGTAGACCTGAGACTCCAGATCACAGTCAAAGTCCTTGAAGGACATGGACTCCAATGGACTGGGCCAGGTATCTTGTGTCTCCATGACAAGGTTCACTGGCTGCTTCTGTAGGAGCTCAGGGTCAAAGGCCACACCCCGAAAGAAAGGGTGGACCTGGAAGTGATGCAGATATCGCAGACGGTGCAGAGGGTTCTGGCATAAGAGCTGTAAGAAAACAAAGTATGAGACTGGAATAAGAAAGAGACTGAAGCCGGGCAGTGGTGGCGCACGCCTTTAATCCCAGCACTTGGGAGGCAGAGGTAGGTGGATTTCTGAGTTCGAGGCCAGCCTGGTCTACAGAGTGAGTTCCAGGACAGCCAGAGCTACACAGAGAAACCCTGTCTCGAAAAACCAAAATAAAAAACAACAACAACAAAAGGACCTGTCTGTCCTGGATGAGGATTTTAGGGTGACAAAGCTCAGGAATGAAATCTACAATACCAGTTAGAGGGGAAATGGGTAGTCAGTCATCTCACTCCCCATCAAAAAGAGGGGGTGGGTGGGAAATACCACTTCAATGAAAAGATGATAAATAGCTTGGGAGTCAAAAAGGAAGATAGTGTGTATCCTTACCTCATGGAGCAGGAGTGAGAGCTCCTGATTAATAGACGTTGGGATCTCAGATTCACAGTGGGTCACACTTGCCAACATGGTCACATGATCTCTCTCTGCAGCCACTGGGAACTGAGTTAGAGGTAAGTGGTGGGAAGGCAAGGCTTTCTAAGGTCTTTTTCCACCACAAAGCAAAGCTCTCTTCCCTGCCCAACACCACTGACCATTCTCTCACCTTACCAGTTGCCAGAGAGAAAAGCAATACTCCCAGGGACCACCAGTCAGCAGTGTGGTTGTAAGGCCCACCACTCAGGACCTCTGGGGCTATGGCATGAGAGGTACTTGTCACTCACATCCTTAAGTCATCTTCCCCACCCGCTTTAGCTTCTCTCTCACCCATGTATTGAAGAGTGCCACAGATAGTATAGGCTCGTGCTCCCTGGGATAGGCGGCGAGACAGACCGAAGTCTGTCACTTTCAGATGGCCTATAAAGTAAGGAAACTGTGTTCAACCCATGTTTGTTTTTATTTTGTTTCTGGTTTTTTGTTTTGTTTTGTTTTTTAAAGAGGTGCCACTCATCCTGAGGCTAAGGAAGAAAAGACATACCTCGTTCATCCAGCAGGATATTCTCCATCTGAAATCATGGGCGAGAAGACATTATCTTACTCTTTCCTTTGGCTCTGATTTGGTTTTTCATTGTTGTTATGACATAGAGTCTTATTATGTAGCTCAGGCCACCTGGGGATTTGGTATATATAACCAGGCTAGCCTCAAACTTGTGGCACTCCTCCTGCCTCCCAACAGTGCTGGGGTATAGACATGTTTTTTTGTTTGTTTTTTTTTTTCGAGACAGGGTTTCTCTGTGTAGCCCTGGCTATCCTGGAACTCACTCTGTAGATCAGGCTGGCCTCGAACTCAGAAATCCGCCTGTCTCTGCCTCCCAAGTGCTGGGATTAAAGGCGTGCGCCACCACTGCCCGGCTAGGGGTATAGACATGTATGACCACACCTGGTGTTCTTTCACATAGAGCTACTAGCTGGAGAAGGTAGTCCACTCAGCACTCAAGCCTATACTTGGAGGACCCACACCTAAATCCTTCGTATCCATAGGAACCCAAAGCAACTGTCTCTGCTTCCTACTGCCTTCTCAGACCTGTTGAAACTTGAGATTCTTGCTCAACCTAAGAAGAAAGACTTGCCGGGCAATGGTGGCGCACGCCTTTAATCCCAGCACTTGGAAGGCAGAGGCAGAGGCAGGTGGATTTCTGAGTTCGAGGCCAGCCTGGTCTACAGAGTGAGTTCAAGGACAGCCAGGGATACACAGAGAAACCCTGTCTTGAAAAAACAAAACAAGAAAAAAAGAAAAAAGACTTAACTCTACCTTTACATCACGATGAATGATACCCAAGTCATGGAGATAGCCTGTGGAGAACAGTGAGCATGGATGTGCCTGCCAGTTTCTTTGTAGCCCCAATCCCATCTTTACCCTGACTTCCAAAATTAAATATTAATTCTACTTTCTCTTCCCCACTAACTTAAATCTCCCCTTTTCATTTCCCTTACATTTTCACTTACACAGTACAAGGACCAGTTCAGCTGCAAAGAGACGGATAGAATCCTCTGGAAAACAACCAACAGCAGACCACAGGGAGTAGAGATCCATGCTGCAGTAGCTACACACTGCAAAGCACCAGAAGTCTAGGCAACGCTTGAGGTCTATACTATGCTTGGGCTCAAGGCATTATGGACCTCCTGCCCAAACTAATGCCAACATCTGTTTCCCTCTTTTGGAATACAGAAATGCTATAAGGAGTGGAGCCAAGCAAAGGCAAAATGTCAGGTGGGAAGGGCAGTATATGGACCTTTGGGGGTGAAGACAAAACCCAGTCACTCACTAATAAAGAGATGTCGTTTCCCCTGCCAGCTGTCCCCCAAACTGTGTACAAAAGGATGGTTGATCTGCCGCTAGGGACAAAGAAAACAGCAAGTTAGGAAAGAATACGCTTTTTGACATAAAGGCATCCAAGAAATCATGTGTTGCCTTGTGAAGAAATGAACCACTGCTTCACCTGATTCAGAACTCATTTGGGACTGTCCCGGAAAACCCTGGAGCCAGCACACTGCTTAGGAGCACACCAAGATACGTTGTAGAGTTCCCTGGCAGAACTTAGAGCATGCCCACAGCTAAAAACTACTTTTCTCAGGATTTACTTTGGTGCTATACTACACCAAGATGGAAATACACGGGGAAGGTAGAATCAAGAAAAGCAGGTAAGTTGGAAAAAGGAAGGTACTTTCTCCACCGACAATTCATTCTTCATGCTTTTACAACTCCGCATACCTGGATGCTAACCTCCTCTTTGCACTGCCTCAGGGTATCCTGCTGTAGAACTTTTACTTTGGGCACCACCTATAAGTGGAAAGGCATGGTAACTCATGAAAATAATGCTATTTTAACTTGTTCCCCCTATCTCTGGAACTAAGATTACTGTAAACAGGGACTACTGAGTAAGCTACATGGCTTGACTCGTACCTTCACTGCAAATACAGCTTTCTGGGCACAATCTAGCACTTTCAGGACAGTTCCAAACGAACCTTTAGCCACAAGGCCTAAAATCTGAACAAAGAAAAGGGCAACTTAGACTGGCTGTTTCTAGATTCCTCCCTAAAACAGACACTTCTCAGGGACTACAAAGACCTACCTTTAGCTCCTGCTGCTCCCTAACAGGCCTCATGGGAAACTCAGGTAGAAAGAGGCTGATGAACTGAGGCACTGGCCACTCAGACAGAGGCTTCTCTAGTAGCAGTGGGGCTGGCTGGAGGAGCTCCTGATGTAGGCACTGATGCCTCTGTAGTTCCCATAGTTCTTCCAGACCTGACCTGATGCTCCCCATACCACACCAGAGGCTCTTCCAGCCTCGAGCCCAGTGACCCTGGATGTTGCCACCCTGCTGAGAAAGGAGCCATTCTAAGCGTGCTCATGAAGCACTGCAGGTTCTGCCCATCTTAACAGGTACTCCTTCCTCTAAACCTCTAGAGCAGTAATTCTCAAGCTTCCCAATACTGTGACCCTTTAACACAGTTCTTCATGCTGTGGTGACCCCCCAACCATAAAATTATTTTTGTTACTTCATAACTTCAATTTTGTTATGAATTATGTGATATGCAGGATATCTGATGTAACCCCTGTGAAAGGGTTGTTCAACCCCTAAAGGGGTCACAACACACATGCTGACAACCACTACTCTAGAGGGAAGGAAAATTCCCAGACTTTGTGATGTGACCTAGATTTCCGACACAATTCAAAATCTCTATAACAGTTGTATGTTTTCTCCACAGCAAAACAGGAATACAACCTATGCTTAAGTGCGTTATTCACATTATAGCCTCTATGCCCACCCCAACACTGGGTATCAGTGACAGGCTCCTAACTAGGTACTTTCTAGTCTCGGGCCCCTACATCTTTCACTTCCCTCCCATAGGCAGCCAGAGCCCCATACCCTACCTTTTGAGGAGCAGACACCCGGGTGTGTTGTCCCTGCCGACAGCTCACTGTTCCCATCCCCAGCCTCTGCCTCCTTTCCTTCTGCTAAATCTGCTGTCCCAGTTACATAAGCAATTCCTCCCTCTGATGCTGCATTACCCATGAGCCCCACCTCTTCCAGCGTATATAGACCCATCAGCTTTAGGCCAGCATCATACCCAAACTGGAAAGTATCTGTGATTGTGAAGACTTCAAGGCAGAGGAGAAAGACCAGTCATTACAGGAACAGTTAAAAGACATGTTCGGTTAGTGAGCAGGGAAGGACACAGACAACTTGAATGCTTTTACTCAATACAATTAAAAAAGGCCAGCATCAAATTTAAAATATTTTTTCTTTAAATCTTTTTTCTCCATTCTCCTGGGCATATCCCAGGGAAGAAAGTAAGGTACCCATGGCCAGCCCTGGCTCCTAATGCCATCCACCCAAGTGAGCACACAGATTGGGAAGCTTATCCCCCCAAACCTAACACCTCTTATACAAGGCAGTAGATGGAGGCACAGAGGATCAGACTCCTCCCTTTAGCTTATTGGCACACAGGGAGAGCAATTACATTTAGAAATATATATATATATATATGTCTTATATATATATGTCTTTATAAAAATTTATCATACTTGATCAAAACTATCCCCCCACCCTTTCCGTTGCCCCAAAGGAGCAGGATACTAGGCTTGGACATGATCCCTGGGTCTTCTGATTTTCTTGCCCCTCTGGCCCTGAGCCTAATACCATGAGAGGGAACTCAGCACTTTTTTCCACCATGCCTTGCAGGGACAGGCCAGCTGTTGAACAGTGTCTCTCTCAGTTCCCATATGCTCCACAAATCCTGTGGGATGAATGGAAGCTCTGCCCACCCTCAAGTCCCTGGATCCTCAGCCAGAGTCAATTCAATATTGCAGCCACTTGGGTCTCCACATCACTTGCGCCTGCCAAAGATGGACTTCTTGCCAGGATTCTTGTCACCCACACTTAAACCGATGAGGAGCCGGGCTTTCTCTTCTTCCTGCTGTTGCATGTTCAGGTCACATTTTGTTTCTAGCTTTCCCCGGACCTCAGACCCTGTTGCAGGTTTCAGCCTTAGTTTTTCTTTGATTACCTGGTAGTGGAAAGGAATAAAAGGAAAGGCAAAAATATTAGTGGAACAGGCTGCACAATTTAAAGTGAACCAATTCAAAGATTTATTAAATTTACATGCAAAGCACAACAGGGCACTTCAAAGTATATAAATAATGGTCTCTGCTTTCAAGAAGCTTACAATCTAATCAGAACCAATCAAAGCTGATGCTGCAGAAGCCCTTAATTCCCTCAAATTAATGAGTCAAATTAATGAGTCAATATATATGACACAGTAGATATTTAATCATGCTAGGGCAAAGGCATGGACAAACAAGGACAGAATCAGTCATTATCTGCCCCTTCTTGGCTCTCTTAATATAACCTAGAACAGAAGGCTCCTAAGAAGGCAATTTGCTTGCCAGTCCCTGCTAACGAAACAGCCATGAGCCCTGGCGGGATACCTGGGCAACCAGAGCTTTTCGGCTGTCCCTTTTGACAGCCATAGCAAAGTCCAGCCATGTCCATGTGTTGTTGTGGTACTCCAGACAGGGTAGCACCAAGTTAAGGTCACCCCAGTCCACACTGTTCTTCTCACCCTGCATCAGGAAAAGAAAGGGAAAAGAGGAAAAATTACATCAGCTGCCATTTTGAATCTAAGCCAGTACTTGGGAGTATAATTCCTACGATAGCAACCTACATATTTGATTTCCCTCAGTCTGGTAATGGTGCTGACTCCTGCAGAAAGCAGAAGGGACAGGTTTGTCATCCATAGCCCACTTTCACAGAAGCCTGATTGTCACCCTGTCTATAATCTTTAGTTTCCTTCCTATTCTAGAAAGTGTTGGAATGGGATATACCTTATAACTGACACACAGTGGAACTTGTGGGATTTTTATATATATGAAGGAGTTGTTCATGGCAGCTCGCTCTTTCATCTTGTCAATATCATCAACTGGGTGCTAGGAAAGACAGAAAAGAAGCATAAGTCCTAAAACCACCACAGCAACCCAAGATCCTAAATCTTACTCTACCCTCATTCCTAGAGGAGACTAAAGACAAAAAAGGAACACACAGCCAGGGCCACAGAAACTTTTGTTTTTTGTTTTTTTCGAGACAGAGTTCCTCTGTGTAGCCCTGGCTGTCCGGAACTCACTCTGTAGACCAGGCTGTCCTCAAACTCAGAAATCCACCTGCCTCTGCCTCCCAAGTGCTGGGATTAAAGGCGTGCGCCACCACTGCCCAGTCACAGAAACTATTAATACCCATTTAAAAAAATCTCTTAAACACACTAAAATGTTTTTACTTTTTGGTTTCTTTTTTGTTTTGTTTTAGTCAATACAGAGTTTCTCTGTGTATCATCCCTGGCCTGCCTCTGCTTCCCAAGTGCTGGGATTAAAGGTGTGTGCCCCCATGCTAGGCTTCTCTTGGACTCAATGATCTGCCAGCTCCTGTTCCCAAGTGTTGAAATTATAGTGCTGTACCACCACATTCAGTTTCTCTGATTTTCATATGCCATACCTCAGGTAATTTGCGAAATGATCTTCTGACTCCAGAACTCCTGGTCAAGCCCTGGGCTACACCCTTCCCGGAGCCGAGTGGTACTGCATCATCTGTTGCTATCAGCTGCCGAGGCTTCACTACGGGTATTCCTATGAAAAAACATGCAAACCAAAAGTAACTCTTTTCCTGAAGCCGCTTTGGGCTGCTACTCCATTCTCCTGGCATTCCAGCATAACCAATTCTTACCAGTAGTCACCAGTTTGGACTTATCCTCTTCATCACCAACTTCATCATCTTCCACATTTCGACCAGGAAAGAAAAAGCCCATCATTCTATGGAAGAACCGGTGGGACAGCTGGATGGTGAGAGGCACCACATTTACCTAAGAGGTTAAGAGGTGAAGAAGCAATTAAGCTCAAGTACTATCCTTGTCTTTTATTACTAACTAGTATAACAGTTTAGTTTTGAACTAACCTTTGATCATGGGTTCCCAAGGTACTGTTTACTAACCTCAAAGTGTTCCTTAACAGAGATACCACCAACAGGTGGCCGGACTTTGCTGAAGAGGCGGAGGGCTAGCTGTCTCCCAGACTGGCAGGAACTCTGGGGCCGTAGAACCACCTATAGGACAGAGCAGCCAACAACTCTACATCTTCTCTAAAAAAAAAAACAACTTAAAAGTCAACCACATATCTTCTGTAGAAGGAGAACTGAAGCAATAGTCTTTGCTAAGCTAGGCAAGCTGTACCATCTCAGATCCAGATCACAATGCCCTTTGGTCTGAAGCATAGATAAGTGGGCTAGGAATGGAAAAATAAGTCTTGCCATATAGATGTGGGGATATAAATTAGCAGAGTGTCTTTTTTTTTTTTTTTTTTTTTTTTTGGTTTTTCTAGACAGGGTTTCTCTGTGTAGTCCTGGCTGTCCTGGAACTCACTCTGTAGACCAGGCTGACCTCGAACTCAGAAATCCGCCTGTCTCTGCCTCCCAAGTGCTGGGATTAAAGGCATGCGCCATCACTGCCCGGCCCAAAGTGCTTATCATGTACAAGGCCCTACCTAAATCCCATTCTCCCACACCCCAAGAAAAGACTTGCCTTATAAATAGCATTGGGGAGAAGGTTGTTCATAGTGAACCAGCCCAACTCCAGGAGGTGCTCTGCTGTGTCATCAGACTTATTCACCTGTAAAATAGATTTTGTCCTGTTCATTATAAGCTAATAAGCGAAGCCTCTGGTTTCATTTTTCTCTTTCCTCTGTAGCCTGTGGCTAGCTTTGATCTCCTGACTCTCCTTACCTACACATCTGGAATGCTGGGATTAAACATAAGCACCAGCACACCCTGCTAATACTTCTTTCATTCTCATATGCAACCAACATACCTTCTAATCCAGTGTTTCTTCTGAGTAATACTAGCTAAACCACTAAATGTTAGTAACTTCCAAGTTATTGTGGCATTTAAATTTCTCATTCACTTTCAAGTATCTTTTGTAATTATAATATTCTTTCCTCTTGGGTAACTGCAGAAATGCTGTCAGTATCAGAATGGCACTATTCCAGCTTGACTTGACAGATTACTTCACTCTGAGCCTTAGTTCTAAGGATAATTTTCTTAATGGAAGAAGCATTTGATTAATTATCTATACACCTACATCATTTATTACAGGCTGATGTGTCTCTAATCATGACCATTATTAATAAATAAAATTAGCCCCCTTTTTTCTCTATGGATTGAACTCTTGAGATAGGTCATACCTCAAACTTGGCTACTGCTATGTGACTTTGCACTACCCTAATACCTTGCTGTAAAGAAACCTCTGTAGCTCCAGCTCAGCGATTCCCAGCTGTCCATCTTCTTCTGTCAGGCGCCAACGTGCCTGAGCAAAGTAAAACTCAGTGCGACGGACCACACTCACATCTTCTTGTTGTTTTCGAAGCTCCATTTTATTGGCTCGCTGCAGTTGGAAATCCTTAAAACATCTATGCATGAATAAAAGAACCAAAGGAGTAAGGGAAAGAGCACACAGCCAGAGTGCCCTACAATATTGCAGGCTATAAACCCAGAGACCAACCTGCTCTGGCTTAGCTGACGCCTCCCCCGCCCCGCCCCACCCCGCCCCCGGTGTATTATTTCTGACACCCTCAGCTATGGAACAGATTTATGATCTTTTAGTTCTGTAGCTTCTTAGTAAAGCACTGTTTTCCCACTAACTCCTATGATTTTATCTTCAACTTTGTTCTTTACTGATCTGTTTTACTGTATTTGCAGTTCAGATACACACTGCTAAGGCCACGAAAGTGGTATTTCTCAACTACTTAATTTTGTAGCAAAGCCTTTTCCAGGAAGCACTCCAGTGAGAACCCAAAGGACTGGCTTTTCTGTTTTTACTCACCACTTTGGCCAACCTCAGCAAGGCTTATTCAGGAAGATATACCTGTATCTACTTCTACAACAGTCTTTGAGAACACACACTAAACTTAAAAACTGTAAGGGCACAAAAGGGAAACCAGCTCTGTCTGAGACTGGCAAAGGCTGCTGGGTACCTGATCAGGATGTTCAGTTCTTCACTCTCCAGCTGCAGGGTGGCCTTTTCTTGGTTTAGCTGTAACTGAAGTTTTTGGTTCAGGTCCAGCAAGTTCTCATTCTTGCTGTCATCCTGTAAAGACTAAGGAACCAAGAGAAGAGTTTAAGAGACCCTCCATATCTATCATAGGAGATCTGTCCTCAGAATACCCGGGATGACTACCTTCATGATAGAGTACATCTGCTTCTCTAGGTGCCTTATCTGGGCCACGTGCTGCCGCACAGCCTCCTGCAGGTGTAATATGCTGCTGCGCTGCTCCTCAGGATTGCTAGAGATCTCGAGTTGGAACCTGACACGCTGTTTCTTCTCACTATGCTCCTAAAAGAAAGGAAAAGGGAAAAGTGTACAAAAAAAAAAAAAAAAGTTTTGTGTGGTGGTGTGAATGAAACCCACAGCTTCACACATGCTAAGGACAGGCTTTACTAATGGAATAACCCCAGACCCTTGAATTAATGTTTTTTAAAAGGTTAAGTTTTGTAGAAAAGTAAATGGTGCTGTCTTCTAGAAAGCTGTAGGTCAGTGTAAAAGATCTGCAATGTGGATTTCAAAAACTAGGCCTACAAGGGCAGAGATGGAGGCAAAAATGTGCAGTTACCACTATTAGAGATGTTTAGGTGACTGAATAGAGACCTGACTAGAACAAGCTATAAAGTCTTAGAGACACTTAAACAGTAACAATATGAATTCTAATAGCTGTAATTGACTAAGAGGATGTACCAATCATAATTCCCCTTTTCAGGGTGAGGTATTAGTTTCTTTCTTATCCACTGAGCCATCTCACCAGCCCAGCATTACTTTACTTAACTGGGATCGAAGTAAACAGCAAGATCAAAGTTCAGGTGAGCCTAACTTGAATCCTAGAAGGGCTCATGCTTACCTTCCGCTTGGGTTCTACATGGAGAAGCAGGTTGTTGACAATGTCCAGAATCATAGCATACTGAGCTGGGTTGGTAGAAATTTCCAATTCATGGTGGATGAGTGTGAAAGTATCCACAGCCCCTACATAATTGTAAGCAGTTACATAACAGGTTCAAGTTTCTCCATAAATATTCAATCTCCTAACCCATATTTTTGGTTTTTTTTTTTTTTTTTTTTTTTTTTTGAGACAGGGCTTCACTATGCAGTCCTGGCTGGCCTGGAACTCACTCCACCTGCCTCTGCCTTCTGGGTGTGGTGTTGGGCGCCACCATACCCAGCCTAGCGAACATTTGGAACCACTCATGTTAGTCAATCCAAAACAAAGGGAAGAAGAGGCACCCAGGATAGAAATAAGCTTCTTTCAGAATCCTAAGTAATAATCATTGTCCCAGTTTCCTCTAAGAGTACAGGTTGTTCTAATGGCTGGACTTACAAAACGCAGAGCCAAGTAAACGCTAGTACCAATAGTGCACAGGAATCCCTTTTATGTCTATTGCCTTAAAATCATGAAGGAAATAACTACTTTCACAAATCCCTTGTTCTCTCCAAAAACCTTTAAAGCCTGGATACCTTCCTGCTTCTTTAAGAGATCCTCCTTTTCCTGATTCTCATGAACCTCAGGTGGCTTAATCTGAGTTGCTAGTTCAGGATCAATGTCATGGCTGTAGCTAATATAGTACATCCGGCAATTACAACGTGAAATGATCCGCTGGACTTGCTGGGCTTGCTGGGCTTCAGCTGGCTGGTTCCAATCTGGGAAGAAGTGAAAAGAGGAGAAAGAGATTCTTCATAAAAGGTGTGATAAGAGCTCCCTTCTGAATATTATTTCTAAGGAATTCCAAAAATGTTTCCAGTCTAGACTGGCAAAAAAATATTACTCCAACATACACTGAGGTTAAGAACAGGTGGGCTGGAGAGATGGCTCAGCAATTAAGAGCACTGACTGCTCTTCCAGAGGTCCTGAGTTCAATTCCCAGCAACCACATGGTGGCTCACAACCATCTGTAATGGGATTCGATGCCCTCTTCTGGTGTATATGAAGACAGTGACACTGTACTCATAAAAATAAATAAAATAAATCTTTAAAAAAAAGAACAGATAAGGTGGGGCTGGAGAGGTGGCTCCATTGTTGGAAGCACTGGCTGCTCTTCCAGAGGACCCAGGGTTTAGTTTCTAGTACCCACATGGCAGCTCACAACTGTCTGTAAATACAGTTCCAGGGGATCTGATACCCTCACACAGACACAGAGTCAGAGACACAGACACAGAGACACAGACACACACAGATAAACACACACATGCAAAACACCAATGCACATAAATAAGTCATTAAAAAAAACCAAAAAACAGATAAATTGGGCAAGGTGTGGTAACAGATACTCTGTGAGTTCTAGACCAGCTTAGTATACATGAAAGTGAGGACAGCCAGGGCTATATAATGACACCCTGTCTCAGACAGATAGACAGACAGACAGATAATCTAAAAAGAGAAAATAGATGATAGACATGGCTGGGTTTGCAATTGGTACAGTAAATGCCTGGCATGTAAAAAAAAAAAACAACCCTGAGTTTGATCCCTAGTACTGTCAAAAATAAAAACCATATGGTAGGTCATGCCTAAACTCATGAGTTTGAGGACAGCCTGGCCTATACAAGACGAAAAGAAAGGAAAAATGCAGAAGGTAGGGTAGATAAGAAAATGAGGCCCCTTTGGGATGCACATTTACTCTGGGAGAGGGAAGAGAGCTGACCTGTGGTCGTGGTAACCATGCCTCCTACTGCCTGCCCACTTTCCATCAGCTCCTGAACAGAGTCCAGACTACGTTCCCGGTGCTCCTCAATATTCTTCACCTGCAAACACATTGAGGGACCTTTAGCTCCTGGGAAAAGGTGGCTTATTCTAACACCACCATAGATGGCCATGTTTCCAATAGAGTTATGTGCTGCAAAAGAATGCTTCAGTCAATGACTGATTGCAGGCCCAATGATAGTCTCATTCCTGTAATCCCAGCAAGAGGCTGTGAGGCAGGAATATCATCACAGATTAGAGCCAGCCAGGACTACAGAGTTCCATGACAGTCAAGAATACATGAGACACTCACAAATACAAAACAAGAGGCTGTATCACCCAATGATAGTGTGGTCATCTCAGTTCATGTAAAGACACTTTATGATGCCTATATAATTTTAAAAAAATCACCTAACAACATGTTTTTGGGAGTTTTCCACCTTGCTTCTATCAAGTGCTGGAATTATAAACATGAGCCGTGATGCCTAGCTGGTATGTTCTTTGTGCTTTTGCCATTTTGTATCTTCAGACAGAACTACTCTGAACCCAGGCATAGTGGCTGACACATGTAATCCCAGCAGTTGGGATAAGAGGAAGGCAGCTCTCTGGGCTTCCTGGACTTTGAGGTCAGTCTAGTTTACCTATCAAGTGCTAAGCAGCTAATACTACACAGTGAGACCTCAAAAAATACAGCCGGGGGCCAAGATGGCTCAGTAGGTAAAATGCTTGAGTTCAACCCTGAACTCACATGAAAAGGGAAGAGGATAGGCCTGGAGAGATGGCTCAGCAGTAAGGCACATTTGTTGTTCTACCAGAAGATCAGGGTTTGATTTCCAGCACTGACATCAGCAACTACCTGTAATTCTAGTTCTAGGGATCCAACACTCTCTTCTGGTGTCAGAGGGCATGCAGCTGATACACACACAGACATTTAGGCACTCACATACACATAAAAAAGTGGGAGAACTGACTCCATAAAACTATCTTCTGACCTCTAAAATCAACAGATCTCTCTCATACATACATAATAGGTCCTGAGTTTAAATCCTCAGCACCAATGTAAAAATCCAGGGATGGCTACACATTCCTGTAATCCCAGTTCTATGGAAGATAGAAACATGTTGGAGCTTTCTAGATCCCAGCCTAGCTCCAGTTTCAATGAAAGACCCTGTCTCAAGGGAATAAGGCACAACATGATAGATGATTAATGCCCTTTCCCGTGGCCTCTGTGAATGCACAGGCACATATTCATTGCACACACATCACATGCTCACTCAAACATATACCTACTTAAAAAAGAAAACCATTCTGATATTGTCACTTTGGAGATCAGGCTTATTAACAGAATGAATGGCATGAAAGATCAAAGCAGTAAGGTCAAGGCTTCAGGACTGGAGACATGGCTCAGTGGTTATGAGCACTCACAGGCTGCTCTTCCAAAAGATGAAGGTTCTATTCCCAGCATCAACTGGACAGCTAACAACCTCTTGTAACTCCAGTCTCATGGGATCTAACACCCTCCTCTGGCCTCTGCAGGCACCAAGCACACATTGGATGCACAGACATATATGCAGGCAAAGCACCCATACACATTAAATAAATAAATATAAATAAGGCTTTAGGGGCTGGAGATGACATAGCAGTTAGGATCACTTGCTGTTCTTGCAGAGGACCCAGGTTTAGTTCCCAACACCTACATGGCAGCTCACTCACCTGTAATTCCAGTTTTAGACCCGACACCCTCTTCTGGTCTTTGAGGGCACCCATACATACATGGCAGACTCACAAACACATTTAAAAAAAAAAAAAAAAAAAAACTTACAAAAATATATATATTACATACACAAATATCTTAGAAATCCAGGATTCGGATGGCAGATCTACTGAATCACAAAGTCACATGGGGAAGAAAAAATTTCATATTCTTTCTAACTCCAAGGATCTCTACTTTAATGCTAATGCAACTCAGGGGAGAAAAAAGCCTTTAAACTGTAAAAGATGGCATTGCCTGAAAATGGTAGACCCAGAAAATTCTGCCCACCTTTACATGGATAATTACCACTCCTACATCTCTATTTCTTTTGGTGGTTGTGGGGATCAAACTCAGGGCCTTATGCATGTTAGCCAAACCACTGAGCCAGAACTCCAGCTAAGATACCTTCTGTGACTACCCCAAGATTACTGGTAACAGACACTGCTGGCTAACCTATGTTAGCAACAACCTGGCCATACTTGGCTTGACATCTGATTTAAATGTTCATCTGTGTCTGGCATTATTACACTTGAGGCTGTCTTGATTGAACCAGAAGTTCTTTTGCAGAAGTACTGGCCAGCAACAAGAAGATCTACAAAAGAGGTTATCACTCTGGTTCATTTTATTTATTATCATCATTCATAATTTTTATTTTGTTTTTTATCAGATGTAACTGAATCCTATAACTAATGTGCACTTAACACATGCCAAATATGTAAATGATAACATACAATACTAGCCAGATTTGCCTCATGATCATCAATCCTCCAGTAAATCTGAGAGCATATCTTAGAAATTAAAATGTTCTACCTTAGCCAGTTAGTGGTGGCACACGCCCTTAATCTCAGCGCTTGGGAGCCAGAGGCAAGCGTATATGTGAGTTTGAGGTCAGCCTGGTCTACATAGCAAGTTCCGGGACAGCCAGGGCTACACAGAGAAACCTTGTCTTGGAAAAAAACAAAACAAAACAAAACAACAAAAACAAAAACAATGATTGCTGAAACAATCATCTTTATGAAAGGCCATAAAAAAACCTGGCTAGCCATGTGGCACATGTTTCCTGCACTACAGATGCTAAGGCAAAGGGATCTCCAGTTCTAGGCCACCAGGGCTTGAGACCAGACTGCATAGCAAGACTTGTCTCAACAGACAAAACAAAGTTCTCAGACCTACTGTCTATTTTCTTAGTTGTTTGCGTGTGTGACATTTATTGAAGGACTACAAATTAAAAAGGAAAGAAGTTCCTGTCTATTTACTCTAGTGCTGGTAAATGTAACAGTGCTACAGGAGAGGAAAGCATTATGTTCCTACAGCAGAGGCTGCTCACAGTCACGGTGTCAGCAGCTTCCTTTTCTACTAAGCGGAAGGGTAGGTACTATGAAGAATCATCCAGTAGTTCTAGTTGAAGGGGCTAACTACAGAAAACTAGAGATATACAATGGACCTCCCCGCCCAGGCTGACTAACCTCTAACCAGAGCTGTCGGCCATCCTGTTCAATAGGGCTGCTTTCGGTGGTGGCAAAGTACTGCATGCCATCTAATAGGCAAGTCCAGGAAGTCTTTTGTTTCAGTGTGTCACCATACCAAGCTGGATGGTGTTGGCACTGCAGCAACTGGGCTTTGGCAGCTGACACAATGACACAGCCTTCTGTCTCTGCTCCACGAAGTACCATCTACGTCAAAGAGAAATGCAGTTTTAGACACAAAGGGGGCTGAGATGGGTCTTCAGATCACTGCTAACTATAGCTTACAGAGCAAGCTTTATTGGATTTTATACATGGAAGTGCTTACTCAGGAGGCACAAATTTGAGTTCTCGACACCCATTCAGTTTATATGTGGAGAAGCACTGAGTTTGGCGATAACAAGCCCATAGCCTCAGCATTCAAGAAACCAAGGCAAGACAGCTGCTGAGTTTGAGGCCAGCCTGAGCTACACAGTGGAACCCCTCCCACACCCTTTTTTGAGGCATGGTCTCACCATATTGTCTTCAAATCTAAAGATCCACTTGGTTCTCGGGTTAAAGGTGTATGCCACCACACCCAAATTGTGGAACCCTATCTTTGTTTTTTTTTTGTTTTTTTTTTTTTTTAGAATTAGAGGAAAGTAAACATTTTGATTGGTATCTAGCCTGATACTGGTGTCCTATTAAAAAAAGATACCTGGCAGTTAACCAGCTCAATAAGGCAATTTCGGTTGTATATGTCATCTGTCTGGCAGGCAGCAATGCCACACAATTGGTCACTCATACCCGACTCCTCTTCTGTGAATACTACAAATCTATCTGTCTCTTCAATCAGCTTCTGCAACATGGAAGCACCTGGCAAAGAAATAAGTAGTAGGGAAAGGTCACCATCTCAGAGGGTAAGAGAACACATGCAGGCCACACTGATCTTCCCTTACTTCCTGTCTAGGTAAGGGCTGAGATACACCTTCAACCTGAACACTGGTCCAGTGCACTCTACCGAACCCTTAACCCAAAAGGATAAAAGCTACTTACTTACCCCTCAATGTTAATAAAAGTGAACGATTTCCAATAGAAATAGCAGTTTAAATGGCACTATTTTTTTGTTCCTAAGGCCCCCCCATCAAGACAGTGGTAGGAATTGAACCCAGGTGCTCCCTAAGAAGCAGCAAGTGGTCTAAACTGATGAGCCATCTCCTCAGTCCCTCTTTTCTCCTTTTCACATACTACTTATTTGTTACTATTCTCTTCCACTCCCTTGTCAGCTATGGCACCCTATGCTAGCTTTGCTACTTCTCTCAGAGAGGTCTTAGAAGTATTTCCTAGCCAGGCAGTGGCGGCACACGCCTTTAATCCCAGCACTTGGGAGGCAGAGGCAGGTGGATTTCTGAGTTCGAGGCCAGTCTGGTCTACAGAGTGAGTTCCAGGACAGTCAGGGCTACACAGAGAAACCCTGTCTCGAAAAACCAAAAAAAAAACCAAAAAAAAAAAAAAGAGACTAGTCTGCCTGTGGTCAAGACCCTCCCTCCAGCACCTACACTACTATGACTTGGGCAATTTGCTTTAGAACCTTTTTGACTCACTTTCCTTATCTGTAAAAGAAGGCTCTTGTGATAATTTAGTGAAATACATAAAAATATATTTTTTTAAATTTTATTTATTTATTCATTTTATTTATTATATGTAAGTACACTGTAGCTGTCTTCAGACACCCCAGAAGAGGGCATCAGATCTCATTACGGATGGTTGTGAGCCACCATGTGGTTGCTGGGATTTGAACTCATGACCTTCGGAAGAGCAGTCGGAGCTCTTAACCGCTGAGCCATCTCATAAAAATAGTTTTGCAAGGTATCTGCCATGATAAACAATACTATCATCTTCTTGGCATCAGGTTTTAGCTCCGTGAAGAAAGGTCTGAAATGCTTTTTTTTTTTTTTTTTTGGGGGGGTTTTTTCGAGATAGGGTTTCTCTGTGTAGCTCTGGCTGTCCTAGAACTCACTCTGTAGACCAGGCTGGCCCCGAACTCAGAAATCTGCCTGCCTCTGCCTCCCAAGTGCTGGGATTAAAGGCGTGCACCACCACCCCCCGGCTTGAAACTCTTATTTCTAGTGTAAAGCTAGACTCATTTCCAGATGCTATCAGCCTTAACCTAGAATGTCCTACCATTACCACGGGCTCAGCGTGTGCAAACCTCTTCAGCTATGGCTCTTCTATTTCTATTACTACTGTTAACAGTATGCCAGCAAATCACCAGACACAAGACTTTAGACATCTTCACCCTCCACTACTTTAAATATTTCTATTTATTTTTATTTTAAAGATTAAATAAGTAAACCTTTATTTATTTAATGTGTGTAAGTACACTGTTTGTTCTCTTTAGACACACCAGAAGAAGGCATCAAATCCCATTACAGATGGTTGTGAGCTACCATTGGTTGTTAGGAACTGAACTCAGGACCTCTGGAAAAGCAGTCAATGCTCTGATCCACTGAGCCATCTCTCCAGCCCTATTTATTTTTATTTTAAGTGTATGGAATATGTGTGTGTATGTGTGTGTGCGCATGTGCACATGTGGCGTGCACGAGTATCAGAAGCATGCAGAAGGTGTCGGATTCCCTGGAACTAGGTTGTGAGTCACCATCTAGGTGCTGGGAATTGAACCTGGATTCTCTAAAAGAGCAGCCATTGCTTCTAACCACTGAGTCATTTCTTTAGTGCTCCTCCTCTTTTTTTTGTTTTTTGAAACAGGAATTCTTTGTGTAGCCTCGACTGTGCTGGAATTTGCTCTGTAGACCAGGCTGACTTCAAACTCAAGAGATCTGCCTGCCTCTGCCTCCCAAGTGCTGGGATTAAAGGCATATACCACTACCACCCAGTTTTTTTTTTTGGGGGGGGGGCAGTTTATTATGTAGCCCTGGCTGTCTTGGAATATATGTAGAATTTACATTGCTATGTAAACCAGTGAGGCCTCAAACTCAGAGATTCACTTGTCTCTGCTTCTACAGTGCTATAGAACAGGCTTATATTTTCCCCATTTTAACTCCTTTCAGCAGCCAAGTCTCCTATATGCACAGTGGCATTCTGTCCTTCCTACCCATCCCAGCTCTTCCACCTCCTTCCAGTCTTGCTGCCTCCTGCTGACAGACTGTGATAGTTTCCTCATCCGTCTGTCCACCGCCAGTCCTCCCACACACCACTGCTAGAGTTACCTTCCTAATTGTCCAAATCTAATTATGACAGTCTATTCAAAGACTTCAATGGTTCTCCATTCCTGATGAGGGACCTATGTGGAAGGCCTCCATGATCCCCACCCCAGAGATCTTTCTAACCCACTCCTCACTCTCTGTTTTTGTTTTTTTTTTTCCCTCACTCTCTTTGAACACATCATTCTTTCCTAGCACCATCCAGGTTATTCCCTTTGCGTTGTCTGCCCCTTTCCCCCATTTCCACACATTTCAATCGTGCCACACCCCAAAGTCCACTCAATTTAAGTCCTTACCTCATTTCCTTCCCTTTTACTCTAACTTCCCTACTTTCTGACTTCCTCTCTTGCATACTGACCCTTCTCACAGGCACCATTAACTTGCACTCCCTTACACTTGTTATATCCTAATGCCCATTCCTTTCCTGCCAAGTCTTACTTACCTTTCGAGATTTTCCCCAGAGTGCTACAGATAAATAAAGAACCTGGTAGTGTGTCAGCTTTATGCCAGCTAAGCACTTAAACCTTTGTTGCCAGAACAAAGTAAATTTATCAAAATGATGCAAGGCTGTGGATATGATCTTAGTATTTGCCTAGAATGTACAAGGACCTGTTTTCAATGTCCAACATTGAAAATTTGAAAAAAGAATTCTTTTTTGTTATTGTTTTGTTTTGTTTAGAAAAAGTATCACTAGGCAGCCTTGGCTGGCCTAGAATTTGCTATGTAGACCAGGCTGGCCTCTGCCTTGAGTGCTGAGATTAAAAATGTGTTCAACTACACCAGCAAGAAACAATTCTTAACTTTTGCTTCTTTCCCTTACTAAATCTCTTTTGACCCCAGTACTTGCTGATCTCCTGGCCACAGGATCAGACTTTTGAAGCTTCCTCGTTCGTTATTAGCAATATAAACCCAAGATGGTCAAACATAAATAAATGATAGTTTCAACTCTGTATCTGTATCTAGATGTAACGTCACAACGGAGTCATTCTCAAACCCTTTTCGAAGCACGTGAACGTTAGTTCACGTTCTAACCCTAAACCCACAGTCTCATCTGCCCCAGCCTACCTCCTGATGATCCCTCATCAGGCCGTCCCCTGAAGCTGGCAGTGCTGACATGAGGCGGGATTGGGGCACTAGGCGGGATACCCCGCTTTGGCTTTTTGGCTGACATCTGAGGATCAATCTTCAAACCTTTCAGGGCCTCAGTAGAGAGATTCCGTTTGAGTACAGCTGCTTTTTTGTAGCCATCATATAAGCCAAAGGCGATGTCCCTGTTGGTGGTTGTCCAGGAAATCCGTAAATCTACCAAATACAGCTGGTGTGTATGAAAGGCAGGATCACCATCTCGAGTAGAAAGCTCCTGAGAAACAAGAAAAGGATCCCAGGGTCATACGGACATTCCCACCACTACTCCTGAACAAAAAGTGCGAGACAAACTTGTTATAAACACAACATTACTTTACATCCTAACTATACTCAATGCAGTTTTAATGGATCAGTTAATTTCAAAAGCTACACTTAATTGGGAAAGATGAAGATGGCTTGAGTTGGGCCTTCTGGACTAATGTGGTGGGAGAAAAGAGCTGACTCCCACTAACTGTCCGCTCACTCGTACGCAGATACAACCACCCACCCAACAAATGCAACTTCAAAAAGAAAAGCAGCTGGTACAACTATACCGAGTGAATATATCATAATGACATACACTGTATGAACACAGTTAGAAACCTAACCTTACCAGAACTTAACTCTCACCCCCCAATGAGATACTATTCGGACTCAGAAGATAACAGGTGTGGACAGGCACAAGGGGGTAGGGCCCACATGACAGTAAGATCCAAGATACTACATTGTTGGACTTTTTTTTTTTTTTTTTTTTTTTTTTGGTTTTTCGAGACAGGGTTTCTCTGTGTAGCCCTGGCTGTGGCTGTCCTGGAACTCACTCTGTAGACCAGGCTAGCCTTGAACTCAGAAATCCACCTGCCTCTGCCTCCTGAGTGCTAGGATTAAAGGCGCGCGCCACCACTGCCTGGCTATTGTTGGACTTCTAAAGTCTCCAAAACTACTAGAAATTTCTGTTAAGCCACCAGTAGTCTATCTTGCCCACTTACATTGAGACTGATAAAAAAGAGACTGTCAAACAGTACCTCCTCAATGGTGCGATTGCTGTGCCGTTGGTAAGTAAGGGAAGACAGGCTCAACAGGTGGGTCTTTGTGATCAAGGGATCAAGGCAGTGGTCAGCGTTCTCTTCAGTGGGTGAAGCCATCAGATGAACAGTCACCTGACTTAAGTCACTCACCATCTGGGTCACACTCCACTCAGAAATAAGTCGCCGCATCACTGTACCAGCTGAAAAAAGGAGTACACATTCCATGCAGAATGGTACACAAGTATGTGAGTCTTTTGAGAAGAGAATGGAACTAGGAAGAAAAACCCAAGGAACCGACTGTGAGAAACAGAAACTCTGGTCTGACCTTGAGGTATAAGCCGCTGAGTACCCCGAGTGAACACATGGCCCTGACTGCACTCTATCTGGACGCCTCGTTGCTGGGCAAAGGAAGCCCAGTAATGTACCTAGTAATGAGAGAGAAAAAAACTGAAGAAAGGATGGCAGAAGAGAGGATCGAGATTCGATATATTAGAAAATAAAGAAACTAAGAAAGGGAAACCCAGTTAACTGTCAGATGCTGAGTCTAACCTGTAGCTGGGGAAACAGTGCAGTATAGGAAAGCTGTTTGTAGTGCTGGCCAAGTTTCTTCTTGCTGGGCTTCAGGTTATTGAAGAGTTTTCCTCTACAGATAGGCCTTGTGATGCTAGTCCAAGTTGCCCAGAAATTTTGCATCCAGCGCAGGGTGCTACTGTACAGCAGAATTCGGGGCTGGGGTATTGCTACAAAGGAAAGGACAGACATATCCACACTGTGGCTGAGACAGAGGTGAGGAAAGTGCTTTCCTAACTTCATTTTTAGAGATTAAAAATCCCACACACCCTCCTCGTATTCAGTGTCTCCAACACCTCTTCTTTCAAGGGTCTAAGCTCTCTGCTTTCACCTACTGCCATGGTCTAAATGTTTGTCTGTTCATCCCCCTATCCACTCCAACAGCCAGATTTTTAGGTTAAAATCCTAAACACCAAGGTGATGGAATTGATAAGGTTAGCTGATTGACAGCAAGGACAAAGATCTTATGATACTGATGACAAAGGGTGGACTGGGTCAGCTGAGGGCTTTCACCAGACATTTCCATCTTCAACTTCCTAGACCAGACAACTTTGAGACTATCCATTGCGCATAAGCAACACAATTTACGGTATTATTGTTAACCGTAGTCTAAAACCACCAATCCTCCTGCAAAGGTCCCAATCTAAACTCTGTTCTGTCCTTCTGTCCCACCCCTCTTTAACTCTAAGTGGTCAGTACCCAAGCCCATCCTCCCACTGTCCCAGACCCAAGTCTCACTCCCACTATGGCGAGTCAAATCCATCTTGATGGAGAGATTGAGGTTCTCAGAGCGGAAGGCCCGGTAGGAGTCATGGAGCTGGCCCAAGGGTACCTCAGGCAGGAACTCTGGGGCCCTCAGAGTGACACTGTGATGATCATGAGGGTTCCCATGGCACAGCCACTGTAGGTCCAGTGTCATGCAGAGGTCAGGCAGGTGAAGGAAGCAGCAGTCGTCATACCTGCCTCACAACGGAGCCCCAGCCCTCAGAGACTTGATCACTTGCTTCCCTTGGCTCTTCCCCTCTCCCTCCACCCCAACTCCCCCATCTAGTTAAGGCCCCCACCCTTTACTCCACTCACTTAGAAGCTGTTCTTACGTTGACATCCAGGTCCCCTTTGAACACAAACTGACCAGGTTTCCAATGAAAAGAAAGGTGGCTCCACTCCCAGTGCATGTTCTCAGTTGTATTGTATGGATCCTATAATGACCCACCCGATCCCAACGAACAAGGGTGAGCTATAGATAAAAGAACAGTTTCCCAAATCAGCACCTCCCCCCCCACCCCACCCCGTGCCCCCCATGCTGTACAGGTCCCCACTAACAAGGAAGCGACTCCATGGAGCCCTCACCTCAGTGGCCAGCTGATGCAGGTTTGCTTGTTCAATATCCATATGCCAGTCCCCATGGAACAGAAGACGGCTCTTATCCCACCAGGGCAAAGGTGGGCTGGGGTCAGCTGAAGGCTTGGTCAAGAGGTCCACACATTGACCAATCAATGTCCAGGCTGGATCCCAGCATGGGCCCCACACCACTGTGTACTGGAAGATTTCCGCTAGGGCAGAGGAATGCAAGCTTACTACAAAACACCTCTCTGTTCTTCCTTTGCTCCACAAGGACCTTAGATTATCTTCTACCCAAGGCTCATAAACAACCCTCAGCCAAACCAACTCCTTCCTTTACTCACAGTGGAAGTCATGGTAAAACTTGAGTGGGGGCATGTTCCTTTCTACTGCCACGTTACCCCAGGGAAGCCCCAAATGCAGGATCTGACGTCGACGGGAACACGGCTGGCCACTCTGCTCAGTGCCCGCAAGTCGACCCATTAGCCGCCAGTCCCGGATCTCAAACAAGTACCGTGGATAGTCTCTGATCCGAACTATTATTAGATAGCAGATGAACACTGGTTGTTTACTTTCACGCATGTTTTCCCCCTTGCTGTTATTTTACTATATCTATAATCAATCTAGAGAACAAGGGCAATTATGTAGCAAAGCTAAAACAGGTCATAGAGACCACGAGGCAAAGGTGAGAGACAGAGAGAACATGGAATTCAAGAGCCACAATAACCTTTAAAAAGGCTGTGCTCATCATTATGTCAGCTGAATAATTTCAGGGTGAAAATCAGGAACACAGAAAGGAAAGCAAAGCCGAATACTCAAACCAACTATAGTTCCCAATACAACCTAGATCCTTTGCAATCACTCAGAGAGCTCCCTGGCACTCACAGGACAAATACCAGGCTCCACGAATAAGAGATGCACTTACTCAGAAAAGTTTTGACATTGCACTTGAGCATACGACACCACTGAATGACAAGATCCATTCCTTCAGCAGGAAAAGGGCTGCCAGGATCAAGTTCTCGAACCTGTTCTATCACATGCTCAGGCCCATGGAAGGATGCATCTGCCAGAGCCACCAGCTCTAGCCCTGCCAGGCTCCAAGTGAGCAGTGCACGGCGCATGGGTGTGTTGCCATAGAGACGACGAGAGCGCTGGATGTAGATTTCAATGTTTTTTCGTTCCAAAGAGGCGTAGAGCTCCTCAATTTTTCGAGCTGGCAGCAGCTCCCCATGCTGCTTCCGCAGGGCAGCCACCTTGGCATCTAGCAACTGCAGCCGTTTGGCACTCTCCTTACTTTCATCCTTCATCAGTTCGTAGTTATCATGAAGTTTCACCTCAAAGATGTCATCCAGGAAAACCCAAGAGAAGTGCTGAACCTTTAGGAGTAAATCAGGTGGGAGAGGGGCAGGGCTTGGAGAAGTCCAAGCATGAGTCCCTCGATGCAGCCCCTTTAGCCATTTCTGAACTCCCACAGCCTCATCCAAAGTTCCAGAGAAGTCATACTGATAAGGAAACTCCACTGAGACTGATCCAAGGGAAAGAAGCCAAACGCGATTGCGGAGGGTCTGCAGTACAGGGAAGGGGTTCCTGTGGAGGATCATCTCTTCTAGCTCAGGCAGAAGCTGCACCTCTACCTCCTTGAAGTTGAAGATGCTATTGCCATCAAAGCCAGCAGCCAACTCCGGGCAGTAAGCCTGCAGCGAACCTCCATGCCGGTTCAGTGACACACTCTCTGCAGCCAGGGTAATGAACTTGTCCTCAGCCACAAAAGCTGTTAGCTTGGCAGTGCTCACCTCTAGGGTCAGGGTTAGCAGTCGCCTAGGTAGAGATGACTCAGGGAGATGGTCTTCTGGCTCAGAAGTGGACTGTGGAGTCTTTAGTGAATGGGATTGAATAATCTCAGGAAACACAGTAGCTCGTAAAAGGTCTCGGCACTGTAGAGTGGCTAAGACATGCTGGTACAGGTACATGTGATCTGGGGGGCTCCAGAGTAAAGTCAGCCCCGCACCACACTGAACCTTTAGGGTGTAAGAAAAGAATGCCAGTCACTATGTCTTCAGAACAGTAGAAGTAACAGACTATTACACATGCCTACCAGGTCTACAAATTATATCCACCCATAAGTCCTTCCTAAGAAACCACATTAATTACTGCCTTGCTTGGTTCCCCTTAGCACTAGAGTGCTAAATTAATAGTTGTCATCATCTCACACTTATGAGCACTTACAATTTTGAATTTTCCTCTAGTAGATTGTAAAATGCCTTATAAGTTTGAGTCATAGGTTAAAACTAGTATACACAGATTAATAATCTCTTCGCTTTATGTTTCCACACGGAAGTTACCATTCAATGAACACCATCCAAAAACAAGTGCAACTTGAAATGTTTCATCAATGATTAGATGACTTGATTCTTAAAACACAATGTAAAAGTATTGGCCACACAGTATAACACAACAACTGACTTATGAATGTATGTCCTGGTCATCCTGAGAGACAAAGTCAGTTCTGAAAAGCTCAAGGGATGAGAGATTGAAATATCTGAGACACAGACATTCTCTTAAGTCCAGTGTCTGAAATGCAACCTCCTTGGTTTCCAGAGGAAAGTGAACTCAATGCCTCCATTCTCCTATGAAGACCCCATACCCACCCGATACCCTGTGGAGAAAGACACTGGAAATCCTCCATCATGAGATCCCCTCTAGCCTTCTAAGGAACTGAGTGCTTCCATAAAAGTGTCTGTGTGTCAGCACACCTAGAAACCATAATGTATGGATGGATATTAGATGGATATTAACTTTTAAGAGTTAGTTCTGTCTTTCCACTCTGTAGGTCCTGGGGATTGTCAGGCCTGACATCAAACATGTTGTTTACTTAAAGAGCCATCTCTCAGGCCCTCATCTTCCTCCCTCCCCCAGGTTTATGTGTATTAATTTTTGCTTACATGTATGTATGTACACAAAATACATGCTAAAGCGAGCAGCAGCAGCTATGGTGACTATGAACCACTCTGTGGGTGTTGGGAATTGAACCTACAAGTCCTTTACAAGAAGGATGATAAGTCACTGACTGAATCAGCTCTCCAGACCCAATTATTTTCTGTTCTGGTTTTTTGTTTTTTGACACAGGATTTCTGTGTGTAGTCCTGGCTGGCCTTGAACTCACAGAAATCCGCCTACTTCTGCCTCTCAAGTCCAGGGGTTGGTTAAAGGCGTGTCACCACTGCTCAGCTTCCCACTGGTTTTTTGTGACAAGGTCTCTGACTAAACCTGAAACTTGCTGTTCCAATCAAACTTGCTATACTGTGTGACCAGTACTTATACACACAAGGCCTGTTGAGTCTCATGATGCACCTGACCCATCCTTCAGTGCTAAGCTACAGGCCTGGCTTTTACACAGGTCCTAAGGATTTTGAACTCAGGTACTCTAGCATGCACAGCAAGCACCTTTATCTGCTGACCCAACTCCCGCCCCCAATTTTTAAAATGCCCTATTTTCATATTTATATATATAACATATATATAATGTATATGTATATATAGTGTGTATATATACATATACATATGTATGTGTGTATGTACATACACACATCAAAACACTTATAATTAAAATGATATATTTGTTATCGCCTTTAATATGACCCCAGAGCTTGGGGTAGGGAAAGCTAAAATGGGTACAGCTGCAAGATAGTTACAAATGAGAATTTATTGAAGATGGAAATATGAAAGTTTCAATGTTCTCTCTATATTTTGCATATTTTATAAAAACACAGTAAAATGTTAAAAATCTAAGAAAGAAGGAAAGATGGATACCAGCTGTCCTTTTCCTCTAAGTTTTACAACATTAGTCAAAAAGACCAAAAAATGCTTTCTTTAAGTGGTAGGAAAATGCAGTCTGGCCCAAAGTACTAAAGAATTACCTCTAGCGAGCGGATGCTGCTGTGATAGGTGAGGGAGAGCATGGAGAGGCCCAGCACTGGTGTGGGGATGTCCGGAGCCTTGCAACAGGGCTGCATCTTCTCTGTGACTGATTTTACTAATGCAAGCACAAGTCCTTGAATCCCCACAGTGGAGGTCTCAGCACTACCCAAGACAGTCAGTGTGTCCAGTCGTATCTCTGAAGCACCTGGCGTCAAGAAACCAAGACATCCTAAGTTCTGAAATGATAACCTGTTCTTTGTCCTTTCTTATCCCTTTACTGTCTTTAGTCCCAACACTTCCCCTAAGTGATTCCTAATATGTTAGGAAAACATTCTCTTCTCTTACCTAATTAGATCTGGCAAAGACAATGAACTTTCTCAGTGTCTAGAAATTATCTATACACCATCTACTCCCCAGAACTATACACAAGAAAATAAAAAGCTGGTGCACGCCTTTACTTCCAGCATGGGGGAGGCAAAGTCAGGAGAATTTATGAGTTCGAGGCCAGCCTAGTCTACTGCAAGTTCTAGACTAGCCAAGGCTACACAAAGAAACACTGTCTTGAAGGAAAAACATAAAACAAACAAAAAAAAAACCACCAAAAGGAAAAGAAACAAAGAAAGAAAAGGCAAAGCTATGTAAGAGCCAGACACACCTATAAGCCCGACATTTGTTAGATTGAACTGGAGAATTCTAAGCTAGAGGGCACACTGGACAAGATCATTCATCAAGAGGAAAAAAAAAATCAAAACAAAAAGAAACACTACATGGGCCTTGGTCTCTTGATCACATCAAGGCTAAGTTTTTCCCATTTGTGTCTTTTTTAAATACTTCCTTCTTCAAGAGACACTAAGAAGTAGCACAAAGCCTGTTACTCAAGCCTTTCTAACGTTTCTAACCTGGAAACTTCCCAGATAATAGGCTTCCTTAATGAAAAGAAATTTCAGCAGACTTCCTGTTCTACTTACCAACCAGTGCAGAGAGAGTGAACAGGTTCATGTCTTCCACCTTCAAGTCTACCTTCCACAGTAAGGTCACAGATTCCCCAAGGGAAGATTTCCTAGAGACAGCTGACTTTTCAGATTTTGGAATCACCAAGGAAAGGATTCGAGACAGACACTGGGCACAGATGTCTGATACTTCTATCTGAAGTCCTCGAATAGTACAATCAAGAAAGAGAGTATTGGATTGGGTGCTGGACAAGCCCAGGGGCTGGTTGTAACTTCCCTAGAAAAGAAGGAAACCTACTGAAACCATGCAGATGCAGTTAGAATGCCCTGATGCAGCACCCACACCAAGAGCACTCAATACTCAGAAGCATGTCAGGACAGGGAGCTCTGTGAGCCCCTACTCATCACACAGCATCCACCTACCTGTAGTGTGAAGGAATCCAGAACAAGTGCTTCGCCCCAAACATGCATATTAGGTGGATGTGGTGCCCGCTGAATGTGGGAGTCACTGCCCACACGCCAGCAGAGATGATCTACAGTTAGGACTGCCCGCTGATGGATACTTTGTGGCCGGAGGTGCTGGTAGTCTGAAACACATGATAAAGAGGTAGTCAGTTAAGGTACTGTGGCCATGAAATAAGCATAGCTATAACCAAAGGGCAAATCCTCATTCCCTTCCCGTCCCTGAGCCTTACCAAGGGAGATGGAATTGAACCCCAAAGCAAAAGGTGGTGTATCTCCAAGCTGAATGGAAATGCTGACATTGGAAACTGAGGTGCTGAAGATAATGGGAGCCAGGATCTGAGGGAAGGTTCTACACAGGGATAAGACTGACATCATTATAATAGCCACTTCCTGTCAAGGAATAGAGTTCTCAAAGCTGTTGACCGTTTAGTTTTGCCATAAATCTTAGGCCTGGCAACAGCTACAAAATAAAAAGTGAAGTCTGTCAGATTGCTGTTCCTCCCAATGGTAATCTGAAGGAACACCAGAAAGATATGAAGACAAAGTTTAAAAAAGACAAAATTACAAAATGTACACATTGATAGCCAAATATAATGAATATCAGCAAAATTACACAGTTCATCCCAATAACAAGAAGCAATACTTACAAATCACTTTGTGTGCAGAACAACACAAGCAAACACTACACAAACAAAAATGGTTCTGCAAATCTGACACCACATCTTACAGTCCAAGACAGGTGAGATGCTGTTTCTCACCCCAGTCTGCTTCTATTATATAAGTAAGGCACTGTGTTGGACATTGAGAATGCAAACATGAAAATGACATCCTCATACAAACAAAGGATATAATCCCTGTAACAGGGAAGATATATACAACAGGTTTGCTTCTGAAACGAAGATGTATGGAACTCAGACAATTAAATATATACTTAGCATAAGATGCCACTTTGAATAAAAGAACACACCTGCTAAGAGGTGACTAAAACTCACCTTTTCTTCCTTTGTTTAAGATCAGGTGAACTAGTTCCTTGGGTCTCCAGTGCTAGCATAAGCAGCCAGTGAGAGAATTCCTGGTGTCGGTAATGAATGATACAGGTGTTCAGAACTAGAGAAGCTGAGAGGTCGATGGTGGTAACCTAGGAATGAGAAGACCCAAGTGTGGGCTTTACTCCCAGAACTAGCCATGCAACAACGTGAAGAGAGCAAAGATTCTTGGCAGCACACCTGCACATTAGCCTTGAGGGAGTTGAGGCAGACAATCCGTTGGCGACTCTGGGACAGCAACAATCCGTCTGTAAGAAGCCAAAGAACAGATGAGGGGAAGCCACAGGGAAGCCACAAGGTATAACTAGGAAAGGAGCAAGTGCAGGCAGAAGACGAGGACATTGTCATCAACAGTTTGAGTCACGGTTTTCTCATCTTCTCTCCTTCCACCCACGGTGATATTAAATCTCCTCTACGGTGATATTAAACTACGTAGGGCACCAACACAGAATCCCCGTCCTCCCGTCTCTTAGTACCAGTAACCCCTTCCATGAACCTTCTAATAAGAGTTCAGTGCTCATCTGTGCCATATCATAGTTCGCTGTGAAGCTTCGAAGGGGCAGCTGATCCTCATCACGGTGGTAGAGGAAATGCAGCAGCTTCAGTGTCCAAGTCAAGTGCCTGGACCAGAGACACAATCAGAACCAGCTGGCATGCCTTTCCTCCCTCCTCTCCACAGACAGACTAGCCATGGGATGACCCCAGTCTCAGTAGGACCTTACCGTTTTTGACTATTCATCGACAACACCACACTTGTGTTCTCCATCTTCACCTTGACTTGGTCTGGCAGCTGCTGGAGGAGGTATAGGCCAGGCAGAGTTGGTTCAGCAAAGTTCTCAGTCAAATCTGGAAATAGGAATGAATAATAAGATAAGAACCTAATCAGTCCTTAACATTCTCAAATCCTCCCAGGCCTGCCCCTCTTTAGTCAAATCCTCACAGACATAGGAAAGTAAAAAGATAAGATAAGCAAATGCCTAAATGGGCACAAGGCCCAAAACATCACAGACCCAGGTACCTGATATACTTCCTTTCCCAGACTCTAAAAGCATAAACAGTAAGGTGAATAGTTAGGTACAATGGAGAGAACATGAACTTGACTGTCAAATAATTTACACTCACTTTCACTAACTATAAGACATCAGCCAAGTCAGCTAACTAAACTGTTCTAGGCTTGTTTCCTTATTTGAGAAATGAAAAAAAAAATAGTAAAAATGTACATAAAACACATAGTGCTAACTCACAGTAAGTAACCACTAGATGTTAGTTCTTTGACTCAGAACGAGGAAATTCCTATTTCCTCTTCCTCTACCTAGTCAAAGGTCATGGTGTCTAATGACTCGCACCTCAACAAGTGGCGAAGCCACTGGTTTTTCTACTTCCAAAATAATCCCCGAGACTATGGCAGACAAGAAACTCAGTGACTGAGGCTTTACCTGAACAAGAAACAGATTTGGAAATCCGGCCTGGGGCATGACACAGTAGTTGACTATGGAAGAGACCTTCATGTAGCTCGGCATGGAGTGTCCACACATCCACAGTGATAGCTTTCAGATGCCAACTGCTGATGCCTACCTGTAGGCACAGGTCCAGGGCCAGTGAGAGCTCTACAAGGCATGTATCCTCCTGTGAAGGGAGTTTTAAAGTTTTAGGTCAAATTGGAACGGTCTGGAACCAGCGTGATAGTACACACCTATAATCCTAGTACTCAAGAGATTGAAGCAGGAGGCGCACCATGAGTTCAAAGCCAGACTGGGCTACATGTCAGGTCAGCCATAGCTACACATGACAAAATAGTCTCCCCCAAAACAAACAGAGCTACAATGGTTAGGAATACAAACTGGGCATTGTCTTGGAAAAAACCCTTAAAGGCACAGAATCTAAAAACACAAGTACCCTAAGCGCCTTCATATCCACGCTCAGGAGATATAAAGGATCAGAACATCATGATACACTCACCAGTTGACCGCTCTTCAGGACTTTGCTATTGATCTTTGATAGGTTCACTTTACAGATGAGACTGGGAAAGAAAAAAATTAAAAGCATTTAATCCAGGGGTGGGGCATACCTCTTGAACCCCAGCATTCAAGAAGCGAAGGCAGCCGGGCAGCGGTGGCGCACGCCTTTAACCCCAGCACTTGGGAGGCAGAGGCAGGTGGATTTCTGAGTTCGAGGCCAGCCTGGTCTACAGAGTGAGTTCCAGGACAGCCAGGGCTACACAGAGAAACCCTGTCTTGGAAAAAAAAAAAAAAAAGAGTTTTAAGACCCCCATGGCTTTATAGTGAGACCCTGTTTCAAAAACAACGCAAAAAACTCTCGACCCCTTTCTCACTACTTATCTCTATTAATCTGTTGGGCAGAAAGGACAGGGCAAGCAGAATAACCAGTCTTGGCTTCTCTTCAAGACTGAACAGAATGAGAACCTGACACTTTCTAGCCTGTCTGCCCCATTCTCTCAGAACAGAGGTGGAGCAAAAGGAACTGTCCCTCAGCCCAACCTGCTGAATATCTTCTGCCAAGTAAAACTACTTTTATTTTATTTATACTATTCTTTTTAAAAATTAGATATATGTGTGTGCATGCGTGTTTTGTGTGTGTGTGTGTGTGTGTGCGTGCGCGCGGAGACTCGACATTCAATTTTTCTCAAGCAACTCCAAACAGGGATCCTTCCAGCCTCTTCGACCTACCACTTACCTTTTCCCATCACTGTCCAAAAGAAATCTGCTTCTACTGATCTGGATGTGCCACAAGGACTCAGAGGTAGCCACCTTAAGAACCATGATGTTTATGGCATCTACATGAATGGAGAATAGCTGGAAGGAATAATAAAGATAAGCAATAATTAACATGAAGGCATCAATCACTCTTCCTTTCCAGGTGAGAAAGGAAGAGCTTAGCTTTTATCCCTCCAAGATAGTAAAATAATTCCCCACCCCCAGCCCAGTCCAAAGCCAAACAACCATCCCTGAAAAACAGTTGAGAAGAGCAGAAGTGGGGCTGGAGAGATGGCTCACTGAAGAAGAGCGCTGGCTGCTCTTCCTGAGAACTCGGGTTCAATTCCCAAACCCCACAGAGCAGCTCACAAGTGCCTGTAACTCCCACTCCAGGGGATCCAACACTCTCTGCCAGCCTCTGTGGTCACTGCACGAGTATATGCACACGCACGTGTGTACACACAAATAAAAATATATAATTTTTAAAAAGAATAGTAAGAGAAGTCTCACTTGGCAGAAGATCTTCAACAAGGATGGGCTGAGGGACAGTTCCTTTTGCTCCACCTCTGTGTTCTGAGAGAATGGGGCAGACAGGCTAGAAACCTTCTGTAGGTCTGTCCTGATACGTACTTCTCCAAAGCACAATGCCACATAGTGTCTGCCCAGAAGAGAAGCCTCATTATCACCTGGTCCGTCCCTCTCAGAGCAGTCTCTTCCCCCCCCACACACACACACTCGCTCTCCCAGTCTCTTAATAGCTCAAATAACAAAGGAAGTTGTTTTCAGCATGTCTCACAGAACAGCACTTGGACTACTAGGAGACTCCAGCAAGAACGTCCCTCCCACCTTGACTAAAATGTCTCTGTACAAGAACTGCACTGTCAAAACTCAACCTAGAAACATTCCTCAAGGGCAGAGTAAGGACATACAGTACTTACGGCAGATCATGGCTAAGGAGTTTGCTGGAAATCCACAAGTTGTCAATTTCCTAAAATGATAGGAAAGACAGCTGTGTACCTGGTTGCTAGGAAGGCAATGATGGGCAGGTTTATGAACCAGCAAAGGTCGAGTCCCAGGAGAAGACTTCTATTGACCCTCCCACCCAATATACCTCTCCTCTTTCCCTGGTTTCTCTGACCAGCACTGGCTATCCTGCTCCTCAGATGTTAGTTGAATTTGCTTACTCGTTCTCTTTTTATGGACACTAGTTCTCTTTTTATGGACATGTTGCCACCCTATTTTCTCTCTTAAATTAGAACAGTGAGTTTGCTGTTTCCTGTTATCTTTCTCTGGTTTCTTCTGTATCTTTCTTCCATACCCTGGATACTCTGTGTCATTTGTTTGGTACTAGATACTAAAGAGGACCCAGCAGATGCCAGGCTCTACTATTGAACCACTACTCCAACTCATTTTAATTTTGAGACAACCATTCACTAAGTTGCCCAGGCAAGCCTTATAGTTCTCTTGTCTTGGCCTCTTGAGAAGCAAGGATTACAGGTTTATACCACCAGGTCTAGTCACATAAACATTTTTAAACAACATCAATTGCAGGGTCCTCCAAGTAGCTCCTAAGAGCCTCTTGACAAAGAAATAATAAGGGTGGAGTTAACTACCCATGAAGGAAGCTAAAGTTTGAAAATCAACCATTTGCCGAGCAGTGGTGGTGCACTCCTTTTATCCCGGCACTTGAGAGGCAGAGGCAGGCAGATTTCTGAGTTTGAGGCCAGCCTGGTCTACAGAGTGAGTTCCAGGACAGCCAGGGCTACACAGAGAAACACTGTCTCGAAAAACAAAAACAAAAAAATAGAAAAAGAAAAAAAAAAAAAAAAAAAAGAAAATCAACCACTTGCCCCTCCCCCCAACTAACACACACACTTCCCCACTTCTCTCATTCTCTCTCTCTGCAATTCCTGGAACTCACCACCGTCTGCTGGTGCTGCTGAAACTTAAGACTGACATTTTGGATCCAAAAAAATCGGAAGGAGCCGATCTTTAGCTCTGCCTGCAACTTGCGCTGACACCACCTGGTGGCCAACCGGACCACAAGCCACCTGCATAAAAACCAGTTGGATTATAAGACCCTCTCCCCTGTTTGATTCTAGAAAGGCCTTGCAATGGGTGATATCCTGAAACCGTATTTTTCTTAGGAACTTTCCGATTTCCCTAAAGTATTTCTCTGTCAAACTCATTTTGACACAACAACCAGGACCACGGGTCCCTAAATTCAAACAAAACTAGGCAAACGAAACTCACCCTCTAAGAGAGGTCAAAAAAGAAAACACAAAGAAACCCTCGAATCTTTAGGAACCCAAGATAAAAAGAGGTCCTCAAAAAGCAGTCAAAGTGAAGGCAGCCGTGTTAAATACGTCATCGCACACTCCCTAGAGGGTCCCTGTCTGCGTCCCCACCCTGCAGATGTCTGCAAGAAGGCAGAGGTCACTCTCGCGACTGCTCAAACACTGCTCTGTTCTAGACAGCCAGTCCTCCTGACCTCTCTCCAGGGCGGGGCTGCAGGTGCCCTTCGCAATCTGGGAAGAGGACACTGAGGCGAATGGAGCAGGAAAGGGAGACCACCGAGGGAGGCCCCTTCCTCACACTCATATATACTCAGTTCCTGGACTGTGCACTGCTTCGGCCCCAGCATGATGCTTCGGGCCCAGCCTGATGCTTCAGCGCCCCTGCCCCCACCTCGCCTTCCCACACCTCAGCTGAGCGCCCCCTCCTGCTCGCGCCCCCTCCTGCTTTCAGCCCCTGCGCCTAAAGCGCCCGATCAACCCGCGCCTCCTCCAGCCCTATCTTCCTCGTCCCCCCACCATGTGGCTAGAATCCCCTTACCGGCCTAGGAAGAGTGCGCTAAGCGCAACCAGCAGCAAGACCAACAGCGCGGAGAGAAATAGAGGCATTTAGGTCCGGGTCCGGCCCGGCCTGGCCCCGACTCCCGCCATGCCGGGCCCCGACGCCGGAACCGCACAGCGCCGGGGCGGGCCTCTGCCGCGCACGCACACGCAGGCGAGGAAGCGTTGGTGCGCGCGCGCGTCTCCGCCCCAGCGACTAATCGACCAGCCGGCTGTCTCCCTCCGCGCCCCGTCCCCCGTGCTCGTGCGCGAAGCACTAAAGGCAGACCTGCTGCTTGCTCAGAGTGGAGGCGTGGCTCGAGAGAGGGAGGACGGGGCGGACGGAGAACGCGTAGACTTGCGCGCTGCGCCTAGAGCGCAGCCTGCGCGGCACACTGCAGAGCTCTAGGTTTGCGCAGAGGGTGGGGGGTCCGAGACTACACCGGCTCGACGGGAGGTGACCAGGATGGCTCATTTCCACCTCATTGAGGTTCCACTTCCAAAACGCATTCCCTAAGTACATTAAGGGCAGCCTGGCCAGGCAGTGGTGGCGCAGGCCTTTAATCCCAGCACTTGGGAGGCAGAGGCAGGTGGATTTCTGAGTTCGAGGCCAGCCTGGTCTACAGAGTTCCAGGACAGCCAGGGCTACACAGAGAAACCCTGTCTCGAAAAACCAAAAAAAAAAAAAAAAAAAAAAAAAAAGAGCAGCCTGGCTTCTTAGAGACATGGGAGTAAATCAAAGTTATGTGTATGTAAGTCAGAAATGATCCTGTCTGCAAAAGATTGGAGAGGAAGTCAAGATATAATTTAAAGACCTCAGCTATCAGCTCATCCCACAAGGAAACCAACTTTGTTTACTGTCTGAATACTGTTCCAGTTAGAATATTCTAACATCCTTCTAGCAGAGAGCCATTCTGTACAATTTATTGAACTTTTAGGTTTGTGCGACTGTGTATAGCACCTCCAAGAACTGGACCTGGGACAGGGTGAAATATAGAAGTAGTGAATATTGTTCTATCCTTTATAGATTATCTGGGAAGCAATTTTAATTACATGAAATACAGAATTCAAGGTCAAATCAGGCCAGATTGAACTTTGCTTTCTTCATTGTAAAAAGAAAGAAGTAGATAAGGTCTGTTATGATTATTCTCATGAGTCAGTATCTGACTAATGACTTACTAACACAGTACCAGATTTAAAAAAATATCCAGATGGTCCAAGGTATTATAGAGTATTTTGTGTTCTTGGCTCTCAGATCCTAATCTGCATATGATTCCTCAGATTTTACTCAGAATTTCTCTTTTGGCCTCTTCAAATAACAACTTCAGGGCCTGTGAGATGGCTCTACAGGTAAAGGCACTTGCTGGTAGGCCCAAGGACTTGATTTCCATCCTCAAAATTCACAAATTGGTCTGTGGCAGGCAATCTGACACCTGGTTGAGCACAGGCTGAAAATTCTGGGAGACCCAGTGGAATATCCACGAGCAGTGGAATATCCACGAGGGACCGAATTATGTTTTTGCCCAATGTTCCCGGAAGACTCCTGTAAAAACAGCTACAGCTTTCACAGCCCCTATATATAGAGAGGCATGGCATGTGAGACTTGTCACGTAGAAAGCAACTCTGAGTCCTTCCAGAAGCAAATGGGGCACTACAAAGCCCCCAGACCAAACCAATGGGAAGTATCGGTTGCCAAACACCTGACCCCTCCCAAACAGTATATCAGACTATCCTGACCCCCCTGCCTGCCCTACCTGCTCCTGCCCACTGCCAGAAGGAATAAGGGTACAAAAACTACTCTCAGTCTGAGAGCTTCTGTCCTAAGAGCTGTAACACTTTTGGCCCAGGAAGAGATCTGCTCTCCCCTGACCTGAAGCCTCCCGCTCTCTGGGCCGAGCAATGGGGCGTGCGACATCAGCAGCTGCGGGTCTCTCGAGGATGGCGCTGCGGCCAGGACCTGACTCGGATCGGGAGAGCGGCCAAGGCGGCTCGAACTCGCAGCCTGTGCCCCGTCTCTGGCCACACAGGGTGGCGAGTGCAGCGTCCTGGCGCTATCTAGGCTGTGGCAGTAGGGACCGAGGCAGAGGAAATTCCGCTCTCGTTCCCTCCCCCTTGCCGGGACCCTTGCATTTGGCTGGGCCAGAGACCCCCGAGGAAGACTCCCTGAGCGCAGCCCAACACAAGTTTGGTTGTTTGGGACAAATAGGGAGACTTAGAATTTCAAGATATTGTCACAACTCTCTCCAGACAGACTGGAGCTGCTTTTCCCCTGGGAGAGTTATGCTCTTCCTGAGAAGAGGGCACAGACCTAGCAGAGGTAAGATCTTTTTTTATCCCTTAGACAAAGTTTAGACCAGGCTGGCCTGACCTCTGCCAGGTCTCTGCCTTCCCCTGTCTCTGCATTCCCCCTCTCATTAATGGGAATGAAGCCTAACTGAGCAGCTGTAAGGAGCTGGGGTTGTTTCAACTGTCCAGCAAAGCAGGGCTCCTTCAGCTGAATTTTACCTTTGTGTAACTACAATGTTTCTAAGCAAACTAATTGGTTTTTGTTTTGTTTGGTTGTTTTTTTTTTTTTTTTTTGGTTTTTTTTTTTTGGTTTTTCGAGACAGGGTTTCTCTGTGTAGCCCTGGCTGTCCTGGAACTCACTCTGTAGACCAGGCTGGCCTCAAAGGCTCAAAGATCCATCTGCCTCTGGAGTTCTGGGATTAAAGGTGTGGGTCTCCGTGCAAGTTTATCATTTCTGTTTTCCCCTCCCACCACCGCCCATCACATGATTTCTCTACTTCTTAATGAACAGTTACAAGGAATCAATGCAACAATAGTAGGATAAGCAAGGAAGAGCAGGGGCGGGGATGGAGGGGTGGGGATGAGGGGCAGGATGGAGTTTTAACTCTTGGTTTGAATATACTGAGAACACAAATTCTTTGTAAAAGAATTACAGTTTCTTAGAATCATGGGCCATGCCTACCACAGAACTGATTATCTGCAAATATTCCACATCAACAACTTAAAGTATTTCTAAAATAAAAAAGCTTGTAGAGGGTCTAGAGACTTGGCTCAGTGGTTTAAAGCATTGGCTGTTCTTCCAGAGGACCCAGGTTCAATTCTCAACACCCACATGGCAGCTCACAATAGTCTATAACTCAAGTTCCAATGGACCCAACTCCTTCACACAGACATAATGTAGGCCGAATACCAAATGTACATAAAAATTAAAAAAAAAAAAGAACTCGTAGTAACTTGCATGTGGTGGTATGCACCTTTAATCCCAGCACACAAGAGTCTGAAAAGTAATTTCTGTGGTTTTAAGGATAGCCTGGTTTACATAGAAGTTCCAGACCCCCCAGAGAGCAACATACCCCCATCTGTCTGTCTGTCTGACACATCCACAAAACCAGAGGTGGAGAAATGGTTCAGTGATTAGGAGGCTGGTTGATTTTCCAGCAAACCCAGTTTAATTTCCAGCACACAGCTCACAACCACCTGTAACTCCAGTCCCAGGGGTTAGATGCCTTCTTATGGCCTCTTTGGGCATGTGGTACACAGACATGCATACAGGCAAACACTTTATACATAAAAACTAAAAAGCTTGTAATCACTGAAATTCCACCAGATGGCAGTCACTTCTGTTCACTACTGCCCAGCCTAAGAATGTAGGAGCAAACTCTAGAATTAACTGGAACAAGAAAGGAGGAAGTGAGGTGGCAGAGGAAGGACAAACCTTAAAAAAGGAAGAAGCTGGCTTCCAAGAGCTACATACACTGTGGTGCAGGTAAAAAGACCAAGGCAGGTACAGCTCCTACAGTACTGAACCTACTGCTTTCAAGAATGCAGTTTTTCTCTTCAACATTGTTGAAAGTGTATCTACCCTGTAACAAGTCTGTGAAGATTAAATGAAAGGTTATCAGATGGTGCCTAGATTTGCAGTGAATTAATGTTGGTTTTGGTAACCCTAAGTCCTTTTCTCATCGGCATAAATCAGGAAGACATGTCATCAGCTAGATACTATGTGGAACTCTGTGAAGGTCTTACTTATACACAGTCAAAATTTAATAAAGATATGCCAGGGAAGAATTGAAGGCACAGAGAGAAAAGGGTTATACACAAATAAACCTCTTAAAATGGCCAGCAGTGAAGATTCCCAGCACCTTAAAGTCTTAGGACTTGAGAATTAAGCAGGCAGACCATGAAATTGCCTGCTTAATAAATTCCACACAACGAATAGAATTCTTTTTATTTTTTTATTCATCATTTGGAGAAAGACAAAATGGGGGAAATCACAAGTTAACAATCCATGATGCCATGCTCCTGTGGAGTTGAGCTTCCCAGCTAAGAGAGGCAAGTTCCTCAACTTCTTTTACCAGCATGAATGAAGATATCTCTGCCTTCACAGATGAGTCCTCTCCTGAGAACTGACTAAATCTGGGAGAGCAACCAATTCAAGTGTGAAGGGCTGTAGGTCCAAACACGGCACGCTCAGAGGACCTGGAGCAGGGATCCCATGGTGAAGCAGCAGCAGATGTCTACAAACACTGTGTGGCGACAGTGGCTCAGAGGACTTAGAGTCACAGCTCTGCGTGATGGACCTCTGCCCTTAGCAACTCACTGGGCTTCATGAAGATGCCTTCCATGGCCTTCCAGTAGTTGTTCTGACTTGGTTGGGCCATACCATGTACCTCTTTTTGTCCACTTATGGGTCGACCGTACTGTTCTCCTGTGACAGAAAGCAGTACGTCAGTGGAAGAATGTTTGAACCTCACTTCACCGTCTCTCACCCAGTAAGGTCCATTACAGAGCACTGTCCAGTCATCTAGATAATCGCCTTCACCTTCTTCGCCAAAGGCACTCACTTCCTAAAAGACAGCAAATGGCAACATTAACATGTGGTGGTCAGGTCTGAAGAGTGGAGGAATGGAGCCCAGAATGATAGAGCACACCCACAGTCATAACATTAGGGAAGTGGAGATAGGAAGACCAGGAGGTCAAGATCAACTAGCTACACAGGCAGTTTGAGGCTAGCCTAGGCTAGAAGGGACCGTCTCCAAATAAATAAGGAGTCAGTAAGAAGAAAAATAAAACTACCCAAAAGAAACAGAACTGGGACTTTCTAGTGTTAATGCACAAATATTTGTGCTGTTGTTGTTTTGACACAGGGTTTCTCTGTGTAGCCCTGGCTGTCCTGGAACTCCCTCTGTAGACCAGGCTGGCCGTGGACTCAGAAATCCACCTGCCTCTGCCTCCCGAGTGCTGGGATTAAAGACGTGCGCCACAATACCCAGCTTGTTAAACTTTTTTTTTAACATGAGATAAACTGGGGGGGAATAAAAAGACGCAAAGGGCACAAGAGAGAATGAGTTGTCTCAGATTATGACCCAAGCACTGTGTTTTACATTAATACTATATCTGTCATACATTTTAAACATTACTTATGTGTGGGTGCACACATGGCGTGGCATGTATGTGGAGGTTAAATGACAACTTGTGGAGTTGGTTCTCCTTTCATAAGGCAGGTACAAGATCAAACTCAGGTCAACAAGTGTCTTTACCAACTAAGCCATCTTGCTTGTGGCCCTTAGTTTTCTGTTGTTAGAGACATGGTCTTGCTGAGTTGTCCAAGATGGTGGAGTCTTTGTGGGCTCAAGCGTTTTTCCTTTTAAGCAGCTGAGACTATGGGTGCACACTATTGCATTTGGTCTTCTAAGCAAACTCATCACTTATTTTAACTTCTGGGAGGGAATAATATAAGCATAAACTTCTTTCAGGGGATCTGACACCCTCAACAGACGTATATACAGGCAAAAGACTAATGCACATTAAGTAAAAATAAAACAGAAATAACAAAAACCCAAAGCACGGGGCTAGAGAGATGGCTCAGTGGTTAAGAGCACTGACTGCTCTTCCAGAGGTCCTGAGTTCAATTCCCAACAACCACATGGTGGCTCACAATCTTCTTTAATGGGATCTTATAGATAAAATAATTTTTTTTAAAAAATGCTTAAAAAACAAACAAAAAACACCCCAGAGCACATGCTGCCCTTCCAGAGGACACAGATCTGATAACAGGGCCGTCACAACCATCTGTAACTCCAGCTCCAGGGTATCTGACGTACTCTTCTGGCCTCCAAGGGTACCATACACACAACAGTGCACAGCTCTATGTCTAGGCCACTCAAACACATTAAATAAACATAAAAACTAATTCTAATTAGGCATCATGAGGTACACCTATACTTCTAAAACTTAACAGACCAAGGTAGGAGGAACACCTTGAGCTTGAGGCCGCCAGAACTGCATGGTGAGTCCAAGGCTAGTACATCGAAACCCTGTCTCAAATAAATAGATGCATGCACATACACCACAGTCAGAGGCTGGACCACAGTCAGAGGCTGGAGAGTGCTTCTTGAGCATTTATCCCTAGCACAACCCAGAATATGCATGGTGGCACATGCTTATAACCAATGGACTTGTCAAGAGTTTCAAGAGTTGAGGACCAGCCAAGCTACAGAGAGTGTGAAGCCAGTCCTGACTATATAAGACCTTGTCTCAAATAAACATAAAAAAACAAAAAACAAACAAAAAAAAAAACCCTGGCATGTGTGGTGGTCTACATCCAGAAAATTATTTTTATTACTGCTTCATAACTGTAATTTTGCTATTGTTTTAAGTTGTAATGTAAAAATCTGTGTTTCCAATGTTCTTAGGTGACCCTGTAAAAGGATCATTGACACCTCCAAAGAGGTCTTGACTCACAGGTTGAGAACCACTGCTCTAGAACTTATGTGACTGACTACAGAGTGAGATCCTGTCTCAAAAATAAAACAAAAAACAGTAATTTTATTTTTTTTGTTTTTATGCATATAAGTATTTGCCTTTAAGTATGTATCACTTGAGTGTTTGGTGTCCAAGGAGGCCAGAAGAGAGCATTTGATCCCCTGGAACTGGAGTTACAATCATGAGCTACCATGTGGGAATTGAACCTGGATTCTCTAGAAGAACAGCCAGTGCTCCTAACTGCTGAGCCACCTCTCCAGCCCTGCAAAACTCTTTATTGTACAAACTTACTGCTATTTTAATGTATCCTATTCTGCCTTTCCTCCCCATTTCTCACTTTGGTTTAGATGTAAAGTCTCCACTCTAATCTGAAACAATTTTCGTCACACTTGGCACACGTCTTTAATCCCACCACTTGGGAGGCAGAGGCAGGGTGGATTTCTGAGTTCGAGGCTAGCCTGATCTACAGAGTGAGTTCCAGGACAGCCAGGGCTACTCAGAGAAACCCTGTCTCAAAAAACCAAAAAAAAAAAAAAAAAAAAAAGACAGAGTTACTTCTCCAAGTCTGCAGAAAAGAGAATGTCTTTTTTTTGTTTGTTTGTTTGTTTGTTTGTTTGTTTGTTTTGAGGCAGGGTTTCTCTGTGTAGCCCTGGCTGTCCTGGAAAAGAGAATGTCTTATCTAGAAAGGAAAGGGTTAATGTGCTCCTTATAGCAGCACACATACTAAATTGGATGATATAGGTCCCTGTTCAAGGAGGGCACACAAGTTAGTGAAGTGTCTCATATTTAGGATGGAAGGACAAAAGGAAGGAAGGAAGGAAGGAAGGAAGGAAAGAAGGAGGGAGGGAGGGAGGGAGGGAGGGAGGGAGGGAGGGAGGGAGGGAGGTAGGTAAGCACTAAGAGACCAGACAAGTAATGAAGCAGGGCAGAGCAGGAGTGCCCACCACACACTGTCCCACCTGGTTTCCAGAGAGAGGTGAGGTGAAATGGTGGCTGTGCAGGTTCCGACCCGTGTTGATGTGTGTCAGCCGGATGGGCTGCCCGCATTTGATGGGGGTTCCCCTTTCACACACCGTGGCCGTCTTCCCCCGTATCCTCCAGTAACTGTTGCTGTCATCCACAGAGGTCACACCTGTCACTGACTGCTGCCCACTACCTGCAGCCAAAACACAAAGACAAGGCCGGGAGGAGAGGCAGTCTGGAGATGCCAGCACCCAGAGATGCCCAACTCCCTGACAAGACGTTTGCGCCTCAATGGGAGCAACCAAGAACCCATCCACTGTTTGTGAAGCTTCTGCCAAGCTTGCATGGCTTCTAAGAAAAGCTCTCGCACCTCCATTTATATCATCTCCAGATATTAGGGATCTTGACATTTCACTCTTTAAAAAAAAAAAAAAAATTATTTATCTATTATAAGTATATGAGTACACTGTAGCTGTCTTCAGACACACCAGAAGAGGGCATTGGATCCCATTACAGATGGCTGTGAGCCATCATGTGGGTGCTGGGAATTGAACTCAGGACCTCTGGAAGAGTAGTCAGTGCTCTTACCCTCTGAACCATCTTTCTCCAGCACCCCCCTCCCCCATTTCACTCTTAAACACTGGCTGTTGTGGAACAGCAGTCATGACTGAACTAAGCACACAAGAACGCCGAGTTGCAGCATATTGACTATGGAATGAGACATATCCTGTGAGAGAGCCACCTGTGAATCTTCGTTGAACCTTTAAGGCCTTGGCCAAGCATAGGAATTCGATCCTCTGTGGCTGTGATGAGTTCAGCAAAGTCATGAGACAAGATGCTAAACAGCCAGAGTATGAAGAAAAACAGGTTATATATAGGTCTAGGTGTTGTGTCCAGAGAACTTGGTATCATTGGTTATGAAAAAGCTACCTTCGAAAAATACTGGATACTTAGATGCTACTTACTCCTCCTGTCGGGGATTCTGGGACTGAGAGAAAGATTAGCAGAGATTAGTACCAGCTAATGTGCCTCATCCCAGAAGGCCATGTCTAAGTAGCTGGAGGTCCATCCTGGGAGGTAGTGAGACCACAGAAAAGAGGGACTGCAGCAGCTGTTGCTGTGACTGCCAATGACAACTTGAACTCCTCCCGAGGTCCTACCAGGATGGGGGAATCCCACCACCATGAATCATGGCTTCTGTGATGGTCTGAGATGGCCAATCAGTTAGCCTTCCTCTGATCAAGGGGGCCTACGCTAGGCATGCCCTCTCTAGGATGAGACCCCTCCTCAGGAATGTATCCAAGACCCTGGATATTGTTGGCAAATACCAGACTTTCTTTTCCCTGAGTGGGGTCTTGTAAAACTGAGTAGTAGCCTGTGAGCTTTCTGTTCCCTCTCTGCACCAACCAAAGCTAACAATACAACTAATTCAATTGATAAAAGAAAGGCCAAGGGAGCTCAACCTGACCCCTTCCTCTTCTGGGTCAAGGATGTGCCCTGTGTCATAAATGGTATGGAGGGGAAGAAACACTATGTTTGGGAATATTTTATTTCCACAACATTAAGATTGAAAACACACTCAATGTCTTTATATACGGTAGATGAGTATACTTAAATGTGTGAAAGGACAGTGAGATACCCAAGGGGTAAAGGCACCGCTGCCTAAGCCCCAGCCTAAGTTCATCCCCAGAGCCACAGAGGAGAAAGAGAATGACTCCTGCAAGTTGTTTTCTGGTTACCAGGCCTGAGTACTTGAGTTTCACCTTCAGAACCCACATGAAAAAAGATGGGCATTGTTGACTGAGCTTGTAATCCCAGCACTGGGAAGGCCGCACAAGCCAGCCTTGAGCTCACTGACCAGCCAGCCTAGCCATACTGGTGAGCCCCAGGTCCCCGTGAGAAAGATCATGCCCCAAAATACAGAGTGGGGCCAGGGAGATAGTTGACTTAGTGGGAAAAAGAATTAGCCACACCTAACCTAACAACCAAACATCAATTTCCAGAACCTAGGTGAAAAGTGTAAAAGGGAGTCAGGCAAGATGGCACATGGAGGTAGAGGCAAGCAGATGTCTCTGAGTTCCAGGACAGCTAGGGCTCTGTAACACACAGAAACCGTCTTGAAAAAAAAACAAAAGAGTTTGCCGGGCAGTGGTGGCGCACGCCTTTAATCCCAGCACTTGGGAGGCAGAGGCAGGCGGATTTCTGAGTTCAAGGCCAGCTTGGTCTACAGAGTGAGTTCCTGGACAGCCAGGGATACACAGAGAAACCCTGTCTCGAAAAACCAAAAAAGCCAAAGAGCAAAAGAGTTCATGTGCACAGGCGCGCGCACACACACAAATTTTCTTTTTTTGAAACAGGGTTTCTCTATATAGTCCCAGCTATCCTAGAGCTCCATCTGTAGACCAGGCTGCTGGCCTTGAACTCAGAGATCTGCCTACCTCTACCTCCAGAGTGTTAGGGCTAAAGGTGTGTGTCACCATGCCGGGAGCATACATAAATCTTAATTAATTTGAAATTTTTTTTTAAAGTATAAAAAGAGGCAATGACTTGGCTCAATGGTTAAAGGTATTTGATGTTATACTTGAGTTCAATCCTGAAGATCTGCAGTAGCAGGAGACAGCCAGCATGCCCCAAGTTGTCCTTTGCCAAGTTTTTTTTTTTTTTTTTTTGGTTTTTTTCAAGACAGGGTTTCTCTGTATAGCCTTGGCTGTCCTGGAACTCACTCTGTAGACCAGGCTGGCCTCGAACTCAGAAATCCACCTGCCTCTGCCTTCCCAGTGCTGGGATTAAAGGTGTGAGCTACCGCTGCCGGGTAGATTTATTCATTTTAACCTTTTATGTATTTTGCCTATATGCATGTCTGTGCACCAGATGCACGCTTGTTCCCACAGAGGTCAGAAAGAGTCAGATCCCTTGGAACCAGAGTTAGGTAACCACCATGTGATGCTGGGAAGGGAGCGTGGATTCTTTGCAAGAGCATCGAATACTTTTTTAAAGACATTTATTTATTTTATGTATATGAGTACACTGTAGCTGTCTTCTGAAACACCACAAGAGGGCATCAGATCCCATTACATATGGTTGTGAGCCACCGTGTGGTTGCTGGAAATTGAACTCAGGACCTCTGGAATATCTGGGTTATAAAATGGCTCAGCTGGTAAAGGCACCTGACACCAAGTCTAACAATCTTAGTTCAATCCCTAGGACTCATATGACAAAAGGAGAGGACAATGTTCTTTGATCTGCACACTTGTACTGTGGCAAGCATGCATCTAAATACACACACACATACACAATAATTGTTATTAAAAAAAATTAAAGCCTTTAGTTGTAGCACTTGGAATGCAGAGGTAGGACCTCTGTGAGTTCAAGGTCAGTCTGGTCTATATATTGAGTTCCAGGCCGTAGGACAGCCAGGGCTAAAGACTGTCTCAAAAACAAACAAGCCAAAATTTTAAAAGAATATTGTAACTAACTCTGTATCACAGATTCTTCTCCTAAGGTTCAGACTGAATATAGTCCCACCCCTAGGGACCACCTGTAGAGATTTGAAGTCTAGTAGGTTTCTCTCTAACTCCATTTTAACTTAGTAGATCCAAAGCAGGAAACATTAAATTAAAATGTAGTAAGCCTGACACATGTAGGTGTTTACTGAATGGGTGGCTAGGAATATAAAGACTATACACTCCTTGGACTAAACTGGTAGGACCGGTTTTGAGAGTTGTGAGCAATGACTAACCATCTTAGAAGGTTACCTTTTTTCTAGCAAATAGCATCATCAGTCATTCAAATTATCATGAGTACCTTCTGTTGAACTTCATTACTTTTATTCCTCCCAGTGTGGGGGCAGAAGACAGGGCCTTTCAGTAGGCTTGGCAAATACTCTAACACTAAGGTAATTACCCAGCCTTTGAACTTGTTTTGTTTTTGTTTTGAGACAGCCCCCACTATATAGGCCAGGCTGATCTTGAAGTCATGATCCTCAGATCCTCAAGCTTCAGCCTTTTGAGACTTACAATTACAGATCTAGGCCACCACGCCTGCCCATTAGTCTTGTTTTATTGTCTGATTCACTACTGTATTTCCTGTATCTAGAACAATACTAGATGAACAAAAAGAGCTCTTTAAATCTAAGCCAAAAGAATGAGCCCACAAATAACAGAATATTTTAATTGCTCGATAAAAAGCAGACTTTCCTCTGCAATGCCTGTCAACGCTTAAATCTTTACAAGGAAGTTATTGCTAAGTCAGAGTGCCAAAAGGTATGAGGTAAAAAAAAAAAAAGTGTAAGACAAAAGGCTGTAATCAGAGTGAGCTCTTGGAGTTTAAAATCTGAGATTCAGCCTACGTTGTCTTGCTCTAAATGTCCCTTTCTCCAGCACAAAATAGTGGCAGCCCATGGAATCTGAAAGGTTTTGAACCTGGACAGATTTGGATTAAACCCTGTCTCCATCATTCACTAGCTGTAAGGCTTTGAGCAATATCTCTGAGTCTTTTTATTCACTTAAGAAAATAACTTTAGTATCTATCCTCAATACAATGTTAAAAACTGGAAAGTATATATGCAACACGTTTGGCACAAGGCTCATCAAACAGGAACTAACATTAGGACTAAGTTTCCTTGGCAACTCGTCACCTCTTCAAGAACCTAGGGCACTTCTAACTTTCCAAGACCACGCCCTCAGAATCCGAGGCCCCGCCCCTTCTATGCATACCCGGCCTAGACAGCCCGCCCCACCCCGGTTGGTCCCCCTATGTACCTGACCCATAGCGAACGTCGTGAGAGTGCAGTCGGACGTTGTGGCGTGTATTGAGTAGTTTCACTACGGAGCCGCAAGTAACGACAGCCATGTTGGACGCTCCCACAGCGCTCCACAAACCACCCAACAACAGAAGCGACAAGACAGCCATCCTAGATCCGAGAGCCCTAATCATCCAAGAAAATTAGGCCCTTCCCCGGAACCGGAAGCCGAGGGTAGAACTACGCCAACATGGAAGTGAAGACTCCTTAACCTGAATCTTTATGGTTCCTTTGGCTAGAGCGGCGTAAGGAACACGCTGGCCTGGGTGGCCTTCAGGGCCCCGCTTTGTTCTGGGTACTCTCTGGCAGTTGCGTTCCTTATGTTCCTTAGTTGAGTCAGCGTTCGCGGACTCGGAACCAAAGCCCTAGACTCCGGAGGGGAAAAGAGAGCAGGAAATGCCGGGCAGTGGTGGCGCACGCCTTTAATCCCAGCACTTGGGAGGCAGAGGCAGGTGGATTTCTGAGTTCGAGGCCAGCCTGGTCTACAGAGTGAGTTCCAAGATAGCCAGGGCTATACAGAGAAACCCTGTCTGGAAAAACCAAAAAAAAAAAAAAAAAAAAAAAGGAGAGAGAGAGAGAGAGAGAGAGAGAGAGAGAGAGAGAGAGAGAGAGAGAGAGCGCGAGCAGGAAATGACCCTCCCACTCCCAGTGACAGAGAGCCGGAGGTGACGTAGTACGTTAACGCAGCAGCGGCGACGGTGGTGGTGGTGGCGGCTGCGGAGGGCCCTTGCGGTGGGTCCGGACTATCCTTTTGCAGTCTCGGATCAGCGACTCCATTTTCTTCCGTGGGGGCTTAGCGCAGCCGAGAAACAGCGGCCTTCAAGCAGGTAAAGCTCAGCCTGGAGAGTGTGTTGCGAGTGTGTGTGTGTGCGCAGGTGGCGAGCCAGACTCCTGGGGCCTGGTCCCGTAAGGGAAGAGGCTTTGGGGTGCCCACTGCGGGAAGGAGGGGCTCCCTAGCCTTCCTTGATCTGCCAGGGGGAAAAGGACAGGAAAGTGCCGTGATTGCTCAGTCTCCATCCCTTTCTCCACGCGGTACCACCCGGAACCTGTTACCTGGGGTTGCCTCTTGAATCAACAGGCTTTCTGGGATCCCATCTTCTCTGCGGCGTCTGGAATCTGGGCCACGCAAAAAATTGGGATTGAAGAGACCTAAGGGTTTCTTTACTTGGCATCAGGTGATCGGATTAATTAGCCCGGGCGTTTGGATCCTGCGGGGCTTTCGATGGTTCTGCCATGAGGCGGTTGTACTGTGCTGAATGTTTCAAAATGTTGAGTAATTAACCTTTTTTTTTTTTTTTCTTCACGGATGGGCTAGTCCCTTAATATTTTCTAAAGACGGGAGTTTAAGTACCGGGAGCCTTCCATCCTGCATAATTCATTTCCTCGAACACTTGCCAAGGACCTACCATAAATATTAGAATTGGTTGTTAATTCAGAAATGTGTATTCTTGTTTGACATCAGGTACTCAAGTATCTAAGTAAAGCAGCTTCCCTGTGTTACGGAAAGAATTGATGCCTGTTTTCCTTTAGGAGGCAGGTCTCCTATAATACTTACATGAAAAGTCACCGTAATACAAAAATAATACTGCAATTTGTTTTTTCATCCCCCGCCCCACTCCATTGCCGCTGATTCCCTTCCTCACAATCCTCCATTACTTTCATTAATTGTGTGTGTGTGTGTGTGTGTGTGTGTGTGTGTGTGTGTGTATGCCTCAATTAGTTAATTTAAGATTATTTACAAGTACATGGGTGAAGAATTATTCAGAGAAGCCTGGGCTACAACCCTAAAGAAAATGTTCCCCTCCCCCAGCAACCGTGAATTGCTATAGATACTTAGGGTTGGTGGGATCTCGTGATGAGCCCCTCCCCCCTAGCAACCGTTAACTGCCTGCAAATCTGCAGGAAGGGGGGAGGAGCCTGGCCCCCTCCCCAGTGAAATTTGCTACAATGTGTGGAAGTTGTTGAATTTAATTTTTTGGGAGGAAAACATTTAGCTCCATTGTTGAACACTGAAGTTGACAGTTTGTAAGTCTTCAGTGTTTTAATTACAAAACAATTACAGCAACAATTGAGAAACTGAGCCAGGAGGATCATGGAATTTAAGTTTTGGCTGCATTTGTAGACCCTGTGTCAAAGAAAAACAGCTCTCCCTTCAACCATGAATTTAAAGCCCCTCTCCATGCCTAGTGTCCCACCACTACAAGCTTATGTTATTTGGTTGGCTTTCGTGACTATTAGATTAGATTGGCAAAGTATTAATACTCTCCAAATGAGCTTAATCTTACCAAGTGATTAATCACACCAGAAAGTAGAACAGTACTGAAATTCAGTCAAAGTTTATATTACCCCTTCCAGTTCTTTTTTTGGTTTCTGAAGACAGAATCACTCTTCCTATTGTCCTTGAACTCTGCTTCCTGAGTACTGGGGACTAAAGGCCACTGTCCAGCAACATTCTTGTCCCTAATAAATATCACCACCATCTGGGTTGGGTATGATCGCAGGCTTCCTCAGGATGATTTTTCCAATATCAGTCACCAAATCCTATGTTTCAAAAAAAAGAGCCCGGCAGTGGTGGCGCACGCCTTTAATCCTAGCACTTGGGAGGCAGAGACAGGCGGATTTCTGAGTTGGAGGCCAGCCTGGTCTACAGAGTGAGTTCCAGGATAGTCAGGGCTACACAGAGAAACCCTGACTCGAAAAACCAAAAGAGAGAGAGAGAGAGAGAGAGAGAGAGAGAGAGAGAGAGAGAGAGAGAGAGAAACTCAAGCAAAAACAAAATTTTGTTCTAATATCTCTCTAAGGCCACTCCAGCCATCATCTTTCTTGACTTGTAGAGTAGGCTAACCTTGAACTCGAGGTCACTCCGCCCTCAGCCTCCCCAGTGCTAGAAGTACAAATGTGCTGCTACTACTAAGCATGGCTTCATCACCTTAATTTTTCAATTTTCATCCTGTAGTCAGGTTTCAGTTTACCAGTTCAGGTTTCTTCTCTTTCACTGATACTTTAGTTAATACCAATTGACTCTCCTTCAAACTGCTCAGCAAAATTGATTTGGTCACCAGAAGCTACTATGTTGCCAAATCCAATGGATACTCTGTTTTCATTTCTGAGTCTCTGGAATAGTCAGTACAGTTGCTAATGCTTTGCTCTTGGGTTTTTCTCTATTGAGCTAGCTGCTCCTTTTTAGTTTTTAAAAAAATTACTGCGTTTTTATGTAGTCATTCTGTGCATGGTTGTGTGGCAGTCACTTTTGCTGTCTGAGTCATCTCACCTGCCCTTTTGGGGGGGAAGGGGGTGGGGGAGGGGTGTGTCTGCATCAATTGTTTTCCAAACCTGGGCTACCTTACTTTTCCTTAGACATACTGGTAGTTCCTCACTCCCCAAAGGTTAAAGTTAAAAATGTCATCATACTGATTAAACTGATGTTGAACCCTAGCACACTACTGCCCAAAAGTCCTGGATCCAAGCAGTCCCCTTTCCATAGCCTCCATGTAGCTGGGACTCTAGGCATCTACCGCTGCACCTGATGTTGTTTTGAAGGGGTTTGTTTGTTTTCTTTTTCTCTTTGCTTTGTGGTTTGTTTTTGTTTTGTTTGTTTTGTTTTTGAGTCAGGGTCTTTCTGTGCAGTAAAAATGGCCTCAAACTTTTGTTTTTTGTACTTCAAGCATCCTGAATGTCTCAGTCTTTTTTTTTTTTTTTAAAGAATTATTTATTTTATGTATATGAGTACACTATAGCTGTCTTCAGACACACCAGAAGATGGCTTCGGATCCCATTACAGATAGTTGTGAGCCACCATGTGGTTCCTGGGAATTGAACTCCGTGGAGTCCTGGAAGAGCAGCCAGTGCTCTTAACCACTGAGCCATCTCTCCAGCCCACTTCAGTCTTCTCTCCCTAATGTCTACGTGTCGGGTTCTCTTGGGGTTTAATCTGGATCCTCTGCATATTTAAATTTTTACTTTGTGTTCTGTCTTGTAGACCACGATCAATCATCTTTTTCCTGGGCTACGAGGTAGTTCCCTCAGTTTTCTGTTCCACTCAGATTCCCATATAGTCTTTGAAGATCCTTATGCTTTCTTCACATCCCCTTCCTCTCCCTGGTCAGACTGACCTCTGTTGCTGCCTAGGTCATGCTACAGAGAAGGCTCTTGTCCAGCACCTCATCCAACTATCTCCCCAAGGAGTCATTTCCTACCCTTTGCTCCTGATCACTCTTCACTCTGTAGATAAGGCTGGCCTGGAATCAGACATCTGCCTGCCTCTGCCTCCTGAGTGCAGAGATTAAAGGTGTTCGCCATCGCACCTGGCTCCTGGCTAGGTCTGTGTTTGAATCCACTTTTTCAAAACCAGGTTGAGCTCTCTATTTGAAGATCTCAAGGTTCTCTCATCAGTTTGCAGCAGGGTCTCTGTGTAGCCCAAGCTTGCCTCTAACTTGAAGTTCTACTTCCGCCTGCCAAGTGCTGGAGACTTAGGTGTCTCCACCTAAGAGAGAGAGTGTGTGAATTGTTTCGTAGGTGTGAGCATGCCTGTATGTGGACACCTAAGGATAGCTTGTGGAGTTAGTTCTTTTACCTTTACGTGAGTTTCTACCTTTACGTGAGTTTTGGAGTCTGATTGAGGTCATCAGAGTTGTGTGGCAAACACTTTTGCCTGCTGAACCATCTAACCAGCCCCCAGCCTATATTTTAAATATCTTATTTTCTTGTAATTAGGTTTTTTCATAAGAAGCTCTGAGATCAAGACTTTTAAGAAATATAGATAGCTTCTGAGACTTTTTGGTTTTGACGTTAAGGTTTTGCATTCTAAACTATTATTCACTCATTGGTATCTTTGAAATAAGCCTGAACCTTAGTTCACAGTAACAGAATGCAGAATATTTTATATTTTAAACTCCACAGCAGACTAGAAGGGCTATCCCCCACATAACTAGGCCTTTTAAACTTAAATTTTGCTCATGTTGCCTTTGCCAGGACCCCCCCTTTTCTTTTCTTTTTTCTTTTTTTTTTTTAGTAGAGCAGATTTATTAGGATTAAGCACCCCAAAGGTGGGATGGTACTCAGGCCGAGCTGTTATCTCCTGACTCAGGCATCTTCTGAAGAAGTCCGAGGCTTCTGTCAGTGTATTCATCTCATCACTTATTACTGGATTTTGTTTCAAAGAGCCTTGTGCGTGGTATACAAACGTCCTGTCTACCACTGAGATATACTCCACCCTCATACGCGTTTTACCATAATGTTATTTAGGAAAATTATGAACTCTACCAGGGAGGAAACATACTACACTCAGTTTTACATACCAAGACCCAGAACAGAACATGACCCTAAAACAAACAAGCACAATCTAAATATTCCTTGAAGCTTCAAAACAAAAGGAGTTTACAGACTAGATCTCTCTCCAGCCTGGTCTCCTCTTAATTGCCTCCTATAAGTTCTTGTTGGGAAAGGAGGGACTGCTGAGTCCTCCCTTGTGGCAGTCTGATCCCAGCTCTAGTACTCTTCCAGAGAATGTCATGGTAACCAGCACCCTTTCTCTCTGAGCCACATCTTACACTGCAGTGGGCTTCTGCCTGGAGAAACCTCCTTCTGCCACTCTTCTTCAAGGCTTATTCCAGATGCAGATTTAACTCCGTCTTTAATTTGAAGCATGTGAGTACTAAATGCAAAAATCAAAACTACAATCAGCTCATCAATATATACCTCCTATTAATAATGACAGCACACACAAGTGATTCCAGAGTGAATCGCTGCGGCTTGGCGCCCTCAGCCTGCAGTGCTGCTGCCACCCCAGGGATCTAGCTGTGGATGGTGGGAAGTCATGATTGCTTCTGGCACTCCTCTCTTAACTGGAAGTCTTAGCATTGAGCTAGATTGGAAGCATCCCACAGGGATAGCACAGTGCATGCTTTATCTCTAATTTAGGCTGGGAGCTAGGAGGGAAGGGATTCAGCTGTTTTCCCAAACTGCATGCAACTTGGAACACCAGCTGCCTCCCAAGCCCCCTCCCCCTCAAAAAAAAAAAGCTTTTGTCCGAGGCCAGCCTGGTCTACAGAGTGAGTTCTAGGACAGCCAGGGCTATACAGAGAAACCCTGTTTTAAAAAACAACAAAAAAAAAGCTTTTGTCTTCTCAGGTAGGTTGCTTATTTCTCTCTGTTAAATAGACTAGGGAACATCTAATCTGTAAGATACTGGCCACTTAAAAGATTGAATTAATGGTATGGTGACCTAATTAAAACAAACTGTGTGTTGAGACTGTTGTATCCAAATCTATTTTTAATGTCTCAGTTCGGGGCTTAGGAGGAGCAATGTTAAAATTAAAATTAGCAGGCATGGCGGCTCATTTTTTTTTTTTAATCACAGCACTCAGGAGACTGAGGTTGGAAGATTGCTATGAGTCCTACAGAGTGAAATTTCAGGTTACACAGTCTAGAGTGAAACCCCTGCCTTAAAAACACCAAGTATAGGGATGGAGTTCTCTCTCTCTCTCTTTCTCTCTCTCTCTCTCTCTCCCCCCCTTCTATTCTTTTTTCTTTTCTTTTTTTTTTTTTCCCCCCTGAGATGTGGTCTCACTGTACAGTCCTGGAACTCTATAAACGAGACTGGCTTCCAATTCACAGAGATTTCCCCCTTCTAAATCATGGGATTAAAGGCTTGAGCCACCATATCCAGCCTAGAACTTCAAGTTTAATTGACAGAATTTTTAAGACACTTAAGCTAAATGACCTTAAGGATAAAGATCTTAGGAAACAAAATTGGGAGGGGACCTGTGCCTAATCCAGAGATTCCTTGTCACAGCTTTGCAGAACCTTTACAGTAGTCAACAAACTTTTCAGGACCAATTTATAACCTTAAAAAAATTATGCAAGGGATTGGGCTGTGGTTTCTGATGGATGGTGGTGGCACGCCTTTAATTCTATCGCTCAAGAGGCAGAGGCGGGCTGATCTCTGTGATTTTGAGGCCAGCCTGGTCTACAGAACAAATTCCGGGACAGCCAGGACTACAAAGAGAAATCCTGTCTGGAAAAATGGAAACAAAAAATTTATTCCAGAGGCTAGAGAGATGTCTCAGTGGTTAAATGCACGTGTTGCTCTTGTAGAGGTCCCTGGTTCAATTCAAGTAATTACCCACTGGCGGCTCACAGGCATCCCTAAGTTCGGTCCCAGGGCATCTGATACCCTCTTCTGGCTGCCTCAGGCACTGCGTGCACCTGGTACACATAAACATACATTCATACGTTCAAAGTAAAATAAATCTTTGTTTTTGACATTGTAGTGTCTACCTACAAAATACATCTGGATTCTCATAACTTTTTCTGCAATAAGCCTGTCACATGTTATATGATCTCTGAAAAATGCTACAACACAGGAGAGGTGATCTCTGGACCACACTTTGAGAATTACTGATACAATGTGACCAACACGTTGAAATCAGACAAGTGTTTCTGTTGGTGACTGTATCACTTTGAAGAAGAGACTTCACCTCTGAGTGTATTTCTTCCCTTTTTGATTTTTATTCTGCTCTAAATGGACATAGAGAAACATTTTGATAGCTTATAGGACAAGTAGGGATTAATAGGCTATTATATGCTTAATGTCTGGTATTTGATAGGTGAGCAAGAAACGATATTTTTAGTTAAAGTACCAAGGGGTGGGCCAGTGAGATGGTTCAGTGGGTATAGGCACTTATTGCACAAGCCCTGCAACCTGAGCTGATTCCTGAAACCCTTGTCAAGGTGGAAGAGAACTTACACACATACAAATACACAACCCCCCACGCCCCCACATCACACCACCACACACATACTCACATATACCATACACTCACATATACACATACACAAAGTACATACACATGCACAGCCAGTACACACTACACATACACACATTTGAATACAAAGGGGAGGCCTATATTGGTTTTGGGTGAGTTTGTGTACATTGGTGTTTGGTTGGTTGGTTTTCCATTTCTCTCCTGACTGCTCTATGTATTTCGTTAAACTATAGTTCACTTTAAATTAGCTAATACATTACCTTTTACCATAACTAATATTTTTATTTAAAAAATCAAAATCGGGCTGGAGAGATAGCACAGTGGTTAAGAGCACTGACTGCTCTTACGGAAGTCCTGTTCAATTCCCAGCAACCACATGGTGACTCACAACCATCTATAATGGCATCTAATTCCCTCTTCTGGCATGCAGGCATATATGCAGATAGAGCACTCACACACATAAATCTGTTTTAAAAAATCAAACTATAGAGCATAGTAATTAGAACAGTTTGTGTGTTTTCACATCTCTCCCTACGTGACAAGTCAGCTCCGGGACTGTAACAGGTATCCTGCTGTTTTTCAGGCCCCAGCTTTCGAATAGCAGATAGGCAGGCACTAGAAGAGTTTATTTAAAAATAAAGAAAGAAAGAATGGCAACTGAAACCTTAGCCTTTGGTTTCTTCTCTGACTAAACTCAAAATTTCTAATTGGGTTATTTGGGGGGTGGGGAGGGAAACAGGGTCTCTCTCATGTAGCCCAGGCTCAAACTGAGTAGGTATTGAAAGATGAGTTTGAACTTGTGACCTTCCTCTACCTCTGAAGCTCTGAGCTTAAGCCAGCATGCTCATTGTATGCCATGCAGGGATAGAAGGGAGGGCTCCGCACACTAGACAGATGCTCACCAGGCCTGGTGCAGCCCTAGCAGCTGCCACCTTCTTGATGGTGTTGACACGGTTCATTACAGGGTAGCTGAGGGGTGTTGCTGAGTTTACTAGCAGCCAGCTTCAAGGTTCTGAGATAGAATCTTGGGGTTATTACTTGACTTGTTTGATGTGTGGGATTTTAGTGGGTTATTTTGTTTTGTTGCTTTTTTTCCATAGGACCTCAGGTAGCTCAAGCTATCTCTGAATTCTCTGTCACCCAAGAATGACCTTGAACTTATCCTTCTGTTCATATGTATAGTGTGTGGGAGGGTGTGTGCACACACAAATGTGAATGTAACTCAGGTACCGTTCCTCTGGGGGTATCCATTGTGGGGGGTTTGGTTTTTTTGGTTTGGTTTGGTTTGGTTTGGTTTTTTGGTTTTTCAAGACAGGGTTTCTCTGTGTAGCCCTGGCTGTCCTGGAACTCACTCTTGTAGACCAGGAGGGTTTTGTTTTTTGAGTCAGTCTCAATGGCCTAAAGCTTATCAAGTAAGCTAAGAGAGTGCCTCAGATCCCCTGTCTGTTTCCCTACTGCTAAGAGTGCCCAGTCCAGGCCACCATGCCCAGCTACTGTGCTTTTAATGTCCTACTCAAGGCTCAGTTAGAGTTTTCTGAGTTCTTCACTACCAGGCTTTAGATATGTTGGAAAGCAAGGAAGTAGGAGATCGATTTAATAATTGATACAGAAATAGAGACTGTTAAATAAAATGAGACCCAAAACTCAAAGTGAAACCCAGTTGACAGGGCTGGAGAAATGGCTCTGTGGATGAAAGCATTTACCTGGGCTTGTTCCCGGCACCCATACAGGGTTAACGATGGTGTAACTGAAGTTTCAGACGATCTGATGCCTCCTTTGGGCCCCTAGGTGTTATGTGCAGGGAAAACACTAAGACACACAAAAATAAACTTTTTAAAATTTTATTTATATTTCATGTGCATTGGTATTTTGCCACATTGTGTGAAGGCATCAGTCCCCCGGAACTGGAGTTATGAGTTATGGAGTTATGGAGTTGTGAGCTGCCATGTAGGTGCTGGATGCTGGGAATTGAACCTGGGTCCCCTGGAAGAGCAGCCAGAGGTCTTAACTGCTAAACCTTCTCCAACTACAAAATAAAATACTTTTTCAAAAAAGAAACCCAGTTAACATTTATTTGAAATTAAATTCTTAGCTTCTTTTGTTGATACACACCTGTAATTTCAGTACTTGGGAGGTAGAGTCAGGAGGATCTAGAGTTCAGGTTCGTCCTTGGCTGGATGGCAAATTTTAGGCCACTTTGGGCTATATTGAGACATATCTAAAGCAAAAAAGAAACTATAGGTTCTTGTGGTTTGGTTTGGGTTTTTTTTTTTTTTTTTTTTTGGTTTTTGAGACAGGGTTTCTCTTATAGCCCTGGCTGTCCTGGAACTCACTCTATAGACCAGGCTAGCCTCGAACTCAGAAATCCACCTGCCTCTGCCTCCCAAGTGTTGGGATTAAAGGTGTGTGCCACCACTGCCCAGCTTCTTGGTTTTTTTTTTTTAAGACAGGGTTTCTCTGTGTAGCCCTGGCTGTACTGGAACTCACTCTGTAGACCAGGCTGGCCTCGAACTCCCACCTGCTTCTGCCTCCAAGTGTTAGGATTAAAGACGTGTGTCATCACTGTTGATTGATGAAGTAGGGAGACAGGACAGAGACAACCATTGTGGGGTGTGTTTCCATGGCTCCAGGGAAGAACTGTGATCACCAGATGTTGCACTCTTTCCCACCGAGCCATCTCACCGACTCTTATCACTGGCATCATCTTTATAATTATTATCAGGTATATGGTTTGTGTGTAAAAGACCGTAATCCACAGTGTGCATGAAGAGATCAGAGAGCAACTTTCAGGAATCCGTTCTCTCCTTCAATCATGGGCTCCAGACATCAGACTTAGTTCAACAGGCTTGGAATACACCTGTTGTAATTCTCTGGGTGATCTGGGTGTTAGTTGATGAGGTCAGAATTTGATTTTTGTTTGTTTCTTTGTTTTGGGTTGGTTTTTTGAGACAGGGTTGGATTAGATTGTCCTGTGTCCTATGGGTATGTTGGTGAGGTCTTGATTGTTAATTAATATAGGAGGGCCCAACCCACTATGGCAGTACCAAGTGGTCCTGAACCATATCAGAAAGCCGAGTGTAAGCAAGCTAGCTAGAAGCAGCATCCGGGGGCTGGAGAGATGGCTCAGCGGTTAAGAGCACTGACTGCTCTTCCAGAAGTCCTGAGTTCAATTCCCAGCAACCACATGGTGGCTCATAACCATCTGTAATGGGATCTGATGCCCCCTCTGGTGTGTCTGAAGACAGCTACAGTGTACTCATATATGTAAAATAAATAAATCTTTAAGGGTGTGTACCACCACAAAAAAAAAGTTAAAAAAAAAAAAAAAAGCAGTGTCCTTCATGGCTCCTGCTGTGTCTTGTCTGTGAATGAGCTCCTTGAAGTGAGTCAGAGGCGATGCTATGTAGAATAGCAAGGAAGCCTGCTTTCAGGTTCCTGCCTTTACTGCCCTCAGGGATGGACTGTGACCTGGAATTAATAAGGTGAGTGAACTCTTCCTTCCTCTAGATTGCTTTTGGCCAGTGTTTTATCACAGCAACAGAAATGATACTACGAGGTAAATGATATTAATGACTTCGTCATGGTTCTGATGGTTCTGAAGAGGCTCTTTTTCAGCTGAATTCTCCAAACCAGCAGCCATACAAGTAGGCATAAGTTTATATAGTGTTGTTAAATCCATCGAAAAGGGATTTTTCTTTTTTAAAATAATTTTACTACTTTTATATGTATGGATGTTTTGTCTGTATGTATGTCTGCACCACATATATGCCTAGGGCCAAAAGAGGCCAGAAGAGGATATTGGATCTCCTGGAGCTGGAGTCACAGTTAGTTCTGAGAAATCATGTGGGTGTTGGGAGTCAAACCTGAGTCCTCTGGAAGAACTCTTAATTCTGGAACTCTGGAACTCTGGAAGTGCTCTTAACACAACCATTCCTCTAGTCTCTCTGTCCTTCCCTTTTTGGGGACAAGATCTTACTGTGTATTCCTGGCTGACCTGGAACCCACTCTGTAGACCAGACTGGCCTCAGATTCTCAGAGATCCACCTCTGCCTCCTGAGTACTGGGATTAAAACCCTGGTATCCGTGCATGACAGGGACTTTTCTTTTGACTCTGCTAGAGTATGTCTGAAAGCACTTTATGTCAAGTGCTGGCAGTTCCTGTTTCCCAGACTTCCTGTGAACAAGTCCTATAATCTCACTCTCCCATCAGAGCCTCACCTATATAGTAATCTCTGTGCTATTTGCTTTCTTCCTCAGCCCAATTCTGACTAGAAATCTTTTTTTGTTTGTTTGTTTGTTTGTGGGTTTTTTTTTTTTCTTTTTCTTTTGGATTTTTGAGACAGAGTTTCTTTCTCTGTGTAGCTCTGGCTGTCCTAAAACTCACTCTGTAGACCAGGCTGGCCTCGAACTTAGAAATCCGCCTATCTCTGCCTCCCAAGTGCTGGGATTAAAGGCATGCGCCACCACTGCCCGGCTATTTTTTTTTTTTCAAGACAGGGTTTCTCTGTGTAGCCCTGGCTGTCCTGTAACTCACTCTGTAGACCAGGCTAGCCTTGAACTCAGAATTCCTCCTGCCTCTGCCTCCCAAGTGCTGGGATTAAAGGCGTGTGCCACCACTGCCTGGCTGCCTGGAAATTTTGAAGTGAAACACCTAGGCTAAGAAAATAATAAAACCAGATGTGGTGGTTAGTTCTTGTAATCCCAACACTGGACAGGCAGAAGCAGGATTGCTGTGAATTCAAGGCCAGCCTGGGCTACAGAGTGAAACCCTTTCTCAGTAAGAACAGTGAGGAAACAAATGAAAGTGTTAAATGCCATCCTTTAAAAATACAAGAGGAGGAGGCTCAGCGGTTAAGAGCACTGGCTGCTTTTCCAGAGGTCATGAGTTCAATTCCCAGCAACCACATGGTGGCTCACAACCATCTGTGATTGGATCTGATGTCCTCCTCTGGTGTGTCAGCAACAGGGTGCTCATATACATAAAAAAAATAAATAAATCTTAAAAAAAAAAAAACACAAGAGCAGCAACACTAGGAACAATGGGAAATGGGAAACGTGGAGCCATCTGATTATTTCCTGGTTCTGGGTATCAAACCTGGGCCTCTTGCATGCTAGGTGAGCCTTTACCATTGAATCACACTACCAGGGTGAGCCTCCTGATTCTTACTAAGCAGTAAGATGGAGTGGGCAGAGCTGTAGTATATAGCTACAGGGATTTTCGTGGGAAGATTTAAGAGCCCTCTTTAAAATCATGTATCTTTGATTGTTGTGAGACAGGGTCTTACTATATAGCTCTGGCTTTCCTGAAACTCATTCTTTAGACCAGGCTGGCCTTGAACTCACAAAGATCTTCCTGCCTTTGCCTCCTGGGTGCTGGGATTAAAGGTATGTGTCACTAACACCTGGCTCATGTGTCTTATTTTTGTGGCCCTCCCCCCTCCTTTCCTTCTGTAGTCTTCAAAGAGGCTGAGAAGCAGCAACAATGTCTGATTTTGTGGAAAGTGAGGCTGAAGAGTCAGAAGAAGAATACAATCATGAAGGCGAGGTGGTACCTAGAGTCACCAAGAAATTTGTGGAAGAGGAGGATGATGGTGAGGAGGCCCCAGCCTCAAGCTTCTCCCCACTATTCCTAAGCTTTGGATAGTTGGATTCTTGCTGATGAAAGGCTCAGGCTGAGCACAGAAGTTCTCACACATGAGGTACCAGCTTGAGAACGTTCAGTCATTCTTAGAAACACATAGTGCATCACTCTGCTATATCCCAGACACAGTACTTAGAAAACTAGGAAGACAGAATAAGATATAGCTATTGTTTGTGCTAGTGTGTAGGAAAGACAGTGATCTGATAAATAAATCTGTAGGTAGTGCTACCCACTCTTAACTCTGTGAATGTTTTCATAACCTGTTTTCTAGCCTTTAGGTTCATCAACAGAGTAGAACTGTGTGATAGCATTAAAGGAGAAGAGGGGGGTAATAGCTTTCAGCCAAAGGATACAAGAAGCGCAGGTGCTGACTGAGTCTGTACTTTGAGGAAAATAGGTTACCGGTAGGTAGGTGTAAAGCTTCTAAACACTTTGAGGAAGACAGGTGATTGGGAAGATCACCTTTCTAAAAGACAGATGGTGAGGGGAGAAGAAGCCTGCCTTTGCAGGTGCTGCTGCTTCAAGCCCATTGTGCTGTTACCGAGGCAGAGAGCTAGCATGCCACATAGTCACCGGGTTCAGGGCAGGTGGATAATTCAAGTAAGCGGGTAGTCTGCACCCACCCCTCTTCCCAATCTCTATGCCTCAAATACACATGATTTCAGATGAGGAGGAGGAAGAGGAGAATCTAGATGATCAAGATGAGCGAGGCAACCTGAAAGACTTTATCAATGATGATGATGATGAAGAGGAAGGAGAGGAGGATGAGGGCAGCGACTCTGGCGACTCAGAAGACGATGTTGGCCACAAGAAGAGAAAGCGCAGTGAGTCCCCGTGTCCGCTGAGGCTGGGAGAGGGGGAGGTTGCAGTGGACAAGAGCCTTGTCTTATCATGGGCACACTTTGTTCTCTTTAGCATCTTTTGATGACCGCCTGGAAGACGATGATTTTGACCTCATTGAGGAGAATTTGGGTGTTAAAGTCAAACGAGGAGTAAGTGCTTTCTTTACCCCTTTTCCTGAGTAGTTTGGGGTCACCGGGGAAAAGAAAGATGCCTAGTAGCATAATGCTTTGGGGCCCGGAGAAAAAGATTTGTCAGTTTGCGGGATAGACCTTGAGGCTGGATAAGCATCACTCAGTGTGTTCTTTCCCATCTCACTTGATAAATGTAATTGTGGTGGGAATTATAAAAATGAACCTGGACAGCAAACATCCTTACATTAGACATACACAAACCCCATCCTAAAAAGGCACATTTTACTCAATACTAGCAAAAATACCGACGTGTCAAAAAAATGTCTGATGATGATGAAGATGATGAAGAGGAGTATGGCAAAGAGGAACATGAGAAGGAAGCCATTGCGGGGGAAATCTTCCAAGATGAAGAAGGGGAAGAAGGACAGGAGGCTGTAGAGGCCCCCATGGCTCCTCCAGATGAAGAGGAGGAAGATGATGAAGAGTCAGGTACATGGTGATTGTTGGACTCGGAAGCCAACATTGGGTGGGTGTTGAGATTTTCTGGTCCTTAACAGAGAGGTCCTCCCCAATTTTCTTCTCAGCAGGAACCAGGTTTATCCACTGACTGAGCACTAACCTGTTTCTTGTCCACCCAGATATTGACGATTTCATTGTGGATGATGATGGACAGCCTCTGAAAAAACCCAAATGGCGAAAAAAGCTTCCTGGATATACAGATGCGTAAGTGCACCCTGTTGCCGTGTGGTGATAAAAGACATTGAATAGGCGTGTGCCAAAATTAGAATATCCCTAACTCTGGTCTGTTTTGTTCTGTGCCTCAAATCACCACTGCTAGGCAGTGATCCAACTCTTCCTACAGTCACCGAGCACTCTCGTGTGTGAGTCCTCAAACGATTAGAATAGAGTGCCACATGAGTCCAGCATCCCTCTGCTGCCGGTTGTAGTCATTTATAGATGGCCTGCTAACCTGCATCAGCACTTCAAAGTTTGAGAGGGTTTATTCTAAGAGAATGCTCTAGTGTTTTGGCAGAAGATGATTCACTAAGCAGAGAAAGAACCCGACTATCTATGATGTTGGTTCCTGTCTCTGGCAGATGTCAAAGATAGGCTTTTTATCTTCTGATAATAGTTTGCCTTGAAACCTCCAGGTACCTATTTATTCCATATTGAGTGTGATTTTCCACCTGGCTTTCTCTTTGCAAAGTTTCTGGGCAGGGACTTCATTTGTCTTCTCTACTCTGAGCCCCCTGCCTCTTACTCTCACATGTAGAGCCCTGCAAGAAGCCCAGGAGATCTTCGGTGTGGACTTTGACTATGATGAGTTTGAGAAATACAATGAGTACGATGAAGAACTGGAAGAAGACTATGAGTATGAGGATGATGAGGCTGAAGGTGAGATCCGAGTGCGCCCCAAGAAGACTACCAAGAAACGTGTAAGTCGCAGGAGCATCTTTGAGATGTATGAGCCAAGTGAACTGGAGAGCAGCCATCTCACAGACCAGGACAATGAAATCCGAGCCACTGACTTGCCTGAGAGGTTCCAGGTAAGAAACCACAATGAGGAGTATCCATTATGGACTTTGAGACCCTTATGACCCAGGTCCAGGGAGTTTTATCTCTCCCCCCCCCCCCCCCCGAGACAGGGATTCTCTGTGTAGCCCTGGCTGTCCTGGAACTCACTCTGTAGACCAGGCTGGACTCGAACTCAGAAATCCACCTGCCTCTGCCTCCCGAGTGCTGGGATTAAAGGCGTGCGCCACCGCTGCCCAGCTGCTTTTTATTTTGAAACACTCTCACTAAGTTAGGCTGGCATCCACTGACTCTGTAGCCTAAGCAGGTCTTAAACTTGGGGTCCTCTTTTCTCAGCCTCCTTATTAGCTAGGATTACAGAACTAACTTTGAAATGGCATTCTTTTATTGCCTTTTTTTTTTTTTTTTTTTTTTTTTTTTTAATTGTTTTTGAAACAGGCTCTCCTGTGGCCCAGGGTGGCCTCAAACTCAATAAGTAGCTAAGGATGACCTTAAATTCCTGATCCTCTTGCCTCCGTCTTCTTATTGAGTTGCTGGGATTACAGGCCAGGTTTTATGGTGCTGAGGTTTTGTGAATGCTAGGCAGTACCAACTAAGATAACACGCTTAGCCCTAAATGGGATTCTTAGCAGATCTGAAAAATGCTCATTTCATGGCACTAGAAATGTATACCTGAGGATCACATGCTTCTGTCTGGAAGTGGTATGTGTATTTTCCTAAACAGAATATGGCATAAAGATGTCTTACCCTCTTACCCACTACAGCTCCGCTCCATCCCAGTCAAGGCAGCTGAAGATGATGAGCTCGAGGAAGAGGCTGACTGGATCTATAGAAATGCCTTCGCAACCCCAACCATCTCCCTCCAGGTACCCAAAAGCCGGCTAGGTAGTTAGGAGGACCTATTGCCCTTGCAGAGAACGGGGATTTGGTTCCCAGCATCCACATGGTGGGTTCACAGCTACCTGTCACTAGTTCTAAGGGTCCCACTCTCTCTTCTGACCTCTGTGGGCACCAGGCACTCACTTGGTACACAGGTATACATTTTGTACACATAAATACATGTTAAAAAGAATCCTAATGCAAACCAGAAGCCAGTTCATGAAAATGAGAAGCTGTTCCTTCCCTGTTTGCTGCTTCCGTAGGCCTGGAAAGAGTATTGTATATGTATATAGAAGGAAGATGTCTCTTGTTATGAAGCTCTGTGTGGTAAGACAAAGGGTAACGTGACTTGCTGTTTGTGTTTTGTTTTGCTTCTTACTGTAGGACAGCTGTGATTACCTAGACCGTGGGCAGCCAACTACTAGCTTCAGTCGGAAAGGGCCTAGCACAGTTCAGAAGATCAAAGAGGCCCTGGGCTTCATGCGGAATCAGCATTTTGAGGTAACTCCTTGAACTCTGGTAACCTAGTAGTTAGAAATTCATTAGAATTTAGAGGATGAAGCAAGAGGTAGCTACAAGTCAAGTGGCAACCCCCTTCCTCATCCTTAGGAGTCCCTCAGCTCAAGAGTGGTTGGTGTGACTAGCAAGAGGCACTAGTGGTCTAGGGGACAAGATACCCTATTGGCAATTTACCTCCTCTACTAGGGAGAACCCTTCACTGGTCGGTACAGTTGGAGAGGTCTTTCTTCTAATTTGAATTTTGTGGAGCTTTTAGACTAGGGAGTTATTCTCTTCCAGCAGAAGAGATACTTGCTGATCTTTCTTCTGGATGACAGTAGTATCCTTGCTACCATAGGTGCCTTTTATTGCCTTCTACCGAAAGGAGTACGTGGAACCTGAGTTGCACATCAATGACCTGTGGAGGGTGTGGCAGTGGGATGAAAAGGTAACATGGACCAAAGGCCCACAAGGAGCTGGAACTGGGTGGAGGAAAACCAGTATCAGGGTGCTACAGCTCTGACCTCCAGGACTGCCAGCTTCCCTGATTGGGGATTTGCTAAGGGGAACAGCAGACTTGAGTCTCCAGGGCTGAACTCCAGTCCTTACTCCTGCCTTCCTCTGCCCTAGTGGACTCAGCTGAGAATCCGCAAAGAGAACCTAACACGGCTGTTTGAGAAGATGCAGGCTTATCAGTATGAGCAAATCTCTGCTGACCCTGACAAACCTCTTGCTGATGGCATCCGGGCTTTAGATACTACTGACATGGAGAGGTAGGATGCGCAGGGCTTACTCCGTTACGAGTAGCCTCCAGGCTAAAGGCAGGTCCTCGGGAGCACTGTTACTTTGCAAAATTTGCAGCATGGGGCCCCAGCCTTTAGGATCCAAATTGTCAATACATCAAAAATTGTCTTGTGTTTGTTTTTTCAAGACAGGGTCTCCTGGTGCTCTGTCTGCTCTAGAACTCACTATGTAGACCAGGCTGGCCTTGAACTCAGAAATCCTCCTGCCTCTGCCTCCCAAGTACTGGGACTAAAGGCTTATGCTCCACGCCCAGCTAAAAGTGAACTTTATAGCTGAGTGGTGGTCCACTTCTGTAATCCCAGTACTGAAGAGGTAGAGCTGGGAAGATCATGAGTTCAAAGTTAACCTGAGCTCTATACAGCTCTATGGGGGAGTGATCTGACATTCATTTGGTTTTCCGTATTAATAGATTAAAAAAAAATTGATTTCTTTACCAAAAGTAAATGTTAAAAGAATAAGAAATTCCAGTTAGGTATGGTGACACGTACCTGTAATCCCAGCACCAAAATTGGGCAATATAACGTTTGTCTCAAAAACTTTAAAAAAAAAAAAAAAACCAAACAGGAGAGATATCAGGCAATCCAGTGGCAAGTGCTTTCCCTCTGAGCCATCTCACCATCCCCTGTGTTGGATATCCAGATCAGGTGATATGTGCATTTATCTCATACAGAGACTGTTGCATAAGAAGAAACACTTTATAATTGGAAAGTAATTTGGGAGCCTGAATAATGTGGTATTGTAGGGCAGCAGATGGTTTCGGTGGGTAGTACTTACAAACTGAGAAGTAGTTTCAAGGACTTTGAACTTCACTAAGCACATGTTGTGTCTACCTCTTCCTTATACAGCTTTTTTTTTTTTTTTTTTTTTTTTTTTTTTTTTCTTGGAGACAAAGTCTTATTGTGCAGCCCAGACTGACCTCAGACTTATAATCTAGTTAGTCTGCCTTTCTGGTGCTGAGATTACAGGTGTGTGCTGCCATACTTGACCTTTATACATTCACTTCTAATAATTACCACTGATCATTTTAGTTTGTGTCCATATTTTGTGTAAGTGTGTATATCCTGTTACAGGATCTCATATAATACAGTCTGGTGTCAGGCCACTGATACTCACAGTTCTCGAGTTCTGGGAAACTACATCCTGCTTTCTTGTTTGTTTTTGAAGCAGGGTGTTGCTGAATGTCCCAGGCTGACCTCAGACTTGAAGCAAGCCTCTGGCTTTAGTCTCTAAAATATTCTGTCATGCACTGCTACTCCCAACAAGATACATTTCTTTAAGATACCTTAGCTGTGCTCGAGCTGTAGCTGAGGACTGTTGTATGACTTTTGTTTGCTTGTCCTATTTGATCTTGCTTCCTGGGAACTAGACACCTTACAGCGAAGCTCCCCCAGTAACGGGATGCTGCATCTTTCCCCTTCAGGCTCAAAGATGTGCAGTCAATGGATGAACTGAAAGACGTCTACAACCATTTCTTACTTTACTACGGCCGTGACATCCCTAAGATGCAGAATGCGGCCAAGGCTAGCCGGAAGAAGCTGAAACGCACAAAGGAGGATGGTGATGAAGAAGGTGAGTGCCAAGGAAGAAAGCTCCCGTTGCTAGCTGGGGTGGGTGCCCTTGGAGCTTTCTCAGATCCTTGGAAGCACTCAAACAAGAGCTGACTGCCCTCAAATTTTGTTCCCAGGTGAAGGTGAGGAGGCTGAAGATGAGGAACAGAGGGGGCCAGAGCTCAAGCAAGCCTCCCGCCGAGACATGTACACCATCTGCCAGAGTGCCGGGCTAGGTGAAAACCATCTTCTTTGTCGGGTATTGGTGGCACATGCCTTTAATCCCAGCACTTGGGAGGCAGAGGCAGGTGGATTTCTGAGTTCGAGGCCAGCCTGGTCTACAGAGTGAGTTCCAGGACAGCCAGGGCTACACAGAGAAACCCTGTCTCGAAAAAAAACAAAAGTCTTCCGAGTGATTAAAGGCGGGTTTTATTTGTTGTCCTTTGGTGACCTTTCCTGCCTGCCAGTTATCTTGTTGCCTCAAAACTCTGATTCCCCAGACAGCTACTCTCCCTGTGGCCACTGAGCCTTCTGCTGGCTAGCTGTAGCCTCACCTGTAACTCTTCTGTTTGCTGTAGATGGCCTGGCCAAAAAGTTTGGCCTCACACCTGAGCAGTTTGGGGAAAACCTCCGTGACAGCTACCAAAGGCATGAGACTGAGCAGTTCCCTGCGGAGCCTTTGGAGCTGGCCAAGGATTATGTCTGCAGGTGGGTATGCAGCAGTGGGCCAGCAGGAAGGGTGACCTGGACGCTGGGACACCCTCATCCTACAGCTCCACTGTTGTCCCCACAGCCAGTTCCCCACACCAGAAGCTGTGCTTGAAGGTGCCCGATACATGGTTGCACTACAGATTGCCCGGGAGCCTCTTGTCAGACAGGTGCTGAGGCAAACCTTTCAGGAGAGAGCCAAGCTGAACATAACCCCAACCAAGAAAGGTAGAAAGGTACGTTGGGGAAAGGGTGGCTGTTCTAAATGTGGCCACACCAAACCGCATCTACATGGAACCCAAAGGCAGTCTTTTCTCCCCAGCCAAGCACTGCCTACCTGCTAATAACTCCCTCTCTGTGCCTTTAGGATGTGGATGAGGCCCACTATGCTTATTCTTTTAAGTACTTAAAGAACAAGCCTGTTAAAGAGCTAAGAGATGACCAGTTCCTCAAGATAGGCCTGGCTGAAGATGAAGGGCTGCTCACTGTTGACATCAGCATAGATATGAAGGGAGTGGAAGGGTAAGTTGAGCCTTGGGCTGGAGGAGGTTGGGGGGGGGACAGCTCTCAGGAACATGTCATTGGTTCACTCATGCATGTCTGAGTGTTGTGTTTTCTCTGTCAGAACCAGAGGTTTGTGTCTTTCTTCAGGTATGGTAATGACCAGACATATTTTGAGGAGATCAAGCAATTTTACTACCGGGATGAGTTCAGCCACCAAGTACAGGAATGGAACCGGCAGCGCACTATGGCCATTGAGCGAGCTCTGCAGCAGTTCCTCTACGTGCAAATGGCAAAAGAACTTAAGAACAAGCTGCTAGCTGAGGCCAGGGAGAGTGTTGTAAAGGTAAGGACCACAAGCTCATGCCTCTGTTCTCTGGGGTGGTGCCAGGTATTTAACCCAAGGCCTTGCACAAGTAGGCAAGTATTCTACCACTGAGCACACAACCCTAGCCCTAAACTCACTTTTTTCCTGTTATATTTATTTATTAATTATGTGTATGGGTATATGCACCTTTCAGAAGTTGTTTCTACCCTTCCACTATGTGGGTCCCATGGATTGAACTTAGGTTGTCAGGACTGGGAGCAGGAGCCTTTACCTGCTGAGACAGTCTGTCTGTCTCTATACACACATACTCTGTATGTAGCCCAGGCTGACCTTGTGATTCTCCTGAGTACTTGTGCCACCATACCCTAGCTTTCAGTCTTCTTTTTTTTTTTTGGTTTTTCAAGACAGGGTTTCTCTGTGTAGCCCTGGCTGTCCTGGAACTCACTCTGTAGACCAGGCTGGC
>CM052710.1:40364088-40516588 GCA_028551405.1 Uromys caudimaculatus
CCCCATAACAAAGTTGCTGGGCAGTGGTGGCGCACGCCTTTAATCCCAGTACTTGGGAGGCAGAGGTAGGCAGATTTCTGAGTTCGAGGCCAGCCTGGTCTACAGAGTGAGTTCCAGGACAGCCAGGGCCACACAGAGAAACCCTGTCTTGAAAAAAACAAAAACCAAAAAAACAAAGTTAACTAACAACTATGGTTTATTTTCTTGGTTTTTGGGGGATGGGGGTGTAGGGGTATAGGAGGTTTTTCTTGAGATAGGGCTTCTCTGTGTTATATCCCTGGAACTCTCTATAGAACAGGCTGGCCTCAAACTCATAGAGATTTGCTTGCTTCTGCCTTCCAAATGCTGAGATTAAAGACATGTCACCGTACCCAGAAAACTTTCCTTGCATAGAGCTGTTCAGCTACAATTTTCTTTTAATTCAGGCTCAAGATATTGAAACCCTAAAGAAGTTTCTTGTGAATAAGAAGCCTCATGTGGTTACTGTTGCAGGAGAGAACAGGTAAGGAGGAGCATGAGGCTCTGGGAAAGCCTGGGGCAAGGCTGTACCCAGTCACTCATCTCTTCGTGCTGAACCAGGTACATGCCTGGAACAGAGCCTTTGGGTCTGGGGGTGATGTTGCTATCCTCAGGTTTCTCTGGAGATGTGGTTCCTCTTTGTCTTTAAAGCTCTTTCCTCCCCACCACACCTCAATCAAGACACTGTCCATTCCTGAGGAACTACATTCTTTAACCAGTGCTCCTCATCCCTCTAGGGATGCCCAGATGCTGATTGAGGATGTGAAGCGCATAGTGCATGAGCTGGACCAAGGCCAACAGCTTTCGTCTATTGGGGTGGAGCTGGTTGACAATGAGTTGGCCATTCTGTATATGAACAGCAAGAAATCAGAGGTAATGCTGATCCCCACCTCAAGGCTTGCTCTGGGAACTTCTCTAGACCTCAGAGAGATTGGACAGGAAATACAGGTTGTCGGGGTTAGGACTATGTCTGTTAGTTTACCTATGTACACACTTCCTGGGCTCCCAGACATAGTTCAGATTGGCAACTGCATAGATTAGAGTGATTCTAGGAAAGGAAGGGCCCAAAGAAGATAAGAAGGTGGCCTCCAGCCAAGATAGTATGGATTTCTCTTCTTGGTCACTGAGTACACCCTAAGGTTCTGTGACCTTCCTTTGTTTCTAGGCAGAGTTCCGGGATTATCCACCGGTTTTGAGACAAGCAGTCTCTCTAGCCCGGCGCATCCAAGACCCTCTGATAGAGTTTGCCCAGGTGTGCAGCTCTGATGAAGACATCCTATGTCTCAAGTTTCATCCCTTGCAGGTGAGTAGGATTGGCGAGTAGGCCAGGGGGGTAAGAAGGCACAGTAACCTTAACTTGCTGTTGTGTTGGTAGGAGCATGTTGTGAAAGAGGAGCTGCTCAGCGCCTTGTACTGTGAATTCATCAATCGGGTCAATGAGGTTGGGGTCGATGTCAACCGTGCCATTGCCCATCCTTACAGCCAGGCCTTGATCCAGTATGTCTGTGGCCTGGGGCCTCGAAAAGGGACCCACCTGCTGAAGGTAGGCTTGTACTGATTAAAAATAACCATTTCATTAAGTGTGAAGAATTTTTGCCAGTATGATTGACAGATCAGAGAAGTAAAGTAGATTGTTGGGAATTACTCAGCCCATTGAGTGTCAGAGTCCAACCTCAGGCCCAGGAGGCTGAACCCTGCTCCTCACTGTACTGTACTATACTGTATATACTACAATGGCCATAAGCCATGATGGAAAAACCAGAAGAGCTGAGTTTCTTCTTCCAGTGGAAACAAGAAGGGATTTCAGAGAGAGCTTCGCCACATTGTTTTTTAAACATAAATGATGCTTACTCTACATGTGTTGACATACTTTCAAGCCATGTCATTGTCTTTTGGGTTGGTTTGGTTGGAGGTTTTAGTTAGTTGGTTGTTTTTTGGTTTGTTTTGGTTGTTTTTGAGACAGGATTTCTCTGTATAGCCCTGACTGTCCTGAAACTTGTTCTGTAGACCAGGCTGGCCTCAAACTGACCCTCCCAAGTGCTTGGATTAAAGGCATGTGCCACCACTGCCTGGGCTTGTTTTTGTTTCTTGAGGCAGAGTTTCATGTAGCCATGGGTGGCCTCAAGTTTATTTTGTGGCTGAAGTGGACCTTGAACTCAGATTCTTCTGTCTCACTCTCTGACATGCTAGCAGTACATGGGTGTGCCGCTATGCCCAGCTAGTCCTAGTCTGATAGGTAAGGTGTAACTCATTAAAGGCATTATTGGGTGATAAGATGGTGGTGTCCCAGATACTAAGTCTGACAGAGTTTGTGTGTTTAACAGAAGCCAGAAAGCAGTCTAGGGAGGTAGGGCCCAATTACTGCCCTACTCACTTCCAGCCCTCTTCCCTAGATCTTAAAACAGAACAACACTCGACTGGAGAGCCGGACTCAGCTGGTCACCATGTGTCATATGGGTCCCAAAGTCTTCATGAATTGTGCTGGCTTCCTCAAGATCGACACTGCCTCTCTAGGGGACAGGTGATACCCTCTGCTTAGACAGGCCAGGAGCAATTCCTTGGGCATTAATTTGGGGCTTCAGGGAATTAGGCCTTTGAAAGGGCCCCAGGCCTTTGAAATTAGGAAATGCTTTAAAGAAAAGGTAAGAAGCTGCCCCTGCCCTATGGAAAAGATCAGTGAGAGGCATTTACATGTGAGAGGGACACAGAAACACCAGCATCGCCAAGGAGAAAGCAGAGCATTGTGCTCAGGGTTTATCACAGCCAGATGAGGTTGGGAACAGCAAGGGGCCGTGGGGATGAGCATGGGTGTGAAGAGAGGTTCAGGACTGGGAGAGATTTGTCGTTTTAGGACGGTGGTACTGAGACTTCACTATTGACCTCTTCCTCTCCAGAAGTTATCAACTCAGTCTTTGGAGGATCTTTTCCACGGGCACATAGCTCCTCATTCAGTAATGGAAGTCAGTGGGGAAATAGGCTTCAAGTTCTAAAACTTCATTTTCCACTCAGCTTTGCTGTAACACTCCACGAATAACATAGGCCCATGTGAGTGCACGGGCAAGACCAGCCTGGGAAGGCTTTATGGGGGAAAACAGCTGCCAGCAAATTTTTAGAGGTTTTCTTCCCCCTTCTTGTTTTATATTATGACTCATAAGTTCACTATATAAAATTCAGCAGAAAGAACTATTATACAGAAAGTGGATGTCCCCCATAATTCCACCCCCCAGAGAAAACTACCATAACAGTTTTTATGTATACTACAAAAATTTTATTTTTGCTATGCATTTACTAACTACTCATTTACTTCAAAAATGAGATCACATGGTTCATAGTGTTTTGCAGTGCATTTTTCACATATCAATCTATCATGGCCATCTCCCCATGTCAGCAAACATAAATTTACTCCATTCTTTTTAATGGCTGTGTAGTATTCCATCATATGGAGTGCCCTGGTTTGCCCAACCAGTTCCACATTGGTGGACATTTGGGTTGTTAATTGACACTTCCAGTTTTTAATCTTGTTCCAACTCTGCCTTTCCTCCAGCACTGACTCATACATTGAAGTCCTTGATGGTTCTCGAGTCCACCCTGAAACATACGAGTGGGCCAGGAAGATGGCGGTGGATGCCTTGGAGTACGATGAGTCTGCGGAGGATGCCAACCCTGCAGGGGCCCTTGAGGAGATCTTGGAAAACCCAGAGCGGCTGAAGGATTTAGACCTTGATGCCTTTGCAGAAGAATTAGAGAGACAGGTAGGTGACTGTAGGCCTGGCAGGCAGGCAAGAACTCATCTCAAGCAGCGGTGTGGGAAGGGACTGGGGTAGCAGATGTCCAGCGAGACCTGATACTGCTGTACTGGATCCTTGATCCTCGCCCGTCCTGAACTAGATCTCTGAAGGAAGCTTTTAGCCACTCCCTAGTGAGCCAGGAAAGGTGTCAGGCACTACAGCATTAACGTGAGGACAGCACAGAGGAAAGCCCTTATTCCTCCTTCCAACGGTGGAGCTTCACAATGTTTCCTTTATATATGGGGTTTCCTAGCCGGGCAGTGGTGGCGCAGGCCTTTAATCCCAGCACTTGGGAGGCAGAGACAGGCGGATTTCTGAGTTCGAGGACAGCCTGGTCTACAGAGTGAGTTCCAGGACAGCCAGGGCTACACAGAGAAACACTGTCTCGAAAAACCAAAAAATATATATGGTTTCCTGAAGCATGTACTTTACAGAACAGTGTCCTATGGGTAACTTTGAAATTTCCTTTATTGAGGTAGGAGCAGTGACACACACCTGTAATAACTAGTCCCAGCTACTCAGGAGGTTAAGGCAGGAAGATGACACATTCAGGGGCCACTTGGACAACATAGACACCATCAAGGGAGAAGGTGAGAGAAGAAAAAGTGAAGGACAATTTCCTGCAGTAAATGTTGACAGGAAAGAAAAACACAAGGCAGTGCAAAACTGCCTGCTGCTCCTGTCAAGAAAATTCCAGTGAGTCAGGTTGAGGGCTGCAAGGCTTTTCCTGATGGACTTTTTCTTTAGGGCTACGGTGACAAGCACATCACACTCTATGACATCCGAGCAGAGCTCAGTTGTAGGTATAAGGATCTCCGGACAGCCTACCGCTCTCCTAACACAGAGGAGATCTTCAATATGTTAACCAAAGAGACGCCAGAAACCTTCTACATTGGTAAGTTATGAGGATGTATTTATACTTGGGGAACACTATGTTGGGGGACTGAGGGTGTTTATGGCATCCATATAAACTGAAAAGTGGTTCCAATTGAAATTAAGATAGATTTACAGGGTGTAGTGGCACAAGCCTTTAATCCCAGCACCAGGGAAGCAGAGGTAGGTAGATCTCTGAGATCGAGGCCAGCCTGGTCTACAGAACAAGTTCCAGGACAGCCAAGGCTACACAAAGAAGAACTGTCTTAAAAAACAAACTAACAAAGACAGGTTTTATCTCAGGTGAGGAAGATCAAGAGATCTTTTGTCTTAGTTTGTTTTCCTGTTGTGATAAAACCCTGACCAAAAGCAACTTTTGAGGAACAAAGGGCTTATTACATCTAAGAAAGGCATGCACTGGGATAGACGCCATGGAGGAATGCTGCTTACTGGCTTGCTCTCAGGTTCATGTTGGATCGCTTTTCTTCCACATACCAGGACTACTTGTCTGGGGTGGCACTGCCCACAGTAGGCTAAGCCCTCCAACATCAATTAGTGGTCAAAAAAATGCCCCCTAAGAAATGTCCACATAGCCAGGCAGTGGTGGTGCATGCCTTTAATGCCAGCACTTGGGAGGCAGAGGCAGGCGGATTTCTGAGTTCAAGGCCAGCCTGGTCTACAGAGTGAGTTCCAGGACAGAGAAACCCTGTCTTGAAAAACCAAAAAAAAGAAAAAAGAAAAGAAAGAAATGTCCACATGCTAATCTGATTAAGTTAATTCCTCATTTGAAGTTTCCTCTTCTCAGGTGTCTCTTGTTTGTGTCAAGTGGACAAAATTAGCCAGTACAACTCTTAGAAAAGAAGGTAGGGCTTAGGCTGAAAGTCAGAATTAAGATCAAGTTATACTTCTGTCCATGCCTGTTGACGCAGGCCTGTATGTTACCTTTTTTTTTTTTTTTTTTTTTTTTTAATTTATTTATTTCATTTATATGAGTACACTGTAACTGTCTTCAGACACACCAGAAGAGGGCATCAGATCTCATTATAGATGGTTGTGAGCCACCATGTGGTTGCTGGGAATTGAACTTAGGACCTTTGGAAGAGCTCTTAACCACTGAGCCATCTCTCCAGCCCTATCTCACCATCTTAGGGTGACACAGGAAGATCCACAGCCTTGGTGAGAGTGGATCACACAGTACAAAGTAAAAGGAGGACTCGGGATAGCTCATTGCTGGAGCACTTCGTAGTGTTTTCGAGGCCCTGAGTTCAGTCCCCAACACTGCCAGAATAGAAGTAAAGTTCTACTTGTAGCTTGCTTTTGACATCTGAATAGAGTTGTCTTAAAGGCATCATTTCCCTGGTTTTAAGTCCAGGGAAGGTCTTTGTCCTCCAGGATGAGAAAGAAATCAACAGAGATGCCGGACGATGGATGTTGTGTCAGCAGAGGGAGTGGGTAGGAATCAGCTCCATTCTCTTAACCTGCTTTCTTTCCTACAGGAAAGCTCATCATCTGTAACGTTACTGGCATTGCTCACAGGCGCCCACAGGGTGAGAGCTATGACCAGGCCATCCGAAATGATGAGACAGGGCTGTGGCAGTGCCCCTTCTGTCAACAGGACAACTTCCCTGAGCTAAGTGAGGTAGGTGCTGCATATTACTGCAGTGAGCTTCCCTAACTGGAGTTTGCTGAGGAGAGAGAAATGGCAGTATTTCAGGTCACGTTCTCACCAAACAAGTACACAAAGGAAGAGGGGGATTCTTAGCATGAAGCATTTTCTGGTTTTTCATTTATTAGGCCCATTGTAGCAAATTCCTTCATAGACACTTGTTACACTCACTAGGGCAGAACAGAACAAAAGAAATCACAGTGGGTTAGAAAGTCAGTCAGTCAAGTGTGAACGGCTCATCTAACGGCCTTCAGTGTCAAGCATCAAATCAGGATGCTCTGGGTGCTCACACTGTCCCTTGGTGGGTAGCTGATTGGATGCTCTTTTCTTTTTGGGTTTTTTTTCGAGACAGGGTTTCTCTGTGTATCCCTGGCTGTCCCAGGCCTCACTCTGTAGACCAGGCTAGCCTCAAACTCAGAAATCCGCCTGCCTCTGCCTCCCAAGTGCTGAGATTAAAGGCGTGGGCCACCACTGCCTGGCTTGGGTACTCTATTCTGTTGGTTTGTATGGTTTTTAACTTTCTTACTTCTTTCATGTGTGTGTTTATGCTATCATGTGTGTTTCTTTCATGTGTGTGTTCATGCTATCGTGTGTGTGGAGGTGAGAGGACACCTTGTGGGTCCTCTCCTACTGTGTGCATCCTTTCCCCACCGAGTCATCGTCCTTGCTCCCTGCTTCCTGGCTATTTTTTCTTTTCCTTTTTTTTTTTTTTTTTTAATATATATTCACTTTATTTTAGGTGCGAATATTTTGCTTGATCTCTGTGCACTATGTAGTGTACTTGGTGCCCTCACAGGTCAGAAGAGGGCATTGACCCCTTATAAACTGTAGTTTTATAAAGGTTAGTTGTAACTGCTATGTGGACTCTGGGAATTGAATCCAGATCCTCTGTAAGAGCAATAAATACCCTTTAATCCCTGAGCCATCTCTCCAGCCCCCCTGGCTGCCATTTTCTGTATACATGAGCTCCAGAATCTTAATAGTGCTCGTCTCTGTTCTTAAGGTATGGAACCATTTTGACAGTGGATCATGCCCTGGCCAGGCCATTGGTGTGAAAACACGGCTAGACAACGGCGTCACCGGCTTCATCCCTACCAAATTCCTCAGTGACAAGGTGGTGAAGAGGCCAGAGGAGCGAGTGAAGGTAGATGACGACCAGGCCCAGGAGTTGTGCACTCTCCACTTGCCCTGTGGAGCTTTCTAGCTTTGAGCTGCCCCCACAGGAAGTTAGGCTCTGTTCCCAGTGACTGCTGGTGAGGAGAGTAGAAAGGATTTATAATAACTGGAAGAAGGTCTACAGAGTGAGTTCCAGGACAGCCACGGCTACACAGAGAAACCCTGTCTCAAAAAAAAAAAAAAAAAAAAACCTCAAATAACTGGAAGAAGCTGGGGAGAGCATCTGAATGAGTAGTGGCTTTTGTCTACTGTCTTTGTAGAGCAGTTTCTGCTGGTTGCCAGCCCTTTGGGAGAGGGTTCCTTCCTGTGTGGGAAGCTGTGCTCTCAGCACATGGCAGGAAGTGAGACCCAGCATCACAAACAAGAAAGCTCTGCCTCTTCTCCCTGTTGGGCAGAGTTACTCAGGAGATTTCAAAGGCTGTGTGGCACAGCTCTGTCCATAGACTACCTCTGAGCTTCACAGTGGAACAGGGCCACACAGATCGAACCTCCAAGTGAGAGGCTGGCAGTAAATCTCCCGACTCCCTTATGTGATCTCCTCCTGAGGCTGCCAAGTACCAGGCTCAGTGAATGTATGTCCATATTCTATCCCCAGGCCGTGTGTGTGTGTGTGTGTGTGTGTGTGTGTAGGACGTGCGCTTCACAGAGAATAATTTTGCCAGAGTTCTAGAGTTCTAGTTCTAGCTAGACACTCAGTAAATTGATTCTCTTTCCACCTAGGGTTGTAGGGTTGTTGGTTTGGATTTTCTTGGGGGTGAGGAAGGGGCAATACTTACTGTTTTGTAGCCCCAGCTATAACTTGTGTAGACTATATTGATATCCTGCTTCCTCTGCCTCCTATGTGCTGCAGTTAAAAGCATGCACTTCTAGATCCAGTTCTACCTTAGTTTTGATAGTACCTCATCTGGCTTTTTATGTGGGTTCCAAAGATCAAATTCAGATCTCCAGGCACTGAAGAGATGCCTCAGTGGTTAAGAACATTGGCTGCGCCGGTCAGTGGTGGCGCACACCTTTAATCCCAGCACTTGGGAGGCAGAGGCAGGTGGATTTCTGAGTTCGAGGCCAGCCTGGTCTACAGAGTGAGTTCCAGGACAGCCCTCCTTCTGGTGTGCTGATACATACTCAGACAAAACACTTAATGCATAAATAAATCTTTTTTTAAAAATTTCAGATCTCTGTGTAAAGTGCCAAATTCATGGGAATAAAATACTCTTTGTTTTCAAGAGTAGGATCTCATAATCCAGCCTGGGCTCAAACTCAGTACATAGCTGAGGATGACCTTGAACTTCTGTTCTATCTACCTCTACCTACCAAGTGCTAAAATTAACAGACATATGCCATACCTGTTTTTATGCAGTGCTGGGAACTGAAGTCAGGGTTTTGTGAAGAGGCACCATGACCAAGGCAACTTATAATAGAAAGCATTTAATTGGAGGCTTACTTACAATTTTAGGTTACTCCGTGATCATCATGGTGGGAAGCCGACAGGCATGTCTTTAGCGCAATAGCTGAAAGTTTTTACATCCTGATTCATAGGCAATAGGCCCAGGAAGACACTGAGCCGGGCCTTTTGAAGCCTCAGTGCCTATCCACAGTGGCACACCTCCTCCAACAAGTGCACACTTCTCAATCCTTCCAAACAATTCAACATAGGACTAAGTATGTAAATATTTGAGCCATTTTCATTTGATTACCACACCCTTTATGAATCTGGGAGAGCTGTAGACTTAGGGCTCAAAAGAGACTTGTTTTGTTTTGTTTGTTTTGTAGACAAAGTTTCTCTGTGTAACCTTGCGGTCCTCAACTTTGCTCTATAGACCAGGATGACCTCAAACTCACAGAGATCCACTTGCCTCTACCTCCGCCTCCCAAGTGCTGGGATTAAAAGTGTGTACCGCAACTGCCTGACAAAAACGACAGCCTTATCTTAATGAAGCTGAAATTTTCAACGGTATCCAAAAAGACTGCTTTAAGCCAATATTTACACGGAAAGACTCATCAGGAAAAATACCGAAAACAGCTATTACTTTGCTTCCTTTCAAAAAAGGGCATGAGCTTTAGATACATAGGAGGAATACCTGTGATGATACTCCAGTTTTCCAGCTAAGAGTAAGAGGCATTGGTACAGGATACATCTACTTACTCCCAAACTCCTACTGTTGTTTGGTAGCTGGCTTTGGGCAAGTCCTACCTTTCTGTCTGGGCTTTGCTATTCATGTGAAATAAAGCATTGGGCTAGGTAGTCTGTGTCCCTTCCAGCTCACGTGTTCTGTGGGTCTAGGTGGGGATGACTGTCCACTGCCGTATCATGAAGATCGATATTGAGAAGTTTAGTGCAGACCTGACCTGCCGGACCTCAGACCTCATGGACAGGAACAACGAGTGGAAACTGCCCAAGGACACCTACTACGACTTTGATGCTGAGGCCGCAGATCACAAGCAGGAAGAGGATATGAAACGGAAGCAGCAGCGGACCAGTGAGTGCCCGCGGGAGGGAGGCTTGCTCCTGAGTACCGCTCGCACCAGGGACCTCGGCTGCAGAGCTGCTGTGCATCGGCTTACCAGAGCACGTGCCCAGTTTCAAAGCTCTGAGGTCTAGAGACATGAAAGGCAGGCAAGAGCAGGACTGGAGCCCACAGTCTTCCATGTACATTTGCTAAACTTCATGTCCTCAAACAGCCTCAGAGCTGGGGGGCTAGCACCTTACTCACATCATAGAATCCATGCCCAGAAAGTGTGACAGTGTCTTAGAATCCCATGGTGGGTCCAAAGCTCTCTCTGACTGTTCTGTCACTATCAGCTCCTAACCTGTCACCTGCTCTGTCTCTTCCTGCCCTCTTCAGCATACATCAAGCGAGTGATTGCACACCCATCCTTCCATAACATAAATTTCAAGCAAGCAGAAAAGATGATGGAGACCATGGACCAAGGGGATGTTATCATCCGGCCCAGCAGCAAGGGTGAAAACCACCTGACGGTGACCTGGAAAGTTAGTGATGGCATCTACCAGCACGTGGATGTGCGAGAGGAGGGCAAGGAAAACGCCTTCAGCCTGGGAGCCACTCTGTGGATCAACAGTGAGGTGGGGCCATGCCTGAACAGGTTCTTTCTGGTTGCTTTCACAGGACAGTAACTTGGACACATACATATTTTTGTTATGCAGAGCAACAAAGCTTGGTAGTTTGTAGCATAAGTACTAGCTTTATTTTCCCTATATTTCAGTTTTTAAAATAGCCTAGAGACAATTGTTGAGGTCTCTTATCTGTATTCAACAAGGAGGAATCAGAAGTTCCCTGTTGTTCCTAAATATCAGGGAATTATGACAGTACTTAAAATACTTTATGCTGGTACACTAGTGTCTGGGATTTAATCAAGCCAGCTGATAAATTGAGGGGACTTTGCAGTGGAGTGAGGTTCAGCAGGATCAGACATCACACCCTGCCATCTTGTCTTCAGGGTGGGTTTGATAAAGGGCTGGAGTCTTACTTAGCTGGATGTGATGTGTGAGACCTTATGTTCTTCCTATAGGAATTTGAAGACTTGGATGAGATTGTTGCCCGCTATGTCCAGCCCATGGCTTCCTTTGCTCGAGACCTTCTGAACCACAAGTATTACCAGGACTGTAGTGGTGGGGACCGAAAGGTAAGCCTTGGACCCTCTGGATACCTTTTAGGCTCTTAAGGGTGGACACTAGGGAGAGCATAGGGCCTCAGTGGTGAAGGAAGTGCATGTGTGTGTACACTAGTCATTGTATCCCAAGCATGCTACCATCCCAACCTGTCCCCCTCATTCTACCCCCCAGAAATTAGAGGAGCTGCTCATCAAAACTAAGAAGGAGAAGCCCACCTTCATCCCTTATTTCATCTGTGCCTGCAAGGAACTGCCTGGCAAATTCCTCCTGGGATACCAGCCCCGGGGTAAACCCAGGTGAGCACTGGTGCTGAGATGCTGCTGCTGCTGCCTTTGGGGTCCACACACAGGCCAGAAGAGGGCCACGCCACTCTGCTTCCACCTCCTTGGTCCTCTTACTTGTTCAGAACAGAAGTTGTGGTTGATGCATGTGTGTCTAGGCTGTGGCCCAGCACAGAATCATGGGCTCCATGAGAATTTTTTGTGTCTTATTTTTTGGGGTTTGCTGCTTTTTTTTTTTTTTTTTTTTTCTTTTTCTTTTTCTTTTTTGGTTTTTCGAGACAGGGTTTCTCTGTATAGCCCTGGCTGGTCTGGAACTCACTCTGTAGACCAGGCTAGCCTCGAACTCAGAAATCAGCCTGCCTCTGCCTCCCAAGTGCTGGGATTAAAGGAGTGCGCCACTACTGCCTGGCCTTTGCTACTTTTTTCTTCTGCTCTTTCTTTTTTTTTTTTTCTTTAATGTAAGTTGATTGTGTTGTTCTCAAGCGTGAACTTTGTAAATGATAGTGTTGTATCATGGTGTCATAAGGTTGGACATGCCTGGTAGAGACAAAAAACAGTCGCTTAGAACTAGAAAAGATGTCCCCTTTACCAGCATTCTCCAGGCACTGGAGTGATGGGATAGGCAAGGGTGTCATGCTGGTCTTGCCTTCTGCTCCCTTCTTCCACCTTTCCAGAACTCTCAGCACATGGTAGCTCACTGATGTCACAGTGTCCATATTTTGTGCCTACTGAACGGTGGGTGAGATGGAGGTATCTCCTACTCTGCTCCCTTCCATGTATGACTGACGGGCTGCATTTTTGAGGCATTCCTTTTCCTACACCCCTTTAACTCACCCTGAGCCTGGGTCCAGTCTCCTTAGGCCTATTGCACACTCTAGTGATCATACCTCCTGCCCTGCCCTGCCCTGCCCTGCCACCAGCCATTCTCCCCTAGCCGAGAAATACACATCTGTGCTCTAGCTCTGTGCTGGTCACATGTGGACCAGTGAGTAGAGCTCTGGGGCCTTGTGCCACACTTGGCACCTGAAACAGGCTCCTTTCTGAAGTGGCTTTCCTGCTACATCAGTGCCTTCTACAGAGTGGCAACCAGGGCCCTGTAAGACTGGAAACATTTGATGAAGACCAGCTGAGGTGATGACCTAGGATAACAGGTTCAACACTGTGGCTTCCCATAGAAGGGAGCACAGACTCCCTGGCCTATGTCCTTGTATGGAGATGTCAGAAGCAGGTTTTGGCTGAGTATAAGTGAGAATTTCACCATGCTTACCATTGTCTCTTAGCTGTTGTTGGCTCTCCTTGAGAGAACACAGCACTGTGTTCGCTATAATGATCACCTTGTATACCTGCCTTATCATTCCTTGTGACTTCTTTGGGCTTAAGGGCTGTACTGTAGTGCTTGGTGCAGTCACATAGGTGGTAAGACCAGATCCAGGTATGAAGCAGACTAACCACCTTCTAGAGTACCAGAGAATTGTCCCTGCTTATCTAGACCTGCCAGGGAGGTCTCTTCCTACCTGATGTTCTATAACCTTGGTAATCACTCTCGCCTGTAACATGCTTTTTTTTTTTTTTTTTTTTTTTGGTTTTTCGAGACAGGGTTTCTCTGTGTAGCCCTGGCTGTCCTGGAACTCACTCTGTAGACCAGACTGGCCTCGAACTTAGAAATCCACCTGCCTCTGCCTCCCAAGTGCTGGGATTAAGGGCGTGCGCCACCACTGCCCAGCGTAACATGCTGTCTTTAGTGAAGACATTCTATCTCCAGTTAGCCTCCAGCACAGCTTCCTCTGTCAGCCTGTACTCAGCACAAGGCCATGGCCTCCTTAGCCTTGACTGTGCTCTGTCATTTGCAGCCTCTCCCTGTCATCTCTCCTCCTCCAGCACCCATTATGGCTAATATATATGTACATATGGTTGATATTTATTTGATGGCCACAAATGTGTCTTAGTCAGAGTTGCTATTGTTATGATGAAACACCATGACCAAAAGCAGTTTAGGGGGGGAAGGGTTTATTTGGCTTACACTTCTATATCATAGTTCATCATTAAAGGAAATTAGAATAGGAAATCAAACAAGACAGGAACCTAAAGCCAGAAGCAGATGCAGAGGCTACAGAGGAGTGCTGCTTACTGGCTTGTTGCTTATGGCTTGCTCAGCCCGCTTTCTTATAGAACCCAGGACTACCAGCCCAGCTGTGGCACCACCACACTAATTTAAAAAAAAAATGTTCTATAGGCTTACCTACATTCTGGTCTTATGAAGCATTTTCTCATTTGAGGCTCCCTCCTCTCTGATGACTATAGCTTATGTGTCACGTTAACATAAAACTAGCTAGCACAAGCGGTATCTAATGCTTGTTTACTTATAAAATCTCAGGATAGAATATGTAACAGTGACTCCTGAAGGATTCCGGTACCGGGGCCAGATTTTCCCAACTGTGAATGGACTCTTCAGGTGGTTTAAGGATCATTATCAGGATCCTGTACCAGGTGAGTTCTGTACCCTGACTTTAGGCTGTGGTGAGAGCGACACAGGTCCTGGCTCAGTGAGGTGAAGTCAGTTATCAGCTGCCTCACCCCTGTTTCAGCCTTTTAGTAGCAGGGAGGTTTTCCATCTACTGGCCTGTACAACTTTCCTTCCCCGCTCTTCCTTTCCTCTTCTGACTCTTGAACCAGGAAGCAGAAATAGCTTTCTTGAGGAACATAACTGGCTGTATCCATGTCTTACAGGTATCACTCCCAGTAGCAGCAGCAGAACACGGACCCCCGCTTCTATCAATGCTACCCCAGCCAACATCAATCTTGCAGGTAGGGTGTTTGGAGCTGAGACTTGTAGGGCAGCAGGGAGCTAAAGGGACTTATACCCTTGACATGGACATCTGTATTTACAGATCTGACACGGGCTGTGAATGCCTTGCCTCAGAACATGACTTCACAGATGTTCAGTGCCATTGCTGCTGTGACAGGCCAAGGACAGAACCCCAATGCTACCCCAGCACAGTGGGCATCCAGCCAGTATGGCTACGGTGGCAGTGGAGGAGGCAGCAGCGCCTACCATGTATGTTTTCGGGAGGACTCTTCCTGAATAGGATGGGGAGGAGAGGGAGCAATCCTATAACCCCCCCCTTACAGACCCAGATCCTGTAGACACCTCCGGCCCTGCCCTCTATCAGGAGCACCATGTGCTTGAGCCTAGGAACAATCTCTAACCGATGTTCCTTTCCTCTAGCACATTTGATGGGGAAAGGATTAATAAGAAAGGGCCTGATAGCTGGATGGTGGCGGCACACATCTTTAATCCCAGCACTTGGGAGGCAGAGGCAGAGGGGTCTGAGTTTAAGGCCAGCCTGGTCTACAGAGTGATTTCAGAACAGCCAGGGCCACATAGAGAAACCCTGTCTCAAAAAAAAAAAAAAAAAAAAAATTTAAAAAGGTAGAGGGGGACTGGCCTTTGCAGAGAGCCTTGTGGGATATTTAGAACCCTCAACCCACCTGAGGTGTTCAAGATTGGTGGGTCACTGTGTATGATGGTGTTGTCCTCCTGGGTCCTTTACTGCCCAAAATACTGCTTGTGGTGGAAATACTGCGTGGGGTGGGTCAGGTGGAAAGCACTATTCAGAGCCAACTCTCAGAGTCTGCCAGAGATTCACAATGAAGTCAAGCATGCCCACAACATCCCCCTATTTCTCTGTCCACCCTTCTTCAGGTGTTCCCAACGCCAGCCCAGCAGCCAGTGGCCACGCCACTAATGACCCCAAGCTACTCCTATACAACCCCGAGCCAGCCCATTACCACCCCCCAATACCACCAGCTCCAGGCCAGCACTACCCCACAGTCTACCCAGGCCCAGCCCCAGCCTTCCTCCAGCTCCCGACAACGGCAACAGCAGCCAAAGTAAGTACATAGATAGTGGCATAGCACAGGCTGGCTACTACTGGGAATAGGTGATGCCATGTGGCCTGAGGCCCTAACATAAGCAGACACTGTATCCAAGACCTATGAAATGTTCCCATAGGCATTAGTTTCTGGGGGAAATTGAAAGACCAACCAAGGCGGGTTGCTTCCTGTAAATGTCAGGTTCCTTTCAGTGAAAGTCATCTCTTACCAGTGACTGGTGGGAAGGCTTCCTTCTCAAAATTCCAGAAGAATCCTAATCTCTAAGGCCTTTCCTTCCTGTTCCAGGTCCAACAACCATGCAGCTATCGACTGGGGCAAGATGGCCGAGCAGTGGCTACAGGAAAAGGAGGCAGAACGACGGAAACAGAAACAGCGGCTGACCCCGCGACCTTCTCCCAGCCCCATGATCGAGAGCACCCCCATGTCCATTGCTGGCGATGCGACCCCACTCCTGGATGAGATGGATCGGTAGGGGGCCTGTTCCACGGACTCTGGTTACCTCTGAAGCTCCAAGAGGCCTGGCCACTTAGAGCCTCACTCCTGCCCCTTTTTTTGTCCATAAAGTGGCGTGAAATGACGTTCTTTTTTTAGTGGTCAGCCTGGCTGGATGGCCTTGTGAGCCTGGTGTGCACCAAGCAGCAGTTGTCCCACTCCAGGCCTGTGCTAACCCCCTGTCCTGGGGCCAGGCCGGGAGAGGAATGTAGCAGAGAGGGGAGCAAAGGTGGTGTAGTCTGTAATGTCCCTGGAAGCCATTTGAGTTTCTGCCCTCACCTGAGACAGGCTATAACAAGGCATCAAGCTCAACTTGTATATGTCCCCAGCCCGTGTGGGGAGACCAATGCTATTTATTCAGTTTGGAGAGGACGGAAAGTGTTTCTGGTCCTGATGTCAATGCCTTGGCTGTCAAAGCAGGACTGTGAGGGCTGTGTGGAGCAGTGCTGACCTGCCAACCCCTGCCTGCCTTCCCTCATCACCTAACTGCACCTGCTTCTCACCTGTCATTTGAATAAACAGTGTTTGTACAGAGCACTTGCCAAGGCCTCTCCAGCTCCCTACCTCTGCAAGGCTGCTTCAGAGCAGTTTGGAACTCCAAAAACTTCCTCTCATAATCTACCAGAGAGTCCAGGATTCACATTGCCTGGGGTCAGTTCCCTACCTGCTCTGAGCCCCATGACCCTGTGTGGGCTTCTGCCATCTGTTGTTGGCCATGTTGAGGTGGAGTCTCTAACCCAGATTGCCCTTGGACTTAGAGCAGCCCTGCCTCTGCCTCCTGAATGCTGGAATTACATAAATGACACATGTGCACTTAAGGGCTTTGTTTTGTTTTTGATTTTTGATTTTTTTTTTTTTTTTTTTTTTTTTTGGTTTTTGGTTTTTGGTTTTTGGAGACAGGGTTTCTCTGTGTAGCCCTGGCTGTCCTGGAACTCACTCTGTAGACCAGGCTGGCCTGGAATTCAGAAATCCACCTGCCTCTGCCTCCCAAGTGCTGGGATTAAAGGTGTGCGCCACCACTGCCCGGCTGATTTTTGCTTTTGAGAGAGGGTTTCTCTATGTAGCCTTAGTTGTCCAGGAACTTACTCTGTAGACCAGGTTGGCCTCAAACTCAGAGATGAGGTGCCTCTGCCTCCCTAGTGCTGGGATTAAAGGCGTGTGCCACCACTACTGGACTTTAATTACATAAGTGCATGTGTGGGTGTGTGCACCAAAACCAAAGAAGAGGGTTTTGACCCCTTAAGACTGGATTGGTGGCTATGAGCAACCACCCATGGGTGTTGGGAACTTGGGTTTTTGCAAGAACTCTTAACTGCTGGGCCATCTCTCCAACAGCTGCTTAGGTTGGCTGTCCTATCTGTGAAAAGAAAATGGTAACATATACAGGACAATATGAAATCCTGGGCCTGTCAGCTGGCAGCCACTAAATTACTGTGTTGGTCTCATCTTCCCACACAGTGAAGAGAAGTAAATCTGTGAGCCACTGCACACTCCTTTGTTTCCCAGTTGGCCCTTGGTCTCTGATAGCCTCCGCAAGTGAGTTCCTGGCCCATGAGTACCCCTCACCTGCTCACCCTCAGACACACAGGCCATGGGAAAGGAGCTATTTCCCACCCCTTTCCCTTCCTGGCTAAGTATCAGGGAGCTCCCCGGCCCGGTTCTTTGTGAAGCTGTATTTATTCTGCACGTCTGATCTCCCTGTGCCTTCACAGAGGCTTCATTTCAGTGACTTAGTGTGAGGGACGTAAAGCCTTTCTTCCTTTGTCTCTGCTTGGGCTGCCACTGTTGGCCTGCATTTGAGTTCGTACCCACTTTACTCCATTCTTTGTGTTGGTGGGAAAGGGCTGGCCTTGTACTCCTTTTTACTTTCTCCAGCATAACCGCTCTGCTGCAAGGGTGGAGAAGGACTGGGACCACACCAGCTGCGAAGGAAGAGCATCTCCTCCACGGTGTCACAGCCCTTCCCCTCGGGAACACTTGAGGAGGGAGAGGCAGGCTGAGTGAGTGGCAGGTTCAGTTTATTGAAGGTAGCATTGCATAATGCTGCTCCCCACCACAGAACAGATTTAACAGCACCGTTCTCCCACCTCCCGCCCACTCCCCAGATGGGTTCTTCCACCTGGCCCTAAGAGGTGTTCTCTCTCCCTCCTACTTAACTTCCCATAGACATATACTTCCTCCTTGAAAGCAGGATTGCCCTTAGAGAATCCCTGCAGCCCTGACCCCTTGGCTCTAGTAGGCCCAGAGCCAGCCACCTCCCACAAAAAGAGGCCCTGTTGGAGGGAGAGAGAATAGCAGTAGGGGTCAGTTACAGGCTTGATTTATTCACTCTGGATGCCCTAGCCTCAACTGAGATTGGGGTTGGGCACTGGGGGAGATTTTCTTTTGCTTGTTTTACGGGTTTGTAAGTTCTTTGTCCCATTCTTTTTGGCCTGGGCAGAGTACTTCTCTTTCTTTCTGGGCAATGATGACTCTACAATATCTTCACTGGAGGGCCTTTCTTTACCCCGTTCATAACTGTCCTCGCTCTCCAGCCCTCCCTGGCAATCTGGGCTGGACTCTGATGTCCTCACTACTTCTCTTGGGCTTACTGAGTGGCTCAAGTCTTCAGGGGAAGACTCTGACTTCACTGGGATTTTCTTCTTAGTTAACTTGCCCTTGGCTTTTTTCTTCAACTTTGCCTTTTCATCTGTCATCTCCTCCTCCTTGTCTTTCTCTTTCTCTTTCTCCTTCTCCTTTTTCTTCTTTATTATATTCTTGATCACCTTGCCTTCCTGACACTTTTCTATGGGGCTTTCAGATCGCCAGATGGTGATGGGCGCTGATGAGTCAGGAGCCCCAGGGGCTGACCCTGTACAGTGGGGGTCAGTGGTAGGTCTAGCAGTGGCACTTGACTGATTTGTGGTGGAAAGCCTATTCTCCAGATCTTCATCCTCGTCATTTAGGTCATCTGTCATATACACATGGTGGATGGGGTGGTGAATCACTGCCACAGAGACAGGCCTGTAGCATTTGCACCTGGGAGGAAGGGATAGGAAGAAATGAATGGAGGTGGAGCAGGGTACCCTGGAGTCCTGTCCCATCACCACTGGCCAGCTGGCACTCACCAGCTGTACCAGATCCGCTCCACATACTCTTCCTCTGGGATGAGTTCAAAGCAAGGGGCATGGATGATGTTGAAGCAGGTTGAGCCCCCGTCTTTGGAGCAGGCCGGGCCTACATCTTGGGAGCTGCTACTATTTGTGTCCTGAGCAGTCCTTTAGCCTGCTGTACACCATAATCTCAGCTGGGCCCCCATACCTCCATGATTCCCCAGGGGCCCAGAGGGACAGCCAACTGCTTCTAGGCTTGGCCCAGGCTGCCAAGAGATCTCCCCATTCATTGTTCTTGGAGCAGAGCAGGGATTAAAAGCTGGGGCTAGGCTGGCAGCACCAGGCCAGACCTGAAGAGGGAAACCTGAAAGGAATGGGTCCCCATGAAGGGGGCCCTCACCTAGATTCACAGTTGCAGTGGGTGACAGCATGCATACATCGGTTGTGATGGCCACAGTCCGAGAAGGGGTGGATCATGTGCCCAGGACACTGCTGGGGTTGCCAGCAACATCTGTCTGTCTCCATGTTCTCACCTGAGGGAAGAGGGGTCTGGGTTACTTGGAGGCAGCCAGGCACACTCAGTCAAGGCTTCAGATTCATCTGCCACCTGATTCCCCACCAACAGCTGTTACCACTAAGGTGATGACTCAGTCCAGGTAAGTAGTCAGTTTAGGTCCCTGCACTGCCCTGTTCCCTTATTCACTGCATGATGCTGCCTTGGACTCAGAAAAATAGTGGGGGGCTGGAGAGATGGCTCAGCGGTTAAGAGCTCCGACTGCTCTTCCAAAGGTCATGAGTTCAAATCCCAGCAACCACATGGTGGCTCACAACCATCCGTAATGAGATCTGATGCCCTCTTCTGGGGTGTCTGAAGACAGCTACAGTGTACTTACATATAATAAATAAATAAATGAATAATTAAATAAAATAAAATAAAAAAAGAAAAATAGTGCCGCTGGGCATTGGTTTCTGAGTTTGAGGCCAGCCTGGTCTACAGAGTGAGTTCCAGGACAGCCAGGGCTACACAGAGAAACCCTGTCTCGAAAAAAAAAAAAAACAAAAAAAAAAAAAAAGAAAAATAGTGCCACCTGTGGGACCTTAGTGCCACCTGTGGGACATGAAAGGTCCTCCCAAGCTTCTCTCATCTTAACACCCATCACTTCCTCTCTCCTGTGGGACCCACTGCCTCAAGCCTGTACCAACTCCCGCCCTTACCAGTTGTTGGTCGTCACCAGCTACTACACTCCACTGTGTGCCAGGTAAGGAGTGGCCATGGCCCTCTTAGGAAATCCCAGAGTTGCAACCTTACTTCTGGCACCTGCCCCTGCCCAGGTGGCCTCCCTGAACCACCTCTGCTGCACTCCACCTGAATGGCACCACAGACGTAGGTGGCAACTCGACCGGGGTGGTGGCCACCACTGCAGCATGGTCGTGTCTGCTTCCTGTCTCCTCCAAGCCTCTTCCTGCCTCCTTAAAATCATAGTCTTGGGCTGGAAGATGGCTTAGCAGGTGATAGGGGAGAGCTGACTCCTGCAAGTTGTCCTCTGACTTCCACCCATGCCATAGTTCCACGCCCACACAAGTCTTTAAAAATCGCTTTAAACATCACACTATCCTCCAGATTCACAGAATGCTGAACAACCTGCCCCGCCGGTGCCAATCTACAAATTGGGCAGCACGATGGCGTGTGTGCCCCCTTTCCCAGATACAGGAGAAGCCACTGGGGCTGGAGGAGGTTCTCACTTCTTACTGATGAGGTTTCTCATGGGATCCCCAGTTTCATCTCTGGCCCTGCCTAGGGAGGGCTCCAGGCAACCCCTGACTCCTCTCTGCTCCCATTGGAAAGGTAGCCAGGTCTCTCAACAGCCCTGTCTCCTGCCCTCAGTCTCAGAAGAACCCTACCAAAGGTTCCAGGGTATCAGGCAGCAGGATTTAACCCAGGCAGAGGGTATAGAAGCTCAAGTGTCCATTAAAGTGCACAGGGGAAGACAGTGGTATGGGCTAAAGCTCTCCTGCATTCCTCCTTCCCTTTCCCCCACAAGACTGAGGCTCCCAGGTTCCCCCAGGACCCCTCACCCACTTAGTGCCTTCTCTCCCCAAGGAAAATGAGGGAGATGTGTGCAGCTGGACCTTGGACTTTCACCACCACCACCCCCCCTTTTTTTTGACACTGTTAAGTTGAGGCAAAGGGCAGCATAAAGGCCTATGCTCTGGAGCCTGGAGTCACTCAGGCCTGAGGCTTGTCTGTCACTTAATAGAGCAACCTATGACAGTTTAATTTTCTGAGCCTCCCTTATCCACAAGAAGAGACAGTGATAGCTATTGTGCAGGGTTAAAAGGGCTCAATTCATGTTTTGAAGATCTCTGTGTACTATAAAATATTCTACAAAGGAAAGGGGAGCTCATGGCGTCAAGGAACAGGCCTTACGGCATTGTAGGGGACAAGAAAGAGCTTGCTGGGTTCTCTCCATGTGGGTCCTGGGGAACAAACTAAAGTGGCCAGGATTATCAGCAAGCACCTTTACCCACTGAGCCATTTCACTGGACCCTCGGACATCTGGGTAATCCCATCAAGGTCCCCTCCCTCCACCAATGTGTTAACTTTCACAATAAGGGGTAATGTAGACCCTCGGGGGCTATTGGTCCCCCTGGACCCACCTTCAGAATAGGAAGATAAATCACTGCTGGATTCCACACTAGCTGGGTATCCTCTTTTCCAGCTGGGCAGCCTGGTTATGTCTGAGAGTACAAAATGACAGCAGTGACAGCAGCCACCTCCCCATGTCATTCATTCACCAAACAAAACAAAACAAAACAAAAACTCAGGATAACCCTGAGTTGGGCCCAGCTATAACCTGGAGATGCAGGAATTTAAAAACCAAGCCACTGTTTCCAGGGGCTGAGGAGGGGCAAAGAGAGGGAGGCAAAGAGTGTCATGGCAGCAGTACGATAAAAATGGCAGAAGGTGGTGGGCTGCAGAACAAGAGCCACCTGCCAGGACTCGAGGGGTGCGGACTCTGGCACACTTAGAGGAAACTCCAGTGGAACTGGGTGATTAGTCAGGGAGGCAGTGCCAGAACTTGTCCCAGGTGTCTGGAACCTGGTGAGGGTGGCCCTGGGCAGACCACTTTTTGTAGGGTTGGGGATGGAACCCAAGGCCTCAGGCATGTGAATGAAGTGCTCTGCCACTGAACTGTACCACAGGGTTAGCTTTGTCCTTAGGGGAAGGAATTAAAAGAGCACCCTCCTTTGAAAATGAAGCCAGGCTGGGCAGTGGTGGCGCATGCCTTTAATCCCAACACTTGGGAGGCAGAAGCAGGTGGATTTCTGAGTTTGAGGCCAGCCTGGTCTACAGAGTGAGTTCCAGGACAGCCAGGGCTACACCGAGAAACCCTGTCTCGAAAAAAAAGAAAAAGAAAGAAAAAGAAAGAAAGAAAGAAAGAAAGAAAGAAAGAAAGAAAGAAAGAAAGAAAGAAAGAAAGAAAGAAAGAAAGAAAGAAAGAAAGAAAAAGAAAAGAAAATGAAGCCAGGAGCCAGCTGCGGTGGCACACACTGTCATGCCAGCACCTAGAGGTAGAGTCAGATATTCAAGATTATTCTCAGCTACATATCAAGTTTGAGGACAGTTTGGGTTACATGAGACCTTTAAAAGAGAGAGAGGAGAAGAAAAGAGAAGCTAAGTGGTGGTGGTGCATACTTTTAATCCCAACACTTAGGAGGCAGAAGCAGGGAGATCTCTTGAGTTTAAGATCAGCCTGGTCTACAGAGAGTGGATTCCAGGACATCCAGGGCTACACAGAGGTCTACAGAGAGTGAATTCCAGGACAGCCAGGGCTACACAGAGAAACCCTGTTTCTAGGGAGAGAGAAAAAAGAAAAGAAAGCCTTGGGTCTTAAGCAGTCAGGCTGGTCAGCCCCTCCTGTTTTCTACACCACACTAAGTACTTAAAATTCATCAAATGAGCCAGGTGTGGTACCTCACAGCACATGGAAGGCAAAATTAGATGGATCTCTTTAATAAGTTCAAGGCCAGCCTGGTCTACAAAGCAAGGTCCAGGACATCTGGGGCTACATTGTGGGACCCTGTCCACCCTCCACCCCCGAAAAATCATTAAATGATGTTGTACCCCTCTGCAGATAATAGCTAGCTCTATCTGCAACCCCAGCCTGGGGAAGAGAGACCCCTGGGTTATTGTTCCAAGCCTTCGGACTGTATAGAAGGCCATCTCTCTCTGTACTGTTCTTCACGACAGGCTACAAACATTTTTTTTTAATTTTTTAAAAAGATTTATTTTGCCGGGCAGTGGTGGCACACGCCTTTGATCCCAGCACTTGGGAGGCAGAGGCAGGTGGATTTCTGAGTTCGAGGCCAGCCTGGTCTACAGAGTGAGTTCCAGGACAGCCAGGGCTACACAGAGAAACCCTATCTCGAAAAAAAAAAAAAAAAGATTTATTTTTTTATGTATATGAGTACACTGTAGCTGTCTTCAGACACACCAGAAGGCGGCATCAGATCCCATTACAGATGGTTGTGAGCCACCATGTGGTTCTGACCTGCCATGTAGGCACTGAGAATGGAACCCAGGTCCCCTGGAAGACCCGGTGGCATTCTTACCCACTGAGCCATCTCTCCAGCCCCACTATGAACATTTCCAAATGGAATATTCCTCCAGCACGTTGTTCTAGCGCATGCATATCCTTCTTTCTTTTCCAAGTCGAGTTTACGCATTCACCCATCAACTCCACAAAGGGGGCTCTGACTCACCTCTTCTCAGTGGTCTGCTCCTTTATCAGAATAGCTTTGGCCAAGGCTGCTAGCAACTTCTCATAGCCAGCCACGGCTGCAGCCTTATCCCCTTAACTGTTAACCAGTTACTACTCTCTGGCACACTGTTCCTTGGACTTCCATGAAAGCCCTAGTCTCGAGTTGTTTCAAGACAAAGAGTTTCTCTATGTAGCCCTGGCTGTCCTAGAACTTGCTATGTAGATCAGACTTGCCTCAAACTCAGAAAGATCCACCTGCCTCTACCTACCAAGTGCTGGGGTCAAAGCCATGCACCACCATATCAAGCTTTTTTTTTTTTTTTTTTTTTTTAAGATTTATATATGTACACGAGTACACTGTAGCTATCTTCAGACACCCCAGAAGAGGGTGTCAGATCCCACTACAGATGGTTTTGAGCCACCACGTGACTGCTGAAAATTGAACTCAGGACCTCTAGAATAGTCTGTGTTCTTAACTGCTGAGCCATCTCTCCAGCCCAATTTTACTTTATGTTGTGTATTCTAGATAGTAACCCTCCATCAGATGCTTTGCTAGAAAAGATTGTTCTCCCCCTCAAGACATGTTCTCCCACACTTGGCTATTGATAAACTGTTTTTGTTTGCCACAAAGAAGCATTTTCCTTCATGAGATCCCATTTGTCAATGGTTGATCTTATTTCTGATGGGCTTCTATCTCCTTCAGAAAAAGCCCCGAACTCTTCTCCCTTCAAGCAGATTCAAAATTTCTTATGTTAAGGTTTTTGGTCCATTTGGAACTGGTTTGTGTGGGGTGAAGATTCAAGATGGAGCTTTATTCCTCTACATGTGGATATCCAGTGCTTCTCTTGCCTTTTCTTGGAGAGGCTGTTTTTTTTCTGACGTGCTTTTGTCCAAAATTAGGTACCTATTACTGCTTGGGTTTATATTTGGTTATTATATTCTATTCCATTGATGTACATGTATGTTTTTGAGTTCTATGCTGTCGTTGCTACTATGGCTTTGTAGTGCAACTTGAAATCAGACACGGTAATGCCTCCAGCGCTTTGCTCAGGATTGCTTTAGCTGGTGTGTGTGTGTGTGTGTGTGTGTGTGTGTGTGTGCTTCCATATCAAATTTCTTCAATATTTCTGAAGAACAGCATTGAATTTTGAATTTGGATTACACTGAATCTATAGATTGCTTTTGGTAAGGTAGCTGTTTTTCATAGTATTAATTCTTCCAATCCATAAAAACAGGTCTTTTAGCTTCTAGCATCTTTAGTATCTTTTTTTTTTTTTTTTTTTTTTAGTGTTTTAAATTTTCAGCTGTTGGGGTCATTCATGTCCTGGATGAGACTTATTCCAAGGATTTCTTCTTGTTGCTATTTCAGGTCATTGTGAATGAGTTTTCCAACCCCAACACATTTATTTGTGGGTCTGTGTTTGCAGGCATGCATGCCGACAGTGTGCATATGGAAGGCAGAGGACAGCCTGCAGGAGTTGGCTCTCTCCTTCCATCATGTTGGTCCCAGAATCAAATCCCAGCCATCAGTGTCTTTTATCTGCTGTGCATCTCACTGCTTGCTACTAATTTTTGCATACCAACTTAAAACCAGCCACTTTGTTGAAAGCATCAGCTCTACTTCAAATCTTCTGGTCGGATCTTTCTTGTTTCTTATGTATAGAGTCATTTCTCTAAATAACAATATATATTTATGGGGCTGGAGAGATGGCTCAGCGGTTAAGAGCACTGACTGCTCTTCCAGAGGTCCTGAGTTCAATTCCCAGCAACCACATGGTGGCTTATAACCATCTGTAAGGGGATCTGATGCACTCTTCTGGTGTGTGTGTGTGTGAAGACAGCTACAGTGTATTCATATAAATAAAAATAAATTTTTATCCCAAGTGCTGGGATTAAAGGCATGCGCCACCACTGCCCAGCGGTGAGCGCCTTTAATCCTTAGTGGTCAGGAGGCAGAGGCAGGCAGATTTCTACGAGTTCGAGGCCAGCCTGGCTTACATAGTTAGTTCCAGGACTATGTAGAGAGACCTTGTCTCAAAAAGAGTGGAGAAAATTAGACACCTTTTTTGTCTTATTCTTAGTCTTGAGGTTTTTCTCTATTCAGTAGAATGATGGCTGTAGGTTTGCTGTAGACTGCCTCTCCCCTCAGCTTTGAGTGGCCTTGTCTTTTATGATAAATTCCACTAGTATGCCCGCCCCACCTTGTTCTGAAGTTTTGTCTCCAATGCTGCCCTTTTCCTCCACTATACTTCTTGTTTTGTTTTGTTTTGGTTTGGTTTTTCGAGACAGGGTTTCTCTGTGTAGCCCTGGCTGTCCTGGAACTCACTCTATAGACCAGGCTGGCCTCATACACAGAGATCTGACTGCTTCTACTTTCAGAGTGCTGGGATTAAAGGCATGTGCCACCACCTGACTTTCCCAAAGTCTCTTAAATAAACTGTGTCCTGTGCACACCTGTCATCCTTCCTCCTGCCACCTGTGTGTTTCTTATAGCTGATCCTTTTGTTAGAAAGCAGCAGACATTTAAACTAGAAATTAGTTTGTTGCTTTTGAGGTAGAGGCTTACTGTGTAGCCCTGGCTGGCCTGGACTACTTGCCTCTGCCCCGAGTGCTGGGATTAAAGGTTTGAACCATAATGTCAAGCTAAACTTCCATCTCTCTGACCTAGCTAGGATGCAGCCATAACTTCCCACTTGATCTCCCTGCCTCTGGTCCTACCTTTCTTCAGTCTTCACTGTCTGGTTTTGGACCCAGGGACTAGGGACTGAAGTGCATAGTTTACTTATCAAAGCAGACCTGGCCTCCAGGCTCTCCCAGCATCCTTCAGTCTCTACCTGGCATACCCTGCCCTCAAACACCCCCCATTTCTCCTTGGTGACTCCCCTGATCTCAGTCCTTAGGGCCAGTGAATTCGCCCAAGAGCAGCTTCCCAGTAAACCTCCCTTTAATATATTCTGACTTAAACTGACTCATTTGACTGGTAGTGGAGAAATAACCTATCACTCACCATACAGCCAAGTGGAGTTTTAAAGAATTCTAACTAGTCTATACTTCTTTTCCTCCTGCCTGGCATGTGCTGGAATTATCGGCATATGCCACCAGGCCTGTCTTCCATCCATCCTTTTCTCATGCCCTTAGGAGCCAGGACCTATTTCTTGCCACCTCTCCTTACCAGGTCTCCCCTGCCCCCCTCTCCCAAGTTTTATCTGTTCAACGCTGAAGAAACGCTGCTAATCATAACAGCACATATCTGTAATTCCAGAATGTTGTATGCTGAGAGAGACAGGAGGGCTAGCTTGTGCTACCCAGCAAGGCCTTGTCTCAGGCTAACACCAGCGCTGCCCAAGTGGAATTATGTGCTTTATTATGAGCCTGCTGACTTGCTACCATAGCTCTAGAAGCTGTGATAATCCTGTAGTTACTCTGTATGCACAGAACCATGGAAATTGCTCAGTCATTGTTGGTTGACTGAGTGTATATATTCAGTGTTCCACTGAAATACATAAATCCCAGGTTCAGCCAGGCAGTGGTGGTGCACGCCTTTAATCCCAGCACTTGGGAGGCAGAGGCAGGTGGATTTCTGAGTTCGAGGCCAGCCTGGTCTACAGAGTGAGGTCTGGGACAGCCAGGGATACACAGAGAAACCCTGTCTTGAAAAAACCAAATCAATCAATCAATCAATCAATCAATCCCAGGTTCAAACCTGGGTACTGTGTTTTATCTTTTTATATATTTATTTTTGAGACTATCTCACAAAGCCACAGGCTGCCTAGAATTCCTTATATAGCCCAGGCTGGCCTTGAATTTATGGTAATTCCTGCCTTAGCCTTCCAAGTACAAGAATGACTGACAGGAGCCATTCTGCTCAATTTAACTGGGCTGTTTTGGAGGAAGTGGAGGAAGTGTCTGGGAGTCAGATCCAGGGCCTCAGATACACTAAGCAAGTACTCCTACCTGTAAAGCTAGAAGCCCTGCCCTTAGCACTCCTGAGAGCTGCTATGGAGGAGATAATCTTCCAGGATGTACACTTCCACAATAGTAACCCCTACGGTGGGCTTTTAAAGTATGGCTTTGATTCTAAATTGTTTATTGAAGGACCCAGACCCAGAGTGATTAAGTAATTTGCTCAGAATGAAAAGTAACAGCAGAGGCAGAAAAGTTGGTCTTTGTGGCTCCCTAGCCTGTGTGCTTTGCTGGCTAAGGAGACACATATCATTAGCCAAGTGCTCTGTGCCACAGCTCCAAGGCCAAGCCCTGAAACTAGATTCAGCTCCCTGTCCAGTTGTCATCCCCCGAAAGCTTTGCTTTTAATCCCCAACCTTGCTGATTCCTCACTTCTGATTTCCTTTCATCCTGATCCTCCCCTGTGGAGCATGAATCCTAAAGTTAGTCCAGTAAGGGCCTGTGCCTAGGTCAGGATCAAACTGCGCTAGATTTCTTTCCTCCTATCCCTCCAGCAGGCTTTATGCAGGGCTGAGCCTGTTTGTCCTCTACTAATACCCCTAATAGAGTTGACAGCATCAGCTGTTTGGGAGGGAAGCAGAAAGATTCAAAGAGAAGTGGGATTTAGAGAGACCGTCTGCCCCTTTGTCCAAAGAGGAAAGAGGAGAGAGGTGATCAAGGTGTCCAGAGCTCCTGAAGCAGAATGAAGATGGTAATAGCTTGAAAGAAAGAGAAAAGCATGTGGTCTCTTCGTTGGGACAGGTAGCAGGGGCCTAACTCAATACACACACTGTTATGTACTTTTGTAGAGGGTCCTCTTTATCCTGCGAAACCCCTCCCCTCCTTTGAGGCCCAGAGGACAGGCACTAGAGCAGCCAAAAGAAGGTGTGTGGAGGGAAGAAAGAAAGAAACAAGGAGCGTGCAAGAGCGGACCAGTGAGTCCTCTTCTGGGAAATGTCTCCCAGCTAAGCACTTGGAGGTGATTATGATGTCACTTATGGAATACTCAGAGTCTTTCCCACCCTCAAGGTCAATGGAACTGACCGCCCAGCCCCGGCGCCCAGATGAGAATGGACCAGGGGTTCTAGCCAACCCTAGCGCCTCTGTGGCGGCAGCCCAGGCCAGCGGTTGCAGACTAAGGCTCAATGATGTGCCTGGGCTCGAAAGGAAGCCAAGGCAAGCAAACTTCCAAAGCCACGCCCAGCCACGCCCCCACCCTTCTGTCCCGCCCCTTACCAGTTCTCTCGGTTCTTTCAATTTTGCGGCCAGACCTTTCTTCAGTCCATCTTTTAATCGTTACTGTCGTCCTGACCCACATCGTTGTCAGCCCAGTTCTTCCACAGGACTCTACCTCGCAGAGTTCAACGTTGAACCTCAGCTTGGTGGAGCCCTCGGCCCAGCTGTAAACTCCAGTCCAGCCCCTAGCTCCGCCTCATGCTTGCCCAACCCCCCGCCCACCTCCCCCCTCCCGTCTTCCAGCCTGGGTCTAAGCGTCAGTCGTGTTCTTCATCCGGGACCTCCAGCTCCTTCCAGGTCCCTTCGTCACACCCTTAACGCCAGTACCTACTTTTGCCTTTACCTTACATACCCAGCAGTCAGTCCCACACTTAGGTCCTCGCTGGTCCCTGCTTCTAGAAAACCCTAGCTCAGAGCCCCGCCCACAACAGGTATTGGCCTCGCCCCTCCCAGGCTCAAAGTCTGGCACCAGGACAACTACGAGGTCAGCCCAGGACCAGTCTTCATGAACGTGTGGCCTTGCGGGTATCCTGGCTCCTGGTCTCTTTGGTGACAAATCTCTCCTCCACTGTGTATGGTACACCCTAAACCCCCCTAACCCCGGACCACCAGATCCATCCCCCTCAGCTCTACCCTTCAGGTTTCTTCCCAATCCCATAGGCCACTTGTTCCTAGGTCCCACACTGCCCTATTTTCCTGACCAGAAAGTAAGGTGATTTACATTAGTGGTAACTCCATCCCAGTAGGAAACCTTCACTTTGCTCAAACACAGCATCCACCCTTCACTTGTATATCACACACAATGATGCCAAAAGTCTACACACAATCCACAGGTCTAATCCACCTGCCCTACACATGCAGCTCATGGGACTCCACACTCGGGCCCCTGAGAGAACTGAGTGCAGAAGTGACTTCTCACATGCACACTGAGTTAATCAGCTCTGTACAAGGAGGAATCCAGAGCTGTGGGAACAGAGATGGAAAATAGTTTCAAAACGGTGTGAATGAATGAGAGCGGCTTCACAGGTATCCCACGCAGCACACCTCTCAGTTTCCCTCCAAGTAGCTTCCAAAGCCAGAATATGTGTGCAAAAAAAGCATAGGACAGGCCGGGCATGGTGGTGCTTGTCTTTAATCCACACACTTGCGGGTAGATCTCTGAGTTTGAGGCCAGCTTGGTCTTCATCGTGAGCTCCAAGAGAGCCAAGGCTATGACTCAAATGAAAAAAAGGGGGGGGGGGCAGGTATGGTGGCATGTGCCTGTGTGCCTTTATTGGGAGGCAGAGGCAGGCAGATCTCTGAGTTTCAGGTCACCTGGGGCTGACCATGAAACCCTGTCTCAAAAATAAATAAATACAAACCCCTAGTGGTGGGGTGGATTACTTCCTTAGAGTTGCTGGTCAGGGAAGCCTCTAGAACAATAGGGCTATTTACCATTGCTGTCAGTGACATTCCAAAACGGAATGGTAAGACCCTGCTGTTAATGATGTCATATGTGTTGGTTACAGGACTTGGAAAAATAAATCTAGGACTGAGCCAGAAGTGTCCCTACCAGTGGCCTAGCTCTTGTAGTACCAGAAAGTGCAATGAAGGGTTTCTAGGGAGGATCATAGCCCAAAGTCCTACTGAACTATGGATACTTCCTGTTTCATGACAGAAAGGTCACACAAGCTGTGTCAGCTACTGTAGTAGTAACTCAAGCCATTATGAATAAAACACAGTTTCTGATTGGGCTTAAGCAAAGCCTCCTCCAAAAAGGAAAATTCACATCCAATATGTGCCTTAGACAAAACCCATGGTCACAGAAGTCATAGGCCCTGGAGAAAAGATGGCAGCCATTGGTCTGAGAGATGAGTATGATATCCCAGCTAAGCTGCTTCTCCAAATCTGAACTTATGACCATAGGTCATTTTCTGCCTTTTCCCCACGTGTGTTTATAGCAAAAGTAATACTGCCAAGACTCACCACTAGCTATACTCTGAAAAATGGGGATAAAAGACTATCCCACCAGAGTTAGATGACCATAGTTAGTCTTCTGTGTAACCTCCTCCAAGGCTCAGGGACCATTATGAATGGGGAGGTGGAATAGAGGGAGGGCAGGAATGATGTAAGAGCTTGAGGAAGGGAAGGAGTGTCATGTGACAATTTCCTCTGACATAAAACTTTCCATCTTCGAGGGAAGCCACTTAAAACACATCAAATGTTCTGCAGGGAGATCAAACATTCCATCCTTCAGGAACTCTCCTTAAGCTCAGGAAGTAAACAACTCAAAGGCTTCAGGAAATCCCTGAAACTGAGCAGATGTACTAGGCTCCTCCTTCCCCAAGCATATTTAAGCAGTCAGGACTGCTTGAGAGACATTCTCAGACAAGCTGAGCTGGCTGGAAGCCCCTCTAACCTGTCTAGCTGCCTGCAGGCTGTGCAGCATGCTCCAGATTTCCAGATTTCATAAGCTGTCACTCAGACTGCAGTGGCTTTTAGTGATGCAGCTGTCTTTGAGTCATTTTTGCTTCTGTAAGCAGCCCCTTACCCATACCCCTGTAAGTAACCCAATTAAACTCATTGGTTCACCAAGTTGGACTTAGATGATATATATCCTTTGGTCTATCATCAGTTCCCTATCTGGGACAAATAGATTTTTTTTTCACGTTTCTCTAGGGACACAATACTTAGGAACAGTAATTTTGAGGTCAGGCTGGCCTACAAGAGATCCTACCTCAAAAAGAAAGGGAGAGGGAGACAGAGAGGAAAGAAAACATCAAGGAAAGGGTAGTTATTCAGATCTTAACCCAAAGAAGATCTAAAAGATACAGTTAGTCCTCCAAAACCTTGTCTCTGAAATGCCAGCCAGTGTGAGCCCTGTCTTAGTGGCCAGGAATGGACAGAATCCCCATAGGAGCTCCAGTCCCCAAATCGTTACATGTCCCTACACATTCTACATCTATTAGCTCTAGTAAAGAACTCCAGCCTAGAAAAATGCTAATAAGAGATTTTAATGAATAAGGCACAATAGAACCATTAAGCATCTTCATACATAAAAAGCCCAGCAGGCTGAGCAAAAGCAGCAAGAACACTGACCCCCATCAGGCACCCTGGAGAGCCCAGAGGAATAGAGGGTCATCCAGTCTTTGGCATGGTGCCTGGTGGCAGGAAATGACTAGCATGGTCCCAATTACCCTCTAGGAGCACTGACATCAATGGGTAGCTCTTTGGTCTGGAAAAAGTCAGTGCCAATGTCCAGGGGTTGAGTGTTGGAGCAGTCGGGGGTGGCACAGTATCCCAGGAATGGGAAGTCTCTGGAAAATCCTCACTACTCAGGGACAACATGTGGCCTTTTTCTTGCTGGCAGTTAGGTACAGGTTTTTGTCATCGCTGTTGATGCCTGAAAAGGGATGGGAAATATATGAACCAAGGATTGAAGGTGCACTCACCCCCCCCACATGTGCTCTCTGCTATAGTCAACCAGGTGAGCACTTACGAACAACATCCCCAATGTGCCGTGCTCCTGCTTTCTCCAGCTCAGCCAGAACATTCGCCTCAAAGGTTAGCGCTGCTACACGGAAGAAGAATTCCCGGACATTCTCACCTGACATGAGGAACAGAAAACTCAGGAGAACACTACAACACTGGACCCAGCTTAGTTGTAGGAGTGAGAGGAGAGGTAGGCAGGCACACATGGCAGAAGGCTGGAGCCCCCAACCCACCAGTGAGGGAGGACACGGCCCAATACTCAGCCTTAAGCTCTTGGGCCACCTTGAGGGCATCCTTCTCCATTAGGGAATACTGAGCAGGAGTCTGTGGGAAAATCAGGAATCAGATTGGGGGTGGGTCCCCTCACCAAGGTGCAAAGGTCCCCCACTGGCACACTCACACTCAGGTCCTTCTTGGAACCCACGAGGAAGAGAAGCACATTGGAAGGGTCATTCTCCTTGAGGGCATCAGCGAGCCACTGCCTGCCACAGACGGTGGATAGCAGTAAGGACTGAGTGAGTCTGACAGTCCCCAGCCACCAGCTTTCCCTAGTCCAGTTACTAACTCGCCCCCCCATCTCCATTACTCCAAAGGATCGATCTCAGATTCCTATGCATTGTTGGCAAGTCTCCACCAATGAGCTACAGAGACAGTGCTTAGATACGCCCTCTTTTCCTGATCACTTTTTCTAAACCCTCCCTGGACTTTCCCATCCTGTTCTGGCATCATCTTCACATACTTGGTGTGTTCCAGGGATGCCACGTCATTCAGGTTGAAGACAATGATGATGGCTGAAAGAGTGACAGAAACAGCTTCGGGTTGATGGGAAGATGGCTGGATGCCTTTGGCTCATTTTCCCTACCCACCAACTCTCTTTAGAAGATTGATGTGCTCTTTGCCTACATTACAGAGCCAAATCCCCACCTTGAGCGCCTCGGTAGTAGGTGGAAGCAATACACTTGAACCTCTCCTGACCAGCAGTGTCCCAACTGGAAGAAAGGAGTAGAACCCAGATAATAGGGGGTGCAGAATGGGGTGACAAGGCTAGCTGGAAGGGGTGGAAGAGATACTCACAGTTGGAGACTGAAGGGGACACCCAAGACTTCAAATCGTTCCATCTCAAAATCCACTCCAATGGTAGCCTTGTAATTCTTATCGAAGGTGTCTTTGCAGAACCTAAGGAGACATCAAGTAGCCTGTAGCCCCGCCCACCTTGTTAAAACTGATCCAGCTGTGTCCATGCCCAGTCAAGCTCCAGTACCCTGTTACCTATTAATGAGACAGGTCTTCCCCACAGATAGGTCCCCCACAACGATGACCTTGGATATCTTAAATCTGTTGGACAGAAGAGTGGATGGACAGAGGAAGTCCATATCAACTAAGGTACATTATCATAGATAGGCAGGCCTCCCTGAAAGCCCGGAAGGTCCTGCACAAGTGTGCTGGGGAGCAGTGTTCAACATTAGAGACTTTCAGACATGTTTCTCTGGCGTGTTGGGGAAGGGGGATTGGTGGTGTAGTCTGAGGATGGCTCAGGGTTCTGCACATGTAGACAAGTTTGCTCGCTCTCTCTCCTGCTCTCTGTCTCTGTCTCTGTCTCCCCCCCCCCAAGACACACCCCCTCCCAAGACTAGAGGTTCTATGGGTGGTGTGACTTTCCCCATGTTGAATGCCTTCTCCACAGGCTCACAACCGGGAGAACGTCAGAACTGAGGCATAACCATGTAGCCTCAAAGGGGTGAATGACTTCAAAGTTTTTTGAGTACTTTTTTAGTTAGGGGTGACCCTAACTCACCCCACGGTGCCTGTCCGGTGCTCCTGGCAGGCGCAAGTGACGCGGGGGTGGAAGTCTTTGCGCACGTGCAAAGCGGCCTCCTTCCTCAGGCACTGAGAGGGACATGGAGAGAATGGAGCTTTTGTGCCAGTGCCAAGCAGCCCCGGGTTGGGGGTGGGGTGGGAAGCGGACCACCCAGGAGCAGCGGACCTTGCAGGGCGACTGGGCTGGGCCCAATCCAACTGTTCGGGTGCCACCTTCTCCCCGCCCACACTCAGCGACAGCCAGAAGCCACGTTGGGCCTCGGTGCCTACCTGGGGCAGCTCCGCCAGGACGCGGTCCCTCCGCACGGGCGCCAGAATGTTCATCTTGCCTGCGGCCTTGCGGAGCTCCCCGGGAAGGCGCAGAGGCCTGATCCGCCCTGGTGGCCGGGACCCGTGGGGACCCGACGATTATCCGCGGCCGCGGGGTACCAACAATCACCCGGGGCCACGGAGACTCTGTGGGAGCCCTCGGCCTTGGAGACGCTACGACCACCGCGGGCCAAGGGGATGAGACAATCACCCCGGGTCTGGGAGAGCCCACAATGACCCGAGCCCGGGGCGTCCCGAAGACCACTCGGGGGCGGGGAGATCCCCCAGCCGCTAGCTGTGGGCGGGGTGTCGCGTCCCGGGGACGGGCCCGCGCGGACCCTACAATGACACGGGGTCGGATAGCTCCTACGATAACTCGGGGCCGCGGAGACCCGACGACAACTCGGGGCTGGGATGGCCCTACCATAACAGAGCGGCCTGGGGGCGCGGGGCCGCCCCGCCACACGGGGTCACTGAGCGCAGGGGCGGCACTGCCGACGCCCGCGGTCCGTGAGAGGAGGGGGCGACGGCCCTGGACGCGAGGCGAGGCCTGCCGTCCCACTTCGTTCCCACTCCGCGAACGCTGTAACACGATCCCCGGAAATTCCTGGAGAAGGGCCGCCCCCTGCCCCGCACCCCGTCGCTCCCGTGCTTGCAGCCGCCCTCACCGCGGCCCTCGCCAACCCCCTCCTCTCCTCTCCTCCCCGCTCGCTGCCCGGGTTCCAGATGCCCTACCCAACACCAGGACCGCCTCCACCCAGGCTGGAGCCTTTCCAGACTAGGATCCCCTAAGTCTCTCTCCCCTCCATCTCCCAGTCAGGGCCGCGTCTTCCTTGGACCCCTTACCCAACGGAACTGGTGATGGGACACCAGTGATTGTAGCGCAGCATCTGGCAAGACCGGAGCCGCCGAGGAGAAAAGGGGGAGAGAAGGGGCCCAAGGAGAGGCGGTGCTTCCCTCCACGACTCCAGGCCTGGCACATGACTCATAGAGTCTGCCCCTGCTCGCCCTTCTGCCCTGAGAGGTGAGAGGGAGAGCCTAAAGGGGGTGTCAAGATCTGAACGAGGTGTCCACCAAGGACCAGACGTCTCAGATCTGTTGTCTTCTCCCGTCGAGCCGCCTTCCCTGAAGGATAAAGAAGTGTTAGGTAGACTGTGAAACTTCGTCTTTTGGTGTGGTCACCACTATGGGATTGTAGAACCCCCTTGTAATATGGATGTACATTTTCTAGCCGGATTAGAACAGTTAAACCAGAACAACTTTTCCTTTTTGCACGCGCGCGCGCGCACACACACACACACATATCACGCATGCGAAGAAGAAATTGATAAATTTGAAGATACAAAAATGAGTAGAACACAGTACTAGGAAGGGAAGACTAGTTCAGGATTGAGGACTATGAAATTATTCACAGGAAAAACTAAGGTAGGCAAGAGAAATCACCTGCTGTCTCAGCTGTGGCTAGAACTACTTAAGGATTATTACTGAAGTCTAGCATGGTGGCTGATACCTGTGGTTCCAGCACTCTTGAGGCTGGAGGACTCTACAGGTTTAAAGCCAGCCTGGGCTACAGAGTGCAAATTTTTTTTTTTTTTTTTTTTTTTTTTTGGTTTTTCGAAACAGGGTTTCTCTGTGTAGCCCTGACTGTCCTGGAACTCACTCTGTAGACCAGGCTGGCCTCGAACTCAGAAACCCACCTGCCTCTGCCTCCCGAGTGCTGGGATTAAAGGCGTGCACCACCACTGCCCAGCCAGAGTGCAATTTTTGTCTTAAAATAATAAAATAAATCCGGGTGTGATGGCCTACCCATGCACTTGGAGGCAGAGGCAGGTAGATCTTTGTGGGCTTGAAGCCAACCTGATTTATTTAAAGAGCTTTAGGTAATCCAGAGTTGTGTTGTGAGGTCCTGTCTCAAGAACTACTAGGAGGAGGGGGAAGGAGGAAGAGGAAGAGAAAGGTGATGATTCGGTTTGGAGAGACAGTTCCAGAATTAAGAACACTTGCTGTTCTTATAGAGGTTAGGAGTACCAAAAAAAAAAAAAAAAAAAAAAGCTGGGCAGTGGTGGTACATGCCTTTAATCCCAGCACTTGGGAGACAGAGGCAGGCGGATTTCTGAGTGCCAGCCTGGTTTACAGAGTGAGTTCCAGGACAACCAAGGCTACACAGAGAAACCCTGTCTCAAAAAACCAAAAAAAAAAAAAAAAAAGAGGTCAGGGGTTCTGCTTCCACCTATAACCCGGGACTGGACACCACGCTCTTCTCATCTCCTCCTGCACCAGGCATGCACGATTTATATGCAGGCAAAACACTCAAATATATAGAATAAAATTGTTTTAAATATTAGGGGCTGGAGAATGACTCAACAGTTCATAGTATGTGTGTGTTCTGACAGAGGACCTGAGTTCATTTCCTAGCACTCACACTAGTAACTCCAGCTCCAGAATATCTGAAACCTGGCTTCTGTGGTTACCTACATGCACCAGCACACACAGAGATTTAAAAAAATAAAATCTTGCCAGGCAGTGGTAGCACACACCTTTAATCCCAGCACTTGGGAGGCAGAGGCAGGCTGATTTCTGAGTTTGAGGCCAGCCTGGTCTACAGAGTGAGTTCCAAGACAGCCAGGGCTATACAGAGAAACCCTGTTTCGAAAAACCAAAAAAAAAAAAATTCTTTTTGTTGTGTTGTTGTTGACATGGTTTCTCTGTGTATACCCCTGGCTGTCCTGGAACTTGCTTAGTAGATCAGGCTGGCCTCAAACTAACAGAGATCTGCCTGCCTCTGCCTCCCAAGTGCTAGGATTAAAGGTGTGCTTCACCACTACCTGGCCCTCAAAATTTTTTTCTTTAAAAAATTTATTTGGAAATTAATCTCTCTCTCTCTCTCTCTCTCTCTCTCTCTCTCTCTCTCTCTCTCTCCCTCTCTCCCTCCCTCCCCCCCCTCTCTCTGTGTGTGTGTGTGTGTGTGTAGCTCTTTTGTAGCTCTTCTAGTTTTCTTTTCCATCTCACACTCAATTTTTTTGTTGCCGCCAAATCACTGTGGTAATAACTACATCAGATTCAGCTCTGTAACCTCAATTTTCCACAGGTGTCATAAGGAGAAGTTAGAGAAAAGCCTGTCCTAACTTGGCACAGCTTTGCTTTATCTCTCCTAGTTAGGCAAACCGCATGCTGTTTGTTTGTATTTTGTTTATCTGTGGCAGCCTTACTATGTAGAGCTGGCTGGTCTGCAACTTACTGTATATATAGCACAGTCTGGCCTTGACTTTGTGTCAATCTTCCTGTTTCCTGAGTACTGGGGTTATAGGTGTGGACTACAAAGGGCTTCTATCATTTATCTATCTATCTATCTATCTATCTATCTATCTATCTATCTATCTATCTATCTTTTTGAGATGAATCTCTCTGCATATACCTGACTAACCCATAATTTGCAATGTTGATCAGGCTGACCTTGAACTCTCGGAGATCTGACTGCGTCTGTTTCCTTGCCCTGAAATTAAAGACTTGTGTCACCACACCAGGTTACAAATTGTATTTATTTTCCATGGGCTTTGTTTTTGTTTGTTTGTTTTGTTTTTTGAACAGGATCTCTCTACATAGCTTTGGCTGTCGTGGAACTTGCTATGTAGACCAACCTGGGCTTGAACTGCTGGGAATAAAGGTGTGTACAATCCACATTTGGCTTAAAAATCCTTTATAAAAGCCAGCTATGGTGGCGCATGCCTTTAATCCCAGCACTCGGGAGGCAGAGGCAGGTGGATTTCTGAGTTCAAGGCCAGCCTGGTCTACAGAGTGAGTTCCAGGACAGCCAGGGCTACACAGAGAAACTCTGTCTCGAAAAACCAAAAAAAAAAAAAAAAAAAAAAGTTTGTCTGCAGGTATGTGCTCATAAGTAGAGGTGTCCACAGAGGTATGGCTACTAGGACTCCAACCCCGGTTCTCTGAAAGAGAAGTACATGATCTTATGCGCTGATCGTCCTTCTGACCCCTTAAACTGTACTCTTCCCAGTTGGTAGAGTTATTGGCTTCTGACATTGCAAACCTCTTCTCTAAGGCTGCAAATTGCTCAAGAATTGAAGTAGTAAGGACCATACAGATATTATAACACACTATTACCACCCACTGTTTTAGACCCAGGGGAATAAACATGTATCTTTTAAAAAGTACAACTCAGGTTGGGCAGTGGTGGCACACGCCTTTAATCCCGGCACTTGGGAGGCAGAGGCAGGTGGATTTCTGAGTTCGAGGCCAGCCTGGTCTACAGAGTGAGTTCCAGGAAAGCCAGGGCTACACAGAGAAACCCTGTCTCGAAAAAAAAAAAGAAAAAAGAAAAAGAAAAACCAAGAAACAAAATACAAACAACAGAGTGAGTTCCAGGACAGCCAGAACTGTTACAAAGAGAAACCCTGTCTCGAAAAGAACAGCAATTCAAAACGAAACAGAACAAAACAAAAACAAAAAAACAAAACCTACAATTCCCTAGAAAAACACTGTGTCAGAAAACCAAACTAAGCCCGGCAGTGGTGGTGCATGCCTTTAATCCCAGCACTTGGGAGGCAGAGACAGGTGGATTTCTGAGTTCGAGGCCAGCCTGGTCTACAGAGTGAGTTCCAGGACAGCCAGGGCTACACAGAGAAACCCTGTCTCGAAAATCCAAAAAAAAAAAAAAAAAAAAAAAAAAAAAAAAGAGAAAGAAAACCAAACTAATCCAAACCAATAAAACTACAATTCCCAAGAAGTATTAGGGCCTTTTGAAGGGAAAGGTGTCGCATGCTTGGTACCCCCCCCCTCTACGAAATCAAATGGAACTGCAATTCCCAGGAAGCCCCATATTACTGTTCATCCAATCAGTGCTTTGCATAAGATATCGCGAGACTTTCATGAGACTTCATTCTATAAGCTCATGGGAATTAGGCTGGGCAACCCTTTTCGCCAAGATGGCGCCGAAAGCGAAGAAGGAAGGTATGTTGCGGTACGGGAATGTTTCAGGTCGACCTTGGCTACCCGCAGAGCGAACTCACGGGGAAGACGAATGCCCGGCTAAGCCATGGGTAGCTTGTTTTATAGCTACCTTCCGGATTAGGCCCCACTGCCGCGTATGAGGACCGCGTGGCCAAGCCGCATGGCCTAGTTCCAGTGAAGGAGATTGACAAGGAAACCCGGCCGGCATCGCCCGCCACAGAGCCAAGCATTTGACTTTGGGAAGCTACTTAACACCCATGGGGTGGCGCTTCTATAAGGGATTAAAGAGTAGTCCTTATTCGCCCTTTTTCCACGTTAAATGGGGTTATACGAACGAACGTGGTGTTACAACCAACGGGTTTATTATCTTTGCTGTATCGTGCATATGATGGAAAAAATGTAATGTCTCCTGAGACCTGTGATGTCCTCAAAGGAACCACTGATGCACGTGTTGACAGGGCCGCCGGAAGGGATCACTTTATGAATGCCACACTCTTAATTTTATGTTGTTCTCTCCCAGCTCCTGCCCCTCCCAAAGCCGAAGCCAAAGCAAAGGCCTTGAAAGCTAAGAAAGCAGTGCTGAAAGGCGTCCATAGCCACAAAAAGAAGAAGATCCGAACGTCACCCACCTTCCGGCGGCCCAAGACCCTGCGGCTCCGGAGGCAGCCAAAATATCCTCGAAAGAGTGCACCCAGGAGAAACAAGTCAGTACGGACTCTATACCCAACAACATGTAGTAGGGCATTAGAGTTCCTAATTTACTACCTACCCAATAGCTTCCCTTATAAAACGCAGGATTGTCCAACGAGCTGCTCTGGTGGAAGTGTAATTAATTAATTATGTGTAATCAATGTTTGAAAGTTGACTTCAAAGATATGTTGCCTATCATGATTCCAAGTGTCATAACACTTGTTGGAACACATGAGAGTGTTGTTGATTGGCTGGCGTGGGTTGATTAAGTTGTCACATTAAGGAGTGATGTCCTTCGAATGATGTAATGAAGCACACTTTGTTTGTTTTTGTTTTGTTTTTCGAGACAGAGTTTCTCTGTGTAGCCCTGGCTGTCCTGGAACTCATTCTGTAGACCAGGCTGGCCTCGAACTTGGAAATCCACCCGCCTCTGCCTCCCAAGTGCTGGGATTAAAGGTGTGCGCCACCACTGCCCGGCTGAAACACACTTTTAATTGACCAAATTCTGACACCACTCAAAGGAAGTTGGGGAGAATGTGCTTACTGAGAAAGTGTTGTGTCTGTCTATGGGGAAAGTACTTGCCAGACACTTCAGTGGCTGTCTTTACCTAGAGTTTTTGAATCATTAATTGGCTTCAAAACAGGAAAGCATAAAAGCTTGGCTTTTCAGAATCTCAAGGAAAAGTCTCCAGACTGCTTAGGCCAATTTAGAGTTGTTGGTCTGGCCTCCAGCTTTATGTCAGTCATGTTTGGCTGTTATCCTGTAATGCTGGGAGATGGAGGCTAGAGGATCTGAAGTCCAAGGTCATCTGTTGGGACCATGTCTCCGACCAGAAGGGTGGGGAGTGAAAGTGGCTATTGGATTTAAGGCTAGCTTGTTTGTGCTGCATTGTGAGACACTGTTGCAAGGAATAGTTCTGGAGTGTAGCCAACCTCTAGCAACCGAGCATAGTTTTCTATTTAGTTATTTGTTTGATCTGGTCTCCTAGTAAGTAGTAAATGTGGAACTCAAATGGATAAATGCATGAGTTAAACTTGACTCTTTAGTCAAGAAAATACAGGATTTGACTCTAATTGGGAAGTTGAGCCCCTTGGGGTTCAGGTGCATGTGATGACATAATTTAGCGACCAAAGTCTGATAGAGATGATCTTGATCCTATTGTCTGATGCACCTATTCCTTCCTAGTCTTGTTCTAAAATAAAGCATGTGTTGAATACTGGCACCGGGGCAGCTAACTACATTTTCCCCTCATCTCTTCCCTAGGCTTGACCACTATGCCATTATCAAATTCCCACTGACCACTGAGTCAGCCATGAAGAAAATAGAGGACAACAACACGCTTGTGTTCATTGTAGATGTCAAGGCCAACAAGCACCAGATCAAACAGGCCGTCAAGAAACTCTATGACATTGATGTGGCCAAAGTCAATACCCTGATAAGGTAAGTGGGGCCAGGCAGAAACCAGAAAGCTTGTATGGGTTTACTTAAACATACTTCATGGTGACTCTTAGCCCCCTCTGTGCAGATGATGGAAAACTCAATGTTTGGAAAAGAATGACATCAACAAAGGAACCACTGATGCCCCAGAGGACTATGGGAGGGATGCAGGAAGGGGTGGGGTTGTGAGCATCCAACTCTGAGGCTTCCTTTTCCACACAGGCCTGATGGAGAGAAGAAGGCGTATGTTCGCTTGGCTCCTGATTATGATGCCCTAGATGTTGCCAACAAGGTAAGCATCCAGGCCAGTCAGTTCTCTGTTTAGATGCTGCATCTACATCAAAATCTGACCACTACCTCTAACAAGCCACACCCTCCCCTTTCTGTCATCCCAGCTCACTTAACCTTAAGGACATAAGCTCCTGTAATTTAGTTCCCTTTTTTGTTTTGTTTTTCAGATTGGGATCATCTAAACTGAGTCCAGATGGCTAATTCTAAATATATACTTTTTTTTCACCATAAATAATGCTGCTTGTCATTTTTTCTGATTGTGCTGGGGACAAGGTCATACTGTGGTAACAGAGTGGATGCTGGGATCAAATCCGGGGCTTTCCCAGCTCTGAGCAATGAAGACTTAGTATGCTTAACTCAATGGGACACACCATGATGCAGCCCCCATGCTTGAGCTCAGTACCAGGGTTTTCTTGTTTTTTTTTTTTTTTTTTGGTTTTGGTTTTTCGAGACAGGGTTTCTCTGTATAGCCCTGGCTGTCTTGGAACTCACTCTCTAGACCAGGCTGGCCTAGAACTCAGAAATCCATCTGCCTCTTCCTCCCAAGCGCTGGGATTAAAGGCGTGCGCCATCACTGCCCAGCCCACCAGGGGCATTTATTAGACAGGTGTTAGTTGTCCTGGGACACGCCTCTATCATAGGCTCAGAGAACAAGCTTTACAAGAGTTCCTTCCCTGGAAGAGGCTGTTGTGAAACCAATACCAGAGTTTGGAAGAGCAGAGGGGTTATTTTAGAGTTGTCAGCATCCATTTCAGGGCGGTGTGGGTTGGCTGGCTTTTGGACAGTGTCTTGTCCTCACCTATTTACCATGCCCAACCGGTTGGTCGGCTTCCCTCAACCCTTGCCCAAGAACAGAGGACTTCAGAGAGCTTTCATTAGAGTTTTCAATGGTGTGGGTGTGAGGTGGAAAGGCTGGCCCCAGAATACACCCAGGCTTGGGGCAGAGTCCTAGTTTATGTTACAAAGCTGTTGGCTGTGCTTGCGGTCCCTGTCACACGTCCTGGGTTCTCCTTTCTCACTCAGTCAAGAATTTGTCTTTTTGTTGGCGGATGGAAGCACGTTCAGGGCAGAAATCAGAGCGGAGGAGGCGAGAAAAGTAGATGAGGATCATCATGTCCAGCATGAGTAGGATGGCCAGCAAGAATGTCCCCAGGGTCCTCTGGCCAGCATACTGTAGGAAGAACTTGGTGAGGTAGGCCTGAGGGGCCAGTCGGAAGAGAAAGTACATGACCAAGTTGACATACTTGTTGACCTTGTAGAGGAGGAGATCCTGGGCATTGTTTATCTTCATCATCATCCTTAAGGTGAGGAAGATGTTGCTGACCTCCACCAGTAGTGTTAAGACACCACCACCAACAAATCTTTTCCAAAAGATACCAGAGAAGAAGGCACCCATAGCCTAGGGGGCAAGTGACAGAACAAGGGCACTTGAAAACAGGTCATATCAGAAGCTGAGGAATGCCAACTTACTGCTAAGATTTCTTTGTTCACTAGGATTAGACTTTATTAGACTAGGGTCTAAAGAAATTCCTGGTCTGTTTACCTAGATAGTAGGTAAGCCCAGGCACTCTGCTGGCCCCATGGGGAGTTTAAACATTAAGAAACGCAGGCAACTTAGAAGCCAGACACTGCTGGGTTAAGATGGCCTCCCTCCTCTGGCTCAAAGGGTTGTGAAGATTTTGCCTGTATCATTTCACCGGGTTCGTTCTCCCTTACCATGACATGATGAACAAGGTATTCCCAAGAAGCTCGAGTTTGCCTGCTAACCACGATGTCCACGGTGTCATGGATAAAGTATCCTAGGGGAGGGGTAGGGAAAGAGGAAAAGACTGAACACTTTAAATTATCTTCCAACCTAATCTTAACCTTCTTGGGCACAACCTACCTGCAGAGAAGCAAACAAGCAAATAGCCAGAAACTGACCACGCCATTTCAATCTCCACCAGCATTTCAGGGGTTTGCCATATGCTGGAATAGAGAAAGGGGATGTTCTCGCGGTTGCAGCCTCCCCGAGGACCCTCGCCTCCCCCAACAGTCTTGCCAGTCCCAGGGCGCTCTGGGCGCCTACTATTGGCTGACTGGAGAGTAAGGAGGGACTTGGCCAAAGCCCAGGTACCTTGGGTTTCCCACAGCCGTTCTTGGTTGGGTAGTTTTCCAAACAGGGAATCAGGTGAGATCCTTGGCGTCTGTTCACCCGTGAGTGATGGGAATAGCAACTGAGAGCCCAGTCCGAGCACCCCGCGAAAGATCCCATGGACATCTCATTACCCTGGGTTGTTCACTCACCACAGCAGTGCCCAGATCCCCGATACAATGGAGTGGGTGAAGGAGACGAGTAGGTTGTGCCAACGCCAGGTGCGCAGGGGGTCGGTTTGCACGTGTGCAGGCAGGGGCAGGCGACAGAGCACGCGCCGGAGTGCCCGGAAGGTCAGCGTGGCGCCCAGGAGCAGCGGCCAGGCGGGGTGCAACAGTAGGGGCATGCTGGCCCTCCCTGCCGTCTGTCTGTCCGCCCTTTAAGCCGTCTCCTTCGGCAGTTCTGGGAACACCGTTCTGTCTCTGGCCAGCGCGCCACGATCGTTTCTGCCTCGGGCCGCCAGCCCCACAGTTTCGCGGAGCCCTCAAGGCCCCTTCGCTCCTCCCCGCGCTCCCGGCGAGGCCTCTGCCCGCCCCTGCCGCCCGCGCCCCCGCCCCGCCCCGCCGCCTGCCCCCGCCCCTCGGGCGCCTCTGCCGCGAGGAGGGCGCGAGCCCCGTGTCCCCCAGGGCCCCGCCCGGATCCCGCTGACTTTGAGCGCGAAGGGGCCGTCTCCGCCATCGCTGCCGAGGCACCTCTGTCTGGCGCCTCCGAACATCCGAAGGCGTCCTCAGCCGCCCTCGTGCGTGCGGCCCCACTAGCCCACTTTCCGACTTTCTCCGCCACCACCGGCTCCCACATCCTGAGCGGGTACTGCGAGAACGCTCCTCTTCCAACCCTTTTCAGGGCAGAGCTGGGCGGGATCATCACACAGCCGGGGCTGCTAAACCCTGATCCTTGGAGCTCAGGAGCGCCGCCTCAGACCACGGCTCCGCCCAGACTCGATTCCTCTCTTGGACAGAGATCGACGTGTTTACCTGCCTCTCCCGCGTCCTGCACGAGTGGTGCTTAGGAACTATTGAGTCACCCACCATCACTCCACTTCTCCCCACCATGCTTGGGCTCCTGGAGCATAGCGGTTGTCACAGTCCTCCCTCAGACAGTCCCAACCCTCTTCTGGCTCCTTAGAGGCTGGGGCGGGGAAGGAAGGCTGCAGATTTGCCGAGACAGCTGGGGTGACCCTCTCTCCAGGGCAACGGCTGGAGTAGTTGCGGCTTCTGGCCACTAGGTGTCAGTCTGTCCTCACTGTGATGCGGGATCCAAGCCCGCCTCCACTCAAAAGTAAGGCAGTTGTTCTGCGGAGCGGGATCAGCAGACCGGGAGGAAAAGGAGCAGCCTAGGGCGGTGAAGGGGCGTATGCTTTTGGGAGGTGAAAGTGGACAACGCGGGCAAAAAGTGGGGGCTAGGAGGAAGGTGTTTGAAGAGGGGGATAAAAACCAGAAACCCAAGCTCAGACACCCAGGCACCTAAGCTTTAGGGTGTTTGCTGTCTTCCCCGATGGTTCCAGAGCTACACATTAACTCCCCGTGGGTCTTAAGGGTCACTCAAGGCCCATTCGGTTACTAAGTGATAGCACGACGTAATGTCTTGGGTGAGCATTTTACCCCCCTGTACTCCCTCTTTGCTAACTGGGAAGCCTGTTCACCAGCGGACTCTGGCCTGAGCCAGTGACCGCAGGTTCCCTTCGATCATTCCACGTAGACTAGTTTGGGGCGGGGCGAGGACAAAAAATAAACACCCCTTCTCTCGCTTTCCTCGCCCATTCAGAAATAGGAACGTTAACGCTTAGCCTAAGGACCACCTCCGGAATACTGAAATTTTATTACTCCCTTAGAGCAGTAGGCGTCATGAAGAAGTTAGGATTTAAATTCATCCTGGTCGAAACCCTAACAGTGATTCTAACCAGCCCACTGTTTCTGGACAGAGGCGTAAAACCCTCTCTAGTTTTCCCCCACCGTGACGCTAGAGGTTTTGGGTAGAGGACTGAGTTCCCACCCCCACCCCCACCCCCACACGGCAGCGTTTTGTGCGGGTTCTGAGAAGCCGAGAGCACGGTGCTCAGTAGTTGTTACAACCGAGAGACCACGCCACATACTCTTCAGGTGAATCAGTTTGTCCAACTGGGGTTTTCCCCGTCCCTCCCTCGGCAAACACCAAACAACCCCGCCCCCCGCCCACACAGAGAGGGCTCTCGGTTCGATTTTGGTGGTGGAATCCCTTTATTTTTGAAGTAGTGTCATTCCTCCTGGACAGCGGGGACTGGATCGATCTTCGCTTTCCACTCGCATTAGACCTTTGGAGGGACAATCTTGTTTTTGCGGGGCAACTTAAGTGGGCACCTCATCGCTCCAGTCTACCTATGCCCAACTCACGCGTGTGCAAGGTGGCTGGTACGGTGCTGAGCACTGAGGGACTCGTCGAGAAACCCTGAATGACTATTCTCTGATCCCTCGTTGGGGAAACAGGACTTAGCCTCCAGGTTGGGTTTACAGTCAGAGAAATACGCCGGACTCAACAGACACCCCCGTTTCGCCGGCTCCGCCCTGCAAAAGTTTTACAGCTAGGAGGAGGAGCTCCGGGATGGGAGGGTCCGCGCACGCGCCTCACGGGGGATTCCAGAAGCGTAACTGAGAAATGAGATGGAGAAATACGAGCGGATCCGAGTGGTGGGAAGAGGTGCCTTCGGGTGAGCCTGGGCGCTGGGGAGGAAATGCTAGGGGAGAAAGAAAATAAGGCCCAATTCTGACCGAAAGAGCATGGCCCTGTTGGCTCCGCCCCTAAGCGAGAGCGCGACAGTGGGATGCCCCGCCCAGGCATCCGGTCCTTAGGTCTAGGCGGGAGGCCTCCGCCCACAGCCAAACCACGCCCACCAGACCAGCCTGTGCCCTTGGAAGATAGTTAGTTGTTCTTTGCTTCAACTGATAATGAGCGTGAGCTGCACAGGTCAGACTGCCCGGAGTTTACATTTCTGACCAAAACAGGCGAGGTACTTCCCCTGTAAGAACATAGCCCTTAGGAAGTTGATTCAAACGAACAAGATATTGTTAAAAACGGTTAATGAAGTTTGAGTAGTTATCAACAGCAGGAACTTAAGGAGTCCAGGTGAGCTGGAAGGTCAAGACTTGAAGAAATGGACCGGGCATGGTGGCACACACCTTTAATTCTAGCACTTGGGAGGCAGAGGCAGGCAAAAGTCTGAGTACAAGGCGAACCTGGTCGATAGAGCAAGTTCCGGGCCAGCCAGGGCTACATTGAAAAACTTTGTCTTGATAAAACAACACCAGCAACAACAATAAAACAAAAAAGATCTGAAGAAATGAGGACCAGGCAGAGTCCTTCTGGCAGATAAAATAGCATTTGCAAAGATCCTCACAAGGGGAAATGTATCATTCAAGAAACTGAGGAAAAGACTAGTGTAGTCGGAATGTAGTGAGGAGGTCAGGAATGTGGTTGTTGGAGGGTGGGGACAGATTATGATCTTGTAGACCGGAGAGGCTGAGTTGGTTTAACGTCTAAAAGCAAGAGGGTTTTGTTCCTGTTTGTGCTAGGGATTGAATTCGTGGTATCACAGAACACAAACCAGGTAAGAATTTTAAAACTGAATGGGGTGTGTTGGTCCATACCTGGAATCTCAGCAGGAGTGGAAATTTATGTGCTTCATAGCAAGTTCAAGGTCAGCCTGGGCTCTCTGAGAGTGTGTGTGAGAACAAACAAAGCAAGGGAGTGATCTAACATGACCCAGGTTACAAGGACATTGTCAGATTGGGGCTCAGCCGTAGAGGGCCCTGGATTTAAGTGCCAGCTCGGAAAGGAAACAAAGTGAAGTGTCATTGTGGCTGCTATGTAGAGGTTAGATCTGGTGAGGGCAGCGAAAGGGACTGTTTTAGATGGCTAGGGGACATTGTTTTTAAAAGCTTTATTTTTATGCCCATTAGTGTTTTGCTTGCATGTCTGTCAGTGTAAGGGTGTCAGAAGCCCTGGAACTGGAGTTGCAGACAGTTGTAAGCTGCCATGTGGTTGCTGGGAATTGAGCCTAGGTCCTCTAGAAGAAGAGCAGCCACTAACTATGAGCCATGTCTCCAGCCTCCAGGGGACATTTTTAAAAGATATTCTTGTCATTGCCAGAGGCAACTAAATTATTGACAGTGCTGAAGTTTGAGGTCTTTGCACGGACCTCTTCTCAGAAAAGAATTTCAGAAACCTGGACTCTCAGCTCTCAGAAAAGCTGAGGTTAGGGCATTTAAGACCAATCTAGGAACACAGTGAGAGTGGGCAGTGGTGGCGCATGCCTTTAATCCCAGCACTTGGGAGGCAGAGGCAGGCGGACTTCTGAGTTCGAGGCCAGCCTGGTCTACAGAGTGAGTTCCCTGTCTCGGAAAAAAAAAAGGAACACAGTGAGTTTTCAAGGTCATCCTGTGCTAGTTAGTGACATTCTATTTTGAAATCCTGAAACCAGGAGCTGGAAAGATGGCTCGGTGGTTACAGCACTTGTTCTTGCAGGTGACAGAGTTCTATTCCAAGGATCCATGTGGCAGTTCATAACCATATGACACTCCAGTTCCTGGGGATCCAACACCATCCTCTGGCTTCTGGGCACAAACATGCATACAGGCCCAACATTTATGTATATAAAATAAATGTTTTTAAAAGCCAAACCCCAAATAAAACAAACTGTTTATGAATGCATTGTACATATTTATATATGAAGGCATTTATTTATTTATTTAAAAGATTTATTTGTTTGTTTGTTTATTTATTTTTTGGTTTTTCGAGACAGGGTTTCTCTGTATAGCCCTGGCTGTCCTGGAACTCCCACCACTGCCAGGCTTTATTTATGTATTATATGTAGTACACTGTAGCTGTCTTCAGACACCCCAGAAGAGGGCATCAGATGGTTGTAAGCCATCATGTGGTTGCTGGGATTTGAACTCACGACCTTCAGAAGAGCAGTCAGCACTCTTAACCGATGAACCATCTCTCCAACCCTGAAGAAGGCATTTAAAAAGTAAAATTCCTAGTCTTACATAGGTCACAGGAGGTTAAAACAGTTTTTCCTTTTTAAAACATTTGTTTTTATTTTATGTGTCTGTGGAGATCAGAAGAGAATGTTGGATCCTCTGAAACTGGAGCTGCCATGTGGGTGTGGGAAGCAAACCCAGGTCCTCTGGAAGAGCAGCCAGTATTCTTAACTACTGAGCCATCTCTCCAGCCCAAGTTTTTTTTTTTTTTTTTCAGCCCAAGTTTTATATTTATTATTTTAATTTTGTGTGTGAGTGAGTGGTCAGTGGCACCTGTGGAGGCCAGAAGAGGTCATCAGATCCTTTGAAGCTGGAGTTGCAGGTGGTTTTGAGCCCACTGAATTGGATTCAGAGCTATCTCTCCAGACTATTTTGTTCTTGAGACAGGGCCTTGAACTCCAGATCCTCTTTACCTTCCACCATGCCCAGCTTAAGCATCTAAAGAATATGTGTGTGTGTGTATGTGGGGGAGGGGGGGGTCTGGAGAGATGGTTCAGTGGTTAAGAGCACTGACTGCTCTTCCAGAGGTCCTGAGTTCAATTCCCAGCAACCACATGGTGGCTCACAACCATCTGTAATGGGATCTGATGCCCTCTTCTGGTGTGTCTGAAGACAGTGACAGTGTACTCACATACATAAAATAAATAAAATCTTAAAAAAAAAAAATCTTGAAAAACTAAAAATAAACAAAATAAAATAAAAAGAAGAATAAGAATAAGAATATGTGGCTCTGGGCTGCCCTAATATGTGGCTGGAAGCTTAGCTGGCGCCTGCTCGGTGCTCTGTGTCCCTAGGATTGTGCACCTGTGCCTTCGAAAGGCTGACCAGAAGCTGGTGATCATCAAGCAGATCCCAGTGGAACAGATGACCAAAGAAGAGAGGCAGGCAGCACAGAATGAGTGCCAGGTGCTCAAGCTGCTCAACCACCCCAATGTCATTGAGTACTATGAGAACTTTCTAGAAGACAAGGCCCTCATGATCGCCATGGAATATGCACCAGGTAGGTAGGCCAGATGCTTTGCATCAGCCTAGAGGGGTCTTCCCCATCCAGGACATCATTAGGCAGCTTCTCTTTGCAATAGACTTGGCCAAAGGCCAGAAGTACAGAGTATGGCCATGACAGGCTCCTTGCCCTCTCTGGTTCTAGTGACCTGTTCCATAAAAGCAGTGGGTTGTTCCCATTGTGGTAAAGTCCTGGTCGTGATTAGTTCTTTGGGCCACAGGTGGCACCCTGGCTGAGTTCATCCAGAAGCGCTGCAACTCCCTGCTAGAGGAGGAGACAATCCTTCACTTCTTTGTGCAGATCCTGCTTGCGCTGCATCATGTGCACACACACCTCATCCTGCATCGAGACCTCAAGACCCAGAACATCCTTCTTGACAAACACCGCATGGTTGTCAAGATCGGTGACTTTGGCATCTCTAAGATCCTAAGCAGCAAGAGCAAGGCCTACACGGTGCCTACATGTGCAGGGGACACTGGGGGGCCCTGATAGCTGAGGCTTGCCCTACATTCCTGTCTCGTCCTCTTCCCTCAGTCCCTGTCTACATGGTCCTGAAGAGGAAGCCCCAAGGCCTGCTTTGAGAAGCTATCCCCAAATGAGTCTGTGGCTAGAGCCTTTGCTCCTCTCTTCCCAGGGCTGTAATACAGGCTTCCCTCCTACAGGTGGTGGGTACTCCATGCTACATCTCCCCTGAGCTGTGTGAGGGCAAGCCCTACAACCAGAAGAGTGACATCTGGGCTCTGGGCTGTGTCTTATATGAGCTGGCCAGCCTCAAGAGGGCCTTTGAGGCTGCAGTGAGTACAAACACCACTAAGGGATCGGAACTCTAGCTCCTTTGCCATATCTCTGACCACTTGTGTGTTCCTTCTCTTGAGGCTGGCTGAGTCATGTCAGTCTCTATACCTGTTGGTGGGTTACCCTAGGCTAGGACCTCTCAACATCTTGCTCAGCTCAGCCTATGGTAAGGCTTGAGTCCTGCTTTAGCCTGAGAATTTCTGAGAGTATGGATGTGGTCCCTGACTCTTCCATGAGATTATAGACATTCCCAAGAGTAAGCCTGGGATTTCTTAAAGCCCCCAGGGATTCCGAGGACATAGCTGAAGCCTCTGTATCAGACTAGGAAGTTCTGAAAGCAGTGTTAGGCCCTCCTGCTGTTCTGCTTTTTAAAAATTTTTATGTATATTAGTACTCTATCTGCATGTACCCCTACAGACCAGAAGAGGGCATCAGATCACTTTATAGATGGTTGTGAGCCACCATGTGGTTGCTGGGAATTGAACTCCGGACCTCTGGAAAAGCAGCCAGTGCTCATAACTGCTGAGCCATCTCTCCAGCCCCCTCCCGGGACCTCTCCCCTCCCGCCCCTTCTGCCTTTTCTAATGAGGCTGCTGTGTCCTGGGAGTAGACCTGTTTTTATTCTATCATTGGAGGAACTACCTCAGAGCCCAGCCCAGCTCTATGGCCATCCCCACATGTGATTTCACAGAACTTGCCAGCCCTGGTGCTGAAGATCATGAGCGGCACCTTTGCACCCATCTCTGACCGGTACAGCCCTGAGCTACGCCAGCTTGTCCTGAGTCTGCTCAGCCTGGAACCTGCACAGCGGCCACCCCTCAGCCACATCATGGCGCAACCTCTCTGCATCCGGGCCCTACTCAACATCCACACCGATGTGGGCAGCGTCCGCATGCGGAGGCCTGTGAAGGGAGATGGGGGCAGGCACCCAGTGGGAACATAGGTTTAGAGAGCTGACCGATCATAATGTGTAGTCACGTAGGACTGTCAGAAATAAGCCTTTGTCCTGAGGCCCCTCTGTATTCTGCAGGGCAGAGAAGTCCCTGACCCCAGGACCACCTATGGCTTCTGGCAGTACAGGGAGCAGGGCCACCAGTGCCCGATGCACGGGTGAGTTTGGGACTAGCGGCTAGAGCTCTGTGGACTCCCTACCATTTCCACTAGTTTAACTGGCCTCAAACTCTGACCTCGCAGGTGTTCCCCGGGGACCTGTGAGACCGGCCATCCCACCACCACTGTCTTCGGTCTACGCTTGGGGTGGTGGCCTTAGCACTCCCCTGAGGTTGCCAATGCTCAACACAGAGGTGGTCCAGGTGGTCGCAGGACGCACGCAGAAGGCTGGTGTTACACGTTCTGGACGCCTCATCCTGTGGGAGGTGAGCAGGTTGGTAGTGGCCTTGGACTGGTGAGGGTGGGAGCCCAGAAGTGGAGTTGGGGTCTTCAGGAGTTACCCACTCCTCTGCAGGCCCCACCCCTGGGAGCTGGAGGCGGCACACTTCTTCCAGGGGCAGTGGAGATGCCTCAGCCCCAGTTCGTCTCTCGTTTCCTGGAGGGCCAGTCAGGTGTGACCATCAAGCATGTGGCCTGTGGGGACCTGTTCACAGCTTGCTTGACAGGTAAGCTTGCCGAGGAGTGCTCTGTACGGACAGTAGGAAGGAAGCCAGACAGTGCAACTTCTCTTATCTCAAATTGGTCAATTAATATTTCTCTCTCCTAAAAGTTTACTCTTTCTATCTAGTAGTGGCTGCAATCTGCTGACTTCAATGCCTTTTACTGGCATAATAGGCCTGGTAGTAAACATGGTATAGTATCCCCATTTGATAGATGGGGAAAATAAAGCTCTCACTAGTTCAAAATTACACACTATAAGGGACCACCTATGTCTGCCCCCCCTCCTGCCCTTCAGCCCCTTTACAATATTTCAGTATGGGCACCCCCCACCCCATCCCAATACTGGAGATTGAACATAGGACCTTGTCCATCATGGGCAAGCTTTCTACTACTGAGTCACAACCATCTCAAGCTTTTTTTGTTTAAAGATAAGGTCTTGCCAGGTAGTAGTTTTGGCTGGCCTGGAACTTTAGAGATCTGCCTGCTTCTGCCTCCTAAGTGCTGGGATTAAAGACATGCACACCAGGCTTTGTTTTAACTTGTTTTGAGGCAGTGTTTCACTAAGTTTGACCAGTCAGACTTATAATTCTCCCTCAAACTGAGTAGCTTCAGTAACATGCTGGTGCCACCAGACCAGACATCTGATCCCAGTTTTATCTCCCCCCTCCAACCTGTAAGTGAACCACACTACCCAAAATGCCCTCTTCCTCTCTTGTCTCTCACTGCCCTCCTCCCCAGACCGAGGCATCATCATGACCTTTGGCAGCGGCAGCAACGGGTGTTTAGGTCACGGCAACCTGACTGACATCAGCCAGGTGGGTGTTCCATGTACCCTGGAAAGGCAGGGAGCCCTCTTCTGAGAGCCAATAGCAGATTGTGGGGAGAGGAGTTCCCAGGAGCCACATGTTCCACTAGCTCCCAGGCTGCACCTGCTCTGGGTCAGATCAGGGGAAGTACAGGAAGCTTCCCCAGTGGCTTCCCACCTGTTGCTATGTCTGCGCACTGTGCCTGCGTGTGGTTGGAATTAAAGAGACAGTTACCTTCTGAGAATTTGCAGCCTCCAACTTCCGGCTTGCCGGGGAGGGGGCAAGTCCTTCACTTTTTTCTCTCTTTCTCTCTCTCTAGCCCACCATTGTAGAAGCCCTGCTGGGCTACGAGATGGTGCAGGTGGCTTGTGGGGCCTCTCATGTGCTGGCCCTGTCTGCAGATGGAGAGCTATTCGCTTGGGGTCGAGGAGATGGTGGTAAGCCCACTCAGCGCCCAGCTCCGGCTTTCTCCATCATGCCTTGTTCCTTTCCATACCTGTCTTCCTCTCCATGGCCCATTCTTTCTTTCCTCTTTTTTTTCCTTCTCGAATTCTATCCATTCACTGAATGAACCATTATTTCATACTTTATTAGTACTCAGATAAGATGAGTGAGGTGTTGCCACATGGAATGTGCTTATCTTTTCTGGCAGTGCTAGGAGTCAGACTTTACACACGGTAAGTACAAGCTTTATCAGTGACCTGTCCCCTTGGCCTACCCGGCTAGGTATAGAAACTGGTGATGTCATAGATGGCTTCCTATCCTGGAGGACTCAAGTGTGTTATGGGGGAATCTAGAGGATACCAGAGACTATAGCAAAGCTTAACACTGTGGAATTAAAGGGGGCAGTTGTCAACCTGGGGAGGTGGTGGCATCTGGATAGAGTCTTTTTTTTTTTTTAATTTTTTTTGGTTTTTTGAGACAGGGTTTCTCTGTGTAGCCCTGGCTGTCCTGGAACTCACTCTGTAGACCAGGCTGGCCTCGAACTCAGAAATCCACCTGCCTCTGCCTCTCAAGTGCTGGGATTAAAGGCGGGCGCCACCACTGCCCGGCTAGGGTCTTTCATTTTTATGAGATGGGGGTCTCACCTGCAACTTGGTGTCTTGCTTTTGAGTGTTGGGATTTTTAATTTTTTTTGAGACAGACACTTGCTTTATAGCTTCAGCTAGCCTGGAAGTCACTCTGTAGCCCAGGCTTGCCTCACATTCGTGGCCTTCTGTGTCAGCGTCCTGAGTGCTGTGGTTGATTAGAGATGTGCTTCATCACAGCCAGCTGCTGAGCTGCTGTTGGAATTATGAGCAGGGTTTTGAATGACTTTGACCAGCAGTGAGGCCTAGGAAAAGCATTTCAGGCTGAGAACAGCTTTCATCCACCCTGTTTTCATTCTCGAAGCTCAAACTCATCCTGTTTTGCTTTATTTTGTTGTTGTAGGTAGGCTGGGACTAGGCACCAGGGAGTCCCATAACCGCCCTCAGCAGGTGCCTGTGGCCCCAGGACAGGAAGCTCAGAGAGTTGTCTGTGGTATTGACTCTTCCATGATCCTCACCTCGACAGGCAGGGTCCTGGCCTGTGGAAGTAACAGGTGAATAGAAGCATCAAAGTGCTAGGCCTGCCTCCCTGCCCTCATTGGATGCAAAGTATTTCAGTGCTTATTGCCTTCCTCTTTCCAAGGTTCAGAGCCTTAGGATTTGTCTCCTGGAGCTGTAGATCCCTGCAATCCCTGCAGAGACTCCCTGCAGTGGGAGAAAGGCAGGCAGCTGATACAAACTTCTGGCTTCTGGCTTCTTAGGTTCAACAAGCTAGGCTTGGACCACCTATCCCTGGACGAGGAGCCTGTTCCCCACCAGCAAGTGGAGGAGGCGCTGAGCTTCACACCACTGGGCTCTGCACCTCTGGACCAGGAGCCCCTGCTATGTGTGGACCTTGGCACTGCTCATTCAGCTGCCGTGACTGGTGAGTAGGACCCAGGCATGGGAAGCCTTCAGGGGATTCGCCCAGCTTCCTCCAGACTTCTGTTTAACTGCCTTTTCCTTTCTTGTCATCCCATCTCTACAGCTTCCGGGGACTGCTATACTTTTGGCAGCAATCAACATGGGCAATTGGGCACTAGTTCCCGCCGGGCCAGCAGGGCGCCCTGTCGGGTCCAAGGCCTAGAGGGCATCAAGATGGTGATGGTGGCCTGTGGGGATGCCTTCACTGTAGCCATTGGGGCAGGTGAGGGTGGGCAGGATGAGGGTGGACCAAGGCAGGAATATGATGGGTTATACTCAGTACCTTCCTTGGGAGTTGTTCTTGCTGTATTCATCTGCTTGCTTAGGTTATGCCCTACTCTTTGGAATTCTTGGCAGAGGGGGAAGTGTATTCTTGGGGCAAAGGAGCCCGAGGCCGACTGGGAAGGAGGGATGAGGATGCTGGGCTCCCCAGGCCAGTGCAGCTGGATGAGACTCATCCTTACATGGTGACTTCAGTGTCCTGCTGCCATGGGAACACTCTTCTGGCTGTTCGATGTGAGTTTTCTTTTTCTATCTCACCCACACCACTAGAGTGAACCAAACTCCCCTCTACTCCCTACTCCATCTCCCATAGTTACAACTCAAATTACCCATCCAAAGCAATCTTCTGCCCCCAGAAAATGAAAACAGAACCTGTGGGAAATGGGAAGGGGATGTGTGTAAAGCGCTGTGCCTCCTGCCTCAGCGAGCGATGGCTCCATCTATGGCTCGCCACACCTGATGTGAATTCTTGCTTCTAATGCTTCGTGGGTTCAGTTGATATTAAAACTCCCCTTTCTGGCCTGGCAAATGGGTTCTGGCTTCAGGGCCCAATGAAATCAAAGGGGGCTGATGCTTGCTGTAGGCATTGCCTCCAGAAAGGCTGCAGGAGCTTCTCTTTGATACTCTCCAGCAGTCACAGATGAACCAGTCCCCCCCTGAGGCAACAGGATTATCCACGAGACCACCTCTGAGTGTTCTGAAAAATGCAGGTGCCTGAGTAATGACTGTTTTCAGCGTCTGGGATTGTGTCATCAATGGGGGAGAAAGGCCAGTGAAGTCTACTCTGTTCCCCCAAGTCCCTGTCCTCAAACTCCTTGTTTTTCGAGATAGGGTTTCTCTGTGTAGCCCTGGCTGTCCTGGAACTCACTCTGTAGACCAGGCTGGCCTCAAACTCAGAAATCCACCTGCCTCTGCCTCCCAAGTGCTGGGATTAAAGGCGTGCGCCACCACTGCCCGGCTAAACTCCTTGTCTTATTAAGTATCTCCACGCTCCAGTCTGGCAGGAATCAACAGAAGGATGGCCTTCAATGCACAGGCTAAAAAAGCACCTTCCTCCAACCACGCCAGCCCAGTTAGAAAGTAAGTCCCTGACAGTGTCTTGGAGACTGATGCCATGCTTTGGAGTAGGGCAAGCCAGGGCTTGTTTGGACTGGCCATTAGGCCAGCCTTATCTCTGCATAGCTTGCAGCTGATAGGTTGGAGGGAGTCCCCTTTTCTGTCTTATCCTGAGGCAAGGGTTTGCACAACCTCTGAGAGGGCACCCCTCCCCACACACTCACCTCTCAGGGAGGGAGTGCTGGAGCTATTTTTTGTTTGCTGAGAGATACTGCTGAAGGTTGCCCTCACCCCAGACCTAGACTGAGGAGAAAGGTAGCAGGCCAAAGCCGACCAATTTCTCAAAGGTTTAAAAGTAGCACCAATAAAAATATCAAATGCCTACTTGGCATATGGTCTCTTTAGGGATGGGTGGAAGTGGCCGCTAGACACCCCAAGACTGGGTTGGGCCCGACTGTGGTTGCAGGGCAGCGGCCAGGAGGAATGTGGGCGCAGCCAGAGGCCTGAGGCTGGGGCCGAGGTTCCGCTGGCCCAGCGCCCAGCCCAGTTTCCTTGCTCCAGCCGGGTTTACTGGGATCCTGTTGCCAGGCTTCGCTGCCTAGCACCTGGAAGCTAGGGCCACGGGTCCCTGAGTGGCGCGTGGCGCAGGAGACCTTAAGGTGGCCTCTAAAGAGTCAAGTCTTTGTGGTACGACCTGATAGGCACCATCACAACGCAAGGGGACCCGCTTCTGGAAGAATCTCAGCCACACTCGCAGTTACAGCAAGAAAGAGAAGCCTGATTTAACTTTCGAAGCGAGGGCAGAGTCCTGAGTGCCTTGGCATTCTAAGGGGCTGTGGAGTGGGCGGGGCGCGCGGGCGGGCTCTAGGACCATGGGGATGCGGCTCCGCCCCCTCTTCCGGCGGGCGGGGTTGCGGACCCGGGCCGGTCTCGGCCGCCAGTCGGCGCCGCCCGCAGCCGGGAAACGCGGCCCGAGCGTGGCGCGGGCTGTGGGGCCGCCGCGTGCCCGGCCCCGCTCGCCCGTGCCCGCCGCCAGCCCGCCATGCCCGGCTTCGACTACAAGTTCCTGGAGAAGCCCAAGCGGCGGCTGCTGTGCCCACTGTGCGGGAAACCCATGCGCGAACCTGTGCAGGTGTCTACTTGCGGCCACCGATTCTGCGACACCTGCCTGCAGGAGTTCCTCAGGTGCGATCCTGGGGCGGTGGGCCTCGGCTGGCGGTGCAGGGGTGAGGGCAGTGCATGGGGACGGGCTCGGGCCGGAGACACGTCGCGCCTTTGTCTGCGAGGCCGCCCGGTGACCTCAGGAGCGCCCACCATGATGTCAAGGGGCGGCAGTGACGTCAGGGCCCTGGGGAGGACTTTACGCACCCAAGCGTAGGGTCTTGGGTCCTACCTGCCCAGCTCCAGGTAGGAAGAACTGCCTCTTCACGCGCTGGCGAAGGGAAAGACGTCCTTCCTGACCCGTGGCCGGCCCTTCCCCCCCACCTGAGAGCCCGAGCGGCCACAGTCTTGAACTTTGAATCCTTTAGGGAAGGGAAGGACAAAGCCTCCCTCTCCCGCGCGGCGCTCAAGCCTCTGGAGTTTTCACCTGTCCAACCTCTTCTTTTTCTTCCTGATGATGAGAGCGGCCGCTATTGTTCTCCCATTTCACAGAGATTCAAAAAAAAGGCTGCGATTTGCCTAGGGTCACACGATTGAAGTCTTAGCTGGGAATCCAGCCCGGGCTGCGTGTGGCCAAGCAGTAGAGGTTGGACTATGACTTGCAGCCCTCCCCGCCTCCCTTGGGGTCTTGAGTACGATGGATGGTTGGTACACCGGCGACCCGGGTTGGTACTGAATGCCCTATGCCCCCTCAGGATCAGGGCCTGCCTTGCCGCCTCAGGCATCAGTCACATTTCTAGGTATCCTGGGCGGTCTTGAGTCTCCTGCCACTGAGGGCTGCGTGTTGGAGGGGAGATCGGGGAGCCCCAACGCCCGTGGAGGTCGTGCTCTAGAGCACAAGGAAGGCTGGTTCTGCCGCGGTCCCGCGAGGGGAACTGTCTGGGAAAGCAATGTGGGACTTCTGCCCCAGTGCTTCGTCCCCACTGTCTTCCGAAGCTGCTGGCTGGCGGAAATCTCAGCAGGCCCTTTGTTTTTTGTTCCTAGCAGCCGCGGGCTCCTGCTCTCACATATGCTCTTGCTCAAGCTGCTGTGGTACCCCCTCCTCCCTTCTTTTCTCCCTCCTCCCTCTGGCCCTCCTCCCTGCAATGTACACACTTAACTCCTCTACAGACACACGGGCCCATTGTCTTCTCAGCTCCCTTCCTGGCCCTCTGGTTTCCAGATGAGGCCAGCTGAGCCAGCCCCCTCCTCCAGCTGACCCACCCTTACTGCCTTGGGGAAGGAGCCAGGAGGGGTCTGTCAGGCCTTGTTCCTTCCTTCACCTCCTTCTCAGTCCCTTCGCCGCTGCTTCTGCCCCTCCTCCTCCCGGAAATCCCCTCTTCCTCTCCCACTGCCCCCTCCCCCATCCTGTCTTCTCCCCTGGGCATGGGCCTCCACTGCTCAGCCAGGAGCTGCCTCTGCCTTCTCCCCTCCCCCATGATCGAGTTGTGTTTAGTGGCTTCTGGAGGAAAGAGGTGATTGAGCAGACTCTGCCCCCCACTATCACCTCTACCCTACAAGTTAGGTTGTCCATAGCCTTGGCCAAACCTTTTGTCCTGGCTGGGCCCCAAGCTGCAGGGCTAGCCGTTGCCTAAAGCCTAGGGACTTGCCTTAGTCCCCTTGCTGTCTTCCAAACCACTGGGTCAGCACATTCCAGAAGCAGCCAAGTGGACCCCCTCCCCCTTGGCCCACCCCTCTTTCCCGACTCCTGCTGCAGCTGGCTATTACTCAGGTTGAACCGGGAAGGCTGCTTGCCCTATGGCTATCAGGGACATGGCCAGTAGTGTGGGACCAAGGAGAGGTGCCAGGATGGACTGGGATATGGACTGCCCAGGCTCTGGAAAGTGCTTTTACAACAGGGCTGCCCGTAGTTTCTGCTTCCACCTTGAGGCCTGCCTGCCTGCTGCCTACCTGACTCAGATCTGCCAGGAATGCCATGCCTGGGGGCTTTCAGGCTTGCTGGGTGAGCCTTTTCCTTGCCTGGGCCATGGCAGTCATGTGTGACAGGTCTTGTTGGGGTCAGTTGAGGCATACTGGCAGGAAGAAGCATGCCACCAGGCTCTATGGGTGTTAATATCTGGGTGGAGATGGGAGAAGGGGGTTAGGACAGCTGACAGGTGTTAGGGTCACCAAGTTTCAGGAGCTTTGCCTGTGGCTAAAACCTGAGTTACCACTGAGTTACCACAGACAGACATACCCAGGTGCTGTTTCACTAGGGAGCCTCTGATTGGTGTTTTGCACTCCCCCCCACCCCCATCTTCTGAATAGGGACATTCTAACCCTTCTCAGAGGCAAGTGGTGAAGGCCAGGTGGAAGTGTGAGGAATGGGTGGAGGGAACAAAGGGCCAGGGGCCTTGCTATTCCTTCCCACTGCTTTAGGAGACACACCCTCAAAGAGGAGAAGGGATAGCATAAAGTGGCCTCAAGATGACCTTAGCCTTGGTTCTAGGCCTGGCACCATTATGGAGACTGGGTAGCCTTGGCACTTAATCCAAGCCCATCCCTGTATACCCTCCCATCAGCTTTCAGAATAGCCAATGAAAATCATCCTGGGGGAAAGGGGTGGCAGGCTGCCTGTTTCTTTCAAGTCCAGCTGCTGTCCTGGGGGGAGGGGATGCCAGCTGCCACCTGTTGGGAAAGTGTTGCCCAAGGCAGCTGTGTCTGTCTGCACTGGACCTAGAATATCATTTGTGGGTAGTCTAGTACCCTTGAAAAGTGGGTCCATTCTAACTTCTCCCTTTGTCTCAGCAATGGCAGGTTAGGAAGGCCTGGCAAAGGAGGGAGGCTACCCTGATTGAGGGGGTGAGGCCCAGGGCTTGAGGAGCCTTAACCTGCCTTCTTTCCTTTCAGTGAAGGAGTCTTCAAATGCCCTGAGGACCAGCTTCCTCTGGACTATGCCAAGGTGAGTCCATACTGCTAGGTTGGAAGCCCAGGTTCACAGTATATAGGCTATTGCCCTTGCTGGGGGCTGGAGCTCTTGGCAGCCAGTAGGCACAGGGCCAGTGTCGGCCCCAAGCCTCATGATCTCGTGCCCCCATAAAGGTAGCCTGTTCTTTCCCACCAGGCCAGTTTGCAAACGAAGGCTGTGTTTGCCCTGGGGGGGGGGGCAAGGCACAATGCCCAGCCTGTAGGGGTGCACAGAGCTGCTCTGTGCCCATAAAAAGTGCTCCATCCTCTTCCTGTGGCTGGGGGCCAGGACCCCTCCACTAAGAGGAAGGAAGCAGAAAGGGGGTTACCTTACGACTGAGCAAGCTGATGGCCTGTTTCCCTAAAGGGAGCATGTTCCTATGTAGCCATGTTGGGGGCTTTAGGTTCCAAGTCAGAGTAGATACTGTCTACTATGTCCTTGATCTGAGGGCACAGAGAAATGGTCTGAGAGGTCTTTGATCAAGAAGCTATTACTGAGCCGGGCAGTGGTGGTGCACGCCTTTAATCCCAGCACTTGGGAGGCAGAGGCAGGTAGATTTCTGAGTTCGAGGCCAGCCTGGTCTACAGAGTGAGTTCCAGGACAGCCAGGGCTACACAGAGAAACCCTGTCTTGAAAGACCAAAAAAAAAAAAAAAAAAAAAAAAAAGAAGAAGCTATTACTGGCTTATAGGCACAGCCAGCTCAGTTGAGAATTGGGGTGGATAGCAACTACAGCAGGCTCTGATCCTTGCTGACTCCACCATTCTCTGCTCACAGATCTACCCAGACCCGGAGCTGGAGGTCCAGGTGCTAGGCTTGGCTATACGCTGCATCCACAGTGAGGAGGGCTGCCGCTGGAGCGGGCCACTTCGTCATCTACAGGTGAGGCTCAGATGGGGAGCTAGGACTAACCCTTCCTTTCTTGGCAGATACTGATTGTTGTCTGTCCCACCAGGGCCACTTGAACACTTGCAGCTTCAATGTAGTCCCCTGCCCGAATCGTTGCCCGGCCAAGCTGAGCCGGCGTGACCTGCCCGCCCACCTGCAGCACGACTGCCCTAAGCGACGCCTCAAGTGTGAATTTTGTGGCTGTGACTTTAGTGGGGAGGCCTACGAGGTAGATGGGTGCAGGCTGACGGTGGAGGGAGGGTGTGGCACCTGGGAGCCCAGGCATCCCATCCCCTAACTTACCCCTGTGGTGATTTCAGAGTCATGAGGGCGTGTGCCCCCAAGAGAGTGTGTACTGTGAAAACAAGTGTGGGGCCCGCATGATGAGGCGACTGTTGGCCCAGCACGCCACTTCTGAGTGCCCCAAGCGCACCCAGCCCTGTGCCTACTGTACCAAGGAGTTTGTTTATGATACCATCCAGGTGAGGCCCTTGCTGACCTGTAGGCTGTGAGACTGGGTACCAGGGAGTCAGGGTACTGACTACTCTGCTTCTGTCTCTGGTCCTAGAGCCACCAGTACCAGTGCCCACGTCTGCCTGTTCCCTGCCCCAACCAATGTGGAGTGGGCACGGTGGCTCGGGAGGACCTGCCCACCCATCTGAAGGATAGCTGCAGCACTGCCTTCGTGCTCTGCCCTTTCAAAGAGTCTGGTTGCAAGCATAGGGTGAGATGCCTCTTCTTCCTCAGCCCCTTTAGCCCTTGACGTCCTAGACAGAGCATCAGTTTGCTGGCACAGTTGAGGCCTTGATAGGTCCTGCTAGTCAACTCCCGCTTATTCCCAGCACCCTCTGCCATTGTCCTGTTCCATGGAACTGGGTGCCTGCTACTCCTACCTGCTTCATTCCCTTGGGCCTTCCTCTTTTGGTAACTTTTTCCTTCTCCCGTGGCTTTGGGTTTTGCCAACAGTGCCCTAAGCTGGCAATGGGACGTCACGTGGAGGAGAGTGTAAAGCCACATCTGGCTATGATGTGTGCTCTGGTGAGCCGGCAGCGGCAAGAGCTGCAGGAGCTGCGGAGAGAGCTCGAAGAGCTATCCATAGGCAGTGATGGAGTGCTTATCTGGAAGATTGGCAGCTATGGGCGTCGTCTACAAGAGGCCAAGGCCAAGCCTAACCTGGAGTGCTTCAGCCCAGCCTTCTATACACATAAGTACGGTTACAAGCTGCAGGTGTCTGCGTTCCTTAACGGCAATGGCAGTGGTGAGGGCACACATCTCTCCATCTACATCCGAGTGTTGCCAGGCGCCTTTGACAATCTCCTTGAGTGGCCCTTTGCCCGACGGGTCACCTTCTCCCTGCTGGATCAGAGTGACCCAGGTTTGGCTAAGCCACAGCATGTCACTGAGACCTTCCACCCTGATCCAAACTGGAAGAACTTCCAGAAGCCCGGCACTTGGCGAGGCTCCCTGGATGAGAGTTCTTTGGGCTTTGGCTACCCCAAATTCATTTCTCATCAGGACATTCGAAAGCGAAATTATGTGCGGGATGATGCAGTTTTCATCCGTGCCTCTGTGGAACTGCCCCGGAAGATCCTCAGCTGAGAGTAGAGCCTTTGGCTTCAAGTGGGAAGGGAGGTGGGACAAGATCTCAGGCACTGGCTGAAACCGGATAGGGGGCCGGACCTCCTTTCAGCTTCTTTTGCCTAGGTTAGCCCACTTTCCCTACCCCCACCACCATCATCTGTACCCCTCAGGTGCCTCCAATTGGTGCTTCAGCCCTGGCCCCTGGGGGGAGCAGGTCTCGGGGTTATCAAGGGCTGGAAATGTGATCCCAGGGCCTGTCTCCCCTCCTGGGCAGGGCAGACATGCCTTGGTGCCAGCCACATTCTACCTGGACTGAGGTGCCTGCTCAGGTGCTATGTCCCAAGAGCCATAGTGGGGGTGGGAGGTATTGGCAAAGGGAGGGGTAGTTATAAGAATCTGCCTTGAGATTAACTTCTCTTTCCATTCACCCAGTGGTGCCCTCTCTGGTTATTTATTTCTCTAGTACTAGGAGGGCACAGCAGGGGAACTCTGATTTTTAATAAATCCTGGATTGTATTTATTAACTTGATTGCAGCCTGTCTCCTCCCAGTAGGTTAGGGCTCTGGGAGGCTGGGCCCAACAGGAGAAGGGGTGAACTGTTCTGCTTGCAGCCGCACCTCTGGTGGACGATGTGGGAATTGCAGGAAACTTTGGAAGTGTCACCTGCCCTCTGGTGGTTCAATAGACAGATGCAGGAACCACTTAAACTGGCATCTCCAGTCCATACCTCACCAAAGACAAGTGCTCTGCGTAGGTGGGTCTGTCTGTATCAGTTACCATGTGCATATGTGTGTGTAGGCCAAAGATCAATATCAGGTGTCTTCCTCAGTTACACTCCGCCTTTTTGAGACAGAGCAAAAATCCTGGAGTTCACTGATTCCACAAGACTAATGAGCTCCAAAGATCTTCCCTTGACTGACCTAGCAGCCTGGGTGGTACAGGGGTGCATTGCCACCCAGTTTTTTATTCTGAGGCCATCTTTATAGCCTGAGGTCATGTGGCCAAGAGTGAAGTAGCTCTTCCCGGTTAGAGGACGTGGGCCTTCATGAAGAGTTGATGAGGCTGCATGTGCCTGGCAGATTAAGGACTGACGGAATGAATAGTACTCCAGGAGTAAAAGGGGCCTTCAAGATGTACGCTTAAGATTTTCTCACCTGTAATTTCACTTGCTTTTTGTGCAGTTTTGAATGGTTGCTCCCGACTACATACATTTCACCAGTCAACTAAGAATAGAAGCAAATTGACTTCTTCAGTTTGGGGCAAGGCCTGGATTTCTGTGTCTATCCCCCCCCCATGCATGCCAGACTCAACTACATGCTCAAACTCTGAATTCTTTACTAGTAGGCGTATAGCTCCCACTAATTTTGGCAATAAATTTGGACTTGCTTTTGGCAAGTTTCTTAGCTTTGTGGGGTTAACTACACTTATTAATGGTAAAATGAATTCTGCTCAACTACTGGTCTTGGAATGTAATCATGACAGGAGGTAATTTTTTTTTTTTTTTTTTTTTTTTTTGAGACAGGGTTTCTCTGTGTAGCCCTGGCTGTCCTGGAACTCACTCTGTAGACCAGGCTGGCCTCGAACTCAGAAATCCGCCTGCCTTTGCCTCCCAAGTGCTGGGATTAAAGGCATGCACCACCACTGCCCAGCAACAGGAGGTAATTAACATGAAGTGTCTTTATCTTATGGCCTGAAAAGGGCCTTGAGGAAGACAAGTCACTAGGTGAGGGTTGCTTAGCTCTCACTAGTCTGGTATTTTTTTCTATCCACTCACCAGGGAGACCATGGAACCTTAGCTGAGAAAGACAAAATGATCCCCACCATACAAATAATGGTAGACACAACCTGCTGCTGGCAGGGAATGGGTCAAACTTAGAGGATATCTGAAACTGGACAACTTGGATTAAAGCCGGCAACTCTGCTGATAAGACAATTGTATGACTGAAAGGTGTAACACCTTGCAGTTGACACTTTGCTGGCCCAGTCCCTCATTTCAGCTGTAGTCATAAGCATTGTAGAATTCAGGGCACACCAGAGCATGGAGTGGACTCAGCTCTGTCCAGGAATACTGCAGACAGCTGGCCTCTGACATTGGGTACACTGAAGGCTACATGTGCATTGTGCTTGCTAGACATAAGGGGAGGGAAGCAGATCCCTTTAAGAGGGCGTGGACAAGTGAAGGGGGCTTTGATCCCAAGTATCTTCCCACCTGCTGACTAACTGAATACCCCTACCCCACTCCCATCAGAGTCCTAACATTCCACTTAGGAGCAGTGCGCGCCATCCTGAGGGGGTGAGCAGCACTTGTTACTTCTGTCATAAGTAATTCCCCTGCTACAAGTGGGAGCGAGGTTTGTATTTGTTGGAGGGCTTAATGGGAAAAAGACACCTACTTACGATTGATGGCTCTTGGAGTTAAAGGCAGGACCCTTTGGGCCTCCACTGAGGCACCAATTTCTAGCTGGGCCCTAACTAGGGCTTGACTGAACTGCATAGAACCAGTCCTAGTGTGGGGCTCTAAATTGGGGAGGGCATTTGAGGGGTGCATAGGCTATTGCCACGGCCAAATCTAAATGCAATGCTACGCAGATTGTCCAGAAAGCCCCTAACACCTCGAGCACTCACATTAAACGAATAGGACGTCAAAAAAGAGGGTTGTTTTTTTTTTTTTACTGCTTTATAATAATCTTTAAAAAAAAAAAAAAAAATCCACCATGCCCATAAACCACCACAGGTAAGGTGAAGAGATGTGGAGAGTTGGGGAATCCAGGTTTTCCTTTGGGGTGGCATGGGATTTGAGGCAAGGAACATAGATATGAGGCCCGGCTTGGACCCTTATTGCTGGTTGGGGATTGGCTGGGCTGGGCTGGGGAATGGGTTGAACTAGGAAACATCTTACACCAAAGCTGGGGGCAGTCATTTGTAGGGTAAGGGAATCACAGTACATTTTCCATGCAGACTAGAGGCGAGGGTGAGGTGCGAAAGCCCCTAAGTTGGTGTTTGGTCCAGTTTCCTACAGTGGCAGCCCCCTATCAGGGAGAATTTGGGGTCACAATGTGAGGTTGGAGGTCAAGTAGGGTCACAGGAGAGTAGAGCTCCTCAGGTGGCTAGCTGAGGAGCTCTGGGTGAGGTGGCCAACACCCCGGAGGAGGTATTGCACTGGGAGATGAGGGACTTGGGGACAGGACAGTAATACCAGTGTTCAGACAGCAAGGAAACAATAAATTAGGACTTCATGTTGCTATCATTTGGCATAACACACTTAGGCGGTTTTCCTTTTTTTTTTTTTTTTTTTTTTTTTCTTTTAAATATAAGGCAACTTGCCAACACATAATTTAAAAACTGGTCTTCAGTCACATTGCTTCAGATCACTACAGAGTTTCTGGCTAAGGAACAGTGAGAATAAGCCCCAGACCTTCAGTTATCAGCTCATGTTCCCCAAAGGCGAGAAAAGGCGAGGGCTTATTATTACTATTACTTTCAAAGCCCAACTGTGCAACAGAAGACAGGTGCAAAAACTTACAACAAAACAGTCTAACGTTACAGAGAAGTGTTGAATTTCTAGACAACTAATTGTCACTTGGGAATGAGACACATTGGTCCTGGAACAGGTGGAAGATGCTTTTGAATGGGTGAGGGACAAGGGGCTGTTCCCAATGTAAGCCCCTCTGCAGCGGTCAGAACCACGGGTGTTTAGTGGAGGAATTGAAAGGGCTTAAGGCTTTGTGTTTTTCCTTTTGTTCTTCATTAAACTGAAGGGCTGCAAAACTTTGGGGGTGTCTGTACCTGTGGGGCACTCTTACACAACGCTCCTCAGACCCACTCATTCATACAGAAACATGACACTAAAACTTACAGTGTGGACCAATAATTCTCAGCCAGTGTAGAGAACCAAATGTATTTTTAAACTTTTTTCTTTCAAACGTTTTTGGTGTTTTTAATTCCAAACTCTAATGTGATCATCCTTTACCTATAACTAATTCTTCAAGTAAGGTAGTTTTTGTTTTGTTTTTCTTAAGAGGGAGGGGAGGCAGGGATGAGGACAGCAGTTGAGTTTGGACAGAGGCAACGGTGACAGAGGTCCTGGGAATGCCAGATGGCCACTGCATTTCTCTGGAAGGAGAGTCAAGAACCAAGATGCCAATGCAATGGTTTTCTCTGAGTCGCAAGGCTTTGGCAAGGACAAGTGCAGTGGCTTGGGAGCAACAGAAACGAAACACCAAGCCTTGAGGGATGGGAGCAGCTGGGACTGTGTTTGATTTGACTTCTTTGGGGGAATAAGGAATTAGCTTCCAGAGCACTTAGGACATCTGGTTTCTTAGTCCCAGACTGAGAAGCCTAACTTATGGGCCTAGGCCACTCCCCTCAGTCATAACTCGGACCCCCCCAAAAAACAGAGGTTCAGCAAAAGATGGCAAGGGTCGGAAGTGGTCAGGGTGGAGACTGCCTGATAGGCAGGTGCCGAGAGGACAGGGTTAGGTTCTAACAGAAAACCAAGAGTTGCTAGAGGGAAGGATAAAGGACCTTCTTCTGCCCCAATCGACCCCGCCAAGTTCCCTTCCTTAGATGACATCTCAGGATGATCACACTGGAGCAGTGAAGCTTTGAAACTATCCAGTTACTTAGAAGTTAAGACTAAACCTAGAAGGGCAATGTGTGATGTTGCCTGAGGAGAGCGTCCCGGCTCCCTATCTATACCCTGGGTGCTGAATATGAAGACTTCGACTCTCTGTGGGATCGGGGGCTCGGGTGCCAGGAGCTCGGTGGGCCTTGCTCAACATGGCCAGGCTCTGTTCTCGGAAGCAGGCCTGCTGGAAATCCCCACTCAGGTAATCCACCGTTTGCATCAAGCTGTTCTGGCTTGCCACTGGACCACCCCCAGTCCCTGCTCGGTAGTGGGCCCCAGGAGCTGCCCCACAGTCATGGGGTGCACCTGTGGGCTGCCCACCATGGAACGGCATGGCGAGGTCCTGAGACCCCGAGCTGTCGCTATTGGGAGTTGGTAGAATGTTGTTCCACAGGGGTTGGAAGTAGTGACCATTGGGGTAGGCCAGTGGGGCTGGTAGGCTGTTGACTGGTGGGGATGGGGTCGGCTTCTCCAGAGGTGGCTTCAGATGGAAGGACTGTGCCAGGCAGAGTTCCTGCGGGTAGGCAGGGGCCTTGCCCACAAAACCAGGCCCTGCCAACTCACGTCCTGCTGTATGTTTGCCTGTCAGGCCAGGGGCTGGTGTCCCACCGGCCTCGCTGCACATCTGTTGTAGATGGGCCAGCTGGTGCTGGTTCCAGGTAACTGGCTTGAGGTCGCTAGGGTAGCCAGTGGGGGCGCGAGAGATGCCTGTGGGCAGGTTGACAGGACCTGCGGCAGGCAGTGCGGCTGTGGCCGCATGGGTGTGCTCCATGGGATTGACCACACATGAAGGCATTGGTGTGGGGACACTGTGGGTCGACACCCGGGTACTTGCATTGATGAGCAGACTGCGACTAATAGGGCTGGGATTGGCGATCTGGCCCTCACACACTGAGGTAGTGCTGATGCCTGCCCTCGTCTGGCAAAACTGGTTGATCTGGTGCACAATGCTGCTCAGGTCCGGGGGCTGGCTGTGTTGCAGGGTGGCCGCCATTGAAAGGGGGATAGTTGAGGTAGACACGGTCACATTCGGGGGTGCATCTGACTCTGGCATCTTCCGGCCTCCATGCAGCAAGGGGTTAGGGGGGTGCTGGAGACCCTGGTGAGTCAGGGCCTGAGGGTGGACCAAGCCCTGGGTTTGGACCATCGGCTGAGGGTGGCCCAGGCCCTGAGGCTGCTGGAGGCTCTGAGGGTGAGACAGTGCCTGTGGTGGTGGTATACCCTGAGGGTGTTGCAGTGTCTGGGGAGGGGCATGGGCCAGGGTCTGTGCATGCTGCAGGGCCTGCTGGCGGGCCAGAGCCTGGGCCTGTGGGTGGGCTAAAGTGCTGGGTGCCACAGTAGCATAGGGTGCCACTGGGGGGTTCATGATGGCCTCAGGGAGTAACCGAGCTCGGGTGCCGTCAAAGTCCTTGAGTATGCTTTTGGCTGGCACTTTGACAATGGCAAGCAGGCCTGCCTTGGTGGCAGCCTGAGTCGGGTAGGGGCTGTAGCGCTGGGCTGATGTGTCGAGGCCGTTCACAGTACGACGAACGTGTTTCCGCTGGGGAACCTTCACACTGTTGGGGAAGATTTTTATAGTCAGTGGGTTGTTTGCGACCTTCTTAGCATACGCGTCCAATTCGGCTGGGGTGGGATAGTGAGCAGTTCTCATTTTCTGTGTAGTGTCCCCTAGAGAGAGAAAGAGAGAAAGAGAGAGAGAGAGGGAAGGAGAGCAGAGAGGAGGGGAGCTCATCAGTGCCAAGCCAACCAGCCTTTCTAGAATCCCCTGCTGAAACCATGGGGAGAGTAGGAGGCTGTCATCTATAGCCTTTATTCTAGGTAAAGCCATAGTCCCCATAATCACAAGCATAGCTGACACTCACTGGATACGCAAACTAGGCCAGACCTGGGACTGCAAGACAGGCTACCTCAGTGATCCTCACTACTACTGCAGGAGGCAGGCCCACTGAGAGCCTGTCTCTACAAATCAGGGTGGAAAAGTAATGTTCCAAGTCTCTAGAGCACAGCCACTTCTCACAGACATCACCAAGAGTTCTTCAGGATAAGGCTCCAAGTTCCTACCCGCCCGGACAGTGCGGGGTTAAAAAGTTTTAAGCAGAACTGCCTATCAGTGCCCTCCTCAGTCATTCATGACACTGGTAAAGGGGGACATTCTGAGTCCCTATGCAGGCAGACACTGAGCCTGCAGTGGCTAGTGGGGCAGCTGGGGTGCCATGACCATGGATGGACAGCCCCATCTGGCACAGAGAACAAGATGCTTTCTCAGGAGAGAGGGAGGAAGCTGCCAACTCTCCCACTCACAAGTTCACTTCTGTTTACAGTTTACTGGGGGCCTGACTGGTTGTAGATCAAAAGGCTTTATTTCTTTGCCTGTGTGGAGGACAGCAGGGAGGGACTGAGAAGAAGATTCAGACCATCTCTAAGTCCTAGGTGCCAAACACAATCTGTATTTGGTCCATGGCAACTGTCACTTTCCAAAAAGGAGAAGGAAAGATCTGCCTTCCTTTGGATACTGTACCCACTCAATGTGCTTCATTAATGTTAACAGTCTCCTTGTTCTCATCTCCGGGCTCCTCCCGTCAGGGGACTCCAGCGGATGCTGGGTTTCCAATCCAAAAGAAAAAATTTTCCCTAACGAGAGCTCTTTAAGGATGCCAGACTCCCTCCTTAGGGACCTCTGCTGCTTTCTTCTTTCAGAGACGGGGGTCTACCCTGAGCACACACAAAAAGAACTTAATCAACACTTGCTGAATGAGTAAGTATATACACTGCCCAAAGCAGAGGAAAGTGGCTTGGCACAGAGCCTGGGCTCAGCTGGCCGACTCCCTCCCTGCTTCCTCCCTTGGCAGAAAGAAGCCAGGAAAGACCAAGGGCTAGTCTGTTGAGTGCCCAGCTGGTAGCTTTGGTTGGCCTTCACCCAAAGGAGACTCCATTCAGAGTCATGTCACTGGGCATCAATTGAGCAGAAGCAGACTTAGGGGAGCATGTTAGAAGAACTGGGGGGAAACTGCTGTTCTCTGAAGCAGGAAAAGACAAAGTTCAAGTCTAGGAGAAACAAGTATGTGGTCCCATGCTCAAAAAGCAGACCAGAGCTAAGGATGTACCCAGCTCTGGCTATGTTTTCATCTTAGCCTAAACACCGTTCAATTTATCTTGACATCAACTAAGACATTTAGAAGAAAAGGTTCCCAGAAACCTTCTGAACAACACAACTTTAAAAGCCACCCAAATCATCTATTTGGCAATTGTTAATGTTAGCAGCAGCCGGGAAAGAGGCACAGGGCCCTACAACATCACTAACAGTGGCCTGGAGAATCACTCTCTTCTTACAGATCTTTACTCAGGCAAACCCAGGATTCCTGGTTTCACCACAGAAGAGAATTTCAGGACAAGTGAGTATGACGCAGAGTTATCAGGTTTATTAAAAAATTACAATATAGATTTTAAAAATAAGGGTTGGAGAGGGGAAAGGCACCCAGGAAGATAAGAAGTAGCTGAGCATAAGAACAGACTTTTCCAAGGCAAGTTCTCCCAAGGCACATTTACAATGGGCACACACACCATCCTAAGTCACAGTATTTAGAATGTGTAATTCACTACAAGGTTTAAAGATTGAAGAATTTTGTTTTATGTCTCAATGTAAAAAATTCTTTTACTATCATTTTGGCCAGTAGTGGTGCATGCTTTTAATTCCATCTCTCAGGGAGCAGAGGCAGGTGGATCACTTTGAGTTCAAGGCTAGCCTGATCTACAGAGAAAGTTGCCAGCCAGGACTAAATAGGGATTGGTCTAAAAAACAAACAAATGAACAAACTTTTAAAACGTGTTTTATGTATGAGTGTTTTGCCGCCATGGCTGTAAGTGCTTTTGGAGGCCAGAAGAGGGCGTTGAATTTCCTGGAATTGGAGTATGGACCACTGTGAGTCACCACGTGTGTGCTGGGAATTGAACCCAGGTCCTCTGGAAGAGCAGCCAATGCTCTTAACTGCTGATCTTTCTCTCTAGCTCCATCAATATACATAAGTTGTTTTTTTTGTTTGTTTTTTAAGAATTTTCGGGGCTGGAGAGATGGCTCAGTGGTTAAGAGCGCCGACTGCTCTTCCAAAGGTCATGAGTTCAAATCCCAGCAACCACATGGTGGCTCACAACCATCCGTAATGAGATCTGATGCCCTCTTCTGGGGTGTCTGAAGACAGCTACAGTGTACTTACATATAATAAATAAATAAAAAAAAAAAAAAGAATTTTCGTGCCAGGCAGTGGTGGCAAATGCCTTTAGTCCCAGTGCTTGGGAGGCAGAGGCAGGTGGATTTATGAGTTCGAGGCCAGCCTGGTCTACAGAGTGAGTTCAGGTCAGCCAGGGCTACATAGAGAAACCCTGTCTCCAAAAAACCAAAAAAAAAAAAAAAAAAAAGAATTTTCTTTTGTAAATAAAGATGTAAGGTAGATTTTTGAGTACTTTTTGCATCTGGGAAAGTGAAAAACCTGTCTTTAGGAAAATGTATGCTGCCTCACTAGGCAGTCTGAGCTTCACTGATGGAGTCAGGAAAGACAGAAGAGGTTCCTGGGTAAACAGCCTTTTTCCCTTCCTGTCTCTATTCACATTTTCTACTATTCTATTCTACTTCATCAAAACTTACAGAGCAGGCAGAGTTCTAGACCAGCATGGTCTACAGAGAGTTCCAGGACGAAATAGGGACCCTGCCTAAAAAAAAAAACCAAAACCAAAACCAAAATCCCAACAACTAACACAGACTTTTCTCTATTTTATTACCTATTATTGTTTATCTTGAGTGTATAACTGTATGTGAATGGCATGGAGGGGTGTCAGAGCACAATTCTCTCCTGCCACCTCTATGTAGGGTCTGGGGCTTGAACCCAGGTAGCTAAGCTTGCATGGCGTGTACCTTACTTAATCAGCCATGTCAAGAGTGCCCCACCCTGTTATGTTTTTGGAATCAACACCTCATTGGATAGCAGGGCTGTCCTTGAAATGGCAGAGGTCTTCCCGGCTCAGCCATCTCAGGGTCAGAATTCCAGGTGTAAGCCACTGTGCTCAGCTTCCTCGACAAGCCCACCTCACTGTGCTCAGCTTCCTCGACAAGCCCACCCTCACTGCTTCACGTGTGTCTCCTTTTCTCTTTTTTTTTGATTTTTCGAGACAGGGCTTCTCTGTGTAGCCCTGGCTGTCCTGGAACTCACTCTGTAGACCAGGCTGGCCTCGAACTCAGAAATCCGCCTGCCTCTGTCTCCCCAGTGCTGGGGTTAAAGGCGTGTGCCACCACTGCCCAGCGTCTCCTTTTCTCCTAACGTTCACGCTCACATCTCATTTAAAGTCTTCATGGGTCTAGGGCTGCACTTGGTTAATAAGGTTCTGATTTGGATCCCCGGAATGCATTAACCGGCCATGATCGTGTATACCTATGATTCCAGAACTTGGGGGATAGGAGCAAGAAGAATCAGAAATTCAAGGTCACCCTTGACCTCAAAGAGAACTAAGGGCCAGCTTGGGATACGGGACACTCTATTCTCTTTTCCTTTTTTTTTTTTTTTCCTGAGACAGGGTTTCTCTGTGTAGCCCAAACTCAATCTGTAGACCAGGCTGGCCTCAAACACAGAGATCTACCTGCTCTTGAGTGCTTGGAATAAAGGCACGTGCCATCACCACTCAGCTATGACACTCTAAATGAACGAATCAACTGGAACCTGTGTGCGTGCGTTTGTGTGCGTGCGTTTGTGTGCGTGCGTTTGTGTGTGTGCATGTGTATCTGTGAGAGTGCATGCGTGAGGCCAAATGACACCAGCTACCTTCAAATCACTCCTCTACTTTATTCTTCCTCGTGTTTAAAAAAAAATCAGTTTTTTGAGAATTTTGTATAGTTATTTTGATCAAATTCATGCCTTCCCCTACAGATCCAATCCTTACTGCCATATTTGAGACAGGGTCTGGAGCTCACTGACTCCAAAAGACTAGCCAGCTAGTAAGCCTCACAGATCCTTGTCTCTGCCCGGCTGGGCCTGGCTTTCCTTGGGAACTGGGGAGCCAAATCCAGGTCCTCCTGGTGGCAAATGAGCTATCCTCTTGGCTCTTAAAACCTTCCTTAGTAACCTCTAACTTTGCCTCATTTTAACTAGTTCTGAAATTCTTTTCTGTTGCTTTGCAGCTTAGTTGAAAAAAAAAAAAAAGAAAAAAGAAAAAAAGTGCACTCAGGAGGCAGAGGCAAGAGATTCCCTGAGTTCAAAGCCAGCCTGGTCTACAGAGTGAGTTCCAGGACAGCCAGGGCTACACAGAGAAACCCTGTCTTGAAAAAACAAAACAAAACAAAACAAAAAAACAACAAAACAAGAGGATAAAAGGAAGGAAGGGAGGGAGGGAAGAAAAGAAGAAAGAAAGAGACAGATCGACAGACAGACAGTGAGTCCCACGTCCAAACTGGCTGGGTTGTGTTATTTCATATCTATAATACCACTAGGAGGCAGAAGCAGAAGGACAGCCTTGAGTTCTAGGCCAGCCTGGGCTACAGAGTGAGATCCAGTCTTAAAGAACTCAAACCAACCTGTGGTCAGGGCCTGAGTACCCACGAGGCTACTACAGCAGTAGCAGTAGTAGCAGCAGCAGTAGTGCACAGGCTACAAGAGTAGTAGTGCCCTGCTGCAGATACCCTGCAGAGTGCCTGACCTGGCAGACACTCCACATCTGACAAGGGCTTACTTAGTGCAGGACTGCCCAAAGGAACAACTGATTCTGCTGAACAACAGGAGTTGAAAGTGCCGGGTTTGGCTGGGCGGTGGTGGCACACGCTTTTAATCCTAGCACTTGGGAGGCAGAGGCAGGCGGATTTCTGAGTTCGAGGCCAGCCTGGTCTACAGAGTGAGTTCCAGGACAACCAGGGCTACACAGAGAAATCCTGTCTCGAAAAACCAAAAGAAAGTGCCGGGTTTGAGTTCACATAGGAACTAAATCAGATCTGCTTCTGAGTTCTTCTCTGTCTAATCTCTCCGGGTTGAGATCTTTACTTGACAGCCAAGTAGAAGACCTGATATGGGAAGTGGCTTGTTGAATAAAAGTTCTAAGTTTACAGTGAGCATCCGTTCTCAGGTTTTTTTCCTAGTATGGCAAGACGACAGGTTGAAGTATGCTTCTACTGATGTGACAGTGAACAGAGCAGCTGAATTAGAAGAGTGAATGAATGTGGGGGGGGGGTGTTGTGGGGGAGAGCCCCGAGAGTGGCACGCTGAACACAGGTGCCCCCTTACTCCAGGATGTGCCACCACTCGCTCTCCATACTAGATTAAGCATGACCATTGGGGCAGGGGATTCCCCCAACTAACACCTATTTTTTTCTTCTTTTCCCTTTTTCTGGGTCTTGTGAACTTCGTGCTGACTCTGAAATCCTGATGCTACTGCCTGTACTGCCTATGCCCTCATGATCAGATTTATATTTGATATTTTGAAACAGGGTTCCACAAAGCAGACCAGGCTAGTCTTGAACATCTAACTCTTTTGCCATGGCTTACATTTCAGAGGCATGCTACTATGTCCAGCTTCCTATTTGGATTTTGGAGACAGGATCTCACTATGTAGCTCTGCATAGGCTTATTCATGGTCTTCCTGTTTTAGCAACAAGTGTTAGGATTTAGGTGTGCGCCATCATGCTCGGCCATCTGTTATGTATCCTTACGGCAACTCTCCCAATACATGGGCTCTCTGGCACCTTATTTCCTAACAAATTCCTCTAACCACAGACAATAGATCTTTCAGTTTTGTCTGAAAAAGAAAAGCTTATTTGAATAGCTAGGATGGGTTTAATATGGACACGGGGCAGTGTAGAGAACTGAGAATCTGCGGCTAAAAAAAAGATTTGTATCTAGAGTCAAACTCTGGCTCCATCATTTAACAAGTGAAGACTCAGTGTGATTCCTCACTTGTCAACAGAAATGAAACCTGCTTTCATGTTATAAAATTACTAATATTAAGAGGCTCAAACAGGAAAAATGTGGTATGAACATGAATCACAGCTATTTATAGTTATTTCAGGAAAAGCAGGTTTGACAGAGTCTGCCCAGTCAGAACAAAGAAACTGATCAAGGAAGCAGCAAATGTGGGACCCCTGACCTTAAGCTGGAGCGCCGAATGTGACAGAAAACACTGTTGTCTAGTCAGAGAATGGGGGTGGGGTGGGGTTTCAAAATCCAGCTTCCTCTAGAGGTCTCGCTGGTTATCCTTTTGTTTTGAGAAGTGATGGAAACTTGGAATCTACAGGTAGGTTTGGGAGTCTGATCAGAGTGAGTTTTGGTCCAGCAATGGATAGTCATTGACATATACAAGCTTCGTGTGTAGAAGAAACAAGGAGTGGGATACGGTGACTCACACTGTACTCTGTGCTGTAGTGGCTGAGGTGGGATCATTATAAGAGCGACGCTCTGTCGTCTCTTAAAACCAAAACAAAACAAAAACAAACAAAAAAAAAAGGCAAGAGCTTCCCATGTAGAATTACTGAATGGGGACAGTGAGGCCCGGCAGGTACAGCTCTGATTGTGTATGCAAGCCTGGAAACTTAACTTAGATTCTGGGAGCTCAGGGGGCACATGCACACACACGACAGGCCACAGAGGCACAAGCCTGTAGTCGCCTTACTGGGGGTCAGGGAAGATAGAGCACTGGAGCCCAGGAGTTTAAGACCATCTTGGGCAACATAATTATGCTCAAATTCAACAAACCAGACCAAACAAATATTGTACATATAAAAATTTAACACAGTACCTAACACACAGTGAGCATTGGCATAAGCAGTTACTGAATTTATCTAGTCTCTGGGTCAATTTACAACTGCCATGCTTTTCCAATAGGGGGCATGCCACTATTGGAACAAAAAGTAATTTCAGTGTTTGTTCCAGGCTCTCCCAAGGCTCTGAATGCAGAAGGTAATAACTGTCAACTAAAAGATACATTAGGAAAGATGGCTGAGGGGATAAGATCACCCGCTGTTCTCCAGAGGACCCAGGTTCGATTCCCAGCACCTGCTCACGACCATGTCACTCTAGTTCCAGGGGAGCCAATGCCCCCTTCTGGCCTCTGTGGGCATCAAGCACACAAGTGCTACATAGATATGCAGGCAAAACACCCACACACAGCAAATTAAGAAAAAAGGAGTATGCTAGCTGGGTATGGTAATGTACACTTATAATCCCAACCCTTTCAGAGGTAGCTGAATCTTGAATTCAAGGTCTTTTTTGGTTACAGAGTTCAAGGATAGCCTGGGACACATAAGACTCAGTCTCAAAAAACCCAACCCCTTCCCCCCAAATCCACAAAAAAAACCAACACAACAAAAAGAACCTGTGATTATTTCAGTCATCACACAGTGACTATTTTGATGAGCCACTACTTTACCCGTGATGCTGAGCCAGGAAAGTGATCAGGGCTTTGGGGTTAAGAAAGAAAAAATTTCAAAATCACATTTCCTGGTAAAAGATAGGCCAAGAGAAAATCAAATTTATAAGCAGAGTTCTTAAATAGCTGAAGATTCTCCAAGCAAGGGACACCATGGCATATTCTAAGCCGACAGCTACCTAATCAAGCATGGCCTCCAGCAGCTACAGATCCAATCGAAGCTGAGATGTCCAGGGTTTGTTTTGGTTTTGAGACAGAGTCTTCGATTGGAGTCCAAGATGGTCTTAAACTAGAAATTCTCCTGCACTGGCCTGTCAAGCACTGGGGTTACAGGAATGCACCCCCATGCTGGGCAGCTTGTCCTTTGGTGTCATCTCATGGTATGCCTCCAAGTGTATTTCCTCCCAGCTGTGTTCTCAGAAGCCAGGACTAGGGCACAGCCAAGCACGCCTGGGATGCTTACCGAACTTACAACTTTACTGCCCACTCACCACTCTGACAAACAGGGCTGGGGTGCAGCTCTGTACCTGAGTGCTTTTTAAGAATTTGTAAAGCCTTAGGCTGGACTCCATCACAAAGAGATAAAGAATGGGACAAAGAAAAGCAGCTTTGAGAAAGCCAGTCCAGCAGGGCCTATGTACAGAGTCAGACAATCATGAAAAGGAGCTGGTCACCCTCAGTGGACAAATTCTTAACTAGTGAAGGTGAGTTTTCGGCTCCTACAATAAAGTAATGGTTGTTTGTTGTTGTTGAGTTCTTAAACAGTACTTTTATAAGTGTGGGCATTTTGCCTTGCATGTATGTCTGTGCACCATTTTGTGCCTAGTGCCAGAGGAGGGTAACCCAAATCCTGTGAAACTGAGTTACAGTTGCAAGCTGCCATGTCAGTGCTAAGAATCAAACCTGGGTCCTTGGAGAGAACAGTCAATGTTCTTAACCACTGCATCCTCTCTTCAGCCCCACTGTTTGTTGTTTGGATCTGCAGACCAGGCTGGCCTTGAACTCAAGAGATCCACCTGCCTCTGCCTCCCAAGTGCTGAGAATAAAAGCATGCACAGCTATGCCTGGCTAGCCCCACTGTTTTTTGATACTGGGTTTCACATATCCCAAGCTGACCATGAACTTCTAATCTTGCTTCTATCTTCCAACTGCTAAGATTACAGGTCTGTGCCAATATGTCTGTCGTATTCAGTGGTGGAATCAAACCCAGGGCTTTGTGCCAACTAAGCACACACGCAATCAAACTGAGCTATATCCTCAGCTCCAATTTTATTTTTACTTTTTTGTTATTGTTTTTCTAGACAGGGTTTCTCAGTGTAACCAGTCCTGGCTGTCCTGGACTTGTTTGTAGGCCAGGCTGGCCTCAAACTCAACTCAAACAGAGATCTACCTGTCTCTGCTTCCTGAGTGCTGGGATTAAAGGCATATGCCACCACTGCCCAGCTGCCTTCTCTCTCTCTCTCTCTCTCTCTCTCTCTCTCTCTCTCTCTCTCTCTCTCTGTATGCGTGTGTGTGAGAGAGAGACAGAGATAGAGACAGAGAGACAGACAGGGTCTCATTCTGTGGTCATCACCAGTCAGGAACTTGCTATGTAGACCAGGCTGGCCTCAAACTCAGATATTCACCTACTTCTACCTCCCAAAAATCTGAGATTAAAGTTGTGTGCCACCATGCGCAGCTCTATTTTTATTTATTTATTTTTATTTTTGTCTTTTCAAGACAGGATTTCCCTGTGTAGCCTTGGTTGTTCTGAAACTCAAGAGATTCGCCTGCTTCTACATCCAGAGTGCTGGGAACAAAGACGTGCATTGCCACTACCCAGCTTCTATTTTTATTTTTATACAGGGTCCAAGAGCTAAGCTGCCTAGGATGGCCTTGAACTTGTGATCCTCCTGCCTCAGCTTTCCAAGTAGCTGGCTTTACAGGCCTATACTACTACACCCATTAAGACTACACTATTTTAAACTGCTGATAGTCTCACAGCAAACCATTCATGAATCCCTTGCCAAGTGCAGATGTAGTGTGCTTTTGTAGAAAATTCTATTAACATGAAACTACACTAGTCAGTTCTTATGTTGTCTATGGCTGCCTTTGATCAATGGAAGAGCTGAGTAGATGCAACAGACTGTTGTCCACAATACTAAAAATAATGGCTTTACAAATCTGGCACTTTCAGAAAAAGTTTGCTAACAGCTGCCATGAAGGATTCGGGTAGAGTGCAGAAGTGGTGAAGGGAAGCCCCACTGCCTCACCCACTGCCTCTTTTTGCTCTAAAAGGTTTATTCCAATTCAGGGCTGCTGTTACATTTAGACACTATACCTGCAATAGTGAGTGAGCATTAAAGAGTTATTTTCCTTGTATTTCATGTACTGCAGGGACAGAAATAGGGGTCTAAGATCAGTAGGAACTATAATGCTCCCATTTAATGCAAAAATCAGTATAGTAATCTGACAGTTCTTAGAGGCTCAGTCAGATGGGAAGAACACTGGTGACAAATACTCCTGGAGAACCTGAGCCATGGGGGCAAAAGCTTCCTCACTTTTGTGAGCCAGTCATACTGGCTCAAAGGGCAGACAGCAGCACCCAGGACTGTCTGTTTCCATGGAGTGTATTCAGAGATCAAAAAATCACCAACAGTGTAAATAGCTATTTCAGGGACACAAAAGTGAGCTGGACAATGAGTTTCATTTAGCTCTTCACAGGGTTCAAAGAGAAACTCTCCTTTGAAGGGTCCTCTGACATACATCTGCTAAAGCTCTTGTAGCTTTGCTGAGCAACAGAAAGCTGCCAGGAACAGGTTAGTTCACACACACTGGTGAGGAGTTCTCTGACCACCAAAGTATCTCATGCTACTGACAGATGGGGCCTTTGTAGCTGCTGTCCTGCCTCTCAGCTCATGAACACCTTGGAAATACCAAGATTCACGGTCCATGCACCACAGACGTGATGCGGCAGCCCTCACATAGGACAGCACAGGGTCACACGCCCTCCCTGCAATCGCGGTTACTTACATTTCTGAAGTCCAGTGTTCATCTGCGTGTGAGAAAGAAGCTGAAAGGACAGGTCACCTGGCCCTGGCAGACAGGCTAGCATGGCAGACCAGCATCAGCACGTGAAGCAGTGGCTCACACTGTAATGAACAACGGAACAGAACAAGGTCAGAGAACACAGGGCAGCTCCTTCACGGAAGGGACAGGGGCTGTCGATACGAGCAGCGGAGGGCCAAGTATGGGCAGGTGAGTAAATTAATTAAGAATTTCTGTCTGAGCAGCAATTCACTCCCAACTATTAATATAGCAAAAATGATATTGCAGCCAGTACATGTGTGGGTGGGAGAAATGAAAATTGGCAAATATCTGTTCACATAAATAATTAGAAAACACAGCCAAACTTGTGAAGCTTCTGCACACAGGGGACTTGAGGGCTAAGCTCAGTCTGCAGTCCTTACTGGGGGTCAGGGCAGTCATGCACTTCTAGAAACACAGCACAGGATCTGCAGACACCTATGCCAGACCTCTGACTCATGTTTTGAGTCGGTTGTTTTGTGCAATGAAGCCCAAACTGAGTCTCAAACTGGTGATCCTTCTGCCTCAGCTTCCTGAGTGCAGAGATTACAGGCATATCATGTGCGCAAAGCAGTCTAGGACAAACAACAACTGCCAAAGAAAGTCCTGCCCTCCCCACCCCCACTCCAAGGGTCTTCAAGACAGGGCTTCTCTGTGCAGCCCTGGCTGTCCTGGAAACTCACTCTGCAGACCAGGCTAGCCTCCAACTCAGAGATACACCTGCCTCTGAGTGCTGGGATTAAAGGCGTGCACCATCGTGCTTAGCAGCAAATTCTACTTATGAATTCTGAGGAAGCCTTCTTTCCAACTATCTGTTATACGGTTAAACTTATTATTATTTTTTTTTAAAATACAGGGTTTCTCTGTGTAGCCCTGGCTGTCCTGGAACTCACTCTGTAGACCAGGCTGGCCTCGAACTCAGAAATCCACCTGCCTCTGCCTCCCGAGTGCTGGGATTAAAGGCATGTGCCACCACTGCCCGGCGGTTAAACTTATTGTACCCTAACAGGGGGACACTGCTGTTGGAGTGAGGTAAGAAGCAACAGGCCACTGCCAGCACTCCTTGGCCAGATGACCTGTATAATGTCAAGATAGTGTGGCTTTATTCTGCGGTGCTTATCAACAAGATGTACATAATAGCCCAGTAGTCCTGCTGCAGTGAAGGGAGCCCTGCCAAGTCTTCCTGGTGCACCAGGAATAAATTTTTCTCAAATAAGTAGACTATGATAAAAATACATGTACTTCCTCCCCAATACTGCAGAACCTATTAATCAAGGTGGACATTACAGCTTCAGCTCACAAGAAAGAGCAGGGCTGGCTCAAACACCAATAGAGACCACAAAGCTCAGCATCCACAGAGGGTTCCCAAGAGGAGGACCACCCTGGTGCTGACGAGGAGCACCTGAAAGAGGCTGCTTACACTGTGTCGAAGACAGCAGCTATGGAAAGAACTGAGATCCAATGGTTCAGTGAATTAGGAGTGGTCCCAGAGTTCTGGTACAGGCTCGACCTTCATGACTCTTCCTCCAGTGGACGTTCAAAAGAACAAAGACAGCGTGCCAGCTGTAGCACCTCAAGAAATAAAAGTCTCTTGCTGGAGTCAAAGGACTGAGATATTGTTTACACCCTTCCCCCTTATGAATGCTGGGCTCTTTTCCTTATGACCCTATTTCCAAGAAAAAGGAAAGGAACAGAGTCCTGGGTCACTGTGTCAGTGGTGAGCCCCGTGAGTATAAAGAAAAGCTGCTTTCCTGTTCTCCTCCCATGGTTCCTTGACATGGAGTCTTGCAATGTGGCTCTGACTGGTCTGGAGCTCTCTGTGAAGACCAGGCTGGCCTCAAACTTCTGGGAATTAATTCTCTCTTGCCTCTAGCTCCTGGATGCTATAAGTCCTAGGTTGGCCTCAAACTCAGAGATCTGCCTGCCTCAGCCACCTTAGTGCTGAGATTAACAGCATGGTCACCATACACCTCATCTCACATTTTTGATGAAAAGGAAGTATTGGCAAAGAATTTAATTTTGGGCGAGCCTTTAGTGCCCCCCCCCCCAACTCCATAAAGTCCAGCGTTTAGCTTCCCACACAACTTAGCTTCCCTCACCAGTCCTTGAGTTACCACAACCGATTCTCAGCCTCCACTTCTTTTTTTTTTTTTTTTTTTTTCCCGAGACAGGGTTTCTCTGTGTAGCGCTGGCTGTCCTGGAACTCACTCTGTAGACCAGGCTGGCCTCGAACTCATAAATCCACCTGCCTCTGCCTCCCAAGTGCTGGGATTAAAGGCGTGCGCCACCACTGCCGGCTCAACCTCCACTTCTAAAAAGAATCCTCCCCTAGTCTCTACTCAGGATGTGTTTACCAGAAACCCTGGTGGGAAGAACAGCTAGGCAAGTTAATAGCAACCTGGGACAATCTCTGCTGTAGATCTCGGATGCTGTCTAACGGCAACCTTAGCTTTTAGGTTTGTGGAAATTAGGGGCCTGCTAAGAATACCTTCCAAACGTTTTATCTGTGGGTCACAAAAGATGTTGGCCCAAAGTGGTTATCAGAGGGACTACAGATAGCCCAACATTATTGTGGCCCTGGATCTGCAACATGACTCTCCATAATGAGGCACTTCCGTTCACGTCCATTTCTGTGCAGCCTGGAGTTATAAGCTGATTTTTAGGTTTCCTTCTGAGTTCAGGGTAGAAAAGTAAGGGGTCCTTGAGCAAGGCAGGGCAGAATATTGCTTAGGTGTGGCACATAATAAGTACAATCTGTGGGGAGCTCTGTTATACTCAGAGTGACAATTACCTGTTGACCAAACTGTTTCTTGTCATGCAGCTGACTAAATTTGAGTAATTTGGTAATGTTATAACTTCTGCCATCTCTGGTACTATTGGTACCCAGCACACTGTTTTCAGGGTTTTTATGGGGTTTTTATTGTTACTACTGGTGGTGGTGGTGGTAGTTTAGTAGAATATTTAGGCAGAGTGTCTACTGTGGATTTAAGCACCTGGGGCTGAACACAGAGACGCATGTACCAGGGGCACGGAAGCACCAGCTCTCCTTAGCTTAGGTTTTTATTTGTGGTTTCGTCCCATGACCCCTCCTCCACCCTGAGCCTTTATTATTGCTGTTGAGGCTTTTAACATAGTCAAAGTTGCCTTGAATTCATGGCTCTCCTGACAGCCTCTAGGGGCTGGGATCACAGTGTTGTCTGAAAAAGAGAGATATCATCTACACTGCACATCTATACTAAAGATTCTGCAGATGGACTGACTTCCTCATTGTGGAGAGTTGGAATGCTGCAGATCCCGTCTGACAACATACTGGACTTTCTTTAGTCCCTCTCATAAACATTTTATTGCAAAGCTTTGTTAACTTGTTTACCCAATTTCCCCGCAATGTTTTCCATGAAAGCATTGACTATGGCTGTCTTCTGCTATGTGACCATGAAGTTTATGCAACCATTTCTACTATGGAACATGCCACTTGGGATAATCGGAGTCCCTGTCCATGTTCACCCATGCTGAACTCAGGACAAATTATCTCTGTAGAGCTGTATTTTAACAATGTTCACATTGGACTGATTTTGTTGAGATTGAGATTGTAGATTGCTACAAACCATGTTTGTGCTGGTGCTAAACACATAAAGTTTGAAGAGATTTGGAAGTCCACTGTGTGTGTGTGTGTGTGTGTGTGAGAGAGAGAGAGAGAGAGAGAGAGAGAGAGAGAGAGAGAGAGAGAAGTGGAAATGGGAGAGAGAGAGAGAGAGAAGTGGGGATGGGCGACAGATTGGTCCGGGCCAATCTGGAAATGTCAAGGGTCTCCTGCTGGGATGACAGGCCATGACCACCCTCCCCAGGAAACCCACTCCTCAGGGACTCAGAACCTGTCCTCACGTTACACTATCTTTCACTGGCCCTTTTGTTCAACTCTGAATAGTATCACTGAGATCTCTGGCGAAAGCCCCGCCTGGCACTGGGTCACTGGGCTATACTTATCTATATCCAGTACTATTAACTGAGATCTCTGGCGAAAGTCCCGCCTTGCACTGGATCCCTGGGCTATACTTCTCTATATCCAGTACTATTAACTGAATTCCTTATCCTTCAGGTACCACGGAAGTTCATTCTCTCTCTCTGGACATCACAGACATTTTTGTTTTAGTTTGTTTTAAATTTATTTGTGTGTGCCTGCGCCTGAGTTTATGTGCAGCACATGCACGGAGGTGCCTGAGGAGACAGGCCGAGGGTATTATATACTATATCCCAGAGGTCCTCTGGGACTGAGATGCAGGCTGTGTGAGCTCCCGTGTAGATGCTAGGAACTGAATATGGGTCTCCACAAGAGCAATCCATGCTCTTACGTGTGGAGCCACTTCTCTAGCCCAACATTTTCATCTTTAATCTGGGGTGGACTTCCTAAGGAAACTTGTCTTAATCATCCTTCCAAACTACAGAGTCAGGGACAAGATCAGTCACACAAAAGATGTCTAATAAATATTACTGGCTCATATTTCTAAACAATAGTTAACACTTTAAACTCAGTCATTTTGGGGGCAACAGTGGCAGTGCAGGAGATCACTCTCAGTTTAATGACATGGTAAGTGTGTATTTTAAAAGGGGGCTGGAGAGCTGGCTCATATGTTGAAAGCACTGGCTACTCTTCCAGAGGACCTGGGTTTGGTTCCCATCACTCACAGGGCAGCTCACAAATATTTGTAACTCCAACTCCAGGGGATTTGATGCCCTGTCTGGCCTCTACAGCACTGCAAGCATATGGTTCAGAGACATACATGCAGGCAAGCAAAAGTACCCATACACAGAAAAATAAATAAATCATTAAAGATAAATAAATCATTAAAAACCAAACCAAACAAACAAACCAAAAAACATCAGCTAAGTCTCTAGCCCTGGAACTTACTTTGAAACTAAAATTGTGTGTGTGTGTGTGTGTGTGTGTGTGTGTGTGTGTGTGTGTGTGTGAGAGAGAGAGAGAGAGAGAGAGAGAGAGAGAGAGAAAGAAAAGAAAAGAAAAGAAAAGAAAAGAAAAGAAAAGAAAAGAAAAGAAAAGAAAAGAAAAGAAAAGAAAAGAAAAGAAAAGCCAGAGTACTGATCTGATCTATTCTTTTCTTTCTTTCTTTTTTTTGGTTTTTGTTTTTTCGAGACAGGGTTTCTCTGTGTAGCCCTGGCTGTCCTGGAACTCACTCTGTAGACCAGGCTGGCCTTGAACAATTTGATCTATTCTTAAACTGTAATTGTTACTACTGGTGTGTGTGTGTGTGATGTGTACACAATGTCACAGTGCACTGTGGGAATCAGAAACCAAGTCTGGAGTGTGTGCAGTGCCCGCATTCCACTCTGACTACTGAGCTCTGGTTCTCAGTTTGGCCAGGCAGGTACTCACTCTCCCATTTCTCTGTTGGCACTGTTACTATTATTACTGATATGAACTAGTTATGAGAGGGGGCTCTCTGCCATGGTATATGTGCTGATTTTATACACTATATTGGAAAGTATCGTTTGTTTCTTATTTTAATCTCCACTGGATAAAATGAGTGTCCCCAAAGACACAAGTAAGCTACAGTTGCACAGAATTAACCCAGACTTTGCTTATGTCCGGTCCATTTTACATTACATAACAGGCTTGCATTCTGAAAACCCTGTCAGGAATGATCACTGCCACTGGAGCTGACCTACATGAGAGGAGGAGTGACCTTTGAGTTTAATCACATAACAAAACAGACTTGTCAGGCTGGGCAGGATTTGCCCATAAGTACCTGAGTTTGTGTCTGGAGCCAGACACTGAGAACAGAGACCAGGAGAAAGCTACTGGACACCTGATGAACAGCTGGAGCCGGCACTCTCAAACTCTTCTAAAAACTGTTAGAGAAAATGCTTCAGACATACTGCATGAGACCAGCATTGCCGCGACACCAGAACAAGACAAGAACATGGTAAGAAAACTTCAGGTAGGGCTAGGAAGGTAAAGGCTCTCCCTGCCAAGTCTGCTAATCTGAGCTCCATCCCCAGATCCACACGGTGGAAGGCGAGGACTGCCATGTTGTGGCCTGCCAAGCACCCAACCCATACACAGCACAAGCGAATGCTCCAAAAACAAACAAAGACCTCCAGGCAAATATCCCTGGTGAACATATATGTACAAAATCCCCCATGACCAAATGGGATTCATATCAAGGATCCAAAATTGATTCAACATGTGCAAACCTAGAGATATGAACCACATTAATAAAATGAAAGACAAATGAATCATTTGACAAAATTTAACATCCTTCTGGGATAAAAAAACAAAAGAACAAAACCCCTCCCCACAGAAGGTGGCACACACCATAAAGCGCTGAAACAGAAGAATCATGACTTCCAGGCTACACTACGAAGTGTGACCTTGTCTCAAAAACAACACAACTCAGGTACATGGGAAACATACCTCAAAAATTTACTCTTACGTTCATGTGAAGTGGAAACTTCTAGGTCTTTGGAAACTTATGTCAAATGATGTTTTGCTGGGGCACACTGGTAAAAGGATGCCTTCCCTTTTTTTTTTTTTTTTTTTTGGTTTTTCGAGACAGGGTTTCTCTGTGTAGCCCTGGCTGTCCTGGAACTCACTCTGTAGACCAGGCTGACCTCGAACTCAGAAATCCACCTGCCTTTGCCTCCCAAGTGCTGGGATTAAAGGCGTGCACCACCACTGCCCGGCTGAAAGGATGCCTTCTAAAGCAAACACGTGAAACACTGTTTTCCTCAGCAGACACAGGTGAAAGGATGTTTTGATGTAGCAGACATGTGAAAAGACGCTTGATGAAGAGTATCAATATGACCCCACAGACAGTGGGAGACAGCAATGAATGAGCATTGGTTTGGTTTGCTCCACTTCGCTATTCTTCACTAACGACTCAGACGTATCGGTTCACCTTACAGAGCATTATTGAGCTCAACTTGTGATAACACCACCATTGAGAGAAACTCGCCCAAGAACTGCTCCTGAAGTTCCTGCAGCTGCTTGCAGCTTCTGTGGCTTTGCCTCAGGCGGGCTGTCGGGCCTTGTGGCTTCTCCAGGATTGAACTACAGCTGCCCAGTGTCTGCTTCCTGAAAGGACTGGACTGTAGCTGCCGGTTCATGTGTGGTGTCTGCCTGCCTAGAGGACTGGTCTGCAGCCGCTAAGTTGTATTTGGTATTTGCTATGGGACTGAACTGCTGCCCAAGAAGATCAAGCTCACCCTCAAAGAACTACTGCTGACCAGGTCCACTTCCCCCATCCTAATAACCTTTCTCTTCCACTACATCTGCTGGGTGGTGGGCTAGAGGAGAAGTTGAACCCTTATGAAAAGTAGGTTGCAAAAAATGTATGCCTACATTCAAGTGTTATCAGCTGACTGGTTTGGTTGATCAATACTGACTGTTCCAGGCTCTAGTCACCTGCAGGTTAGGTGATGTAAATGTGTTCTATCTGGAGACTTGTAAATGGCAGTGACCATTTTGGGGAGGAATCTTTTCATTCTGAGAAAAGAGAAAAGGGCCAAGCTCCAAAGAAAGAACACTGCACATTTCTGATGCCCTCAAAGTTATGACAATCCCATTAACAACCAGGATAAGGAGATAAATACTAGACAAAGTGCCATTGGCAACCTCCTGAGAGTAAGCTGAGAATTAGTTGGGGTTAGGATTGTATTCCCAGGAATAAGTAAGGAATTTGATGTACCAAGTTCCAGTCTTCTGTTTGTGGGAGGTAAAGTGCAGCCGCCCCTATCCCTCATCTATATGCCAGTCCTGAAACTGAAGAGATGAGAATGACTGTGAGCGCCCACCATGAGGCAGCATCTAGAGGCAGCTCCAGTGGAGCCCAGCCCTGGAATCTACTTTTTTAAGACTACAGATGGAGCCAGGCACACCTATATTCTAGCAAGTCTGAGGCAGAGGCAGGTGGAACACTTGAATTAGGGGCCAGTCTGGTCTACACAGAGCGTTCCAAGACAAAGCTACACAGAGAAACCCTGTTTCCAAAAAGAAAAGAAATAAAGGAGAAGAAAAAAGGTCTGCAGATGGTTAAGAAATTTGTCCAGTCTTCTAACTAGTAAAGGCAAAAACAAAGTTCATGTCTGAATTAAAAATCTGTTGGTTTTTCCAAGAAAGTGGAAAGCTCACACCAGGAGAGAATAAGACATGACACAGGCTGGATTCCTAATCTGTCATAATCTCCTTTAGAACTGTGGTGTGGGTTCTCAGATATCAAATTATTCAGATGAAATATAACCCAAGGTTACAATTATGTAGCATGTTTTTTATTCTCAAGGTTCCTAGTCCCATACCATGGCACAAAAAGCTGCCAGATAACAGAAAATTCATCCCCTGGGGAAACTGAGGCTGGATAACTTGCCTGTCTCTCTTCAGTTTTATAATGTTGGGCCTCGGGTCTGCTAGGAAAGCACTTTACCCCTTAACTAACTATACTATTAATTCTGACTCATCTGTAGAAATGATAAAAATAAAAAGGTTTTAAAGTTTAGGATATTTAGCCTTTTTTGTTTTGGAGACAGGGTCTCCATGTGTCACTGGCTGGCCTTGAACTCATGGAGCTCTGCCTGTTTCTGCCTCCACGCACATTAAAGGTTTGTGACACCATATATGGCTCCTAAAGTCTTTTTTTTTTTTTTTTTAAGATTCATTTATTTTATGTATATGAGTACACTGTAAGTCTCTTCAGACACACCAGAAGAGGGCATCAGATCCCATTACAGATGGTTGTGAGTCATCGATGGTTCAGTTCCCGTGGTTGCTGGGAACTGAACTCAGGACCTCTGGAAGAGTAACCAGTGCTCTCAACAGCCAAGCCATCTCTCCAGCCCATCTTATAGTCTTTTAATAGGCCCTGACTAAAGGCAAAGTAGGTCAGATGGCAGATACACTGGTGTTTTTTGTTTTTATGTTTTTTTAAAATAACTCCTGGGTTGGCAAGAGTATCTACACTTTTTTTTTAATTATTTACTTTTTATGTATATATATTAGTACACTATAGTTGCCTTCAGACACACCAGAAGAGGGCATCAGATCCCATTACAGATGGTTGTGAGCCACCATGTGGTTGCTGGGAATTGAACTCAGAACCCCTGGAAAAGCAGTCAGTGCTCTTAATCTTTGAGCCATCTCTCCAGCCCAACACATCGTTTTTAAGATTTGTTTTTATTTTTAAGCTCTCTCTCTCTCTCTGTGCCTGTGTGTGTGATATGTGGTATGTGGTATGTGCAAGTTTGTGCACCAGTGTTTAAGTACGGGTGCTTGAGAAGGCAGAGGCATCAGACCTCCGTCTTGGAATTACAAGCAGTTGTGAGCTGCCTGACATTCATGCTAGGAACTGATCCTCTGAAGGAATAACCACTGGGCCATCTCTTCAGATCGCATAGACAGTTTTCATGGAAGTTGGTATGGCACAGCCTATAATTCCAGCACTACAAAGTCAAGGCAGGAGAACTGTTCTGAGTTCAAGGCTAGCCTGATTTACATACCAAGACACTATCTTCTTTTTTTTTTTTTTTTTTTCAAGACAGGGTTTCTCTGTGTAGCCCTGGCTGTCCTGGAACTCACTCTGTAGACCAGGCTGGCCTCGAACTCAGAAATCCACCTGCCTCTGCCTCCCAAGTGCTGGGATTAAAGGCATGCACCATCACTGCCCAGCTACACTATCTTTTAAGAAAAAAAAAAAAAAAGTTCCTCAGTCCTAACAGAAAAAAGTTGCCTTTGGAAGCTCAGCAGCAGGGCCTGGCAAAGCGTGTGTCTGGGGGCAGCTAGGTGAGGGCAGCTAGGTGAGGGCAGCTAGGTGAGGGCAGCTAGGTGAGGGCAGCCAGGTGAGTTGTACACTTCTGTCCTCTTCTCCTCCGTATAGTGCCACAAAAGTACAAAAGGTCACAGTTCCATAGGATAACCACCCCCTGCCCCAGTCACGTCACCAGAAAGGAGAGCTTCTAATCCAGTCTAGAACATGACTTTCAAGTGTGAAGGATGACAGAAAAGTTAAGGTCACTGTGAAAGTTTGTTCTATTCTCAGGACAAAAATCACAAGGTGGTACTTGGAAACAAGTCTAGATGCCAGTGTGAGGTTGTGTCCAGCCACATTTCTGAGCCCAAAGCATCATCATATACCATGATGAAGTCCCAGCAAACAGCATCTTCCTTACTAAATGTTTCACCAAAGTATGTTGCTGCTTTATAAGAATCTCCAGAGGCATTTATAAACTTGTATTTTTGCTATTTAATAACATTGATTCTCAGTGCACATAAAAAGGCTGTTTATCAAAACTACAGAGAATGACACATGAAATGGAATAGATGCTGAAGATTTATGAACAGAAGCAAAAGGAAGAATCTATGGGAACAACGAGTCGTGCCAGAGAGCAAGGACACAACTCCTACCAAAGAAACGGGAGGAGGAATGCAGCAACTACTAACTATACACAGTAACAGTACAATCATCTATTAATTAAAAAGACTATCAACTTTAGATAATGACACACTCCTGAGGACCCTGGGCTTAGGAAGTGGAAGCAGGAAGATTAGGAATTCAAGGCCAGTTTCAGCTACACACTGAGTTAGAGGTCAACTACGTGACCTGTCAAAGACACAGGAAAGAATGGAAGGAAGGGGGAGAGGGAGAGACGGAGGAGGGAGGAGAGATTGGCTGGTTGGTTTTTATCAACTAGACACAAACCTAGATATATCTGGAAAGAGAAAATCTTAAGTGAGAAAATGTCTCCTTAAGATTGGCATGTAGAGCCGGGCAGTGGTGGCGCACGCCTTTAATCCCAGCACTGGGGAGGCAGAGGCAGGTGGATTTCTGAGTTCGAGGCCAGCCTGGTCTACAGAGTGAGTTCCAGGACAGCCAGGGCTACACAGAGAAAACCTGTCTTGACACACCCCCCCCCAAGAAAAAAAAGATTGGCATGTAGCCAAGTCTATGGGACACTTGCTTGATTAATGATTGATGTGAGAGGGAGGGTTCAGCCCACTTGCCAGTGTCACCCCTGGGCAGGTAGTCCTGGACTGAACAAGAAAGCAGGCTGAGCAAGCCACTCTGGCAAACCAGTAGGCAGCACTTCTCCATGGTCTCTGCATCAGCTCCTGTCTCCAGGTTCCTGCCCCTCCATGATGGACCTGAGTGTTGTAAGCTGAAATAAACCCTTTCTCTCCAAGTTGGTTCTGGTGATGGTGGTTTATTTGTTTGTTTTAATCACAGCGACAGAAATCCTAACTAAGGCAGAGGGAAAGAGTAAATGTAATCAGGTGTGCTGACACATGCTTGGAATTCCTGCATCTGGGAGACTGTGAAGCAGGAGGATTACTAAAACTTGTATTCCTCCCTCTTCCCAAAATAAAGAAAAACTGACAGGTAGGCATGGTGGCACATTCCTTTAAACCCAGCACCTAAGAGGCAGAGGCTAGCCTGATCTACAGAGTTCCAGGGCAGGCGGGACAAAAAAAGAAAGAAAGGAAGGAAGGAAGGAAGGGAGGGAGGGAGGGAGGGAGGGAGGGAGGGAGGGAGAAGAGAAGAGAAAAGGAACCAGTGACAGCAATCAAAGTAACAATTGAGTGTACCTGGTCCCCTTAAGGGACAGAGGAGAGCACTGCACACTCTGGTTGTAAGCTACCATGTGGGTGCTGGGCATCAAACCCAAGTATTGAAGAAGAGCAGTGCTCTTTTTCATTTTTCCACCCCAGGTCATTTTATTTTTGCCAACAAATTCAAACTTCCACTAAACATTTTAGATATTTACACTGTACAAATATTTACATATGGGCCTGGAGAAACAGCTTGCCCCATACCATGAGGACTAGAGTCTGGATCCCCAGTCCCCACGCAAAAGCAATGTGGGTGTGGTAGCTCATCTGTAATCCCAGAACTCAGGAAAGGATTCCCAGAACAAGCTGGCCACTAAATTAACTAAATCAGGAAGTCCTGAGTTAATGCCTTGAGGAAAGTGATAAAGACAGACATCAAAATATAGACTACCAGTAAGGAAGGAAGAAAGGGAGGGAGGGAGGGAGGGAAAGAAAAAGGGGGACTAGGGGTTGTAATCTGCCCAGCATGTAGAAGGCCCTAGGTTCAATTCCTCAGTTCAGGAAGAAAAAGCACACATCACCATCACCACCACCAGCACCCCCCCCACCCCCCCACCCCCTCCACCACCTTCACCTTCACCACCACCCACCACCACTATCATGGCAAGTGCCAGTATATAGGCAAAGAAAGGCTTTAAGATCAAGAGCCAAACTTTTATTCTAAAGAAAAACTACTCTCCTTCACAGTGACAGTAAAATGGGGTATTTCAAGGTTTCTCAGCACTCAGGAGGTGGAGACAAGGGTTCAAAGACACTGCCCATGATAGCAAGTTGAAGGACAGCTTTCTACATGAGACACGATGAATACCAGGGAATCCCTGATCACAGCAGCATGTGCCTTTTATCCCAGCACTTGAGAGGCAGAGGCAGGTGGATTTCTTTGAGTTCTAGGCCATAGAACCTACCTATTAAGTGGTGCTCTAGAAATAGTGTATATTGGGAATACAAAAATAAGAACAAAATCCCTGGTAAAAAGGCTAATAAAGTTAAAAACAAAACAAACAAAAACCCAAAGCTGCCAGGTGTGGTGGCACACACTTGTAATCCCAGCACCTGGGAGGCAGAAGCAGGGGGATCTGAGTTAGGAGCCAGCCTGGTCTACATAGCAATATATAGATAGCCAAGGATAGACTCCAAAAGAACAAAACAAAACACACACATACACTAACAACCACAGAGAGCTAGGTATGGTGGGTGATATCATATTGTAATCCCAACACATGGTAGGTAGAGGTGAGAGAATTAGGTGTTCAAAGCCAACCTCTGCCACATAGCCACCTGAACACCATACTGACTTTTACATAAGACCCTGCCTCAGTACCCCCCCCCCAAGCACAAACAGTTGTTGTAAAGTAGACCTAACACCCTAACTATAGTGACTAACTTTGATTCTTTTTGTAAAGTGCTCAGTCCAGTGCCTCTGTTCCATGGTGAAAACTGTTAATGACAACCTGTTCTTCAAGCCATGAGTATCATAACAGAAACGAACAGGAACAAAGAAAGTTCCAGGACAGCCAGAGCTACACAGAGAAAACGTGTCTCAAAAAACCAAAACCCACCACCACTAACCAACCAACCAAAAGGGGCTGTGGATCTGTTTTGTCTACAGCTGTTTGCACTATCAGGCCCAGTTCACCTCTCACCGTACCTTTTTTCCCTTATTCTTTGAGACCTGGTCTCATTGTGGGACCTTGGCTACCTTGAAACTCAATGCATAGACTAACCTGTTTCTGCCTCCTGAGTGCTGGAATTAAAGACACATGCTGTGGTGGTTTAAATATGTGGCCTTGTTGGAGGAAGCATGTCACTATGGGGGGTGGGCTCTGGAAGTCCTCCTATGCTCAGGGTCCACCCATTGAGGAAGAGACCCTCCTCCTTGATGCCTGGAAGACAGTATTCTGGTTGCCTTCAGAACAAGATGTAGAAGATGTATAACTCTCAGCATCTCCAGCACCATGCCTGTCTGGACTTTGTCATGCTCCCTGCCATGATTATAATGGACTAAACCTTCGAACCTGTAAGCCAGCCAATGAAATGTCCTTCATACGAGTTGTCTTGATCATGCTGTCTCTTCACAGCATTGGAAGCCCTAAGATACATGCTATCACACCTGGCTAAGATTTAACTCATTTTATGAGTGCTTTGCCTGCAATGTCTGTTAGTGGCCAGAAGATCCAGAAGATTGGATCCCCTGGTACTGAAGGAGTTATAAACACGTATAAGCCACAATGTTGGTCCTGGGAACTGAACCTAGGTTCTCTCCAAGAGCAGCATCTGTTCTTAACTACCAAATCCCCCTTCTTTTAAAGTATTTTTATTTTATCATTTTATATGAATGGGTATTTTGCCTGCATGTATATCTGTGTACCACATGCATGTAGGGCCCACTGAGGTCAGAAGAGGGTATCTGATACCCTGAACTGGAGTTAGGGACAACTGTGAGCTGCCAGCCAAGTGAGTGCTGGGAACTGACCCCGGGTCCTCTGGAAGAGCAGCAAGTGCACTTAACCACTGAGCTATCTCCATATCCTTCCCACCCCCTTTTCTGAGACAAGGTTTTATGGCTGGCCTCAAACACTGGTATACAGCCAAGGATATCCTTAAATTTCAGGTTCTCTTGGTTCCACTTCCCAAATTCTGGCCATTACATCCAGTTTTATGCAGTGTGAGGGACTGAACCCAGACCTATGTATGTGCTAGGCAAGCACCTTCCAACAGAGTTGTACCTCCTGCCCTTTCATGTATCTATCTTTGTAGAATAAAGTCATACCCTTTACGTCACCAGTGTGAAAGACAGGTAAAATGCCAATAGCACAAGTGCTCTGGCTTCTGGAAGAGGCAAGAACTTCAACCTTCTGTGACTTACCAATGTGTATGTTTCTTTAAAGATGGTCTGCATCACCTCAGTTCTTCAAACTGCATAAAACCTGACTTCCACTCAGCTCTGGAACTGACCCTCTAGAGTGCTTTGCTAGCCAGGTAGGGCAGCACACCCCTGCAACTCCAGCATTCCTGAAGCACGGACACGAGAACTGATACAAGTACAAATCCAGCCTGGTCTACAGGACACCGAGACCCCGTCTCTGTAAAACACAGCCTTGCTAAATACAGAGAATCAGTGACTGACCCCGCCCCTTTCAAATCTGCTGTGAAGCGTTGCCGAGACGGCTGAGTGGGCAGGAGCTCAATGCCTGAGTCCAATATGGTAGAAAAGGAGAGCAAACTTCTGTAAGATGTCCTCAACACTCCCACGTATGCTGTGGCACACACAGACATAAAAATAATTATGATAAAATGATAAATCTGTTCTAAAGAAAACAGATAAAGTCAAGTGTTAGTAGCTCTTGTCTTTAACTCCAGCACCTGGGAGGTGGAATCCAGAGTATCAAGAATTTGAGGTCAGCCCGGGCTACCTACAGGAGATCCACCTCAACAAAACATAACAAACAAAAAAGTAATAATGTTGAAATATAGGAGAGGTGGGGCTGAAATCATAAATGCCTTGGAGAGTGGTCTTTAGGAAGGATTCTCATTCTTGTTTGTGACAATGGAAGGCATTGAAATTAATGTGTAGCTGAAAACGACCTTGAGATTCTGATCCTCCTGCCTCTATCTTTTAAGTGCTGGGATTGCAGGCATGCATAACCATACCTGGCTTTCTTTCTGTCTCTTTTTCTACCACGCTTTGGTTATTTTCAACTTTCTACTAAAAGAACATTCTAGGGGTGGGAAAGATGGCTGGGAGGGTAAAAGTAAGCTAGCAAATTTGATGACCTGAGTTTGATCCCTGGAAACCACAAAGTAGGAGATAGCTGAGTTGCCCCCGGACCTTCATTCGCACAGGTGCTGCTGATGTGTCTATACTTTGAAGAGACTACAGACACTCATGCACACATACTTGCTGAATGAATGAAAATTCTGGGGAAGAAAACAAAACAGACCATTATAAACTGAGCTGGGTATGTAACTCACTTGGTTAGGTGCTTGTTGAGCATATATGGGGCCTAGCACCAAAAGCTCAGCACTGTGTTTCAAACCTCTAATCTCAGCACTTGGGAGGTGAAGGCAGGAAGATCAGAAGTACAAGCGCATTCTCAGCTACATCTCAAGTGGCAGGCCAGCCTTGGCTACACAAGACTGTCAATAAACAGATACTATTCTGATGGAGCTAAGGAAGCATATCCTTAACATCTTTATTGAGGGGCTGGCGAGATGGCTCAGCAGTTAAAAGCACTGATTGCTCTTCCAGAGGTCCTGAGTTCAATTCCCAGCAACCACGTCTTTATTGACTTAAAAATACTCAATCAAAAAATTTTCCTTTGCACTTAGGATAGAACTTAAAATACAACCGGAGACCAACCTGTTCTTGCAAATTACTATTGTCTTACAATTAGCACACAGTGCCAAGAGTGACATTTAGTGCAATCTTGGTCTAGTCTCCTATGATAAGCAGAAGTAAATTCAAGGGTATGATCTCAGGATATAAAAAAAACATTAAGGCTGTTCCTAATTGATTCTTCTAAAATATGATCCTACACAGCTCTTCAAAAGAAGGACAATATGTTTTAATTGTGAGAAGGCTTCTATAACATTCTGACCTCTTGTCTAAAATAGGTCTGGAAAACGCAGTAACTGCAGGGAGGGAGTGAACTGTGCCACGTGGTCATTAAAATCCATCAAGTTCATACTTCAGCCTTGGGATAACTGCAGCCGAAACTGACTCGAGAGTAATTATCGCTGCTATCTGCAATAAAAGCTAATTGGACATAATTGAACTAAGGCCCTAATCGGAGGGAAGCTGCAATTGGCAAAAAAACCATTTCTCCTGCTCCTTCTATCTGATAGCAAATGAAACTACTAATGATAATTTGTGGACAAACACGAAATTGCTCTCCTGTTTCCCCCACTGCAAATCACTCAGGAATTCCAGCTAATGCCCAGCATGCTGAGCCTGGAGAAAAATCATTAACCAGTGCTTCTGCTACAGATTTTAACAGTAGCATCATTAGAGCTGAAGATTGCTAAGAACTGTTAAATTTCCACTGGACAACCTAAGCAAAAGCACTGTGGTCTTAACTCCATACTCACTGTATGCCACCAGCATGCTCTAATAAGAAATTATGCCAGGGTCTGGAGAGAGAGCTTAGCAGTTAAAAGTCCTTACTGCTCTTGCAGAGGACCTGGGTTCAATTCCCAGCACCCACCCAGCAGCTCACAGCCACCTCCAGCTCTCCAGTTCCAGGGGACTAATGTCCTCTTCTTGTCTCCTTGGGCTCCTAAACGCACATATACTTACGCAAGTTCACGCACATATACATAATAAATAAATTTAAAAGAGAATCCAACATGAACTCATTACTACTTTTATTACATTTTAGTTATTTGTGAGTGTACATGTGTCATGGTATGCGTACAGCAGGTCAGAGGACAACTTGGGTTTTTTCCTTCTACCACAGAGGCACCAGGAATCAAACTCAGGACGCCAAGCTTAGCGGCAAGCACCTTTGCCCACTAAACCATCTAGATAGCCCCACCACCTCATTTTTAGATAGGAAAATAGCATTAATTATCTGGTCACTTATGAACAGATACTGGGTGGCCGATTCCTGTGGCCTGACTCGCTTGACTCTACCCTACTGCGCACCGTGTTCTTCACTCGGAGTGTAATGTCAGACCTCCATTGTCTTCCCTTTCACTTCCTTGTCTTAATAAATTTACTTTATGTCTATGGGTATTTTGCCTTTATTATGTCAGTGCACCATATGAGCGGAGGTCAGAACTGGAGTTACAAATGGTCATGAGCCATGTGAATGGTGGGAACTGAATTCAGGACCTCTGAAAGAGCAGACAGTATTTTTAACTACTGAACGCTGAAGCATCTCTCTCCAGGCTCTCCAGTTCCTTATAATAAAGAGGTTTTTGTTTGTTTTTGGTGTTGCTGGGATTTGAACCCAGAGTTTCCTAGGTGTTAGATAACACTTGCCTTTTTTTCCTTTTGATTTGTTGAGATAGGGTTTCTCCCTGGCTGTCCTGGAACTTGCTTTATAAACCAGGCTGCCTTTGCCTCCTGAGTGTTAAGATTAAAGGCGTGGCTCCCTCTTTCTTTTTAGAATAGTTTTACTATAAATCCCAGCTGGCATCAAATACACTGCATAGTCCATGCTGGCCTTGAACCTGCAGGATTCTACTGCTTCTTCATTTCTGCACGTGGGCTAACAGGTCTGACACATCACTACTGGCTGACCCACCCATGGACAGATGGCTTTTAAAAAGTCAAACTTTAAGCCGGGCGGTGGTGGCGCACACCTTTAATCCCAGCACTCGGGAGGCAGAGGCAGGTGGATTTCTGAGTTCGAAGTCAGCCTGGTCTACAGAGTGAGTTCCAGGACAGCCAGGGCTACACAGAGAAACCCTGTCTCGAAAAACCAAAAAAAAAAAAAAAAAAAAAAAAAAAAAAAAAGTCAAGGCAACCCTCCTAGGTTTATCTTTTGAGTAGTGGGATTACAGACATGTTTCAATATGCACAGCATTACTTTTCCCCTTGGTTTGAGGCCACCCTGGTCTACACAGAAAATTCCAGGACAACCAAGCTACACAAAGAAACCTTGTCACAAGAAAATAATATAAAAGGGGTGGTGGTGGGGGGACTGATACCCAAAGGGTGTTTCACCTTCTCAAAAGAGAATGAGGGTAAGACCTTCATGAGGGGTCCTGGGAGGAGAGAAAGGGCTGATATTGGGCTGTAAAGGGAATAAATAAATCTAATTTAAAAAGACATTTTAAAAGTCAAAATAATAACAATGAAAATCTTAGTGCTAAGTGTCAAATACCTCCTGTGAGTTATTGTGCAAGGAGGCCTGAGACCCAGGCTGCTGTTGTTCTCTATTGCATCAGCGCTAGGTAGCAAGACTGTCCTGCTGACAAACACATTTTAGTTACAGCACAGGAAAACCAAGCTGCAACTGACTTGAAAACTTCCTCCTTGCTGGCTACAGTTTCCATAGCGAAGGAAGGTGCTCTGCAGGACCCCAAGGGATCAGTGCTGACCATATCCTCTACAACACCAACCAGTCAAGCAAGATACGCACACTGTGCAATGGAGGCATGAAGGTTATGGACCAATGCTTTCAGACTGGATCTGGGGCTTGCCTCACAGGAAGGAGTAAGACTGGTTTGTAACCCTGATCCTAGGCTCATGCTTGGGGAAGTCACAGGCCCTAGAAGGTAACCCACTAACAATGTCTTGCTAAACAGACATGTCAAACTGCCTTCTAAGTTCTTTGTTTATACACAGATGCCTTCAACCTCAGTCAGGAAAGGTTCTTTGGCAGTGGGCAGCAGGTAAGGAGGGACTCATAAGGAGTCAAAATGCTCAGAATAAGTGTATTGAGTCTCAGGCCCAAACAGCACATCTGTATCACACACACACACCCCGCCCCCCAAGGCTTAAGGACCATACAAAAGAAGGTGTAATACAGATGTAAGAGGCAGGGGTGGGGGGTGGGGGGGGTGAACAGACCATGTTCCCTGTACTTATGAACTCACTGCAGGTCACTGTGCTGACCTGCCCACCATCAAGCCAACAAGACCAGGAAGCATTCCAACAGGCAGCGCTAACTGGACTCAGGGGCCTTTAAAAGAAGAAAAAATCATGAAGTAGGAAGGGGGACCCGTTGGGACTATCTGGGAGGAATAACACGGATAAAAGAGGAGAGTTAGGAGTGGGTATGGTCAAAATACATTGTCCACATATAAAAATTGTCACCAAAAAAATAAAAGATATTTTTATAAACAAAAAGAACTTCATCTTGTTACTGCTATAAAAATAGGATTTTTTTTTTTAATTTTTTAATTTTTTGGAGGCTTTTTCGAGACAGGGTGTCTTGGAACTCAGAGATCTGCCTGTCTCTGCCCCCTAAGTGCTGAGATTAAAGGCATGTGCTACTCTGGCTAGCCAATTTTTTAAGCACTTGACTTTTGCTTAAAAATAAAATAAATTCCCCAAGTTAAAATTAGGAACCGATTCCCAAAATACATATATTTGGTTGTTCTTTCTCATGGTCCATTAACTCCGTAATCTACAGTGAGCGTGCTGAGGAAGTCAGACACGCCTCTTGTGCTATGTAAGCCTTCTAAAAGGTAATGCAAGTACAGAGTATGAAAAGGGGACAATTTTACTTACTTACTTACTTACTTACTTATTTATTTATTTTGAGACGCTAGGACATCTGTCTGCCCACAGGACAGACAGAATGAACTTGAGACCCCCTGGGACAGATCTTATCCTGATGCCATGGGAAAATGGAGAACAAACCACCAGATGGTTAATCAGCAATGTCTTTGAGAATACTGGTCACAGAGGAGAGAGGGAGTTGTTGGAATTTAAATGAAGCCATGCTGTGTATGGCAGCCCTTGCCTTGCACTTGGGAAACTGAAGCAGGAGGATCCTAAGTTTGAGACCAGCCTGGCTTCAGGGCAAGACTCTGTCTCAAATCTACAAGATGGAATTGATCATGCCAGCCTTTCTAAAAGAACCTAAAAGCTAAGAGACTGGGGGCTGGGGAGGGGGGAGATGATCTTTTACACAGTTACCTAGCACTGTGTATGTCCTAGCCTTAGTTCCTACTTGCATTCAGATTATTATAATTGTTTCAGGCATAGACATATTCCACCTCTAAACAGAGGTGTTAAATGAAAGCTGAACATTTTAACCAGTCTGGTAGAAATGAATATATTCCAAACAAACATTTTACCTATCAGACTATTAAAGCAACGTGCCCTAAGAAACTGGGATTTCCCCAGAAATCTCAAGCCTGGGCCAGAAGGCACAGAAGCCCTTCTCTCCAAGGGTGAGATTACAGATCAGAGAGCCAAAGATGGGCCAGGGGTGAGCTGAGCTGTACCACACCTCCGTCAAGACGGCGCCTACTTCCTGCTGGTCCTCTAGCTTTAATCTCACCCTGATCAGGGTCCAAGAATAATGGATTTGTGGGGGTTACTGGATCTCTTTGCCCCTTTCCCCAGTGTGTTGGCTACACTGAATAAATCTCCCTTTTCTCGTGTGTGTGTGTGTGTGTGTGTGTGTGTGTGTGTGTATTTATAATATACAACAGCTATAGAGCATTCACACACAATTCCCCATAAAGGGAGTGGAGATTATCTGATGTGAAAAGGGATAATTGCATCTGAGATGTTAAAAAAATTATTATAACTGAGGGATCTAGAAATTGTAAACATAGAGACGGTAAATAGCCCGAAACACACTTTTAGTAAAGACACCATTCACTCACATTCACACATTCACTCACTAAGCATCCATTATGTATCAGGAACTGTGGCAATATCGAACATTGGGAATACAAAAAAGGACAAAATCCCTAGTGAAATGTGAATATAAAGTTGTTAATCAAAGATGCCAGGTGTAGTTTTAACAGTGGTGGCAACACACTCTTAATCCCAGCACTCGGGAGGCAGAGGCAGACAGATCTGAGCTGGAAGCTAGCCTGGTCCACATAGCAAAACACAGGACAGCCAGGGCTACATAGAAAGACTCCAAAAAAAAAAAAAAAAACCAACCAAAACCAAACCACCACCACAAACATATATGCAAACATACAAATAAACAAACAAACAAAAAAAAAAAAAACAGAGAAAGCTAGGCATGATGGTATCAGACCATAATCCCAGCACCTGGACACTGTGGCAGGCATGCACAGAGGCCTTATACTAGATTAGCACTAGAGGAAGGAATGTTAAACACACGGGGCTGGAACTGGACGTGGTCACAGTCTCGTGACCTTTGCACTGTGTGGCAAGACCACACTAGATCCTTTCTTAGACCCTTATCATGAGCTTTGCCAATCTGTACAAACTGTCTTTATGGAAGATGTTATACGTACTTTTACAGAGCTTTGATGTAGTCACGTCTTAAGCTTCCTTTTTGGTTTTTGGTTTTGGTTCTCTGTGTAGTCCTGGCTGTCCTGGAACTCACTCTGAGAACCAGGCTGGTCTGGAACTCAGAAATCCTCCTGCCTGTGCCTCCCAAGTGTTGGGACTAAGGCTAGGCCACTACACCGAATTCTTTTTTGGTTTTTCGAGACAGGGTTTCTCTGTGTAGCCCTGGAACTCACTCTGTAGACCAGGCTGGCCTCAAACTCAGAAATACACCTGCCTCTGCCTCCCAAGTGCTGGGATTAAAGGCGTGTGCCACCGCTGCCTGGCTCACTACACCTAATTCTGTTTTAAGCTTTATTGTACACAGGGAACTGAGTTGTTTATCACAAGGAATGTTTTCTTTTCTTTAATTTATTATTTATCTTTATTTCATGTTCATTGGTGTTTTGCCTAAATCTATATCTGGGTGAGGGTGTAGGATCCCCTGGAACTAGGGTTATAGACAGTTGTGAATTGCCATGTGGATGCTGGGAGTTGAACTCAGGACCTCTGGAAGAGCAGCCAGCGCTCTTAACCGCTGAACCATTTCTGCAGCCCTATCACAAGGAATTTTTTCACCAAATTATGCTGTGCTTAAATAGATGTAAAATAAATTACTCAGGATCAGACTCTCTGAGCTAACAGCAGCGCTATTGAGTCATGTTAAACCAAACCACCTTGTCTCTTGCTGGCAATGGTCACAGACCCCCTACCCTAAGCTGGTTCACATGGCCCTGCCTTGATACTGCCCCCAACAAAAAAGCTGATGTAAAGCAGAACTAATGCATTAACTAAAAGGACTACTTTGGATTGTGTTTGTAAAGTACCTAGTATAGCACCTCTGTCTCTGTGATTCAAAGTCAGCCTGGTCTACACTAATTCCAGGCCACCCAGGGTTACACACTGAGATGCCATCTCAAAAAAGGTGCCTCAGGACCATCTGCAAGTCTGGTTCTAGGGGATCTGACATCCTCTTCTGGATCCCTGGGTATAGGTGCACACATGGCGCAGTCATACACGCAGGCGATACACCCTTACCCACAGAGTAATAAAATAAAAGCAGGGCTTTGCAACATCTTGGGGTACTATTGTTTATGCTTTGCTTCTTTGCTTTTTTATATAAATAATGAATAATCAAGAAGTGATTGTTCCACTGGTCAGAAAGGAAGCTTTAACTGTAGCCCTGTCTGTCTGCTGATAAGGGCAGCCTCTGCTGTTTATAGACAAGTTGGAATGTAACCAACCTTATCCATTGTGGAATTTGCCTTTATTTCTTAGAACATATCACAGTGAACCTTTTTTCCGTTTTCCGTTTGATTGGTAATGTGTCCTAAATTTTGGATTCCCTTGGCAACCAGAGAAACAAAAACATCATCTCAAGGAGAAGGCAGGAAATTTTTATTTGACTTTTTTTTGCAGGTTTGGGGATGAAACCCAGAACTCTGGGTGTGCTAATGCTCTTTCATTGAGTTCTACCCCTAATTTAAAATCATTTAAAAGAAGGGTTTCCTACATTATAGGAGAAAACTGTTAAATACAGTTAGAAATCTAGAGAAAAAAATCAAAATAGTATAATGTTTGTAATTCTAGCAACTGAAGCAAGATGATCTAGAGTTCAATCTGCAATCTCAGGGACTCGAGGCTGAGGCAGGAGGATTGCAAAGCTACAGGCCTCCCTGAAATTCAGAGAAGATTCTAACTCAGAAATCATGGTTCTGGGTCCAACCTCACTACCAAATCACTACATTGTCTGATTTTTTTTTTTTTCTTTTTTTTTTTCAAGACAGGGTTTCTCTGTGTAGCCCTGACTGTCCTGGAACTCGCTCTGTAGACCAGGCTGGCCTCGAACTCAGAAACCCACCTGCCTCTGCCTCCCGAGTGCTGGGATTAAAGGCGTGCACCACCACTGCCCGGCTTCCTCCTGTCTTATATAGCCAAAGTTGTTATCTGATTTTTGAAAAGCCTCAGTTTTCCCTATCTTGGAAAAATACAGAGAAAGTAATTATTGAATCCTTAGATGAAAACAAATCTAGAAGTGAAAATATTTATCTTGAAACTAGAAACTCTTGGCTTAACCCTTTTTTGAGTTGCTAACACAATTATATTATAAATACATTTAATTTAAGTATGATATGTATTCAAGCCAAGAATTCTGTAAGGCAGACCCAGACCTTTTCATTTGCCTCGTAATTAGAAACAATGACATTTCTTGTTAAGTAGAGGTCAATTATTTTGCTAAACAAAAGACTGCTCAGTGTTCACAGAGAACCAAGTTTGGGGAAGAACTCGAAGGACTACATCCTAAAAAGTAGACAAAGAACTAGATTTACTTGGTTGAAAAGAAAAGTCTGCAATGCAAAGGTAACTTTTGGGGCTGAAGAGATGGCTCAGTGGTTGAGGATACCGGCTGCTCTTCCAGAGGACCTGGGGTTTGATTCACAGCACCCAGGTGGCAGCTCACAACCCTATGGAATCCAGTTCCAGGGGAGCCAACATACTCCTCAAGCTTCTGAGGACACTGGTCACGACATGGTACACAAACAGACATAAGGCAAAATATCCATACACATAAAATAATAAAACATTTTTTAATTGAAAGGTAACTTTGTTTTGAATGGCTCTAGCAATCCCATAATGCATTCAGTAACATATTCCAGGTAATTAATTCAGTGGACTCTTCTTCTGTCACTGACACACTGAACAGCTTTGAGGATAATCTCTCTCACTCTCCCAAGACTCAGCAGGAAGATTCATTATTTATACCTTCAATTGTTTACTCTGTCCTATTTTCCAACCCATCCAGGCCCAAGGGCAGTGTTATCACTGGCCTGTTTCCAAAATGGACATGTTAGCTCCTTGTCCCACTAGTTATAAAACCAAAGAGATTCAAACAATGTGATCTAAGGACCTCATCCACCACCTGATCCAAACCTAAAATTTCTTTGATTAAATGAAACCTATTTATCATTATGGTTGGCTGTTTACTTGATTAATTTATTAATTACAAATTGCTTTATAGTCTACCTATGTAGCACAGGCTAGTCTCAAATTTAAAATCCTACCTCAGCCTTCTGATTGCTAGCATTACAGGCAGGCAGATCGACTGTTCTGAGGCACTGACCAACACATATACACACTCAACAAGCTTTTTTTCTCCCAATAATTTACTTAATTTGACTTTATGTGCATTAGTGATTTGCCTGCATGTATGTCTGTGTGAGGGTTTCGGGTCTCCTGGAAAAAGAGTGACAGACAGTTGTGAACTGCCATGTGAGTGCTGAGAGTTGAACACAGATCCTCTAGAAGAGCAGCCATTGCTCTTAATTGCTCAGTCATCTCTCCAACCCCATCTACACACAATTTTTTTGGGTGATGCAAAAGAATTCTTAAAAGGCAACATCATTAGAAAGGCAGCTCTAGTCCTCACCAGGAACAGACCTGTAAGCTTCTGAGGATTAAACTGATTGAGATGCAACCTGCCCCACAGTCATTCTTCAGGAAGTAGTCAGTAACTCACCAGCAACTTTTAGGTCTCAAACCTGGGGCTGAGGTGCCTACTTAACATGTCAAAGTGGACCTGGCCACCAGGTTCTCTCTGCACCCGCAGTCCCTGCCTGTTGTAGGTCTGCTACCTACCTTGTATCTAGAGTCAAGCCTGAGGGTTTTATGTTTAAAACCACACAAGAGGGCCGCCCGATGGCTCAGCAGGTAAAGAAGTTTCTTGCCAACTCTTGATTACCTGAGTTCAATCTCCAGGAACCAACTCCCACAAGTTGTCCTCTGACCTCCATATGTTCCTGGTAAGCCCTGTGCATGTGTGTACACATCTTAAATAAATTAATTAAAAACAATAAAAGATAAAACACACACAAGATACTGGTTGTGAGCTTAGGAGGAAGAGGCAAGCAGACCTCAGGGTTTGAGGCCAGCCTGGTCTACAGGGCCAGTTCCAAGAAACAGGGGGGGGGGGGGGGGGCGCAAAAAAGATACTGGCTGTGACATATGGCTGATAAAGCTAAAAACTGTCATCAAACACATCTCCATGTGAACACACTGCCTCTACCTAAGTCTCTCACTTAAAGGAGCATTCCAAGACCCTTTTTACCCCTAATATCTTCTCACCTTGAGTACTTTCTCCCCCCAAACCTTACCACACCCAAGCATATTATTCCAGGAATTAAACAAAGCCAAGAATACAATGCTTCCTTCACTTTCTCAAGGGATCATTTCATACTTCAGCTGTGATTAGACCAGAGTCTCCCCTTAAAGAGAACATAAAGCCATTTTCTTACATTCTAAGCTGTACATCACAGGGACAAACACACTGCTAAAGGAAATTCAATGATTACTTTAACTTCAGCAGCACTGTCTCTTCAACCTAACAAACTACAACTTATAGCTCTGCATAACTGTTTCCTTGCAGAAGCTGTTCTGAGTTTATAAGCCCTTTAAATGATACCTGGAGACAAACACAGATACACCATTAATAATTCTATACATAGCCTCTTGCCTCATGGGAAAAATTCTTTGGGGAACCCCAACTACTGCACCATGCAAATTACTGACTGCACAACCAGACAAGAAAACAGACCTGTGAGATCTGGCGGTATAACTCAGTTGGCAGAGTGATTTGCCCACATGCATAAAGCCCTCTACACTGTAAAAATTAATACAGAATCCCAGCCCTTAGTAGTCTAAGGCAGGAGGATCCGGAGTTCAAGACCAGAGGTAAGGAAATGGCTAACTGAATAAATCCCTTGCTACAAAAGCATAAAGAACTGAATTTGGGGGCCAGTTGTGGTGATGCACATTTTTGATCCCAGCACTTGGAAGCCAGAGGCAGGAGGACCTCCATGAGTTCCAGGCCAGCTTGGTATACATAGGGAGTTCTAGGACAGCCAGAACCTCATAAAGATCCTGTTTCAAAAAATCTAAACTAAAACCAAAACCAAAACCAACCAACCAACCAAACAAACAAACAAACCCAACCTGAATTTGGGTCCCTAACATCCACATAAATGCCAGCTGAGGCAGAGCATCTCTAAGACCACAGTGCTAGGTCAGAGATCTAGGGATAGGGTGGAAGCTTGCTCAGAGTCAGCACGTTCCAGGTCCAGTAAGAAATCCTGACTTGAAAAATAAGGTAAAGGGGACAGAGGGGTGGCTCAGTGGCTAACAAACAGCACTGGCTGCTCTTCCAGAGCTAAATTCCACGCACCCACACAGAAGCTTACAATCATTTGTCTATAATACAAGTTCCAGGGGATCCCATGCCCTCTTCGGGTCTTCAGGGACACTAGACACACTCATGATCCACAGACATAACACCTACATACATATATAAAATGAAATTTTTAAGACCTTTTTTTAAAAAAAAAAAAAAAAAAAAAAAAAGGAAAGCAGCCATTTGAAGAAAATATCTTGATGTCAACCTCTGGTCTCCACTGGAACCAGTAAACCTGCACATGCATGCACATGCACATACACCTTAAGCCCAGACTCTACTACAGAGTAAGACCTTATCTCAAAAACAAGACAAAAAACAGGGTGAAAAGTATAAGTTTATAAAAAGCCATATTAAGTATTCACACCTGAGAAAAGAAAAACCTAGCGTATCAAATAGGGCAAGCAGACCAAAGCAGCACGGCGTCCAGGTGCTTTTTCTTGCTACTTCCCCACCTTGCTAGAGAGCTTAGCACACTTCAAAGGTGTCATGGTCACACCTATTACCCCAGAGCTAGGAAGGCAAAGACAGGTGGATCTCCTGAGTTTGACACCAGCCTGGTCTATATATGGAATTCCAGACTAGCCAGAATTATATAGTGAGACCCTGTCTCAAGCAGACAAAAATAGATATTTTACATTTTATTCAATACACTAGCTGTCCAAAGCTTGAATCAGTGATTTTAACACTATTCTCTGTAACAAGTTAGGTAAGATCTGTCTAGAGGATCCTCTTCCCTTCCCAATTTAAACATAATTCAGAGCCCTTAGGGATAAAAGCATCAAACAAAACAAAAAAACCTTCAAAGCCAACATAGGATTATTGTGAATTTCCTTTTTTGTAAAAAATTCAATACTAATACTTACCTGAAATGTTATGTGTAAAAAATACGTATTTGTATGTGTGTGTGCGCATGTACACATGTATTTGTATGTGTGTACGCGCATACACACATGTAGAGACAAAGTTCATTTCTTATCTAGTTTTCCATCACTGAAGTGACGTCCTGTCCCATCATCTCTATCTTTCCTCTGTTTATTGTTTTGAGACAGGGTGGTGTAGCCCAGGTTGGCCTTGAAGCTCTAATCTTTCCCCCCTTTCCTCCAGAACCTCCTAGACTCTAGGCATCATTGAAGCTATCATTGAAGCTCTGTCCCAAGCCCCTATGTCCACACTTGACTCTCAGCCCATTCCTGACTGGCCAGAGATAAAATACATCATCAAGAAAAAGTACTCATCCGGCTAAAGCTGTGACACAGCTGCAGGACATCAATTATGTCTTCAAAACTGAACTCAATTACAACAACCATTGGGAATTAAACCTGGAATATGAAAATAAATGAATTACTTAGTTAATATTTATATAAAATGTTGTCAAGACACTGGTGTTCACCTCTTCTGACATAGCTCCTCTTTGCTAATCAACACAAAAAATAAAGCCAGTCCCTAACATCTCTGATCAAAAATGCACAATATAAAGAGACCAAGCCAGGGATCGTGGCTGTTATCCCAGCACTGCCGAGGCAAAGGCAGGTTAGGTAGACTGCTATAAATTCCAGGCCAACCTGGACTACATAGGGAGACTGTCTTAGAAAAATAATAACAAAAAACAAAAAGCAAAGATAACATGGACACCGCCATCCAAAAGCACGCCCTTTGTTCCTAATATTGTAATTTCTGGGCATTTAACCTTCAATTGGTAACTTTCCTTCTACTTAAAATATGTAAAGAAGTTCCTAATTTGAGCTGTAGAGACCCATGTATTTCAGAAAGGATCCCAATCTAGCGCAGTGGTGCACACCTGTTAATTGCCAGTAGTTTGCAGGAAGCTAAAACAGGATAGGAATCCCACGCCAGGCTGAACCTGAGTTATACAGGGAGTTCCTCTTAAAAAAAAAAAAAAAAAAACCCATAAGTTACAAAGGCAAAAAACTCCAAAAATCGTCTAAATTGTAATGGTACAGCTACCCAAATTAATAAAAGATTAAGGAGAACTCTTAAAAAGGCAATCAAATCAAACTATATATTTTTTTAAAGATGCGGCTGTGGTGACAGAAACGAATCCCTTCATGAACCCATGAATATCACTAACCCACGAATATAAGACATACAGCAATGGAGAAGCTGATAAGGCCTTCAAGTTGAGTAAGAAGGTAAGTTTCCCCGGCTCCAGCTCTTTCTCCTTTAGGGCTGAGCCAATACACAAAGCCTGTGACAGTATTCTCAAGAAAGAGACTTTACCAGAGTTAATCACTAACAATTATCAGGATTGCTTTTAACTACCAAGGCCGGAGGGCTGCTCCTCCTTTCCACCAAAACCTCCGCCTCTTTAAGATTACTGCTGCTGATTAAGACCGACCCAAAGAGGAGAATAAGGGCAGCCTCAATGAACGCAGATGCTGTACAGTTTAAAAAAGCCAATTCTGGGTTCTATCTTTCCCCCGCCGGTTTACTGCGTCAGATGCCACATGAAAAGGGCTCCTCTTTTTCCCATCTGTGCAATTTACTACGTGGCCGACATCTACACGTCGGTAAAAAGAGGTAAGTGTCCTGAATCTCCTTAACCAGCTGCAGGGGTGAGATGAAGAGACAGAAAGAAGGATGAAGGGAGAACTAGAAAATAAAAATAAGGTGATGAGACGCTGATACTTCCCGTTCCATTTCCCCTCTTACAAGGTTAAGTCGGCTAAAGTCCGGGTGGCCTTAGAAAAAACACACACACCTTGCGCCCTGGGCAGGAGGTGAGGTTGGCTCTGCAGCTCTCAGTGGGGCTCCGGGCTCCGCCCCGCCGGCCTGGGACAGTGCAACCCTGCTTGCCCCAGTCCCGGAGGACAGAAGAGAGAGGGCTTCTAGAGGCTCAGGCAGGGGGAGGGGGAGACGGCTACTCCGGGTGCCAGGCTCCCCGAGAGCGCTGCACTCCGCGGTGCGCCTACACCCCCTCCCCCAGCCGGCTCCGACTCGCTCCCCTCCACCGCCGGAAGCCAGCCCCGCCCCCTCAACTCCATCCCAGCTCTTTGCAAGCTCCCTCCTGTCTACACAGCCAATCGTGAGCCAAGGAACCAACAGAGCGACTTGCCATACAGCCAACTGGGGAGGCCCACTGGGAGGTCAGCCGCCGGGGATAGGCCAGCTACCCGCGGCCCCGGCCCCGGCCCGGCTCCTCTTTGTTACCGCTGCCCCCGTCTCTCCCGGTGCCCACAAGGAAGCTGAGAGACAAGCATCCAGCAGCCGGGCCAGGTGATACCCCGCCCGCCGCTTCTCCTACTCCTCCACCCACTCTGGGTACTAAGAGTGACCAGCCAGCCCTCAGGTGTTTCCTGCCAAAATGCTTCAGACTTCCAAACCAAGTAACCACCGGAAGACACCCAACCACAAAAGGGATGCTCTCCAGGCCTCTCTGCTTTACCTTTTCTCAGACTAATCAACTGAATTGTCAGAACGATGGAAAGATTTAGGTATTAATCAACTGCAACAATTTTATCTGTTGGAAATTCCTGCTTCCCTCAGAGAAACTGGGGGGGGGGGGGGGGAAGACGTTAGAAAGTATGTATCTGGAAGTTGGTGGAGGTGGGGAGAAAGGGAACACACCAAATCTTCCGGAAAAAAAAAAAAAAAAAAAAAGGAAACGTACAAAGGTCACAAAGTTGGCTTTAACCTGTATCACATCCAAGGCACCTACATCCAGTAATCCTGAAATGACCACTTCCTTATCAAATTTCAGTATAATTACGATGCAGAGGAACCAGGTCTCCTTAAAAGTACATACCCAACGTTTTTGGGTTTTTTTTTTTTCTTTTGGTTTTTCGAGACAAGGTTCTCTGTGTAGCCCTGGCTGTCCTGGAACTCACTCTGTAGACCAGGCTGGCCTCGAACTGAGAAATCCACTTGCCTCTGCCTCCCAAGTGCTGGGGTTAAAGGCGTGCGCCACCATTGCCCGGCCCAATGTTGTTAAAACAGTAACACTGATGCTGCATTAACTGGACGTCTACACCCAAACTTAGATGGCTAATGGCAGTGTTATGGGTATACTGGCTGGGATGGAATATACTAAAAACGGTATGGTTTCTTGGGGTGTAGTGGTAGAGCAATACATGGGGTTCACTTAACAAAAACAAAGAGGGGGTATGCTGGGGATGTAGCTTAGTTGATGGAATGGTTGCCTAGCATGCATTAAGAAATAGGATCAGAAGTTGGAGACCAGCCTACACTGATAGACCTGGGACAGACTGACCTATGTCGAGAGAGCTCTTGGAGCAGAGCGTGGAATATGGTGGCTTAAGCCTCTGATTCCTCTATTGAGGAGGTGTTTGAGTTCAAGGAAAGCCTGGGTCACAGTGTGAGTTCCGGGCTAGCACCGGTGGCAAAGTGAAACCCTATCTCAAAAACAGAACAAAACAGCAAATAAACCAGAAGGACACCTTGGCTGGCAAATCATTTCTACAACTAAATAATTCAGGACTCCGTGGAAAAGTCATTAGCTGATAAACCCAGACAAAAACAAAAGCTCAAAGTCAGATAAGGTATTCAAAAGGGTCACTGCGTGGTACACACTTTCCTGATCCTCAGAAGGCCCTCTGCCTCCGGTTTAGAATGCTTGGGCTGTGTGTGTGTGTTGGGGTGGGCTGTTGGAGGGATAAGTTGTTAGTTAATTCCTCATAGTGATGGGGTAGCACATGGTAGAAAAAGAAAAAAAAAGCCAACATCTTGAAAAAGTTTCACACACATACACAAAATGAGACAGCAAGCTTGCGGATCAAGCATGATTTGGCATCTTTAAATACAGAGCCAATTTTCTTTAGTGCCAAAGCCAATGGTTTCTCCTGTAGATAAAATGGCACCGTTCCTGAAAAAGCCCTGGACGCTGTTTCCCCACAATCCTATAATCTGTCAGAAGACAGAAAACAAAAAGAAGGCTGTGCCAGCCAGAAAAAGCAAATTATAACCAACACAGAGCCAAACTTTATTTCAGACAGAAGGAGCTGTTCTATGTGTCTCTGAAAGAGGAGAAACAAAAGCAGCTCACCATTGCTCCAATAACCAAGGGCAAGCAACTAATTTAACCAAACACCATGTTGAATTAGCATTTGCTGCAAGAGGCTGCCTTCTCACTTCCTATTCATAGCCTAAAAGGGTATTTGCAATGCTTATTAAGAAGAGTTGATGCCAACAATATACAAGGAATTTTTACATGCCAGTAAGGAAAAGAATAAAAGCAAAGGAGAAAGTATTCAAAGAGCATGAACTACTAAGTCATGTAAGAAATACATAAGGTCAAGGGCTGAGAACAGAGCCACAGGCCTACATTCCCAGCACTTGATGGAGTCAGGAAAATCTGAAGTTTAAGGTCATCTGAAACTCCAAAGGGAGTCTGAAGCCAGCCAAGACCACAGACTGTTTTAAAAACGGGGTAGGTGTACCTGGAGAGAGGGCTCAGTGGTTAAGAGAAGTTGTTCTCTCAAAAGGCCGGAGTTTGGTTCCCAGCACCAACAGTGTAGTTCAACAATCTGAATTTCCCCTGTCTGAGGATCCAACATCCTCTTCTGGTCTCTGCAAGCACCAGACACACATAAATACATGCAGGCAAAACACTCATACACATAAAATAGAATGATAAATCTAAAAAGGAAAGCAAGCATGTGTAGGTAACAGACTGCTGTAGGCTTCATGCATGCCAGACACACGCTATGCTGAGCCACGTTAACCTTTCATTTTTAGACACCCAGGCTAGCCTTCCATTCATCCTAGCTAAGTCAGCCCTTAAAGCTGGGATCTTCCTGCCTTTGCTTCCCAAGTAGTTCAAGGGTTTGTTCTGTGTCACCAAGCTAGGCCAGGAACTCCTTGTCTAGTCACCAAGTGCATGTGCACACACACACACACACACACACACACACACACACACACACACACACACTCCTACCTCTCAAATAGAGCTTGTGTACAGTAAAAGCAAGATGGGAACATCAGAGAAGAAAAAAAAAAACCTAAGCTTTTACTTGTCCTTGATGTAAGAGATAATGGAGACCAGGTAGGTTAATGCATCAAGTAATCTTCACACCTGGGGAAAGGCTCAGGACCAACATAAGCTACACGAGACCCTGGATTAAAAATGAGGGGAGGACAAGGAGGAGACATAAGTGGAGTGAAAGGGAAATCTAGATTCAGAAGAGTCAAAGATTCAATTCCAACCTAAAGAAATCAGTATGTTCATGTCACTTTATTCTAAAATTAGAAATTGACAGGTCCTTAGGCTGTGGACAACACAGGACCCCAGCAGAGCTATAAGCAGGAAGTTGTTCTGAGCCCGTTAGCAATCTCACAACCTAAGGACTTCACTCCCCTTGTATCAGGTCTACACTACATCCTAATTTTCTCCTATAGTCAATGTCACTTTAGAGACTAAGAAAAAGTCCAAGAGATTCAAATTTCAAGCCTGTCCCGAATACATGATAGATAATGATGGCACTGATTCTACATTTAGACTCTGGTGTGGAATACAGTGCTAATTTTGCCTTCTTCAAATCCTAATTGAAACCATCACCTAACTCGGTGGTTCTCAAGCTTCCTAATGCTGCAACCCTGTAGTACAGGTCCTCCTCATGTTGTGCTGACCCCCAGCCATAAAATTATTTTGTTGCAACTCCATAACTATAATTTTGCAACTGTTGAGTCCTGATGTAAACACTTTTGGAGATATAGAGCTCTGCCGAAGAGGTCTTGACCCCCAGATTGAGAACCGCTGCTTAACTGCAGTCAAGTGTCCATACAGTGTTCACTACACTGGAAATGTTTTTTCAATGTTCTTAGTGTTTCTATTGATTGGCTATGAAGCTTTAAATATAGATAGTAAAACTGCCCAAGCAGATTAGTACGCACTCCACACTATTGTAAGTCCCACAGAGTGCCATGAATCAAAAACCAAGAGGGTGAAAATCATATAAAAGGGGCTGGCAAAATGACTCAGTGGTTAAAGGTGCTTGCCTCACAAGCCTGACCTCCTTGAGTTCAAGCCTCAGAACCCATGTAAAGATGGGCAGAACAGACCCCACAAAGTTGTCCTCTGACTTACACACATGCACTTGAGAGTATGCGCACGCACATACACAATAATAATGAAGTTTAAAGGTTTTTCCTAAATTAAAAAATTTCTATAATAGGAACCAGTAAAGTGATATTATAATAAATCTCTAGGGAAATGTGTCTTTAATAAGACCTTGCTTCATTATGGTGTCATAACTGATACATTCTAGAAATTAGGGTAGAAATATCATTTCACAAATTCTGAGCTATTTTTTCCCCAAACAGTATTTTTAAAAAATATATCACCTAAAAAAAAAAAAAAAAAAATCACCTTTCTCAAAAGGAACTTAAGCCTCTAACAGACATCATGTTGCTAATTTTCACAACATCCCAATAAAGAACTATTATTTAACATTTATATCACCGGGCAGTGGTGGCGCACGCCTTTAATCCCAGCACTTGGGAGGTAGAGGCAAATGGATTTCTGAGTTCGAGGCCAGCCTGGTCTACAGAGTAAGTTCCAGGACAGCCAGGGCTACACAGAGAAACCCTGTCTCGAAAAACAAAAAAACATTTATATCACACTTGAACTTGCAAAAATGTTTTACAATTATTTTCATTAATAGTCAGTCATACCTCACAACCATCCACTATGAGCTAAACTGGTCTTGTTATCCTTATTTGACAGTTGGGAAAACTAGGGCCATCCTAAGGCCAAGGTCAAACCTGTCTACTTTCCCAGAGCCAGGAAGCCAACCCTTAAAGTCAGATTCACTTATCCATCACTTGTATTGTATCAGCCCCAACGACAGCAGGTTTTTAGAAAGCAGAATGTCATTTAAAACAGTAGCATGAAATATTGGGAAATTATAATATTTCAGTAAAAATATAACCTTTTGGATACAAATAGGTAAGGATTTAGTAGAGTCAGGCATGGTTGCTCATGCTGGTAATCCCAAGACACTGGAGAAGCTGAGGCAGGATTGTTGCAAATTGAGCCTGCCTGAGCTACAGAGTAAGACCCTGTCTCAAAAGGGGAAGAAATCTGTATTATGTGTCAGATAACTGTAATCCTAGCATTAAGGAGGTGAAGGCAGGAGGATTGCCAGTTCCGGCTACTTGATGTACATAGCCAGAGTTATTTAAAAGAAAACTAGCTTGATAGCTCTAGCCTGTAATCCTGGCACTGAGGAAATATAAGCAGTAGGCAGGAGAATCAGTAATTAAGGGCCTCCCTCAACCACAACAGTTTAAAGCCAAGCTGGGCTACACAAGACCCTGCCTAAAAGAAAAAATGGGGGTGGGGTGAGGACTGGGCAGGTGGCTCAGTAGATAAAGCAAGTGTGAAGCAAGTGTGAGGGCCAGAATCCAGATCCTCAGCCCCACCCCACCCCACCCCACCCCACCCCACCCCTGTAAACTCTGGGCAAGTACAATGGACACCTATAATGCCAACATTCAGACGTCAAGCATTTCCAGGTTCAGCAAGAGACTTTTCCTCAAATTAAAGTGGAAAGTGACATGTCTTTAATCCCAGCTCTCAGGAGACAAAGGCAAACAGATCTGTAAATCTGAAGCCAGCCTGGTCTAGGTAGTAGTTCCAGCCAGCCAGAGCTACATAGTGAGACCCTGCTGGACGGGGTAGGGGGTGGAGAGCGGAGAACAAGGAACACATCCACCATTAACTTCAGGCCTAAATACACACAAACACCAACGCCCGTGCACCCATCCATATGGGTGCCCACACACAAGAGCACACACACAGTCAAACACTAAACACATATAAAGAGGGAGGAAGGGAACAGCAGATCTGTCTCCCTGATAGAATGCCTGCCTAGCATGGCACAGGTTCTGAGTTTAATCCCCAGCACTGATAATGATAAATCAAAAGAGACAAGAACTGATTTCTAAACAAAAATGTCATTGTTTTCTGAGAAAAATGGAAAAAGAATTAAATGCATGTTTCATTTTCCTCTCAGACTTCCATTTTCATTCCTCAGTCAATAGCTTTAGACAAAGAAACAGTAATCTCCAGGTCATGAAATCCTTCACGTACTCCCGTTCTTACCTGACCCTCTACAGCACCCAACACAGCTGACTATGCCTTCCTAAGAGACATTTTTGCTCCCCCAGTCCACATTTCAGGTTGGCCTGAATTCATGACCTTCCTGCTTCAGCCACTAAGTGCTGGGATCCTAGATGTGCACCACCACACAGCTCTGAAGCGCTTTTTTATCTGACTTGGTTTTTTAACTTCTGGATTTCTACCTCGCTCGATAGCTGTTCCTTTCTGAAGCTTCTCTACTCTAGCATCAAGCCACCCTTAGATGCCCTCCTGATTTAATTCTGTAACTTCAAATTCATCCACATGCTGAGAACTTCCAAGTATGAAATTCCAGCTCCCCCTTCTCCCTGGAAATGCCAGGTTTTTCCATTCAACTATCTATTTCAAGCATCTTAAATCTGGCATGGCTAAGACTAAATCCTTTACAAATGTATTCTGTTACTCTTACCCTCGTCCATGAAGAGCAATGTCGCTCATTCACCTAATTCCATGTAACAATTTAGAAGTTATCCACTATTCCTCTTTTGCCCCACACCCTCAGCTACAGCAAGACCCAATCAGGCCTTCAACCTCATTCCCAAAGACACACAGACTGTCTACCTCTCTACAGCTTTTCTACAATTACTTCTTGTTGAAGGATATTTGATCATATGATAACCCAAGATTGTGCTAATTACTTAAAAAAAAAAAAAAAAATTCCAGTTGTGGTGTGGCACAGCCTTAGTACACATCTTTTTTTTTTTTTTTGGTTTTTTTGAGACAGGGTTTCTCTGTGTAGCCCTGGTTGTCCTGGAACTTGCTCTATAGCCCAGGCTGGCCTTGAACTCAGAAATCCTCCTGCCTCTGCCTCCCAAGTGCTGGGATTAAAGGCGTGCGCCACCACTGCCCGGCATCTTTTTCTTTTTTCTTTTTTTTTTTTTTGGTTTTTCGAGACAGGGTTTCTCTGTGTAGCTCTGGCTGTCCTGAAACTCACTCTGTAGACCAGGCTGGCCTCAAACTCAGAAATGCGCCTGTCTCTGCCTCCCAAGTGCTGGGATTAAAGGCGTGCGCCACCACTGCCCGGCCTGCTGGGTATCTTAGTACACATCTTTAATTCCAAACAATGAAGGTAAAGTTAGTTTATAAAAGGAAGCACCAATGTTTGAAAGTGATGTCTAATTGAGTGTCAGTCAGACAAAGTGACAAATCAGAGAAAGATCTGACAGAATAGGATATGTTCAACTCTCAGGAGGCGAAAAAGGGAAGGGAAGCTACTTAAGAGAGCAGTGCAGAGAGAGAGGAAGAAGGCAGTTTTACCAGGACAGCCTTACAGAGAAACAGGTTGCAGAAGGAGCAAGTTAGATAGATATAGATGAAAAGAGAAAGAGCCAGAGAATGAGAAGGAGCCAGAAACAGATTGCCAGAGTTAGTTGGAGGCCAAGCAGAGTAATTCAAGAGAAATTGAGAGAAGTCAGATTAAATCAATCAGTTTGGAGAGGAGTTTGAGCCAGAACATCTCAACTCTAATCTGAATCAGTATAGGAGGCGTGTGTAAGTTCTAGCCTCTGATCTTGAGCTTCTCTACAATTCATTTTCATACATCAAAAAAATTCTTTCTAATCACAAGTCAATTCACGTCATTCTCCTACCTCCAAAGAAGCATGCCCTAGGAGTCTTAGTTACTCTTCTACTGCTGTGATAAGACACTGCCAAGGTGACTTATAGAAGGAAAGGTTTATTGGAGCTTATGGTTTTAGAGGGTGAGTCTGTTAACCATCATGGAGGGGAGCATGGCAGCAGGCAGGCAGGGCGCCGGAACAGTAGCAGAGAACTTACATCTGATCCACAAGCATGAGGCAGAGAAGGGGGAGGGGGGCTGAATTAGGAAATAGGGTGGGTTTGAAATCTCAAAGCCCACCCTTAGTGATTCCTGTACATTGTCATGTGACTGCACTGTTGCTAGTTCTAATAGCTTTTCATTTTGTTCTCAACTATTTTCTGGGAAAATAACTATATGACTTCAAAATCCTCTAAAAGAATTTCTTTCTGTTTGAGAGTCTGCCCCCTCCTTGTCCTCTTTCCTTTTTGAGATAGGATCACAGATAGCCCAGGCTACCTTCAAACTAGTGAACAACTGAGGCTGGCCTTGAATTCATTGTGTCTTCAGCTCTCCTGTGTGAAGATTACAGATGACTACCACTATGCCTGGCTATGTCTTAGCATTTGTAGCAGTGATGGTTTTCTAAGCCTTCCCATAAAATATCCAAGTGGAGAGCTGGGAAGACAGCTCATAAATTGAAAGCACTTGCTACTCTTGCAAGGATCCAGGTTCAGTTCCCAACACCCTCACAATCGTCTGGAACTCCAATCCCAAGGGATATGATGCCCTCTCTTGGCCTCCTCAGTCACCTACATAAAGGTGGTGAATGTATATACACTCAGGTGCACACATAAAATAAAAAATTAATCTTGGGCCAGACTTGGTGAAGACCTTTAGTTCTGGTACTTGGAGGCAGAGACAGAGAAGGTCTCTGTCTTCCCTGTTCAGGCCACCCAGGACTATACAAAAGAGACCCTGCCTAAAAATGAAAAAGAGTGGACAACATCAGCTTAAAGAAGCAGATTGGTAATGAAACTAAAGAATGAAAAGTGCCATATCGGGCCTGGAGAGATGACTCAGCAATTAAGAGCACTGACTGTTCTTTCAGTGAACCCAGGTTCAATTCCCACCACCCACATGCTGGCTCACAACCATCTATAACCACAGTCCCATGGGATCCAATGCCCTCTTCTGGTGTGCAAATGTACATGCAGGCATGCACATGAATAAATAAATCTTTTAAAAACAAGAATGTTTTAGCTAGGCCTAGTAGCACAGACCTGTAATATAAATACTAGTATGCTGATGCAGGAGGATCACAAGTTTAAGAATAGCCTAGGCTCAAAATAAAAAGTAAAGGGCTTAGAATGTAGCTTTGTTGTTGAGTGCTTCCCCAGCTTTCATGAAGCCCTTGGTTCCATTCACAGTACCACAGAAATCAGATGTGCTGGGCAAGTCTGTGACTCCTAGTCCTCAGGAGACAGAAGAACCAAGAAGCTTCAGATCATCCTCAGCTACATAGCAAGTTTGAAGCCAGGCTATACCACCTGAGACACTGGCTCAAAAACAAAAGAAAAGACAATGTCTTTAAACAGCTCATCTTCAGTATTCAAGGCAATATCTGGGAGGGTAAACACCTTGAACAAGGTTCATATATTAATCAGCAATTAACTTGATAAATGTCACTGCTGGAAAGTTTTCATGTACTCAGCAGAAAACATGTTTTTAAGTGACACAGTGTCCTAGGACAGACAGCAAGAGGAGACTGGAATAAAGGAAGCTAATTGAATCACATTTGGCACAAGCCTGTGATCTCAACACTTTGAAGGTGACAGGAAGATTAGGAGTTCAAAGTCATCCATAGCAATTAGATCAAGACCAGTCTGGGTTACAGGAGACTCTGACTCAAAAAAACACATAAAAATCAGTGATTAGGTCAATCTAACAAGCAGAAAAGAACTGCCAACATTTTTGTCTGTTTCTATGGGTTTTTTTGTTTTGTTTTTGTTTCTCTAGCTTTTCAGGACAGGGTCTCACTGTGTAGCCCTGACTATAGTGGAACTCACTATGGAGACCAGGCTGGTCTTGAACCCAGAGATCCTTCTGCCTCTGCCTCCCAAGTACTGGGACTAAAGGTGAGCAGCACCAGCATTGATCCATTTCAGCGAAACCTGAATCAGGGTGTTACTACATATGGCTTTAAACTCATGATGCTGTTCCAGCTTCCAAGTGCTGGTATTACCAGTATCTAGCCCATTTGACTCTAGTAAAGTATACTTTAAAAATTTTCCTTTAATGGTGGCATGCAGACCTTTAGTCCCAGCACTTGGGAGGCAGTGGCAGGCAGATCTCTGAATTCGAGGCTAGCCTGGTCTACAGAGTAAGTTCTAGGACAGCCAGGGCTACAAAGAGAAACCCTATCTCAAAAACAGAAAAAAAATTTCTTTTTTTTTTTTTTTTAAAGATTCATTTATTTATGTATATTAGTACACTATCGATGTCTTCAGACACACCAGAAGCAGCATACATGGCACAGGAAGACATAAATAAAAATAAAACAAACAACTCTGGATAAAGCATGGCTTCAAAGACTATCTCCCCCTCACCCCTCAAAACAGATTTATTTTTTCTTTAAAGCAAATCAGAAATGAGTTCAAAGCAAGCTTGAGTTATCTAAGAGGGCCTGGGTTCAACCAATCAACATGGGGGTGGGGGGGCAGAAGAAGCAGGACTGTGGGACATAGCTCAGTTGATAAAAATGCTTGCCAATGGCAGAAAGTCCTGGTAGCCTAAGACAACTTTGAACTTCTCACCCTCCAGCCTCTACCATGTGAACCACCACAGTTGGTTTGTATGATGCTTGAAAATGAAACCAAGAGGCTGGAGAGATGGCTCAGTGGTTAAGAGCACTGACTGCTCTTCCTGAGGTCCTGAGTTCAATTCCCAGCAACCACATGGTGGCTCACAACCATCTGTAATGGGATTTGATGCCCTCTTCTGGTGTGTCTGAAGACAGCCACAGTATATTCACATACATAAAATAAATAAATCTTGCGGGGCAGTGGTGGGGCACGCCTTTAATCCCACTACTTGGGAGGCAGAGGCAGGCGGATTTCTGAGTTCGAGGCCAGCCTGGTCTACAGAGTTCCAGGACAGTCAGGGCTATACAGAGAAACCCTGTCTTGAAAAACCAAAAATAAATAAATAAATAAATCTTAAAAAATCTTGGTGTATACCTGTAATCCCAGGATTTGTTTAAATGGAGACAAGAGATCAAAAGTCTCAAAGCATTCAAGACTATACTAAGTTTAATGACAGTCTGGGGTACACTAGGCTTTGTTTGATGGATGGATGGTGGGCAGTATGGTATGGTTCAATGGGTAAAAATGCTTGCTGCACCAGCCTGGTGTCCTAAAATTCAATCCCCGAGACCCAGTGGGGCTGGAGGGATGCCACAGTGGTTACACAAAGTGCTCTTCCAGAGCACCTGGGCTCAATTCCCAGCACACACATTTTGTTTCACAACTTTAACTTCGGTTTCAGGGAATCTGATGCCCTCTTTTGGCCTTTACAGGGACCAGGGGTGTTTGTAGTGGAGACATGCAGGTACAGCATGCATACATATAAAATAAATTTTTAGGAAAATCTAAAAATATATACAAATACCCACATGCACACAACACAAGTAAAATGTTAAAGGGGGGGGAAGGTAGTGATTTTCCTTTTACTGTGTACTCCTGTCACCTTTCATCACAGCTGACTGGAGCACAAACAAACCTTTCAGGCAGTGAAGAGCCAGAAATAGATATTAAACACTTCTCTAAGAAAACATTCACCTCTTGCTGAAAGTACAGTGACTTCACACTCGCCACCCCTCTGGTCAGCTGGAGAGCCCCTGCCCTGCCTCTGGCCACTCTGCTTCTCACAGTTACTCTCACTTCAGAATTTATTATACTAGACTCATCTTCCAAATGTTGCCACATGAGTTTAAGAGTTTAAAATTATTGGGCACATATCTCTTCTGAAAGCCTTCCACGCTTCCTGGCCTGCTCTGCTGCATTATTCAACGTTACTCTGCCAGAGTCTTAGCTCATTTCCTTCCTCACTTGTTCTGTCATGGTGGTGCACATCAATAGCCTCTTGCTTTCCGTCCTCAAGCCTTTCCTTTTCCTTAGTCGGCACTCCTTCTTTACAGGAGAGTATGCGCACAGACCCCACCACAGATGAGGCAGCTGAGTTCCCCAATGTTAGGAAAAATGCAATGCTCATGCCTCGAACCCCTTCGTAATCACACCACCTTCCCTGCCAGATAAGTATTTCATTTTCAGAACTTATTGTAATTCAGAATGCTTGATTACCTTGTCCCGGTTTGAGGCTTGTCTTGCAGGTTCAACGTAGGGTGTCTACTGGCAGTGCTTATGCTCAGCCCTGATATTAATTCTCCTAACAAATCATTTACTCCACTTCAACAATCCTTCAGTGATGTTTTCCCTCACATTTCAACTTTGAAAACAGGAGCTATTTTACGACTGTTGGCATGCTGGTCTGAGACGAAGTACCCTTTCTCAGTGGTGAGCAACTGTGACCTGGGCTATAGGCACAGCACAGAACTTGGGATTATTAACATGTGAAAAGCCCTGAGGTCATTCTTCAGCACCACACAAAAAGTGATCTGAGGACCAGGTGTGGTAAAACACACCTTTATTCCCAGCATTTGAGAGGCAGAAGCAAGCTCAGTCTACAAGGGGAATTTCAGACCAGTAGGGATCACATCATACTAAGATCTTATCTCAAAAAAAAAAAAAAGTGACCTTTGTCCTTTAAGTACTCTGACTCATATGGTCCATGTCAATACTGCCAGTGTATCCCTCTATAATCTATACTTTGGGGGGTGGGGAGCGTGAGACAGTCTGTGGCAGTCCTGGCTGTCCGGGAACTCAATTTGTAGACCAGACTAGCCTCAATCTCCGAGACCACCTGCCCCTGCCTCCCAATTGCTGGGATTAAAGATTTATGACACCCTGCCCAGCCACTATTGCTTTTGTAAAAATAAGTTTTACAACCCCTGACACCAAAAAATTGATTGTATGATACTATATTCTATTACAAATACTTCAGCAATTATTTACATGTATAGGTGCTTTGGCTGCATGTATGTCTGTCTGTGCACCATATACATGCCCAATGCCTGTGGAGACCAGAAGGCACAGAATCTGCTGGAACTGGTGTTACAGACAGCTGTGAGTATCATATGGATGGCGAAAATTGAACCCAGGTCCTCTAGAGAGTAGACAGTACTCTTAAGCCAGCTCTTCAGCCCTTGTTTTGTTTTGAGAGAGGTTCATAATATCTAGTCAAAGTTGGCTTCAAATTCAAGATTCTCTTGCTTCAGAGCCAGTGCTCGAATTACAGGTGAGCACCATCATGTTCAGCTTCTATTACTATTACTCCATATATTCTTTTTCTTTTAAAGATTTGTTTTTATTTTACATGTGTGTATTTGTGTGTGTGTGTGTGTGTGTGTGTGTGTGTGTGTGTGTGTGTGTGTGTGCATATATATATGCCATGTATATGACTGCTGAAGGAGACCAGAAGAAAGTGTCAGATCCCCTGGAGCTGGAGTCACAGAGAATTGTGAGTCACCTCATGTGGATACTGGGAACCAAACTTGGGTCTTTTGGGTTTTTTTTGTTTTTTGTTTTTTTTTTTGAGACAGGGTTTCTCTATATAGCCCTGGCCGTCCTGGAACTCCCTCTGTAGACCAGGCTGGTCTCAAACTCAGAAATCCACCTGCCTCTGCCTCCCAAGTGCTGGGATTAAAGGCGTTGTGCCACCACTGTCCGGCTCATTGGTCCATTTTTAATGCTTTTTTTTTTCTCTCTCTCTCTCGTTCTAGCTCTATAAATCCACTGACCTGAACCTCTCACTATGTAGTCCAGGCTGTCTTCAAACTCATAGTTATCCTCCTGCCTCAACCTACAGAATGCTGGGATTTTAGATGTAAATACTATATCTCTGCCTCATTCCCACTCACCTTTTTTTGAGATAGAACTTCCAACTTCCTGTGTAGCTGTGGATAGCCTTGAACTTCTGACCCTCCTGTCTCCATTTCCCATGTGCTGAAATTTCAGGCACACGCAGCCAAGCCCAGTACTATCAGTGTTGGAGATGGAACCTGGGCTTCATGCATGCAAGCATTCTACCAACTCAAGTATATTACCATCCTTACATAAATTTACTCTTTATTTCTTGCTTTATTTGTTGCTATTTTTGTTTTATTGCTCTCTTCCTCCAGTACTGAGCTCCAACCTGGGGCTTCCATGTGCAGAGCATACGCTCTACCACTGACCTAAACCTCCAACCCCTGGTTTTTCTTTTTAACATCTGCCCATATTGTTCCCATTTAAAGTTATCAGCAGTATTTCAGAAAACAAAACCAAAAAGAATCATTTATGCCTCACTTCCATTATTAGCTACTTGCTGCAAACTATCACAAGAGATTTTTCCTTTCTCTTTATTATTACGCTTTGTGCTGGGGGAGGCCTCCAGCCGGAGGTTAGTGTGAAGGTCAGAGGCCCACTTTCAAGAGCTGGCTCTTTCCTTCTACCAAGCAGATTCCAAAGATCAAACTCAGAGGGTTGGGCTTGGTGGCCAGAGCCTTACCTGATAACATCTCACTGTTGTGAAATGGCCTGAAAGATCAAAAGATCAAAAGGACTCCCAGGAAACAAATGTTTTTAAGTTCCCCCTGAGGCACATGATGCTTTAAAAAAAAAAAAAAAGACAAAATAAATCACCATCAGAATACAAAACAAACCTTACTCCTCTGTCTCCCTTGCAGTGCCAAGAACTGACCAGGTCATAGTCTTCACAGCTCATTAAGGCAGACTGCTCGAGTAAAGGGTCATCCAGGCACTGGCACCCTCTACTTCTCCCCAGCAAAGGAAATCCTCACCAGGCAACTATCACTTAACATAAGAGTAACTACAAATAGTTAAAGAATGGAAGGAGAAAAACATAGGAAGTTTTCTTAAGAGCTCAAACTTACTTTAGCATAAAACGCATGGCATTTATGGACTTTTTTGAACTGATGGAAATCGCCAATATGGGAAAATGCATTATCAACACTAAAAATAGATGTCCAATTATTAAAAATAAGATAGCTAGGCAAGTTTGAACATTTTCTACCTCTATTTCAATTACCACATATAAAGCTGGGTTCTGGAAAGACCTATAATAGCAAAGGATGCCTTCATTAGCAGGACTGGAGATAGAGCCCAGGGACTCATGCATGCTAGCTAACTAAGTGCCCTACACTGAATTCCATCCCCATCCACTCCTACCTCGGCTACCCCCTCTTTACTTTTCTCTGTCCTTTTTTTTTTTTTAAAGATTTATTCATTTTATTTATAGGAGTACACTGTTGCTGACACACCAGAAGAGGGAATCAGATCCAATTACAGATGGTTGTGAGCCACCATGTGGTTGCTGGGATTTGAACTCAGGACCTCAGGAAGAGCAGTCAGTGCTCTTAACCACTGAGCCATCTCTCCAGTCCCACTCTGTCCTTTTTTTAACTTTATGTATATGGTGCTCTATTCCCTACATGCCAGAAGAGGTCATCAGAAATTATTATAGATGGATGTAAGGCACCATGTGGTTGCTGGGAATTGAACTCAGGACCTCTGAAAGAGCAGTCGGTGTTCTTAACCACTGAGCCATCTCTCCAGGCCTCTTTTCTCTATCTCTAATTTGCATGCGTGTGTGCGAGCAAGTGAGTCACACATACCCATGGGTCTCACATACCAGGGTCTAACATACCCATGCAGGCTGCTAGCCTTGAACCCGCTCTATAACCCAGGCAAGTCTTAAACTAGAGATCTTCTAGGTCACATTCTCATTCCCTAGCAGCTAGCTGGGATTACAGGCCTAGGCCATCAGGTCTAGCTCCAAGTACTGCCCCTCCCCCCAACCCTCTTGTGTTTTTGAGACAGAGTTCCACTGTGTAGTACTGGCTGATTTGTAACTCACTATTTAGGCTAGTCTGGTCTCAAAATCAGGGATTTGCTTGCCTCTGCTTCTGCCCCACCATGCCCAGGCCTCAAATTCCCTTTTTTAAAAATCCCTTTCAGACAAACAATCAAGAGAATTTATTGGGAGAATCAAGTCACTAGACAGAAAAGAAAAAAGTTAAACTATAAGTCACTGTGTAGCCCCAGGACAGAAACATAAAAAATGACGTCTTGGCAAGACAGGTAAGTTAAAGACAGCAATGGTTCTCTACTCCCAAGCCTCTAAAACAATGCATTCTTCTTATCCACGGATCTCCAAGGATCTAGTGCAGCCACTCCCACCTTCATTCAGCTAAAAGAAATCACTCCCCAATTTTCAAAAGGCCTCTCCATTTCCGGCTCTTGTTCCTCAGAGCCAGCAGAGCTAAAGTATCTGCCTTTCCGTCCACTTGAAAGGCATCTGCACTTATCTTTGGAAAGCTGTGCCTAGAAAAGCACTTTCTCTCTATGGCAGCGCAGTTTAACTCTGTCTTTTGCTTTATCCACCCTCAACAACAAAGCCTCTGGACTGCTCCTCCAGCCTCTCACAGCAGCCATCCCCTAGACCCTTACACAACTACCCACTTGTCTTCTTCACTTTACACAAGAGACTTCTGACAGGAGACCATAAACAACGAAGAAAAGAGTTGAAAAGCCACAGTTGTACACCAATCTGAGCTCCAAAACAGAGACTGCCCTGGGGCAACCAGACTCTTGCAAGGGAAGCTTTTACAATTAAAAAAAAAAAAAGCATCAGAGGCTGGCAGGCAATTCTTCTATTATTGTCAATCCCCTTTGCTTTCTTTGCAGTGTACTAAATAAACTTGCTCTTTTTCCTACAAAATAAAGAAGGCAGATCGGCTAGAGCTGGAGTTATGGATGATGGTGACCCATCATGTAAGTGCTAAGAATGGAACCTAGGCCCTCTTTAAAAGCAGCAAGTGCTCCAGACCACTGAGCCATCTCTCTAGCCTCCAAATAGACAAATTTTTAAAAATAAAAATAGCCGGGTAGTGGTGGCGCATGCCTTTAATCCCAGCACTTGGGAGGCAGAGGCAGGCGGATTTCTGAGTTCCAGGACAGCCAAGGCTACACAGAGAAACCCTGTCTCGAAAAAAACAAAAAATAAATAAATTAATTAATTAATTAAAATAATAGAAGCCTATTCTGGGCTTGATGGTGGAAAACTGTAATCCCAGCTACTTAGGAGGCTGTAGCAGGAGAACTGAAAATTCAAGGGCAGCCCATGTAACAGACTGTCTCAAAAGCGGAGGGGGGGGGGCTGGGGGGCTGGTGGTAGAGCATTTGCCTAGCACACTCAAAACCCAGGCTCAGGTTCCAGCATCAAGTAGAGGCTGGGGAGATAGATGGCTCAGTAATAAATCCCTTGGCACACAAGCACTAACAGATGATCCAGAACCTCAACCAGGTACACCTGTAACCCCAGCTACTGGGTAACAAGAGGCAAGATTGTTAATTCAAACTCAATTTGTGCTTGAATTCAAGACCAGCATAAGCAAGTTAGTGAAACCCTGTCTCAAAATAAAAAGTAAAAGGAAGCCTAAGAAGGTAGCTCAGTGCTTCAGTCTGTATTTGCTTCCTGTTGGGTCAGAAGCTGCATACCATCTGTAAAAAGGCAGAGGAGTATGGTACTTTTCCTATTCAATTTGACAGTGTATTTGTCACACTACAGAAGAAAGTGCTATTTCTACAGATAATCTGAGGTACTTATGCAAAAAGCACGTATTTTTGTCTACTGAGGTTTTATAAATATGCTTTGTTTTGATAGAGAAATCAGTCACTCCATTAATAACCATAGGATCTAAAATCCGATAGTACTGCTGGTACATACTAGCATTCGTATAGTACTTAAAATCTATAGGTTTCATAAGCTCTCTCAACCACATATATGAAGCTTACAAAAGCCCCGCATTTAATGCTGGATCTTCCAGAGAATCAGAAAGGTTAAGTGACTCCTATCCAAGGTTATCGATCAGGTTTATCTGTGATGGACTTGGTCCCAAACATGACTCGGTGTTCTTAGCTCTTTAACCTAGATTCCTCCTGAATTTAAACAGAGCTTCCGACTCCCAAGCTTTACCCAGGGCACACCATAACTCCAGTGACCGGCTCTTCTCTGTCTGGTTCAGAGTGGACTTCTTCAGCTCAAGCACGGCTTTTATTTTCCACCACCCTTCCCCCAGCAACCATTCTCTGAAAGAAACGGAAAGGGAGAGGCGACCTAAAGCTCCTGGGGGAAGGGATGATGACAAACCAGGCAGCGCGAGGCACTCGTCCTGCCGTGAGCGTCTTCGCTCCACGAAACGCAACCCCTTCCCTCCGCCAAGCTGTCCAGCTCTGGGACTCACGACCTAATCATCCATGCTCCAAATGCTCCCACCATCACCTCAAAACTATCCCTCCCCCACGACCTCCGTCCCCGACAAGTAGAGGCCACTCCGCTAGTCAGGATATCCTTCCACCACGCCACATCTGCATTCCTTGGTGTCTACTGCCCTTAAAACACCACTCACTGTCGGTGACTGGGCCCGGCCCTCATGGCTGCTCCGTTGTCGCCGGTCGCCGCCACTGCTGCTCCACGCCCCAGCCTCTCAATCACAGCCGCCGTCCGGACTGGCCGGGAGCTGCTTCTGCGCCTGCGCAGCCCAAATTGCCCAGGGCCCTCTCGGGCATCCAGCGCCTGCGCACCTCGCTCCGGAGACGTCTTTATCCTTGCCTGATGTCCTGCCTCTCTGGGTCTCAAGTGGGCATGGCCGCTCGCTGGCATTGGGTACTTAAGGTCTTAGAGGATGTGGCTACTGACCCTTCCTTTTAGGCCCCTAGACTATCTTGCCTAAATTACTAAAGTCTTGGATTGAGATTTATCCCACCAGAATTCTGGATCCTGCCTGCACTTAAAGACCAAATGTTTTAGGCATCGAGGAAACTGCAGACTAGTTCCCTACTGTACATCTCCGACCATGGAGTCAAATCTTTTTGCAAACCGATAAAGAAGACCTTTATCCCTGTGTGGTGGTAGCACAAGCTTGATAACCCAACAGCACTTGAAATATTAACACAGATGATTATGAACAGCTGGACATCAGTCCTAGGAACTAAACTCCAGTCCTCCGCATCAGCAGCAAGTGCTCTTAGTTGCTGAACATCTCTCCAACCCCTATATAACTATATGTAATGGAATTCTAAAATATTTAATAAATTAACATCCGGGCAGAATGGGGCACTCTATGAATCTTTGCAGAGGCAGGAGGATTTCTGTGAGTTTGAGACTAGCCTGATCTACAGATGAAGTTCTAGGATAGCCAGAGCTACATTGAAAAAAGAAATTGGTGTTACTCCTTTCTGCCTTCTTTTCAGATAAGTACCTAGGAACCCCAAGGATTTTCATGAGATGCTTACCACAGTATTACTATTGTGGTGATGACGATGATGACGATGACAACTTTGGCTATATAAGACAGGAGGAAGCCGGGCGGTGGTGGCGCACACCTTTGACCCCAGCACTCGGGAGGCAGAGGCAGGTAGATTTCTGAGTTCGAAGCCAGCCTGGTCTACAGAGTGAGTTCCAGGACAGCCAGGGCTACACAGAGAAACCCTGTCTCGAAAAACCAAAAAAAAAAAAAAGACAGGAGGAGCTTACTAGTAGCCCAAACTGGTCTTGAACGCAATATGTAATCCACAGTGGCCTCGAATTGGTGATCCTCCTGCCTCAGCCTCCTGAATAACAATATTACAGCCCTGAGCTACATGCCTGTCACATGCCCTGACTTTTAAAAATATAACTCAACAGCCAGGCAGTGGTGGCGCTCGCCTTTAATCCCAGCACTTGGGAGGCAGAGGCAGGTAGATTTCTGAGTTCGAGGCCAGCCTGGTCTACAAAGTGAGTTCCAGGACAGGCAGGGCTACACAGAGAAACCCTATCTCAAAAAACAAATATATATATATATATATATATATATAAAACTCAGACTGGAAAGATGGCTCAGCAGTGAAGAGCACTGACTGCTCTTCCAGAGGTCCTGAGCTCAATTCCCAACAACCATATGGTGGTTCACAACCATCTGTATTGGGATCCACTCTTCTGGTGTGTCTGAAGACAACTGCAGTGTACTCATATAAATAAAAATAAATAAATCTTTAAAAAAATGTATAACTCTGTTGCTACAAATTGGTATGAACTAATTGGTATCCAATACAGTATACACAGGTGCAAATTTAATGAGTGAGCTGCCTCCTAACTGCTCTGGGATAGAGGGACTCAAATTTAATTAGTGATGCTTACATAAGCATGGGGGACTTGCTGTTTGCAGGAGTATGGTCGACTTACCAGTGGCTACAGCACTGGACAAAATCTGTCTCTCTCTCTCTCTCTCTCTCTCTCTCTCTCTCTCTCTCTCTCTCTCTCCCCCTCTTTCTCTCCTTCTTTAAAGTGTCCTCCAGGGGCTGGAGAACTGGCTAAGTGGTTTAGAGCACTTGTTACTCTTGCAAAGGACACTGGATTCTATTCTTAGCACCTAGCACCTACATGGTGGTTCACAACCATCCAAAACTCCTGTTCCAGATGTCCACTCTGGCCTCAAGCACCAGGCACACACATGGAACACATACATACACACAGGCAAAGCACTCATACATATAAAATAAAATAAATCTGAAAGTATCTTCCACATAACTATAAGCATTCCTCAACTATTTCTGCATTTTTTTTTATTTTAATATTTGTTTTATGTGTGTTAGGTTTCAAACCCAGGATAAATAGTTGAAGTGCCTATTTAACATATCAAAGCAGATGCTGGCCTCCAGATTCTCTCTTTAATCACTCAGCCCTACTCCTTACTGAGCTCTCCTGGTTAGCATACCCCGCCCCTCACCCTGAACGCTCCAGCCCAGCAGAGCCCTCTTTCTTTTCTTTCTTCCTCCTCCTCCTCCTCCTCCTCCTCCTCCTCCTCCTCCTCCTCCTCCTCCTCCTCTTCTTCTTCTTCTTTTTTTTTTTTTTGGTTTTTCGAGACAGGGTTTCTCTGTGTGGCCCTGACTGTCCTGGAACTCACTCTGTAGACCAGGCTGGCCTCGAATTCAGAAATCCGCCTGCCTCTGCCTCCTGAGTGCTGGGATTAAAGGTGTGCGCCACCACTGCCGGGCTTCCTATTTCCTTTTGATAATGGTGTTTTATTACAGCCATATAAGCCCTAACTAAGACTAAGACAGCTGCTCTTGCAGAGGGATATGGTTTTGATTCCCAGCACCCACATGGTGGCTCACAACTGTCTATCACTCCAGTTCAAGGGAATCAGACAGTCTTCTGGACTTCAAGGATATTAGGCATTCACATGGTGCACACACATGTATACATGCAGACAAATCGTCCATACGTATTGAATCAATAAAAAAAGAGAAAGAAAGAAAGAAAGAAAGAAAGAAAGAAAGAAAGAAAGAAAGAAAGAAAAGAAAGAAAAGAGCCAGGCAGTGGTGGCACATGCCTTTAATCCCAGCACTTGGGAGGCAGAGGCAGGCAGATTTCTGAGTTCGAGGCCAGCCTGGACTACAGAGTGAGTTCCAGGACAGTCAGGGCCACACAGAGAAACCCTGTCTCGAAAAACCATAAAAAAAAAAAAAAAAAAAAAAAATGGAAATAGGAAAGGAAAGGTTTATTTTGCTTACATTTGCACATCATAATCCATCATCAAAGGAAGTCAGGGCAGGAACTCAATCAGGAACCTGGAGGCAGAAGCTGATACAGAGGCCGTGGAGGGGTGCTGCTTACTCAGCCTGCTGCTGCTGTTGCTCCTCCTTCTCCCCTCCCCCTTTACCTCCCTCTCCCCCCTCTTCTTCCTCGTTCTTTTCTTCTTTTTCCTCTTCCTCATTTTGTTTTCTTCTTATTGTTTTTGTTGTCGTTGTTGTTTACAAAGGATCTCTCTGTGTAGTCTCGGCTGTCCTGGAGCCAGCCACCATAGAATGGGCCCTCAACATAGTAACTATTGAGGACAATGCCCCTACAGCTTGCTTATGGCTCCATCCGCCCCCATCACTTTTGTTATTGTTATTGTTTGTTTTGTTTGCTTGTTTGTTTTTGAAACAGGGTTTCTCTGTGTAGCCCTGGCTGTTCTGGAACATACTCTGTAGACCAGGCTGCCCTTGAACTCAGAGATCTGTCTGCTTCTGCCTCCCAAGTGCCAGGCCTGTGCTGCCACCTCCAGGCTTACAACCCTATTTTATGGAGGCATGCTTTCTTGCTTTCTTGCTTGCTTACTTGTGGTTTTGTTTTTTCTTTTTTGTTTTTTACTTGTTTGGTTGGGTTGGGTTTTTTTATTTCTTGTTTTGTTGTTTTTTGTTTTTGTTTTGAGACAGGATCTCTCTACACAGTCCTGGCTGTCCTGGAACTCACTATATAGACCAGACTGGCTTTAAACTCACAGAGATCCGCCTGCCTCTGCAGTTTTTCAATTGAGGTTCCCTCTTCTCAGATGACTTAGGCTAACCCAGCACAGTAGTCAGAGCCAGCTCTCCAGCTCCCCCTTTTGCTGCTGTTTTTGAGACAAGATCTCATATAGCTCCAGTCTGGCCTTGAACTTCTTTCTGGTCCTCCTGCCTTTCCCTTCCAATTACAGACATACAGCAGCACTCCCAGCACAAGATCATCTTTAGATATGTGGAGTAAAAGATAAGAGCTAACAGTATCAGGTAGAGGCCAGTAACCAAAGCCTGTGAGCTAGCTCCTAGCTTGAAAGATGTAGCACTATTTATTCAAGGTGACAAATGTTTGTAATCTCTGCACTTTGGAAGCTGCCAGAAGGGCTGCCTCAAATTGAGATTGAAACCATCCTGAGAAAAATAGCAAGAACCAGGTCACCCAGGGCCACATAACAAAATCCTGTTTAGAAAGAAACAAAGAGCCGGGCAGTGGTGGCGCATGCCTTTAATCCCAGCACTTGGGAGGCAGAGGCAGGTGGATTTCTGAGTTCGAGGCCAGCCTGGTCTACAGCGTGAGTTCCAGGACAGCCAGAACTATACAGAGAAACCCTGTCTCGAAAAACCAAAAAAAAAAAAAAAAAAAAAAAGGAAGAAAGAAAGACAGGAAGGAAGGAAGAAAGAAAGAAAGGGAGAGGAGAGAAGAGAAAAGAAGTTTGTGTTAAGTCCAAAATCATTGCACACTTGGCAACAAAAGAAAATTACACAGCCAAGGATGATGGAGAGTTAGTGTGACACTACTTCCTGATGAGTGGAAAACTAAAAGGAAGCCCGAGTCGACCTTGAACTTCTGGGAATGGGGCCTTGCTTCTCGCCTCTCAGTGCTACACAATCAATGTCTCCATCATCACCGTCAGCAGCAGCATCAACATCACCAATGTCTCCAGCCACTGGGTCCTTGCCACATGTGCTTCCTGCGAAGACCGTTGGAACCTACATGATGAACTCTTTCCACACTTAAACATTCTGGGTCTGCTAAGAGACTTCTACACTTAAACTAAAGTTCTATAAGATAAGGTTGCTTGTAGACCCAGCTGGCTTCCATAAGTATGTCAGGGCAGTCTTGAACTTCTAATCCCCCCACTTTCCTCAGTGCTGCGAGTAAGGTGTGCCCCACCACACACTGGTTATTGGTGCTGGGGTTTGACCACAGAGCTTCATGCATGCTAGGCAAACACCTCCAATGAGCTCATCCCCCACCCCTATTTTTCAAGGTGGGGTAGCTCTAGCTGATCTAGACCTCACTATGTAGAACAGGCTGGCCTTGAAAGTACAGTGATCTTCCCGTATATGCCTCTCAAGGGCTAGATTACAGCACACTCAGACCTATTTGAATTGCTATTGTTGCTGCTGTTGTTGAGGACAGGGTCTCATTGTATAGCCTTGGCTGGTCTGGAACTGACCAGGTAGACCAGGACAGCCTTGACCTCACTATGTAGACCAGGCAGACCTTGAACTCACAGAGACCCATCTGCTTCTGCCTCTCAAGTGCTAGGACTAAAGGTGTAAGCCACCATGACCAGCTTGAATTTCTTTCTTTAAAAAATATTTTATTTGTGGACTGGAAAGAAAGCTCAGCAGTTAAGAGTACTTGCTGCGCCGGGCGGTGGTGGTGCATGCCTTTAATCCCATCACTTGGGAGGCAGAGGCAGGCGGATTTCTGAGTTCGAGGCCAGTCTGGTCTACAGAGTGAGTTCCAGGACAGCCAAGGCTACACAGAGAAACCCTGTCTTGAAAAACCAAAAACCAAAAACCAAAAACCAAAAACCAAAAACAAACATAAAAAAAAAAAAAGAAAAGAAAAGAAAAAAAAAAAAGAAAAAAAAAAAAAAGCCTGTTTCTTTTCTGGTTCAGTCAATTCTGTATCAGTCAGCGATTCTCTGGACACCATTCATTTAATAATAGCCGGGCTAGTTGGTTCTCTTCACCTCTAAAATTCTGTCCTGTATCAAAATTCAGGATTTTTTTTTCTCAATATACTGAGTCATTGCCATCAGCAAATAAGAATTTTGTATTCGTGTGTGTGTGTGTGTGTGTGTGTGTGTGTGTGTGTGTGTGTGATGTTGAGGGCTGTTCAGAGTTCAGAGTTTCACTAGGTAGGCCAGACTGGATTGGAGATCACTATGCAATCTAGGCTGGTCTAAAACCCATGGTGATCCTCCTGTCTCAGCTTCCTGAGTACTTACATTGCAATTACAAGTATAAGCTGCCCAGGTCATCGTCGTCGTCGTCATCATCATCATCATCAAAGATAGGGTCTTGCCAAGTGGTGGTGACAAGTCCCTTTAATCCCAGCATTTGGTAGGCAGAGCCAGATGGGTTGCTGAGTTCGAGACCAGCCTGGTATACAGAGAGTGAATTCTAGGACAGCCAAGACTGTACAGAGAAACCCTGTCTCAAAAAAACAAAATAAATAAATAAATGCAAGATAAGGTCTCGGGTATCCCAGGCTTGTCTTGAATTTGCTTTGTTGTTCGCTGAATATGACCTTGAAGTTCTGATTCTTCTGCCTTCCCCTCTTGTGTGCTGGGATTAGAGGTATGTTACAGAACACCATTTTTTTGTGGTGCTGGTATCTAACCAAGGGTTTTGGGTTTTTAGGTAAATATTTTATTTTATTTTTTTAAAGATTTATTTATTTTTATTTATATAAGTACACTGTAGCTGTCTTCAGACACACACCAGAAGAGGGCATCAGATCCCATTACAGATGGTTGTGAGCCACCATGTGGTTGCTGGGAATTGAACTCAGGACCTCTGGAAGAGCAGTCAGTGCTCTTAACTGCTGAGCCATCTCTCCAGCCCCAGGTAAATATTTTATTAACTGAGGCACATCCCCAGTCTGTTGCTTTGTGGTTTTTCAGAGATGAGCTGTTTTACCCTTTTTTTTTTTTCTTGAGTTCCACTCACTATGGAGCCTAGGACTCCCTTAAACTCACAGAAATCCTCCCGTCTCAGATTTCCAAGTGCTGGAATTACATGTGTGAACCAACCATTAAATCTAGCTCTATCCTCTACCTCAGCTAATTGCATTTTCCCTCTCTCTCTCTTCACTTCATGTGCATTGGTGTTTTGCCTGCATGTATGTCTGTGTGAGGGTGTTGGGTGCTCTGGATCACAGTTGTGATCTGCCATGTGGGTGCTGGGAATTGAACCCAGGTCCTCTGGAAGAGCAGTGTTTCTAACTGCTGAGTCATCTCTCCAGCCCCTGCACTGTCTCTTAAACTTACTTCATTTAGGCTTTCACTGAAGCACTGTACTGATGTACTGAGACTTCCTGTCAGATTACTAATGTCACACACAGAGACACACACATTCATATAGAGATGAGTGATTCACAACCTCTAGATGTGAATCTCAGGGTAGGAATTTTTGTGATGTGTCCCCAGCATCCTGAAGTATTGATATGTAGGAGATGCTTAGTAAATTATCACCTTCTCTGTCCCTGTATGTATGTTTCAAGAGTTTGACTGTTTGGCTAATCACCAGCACAAGGTGCAGAAGGGTGGAGGTGGGGACGTTTGAGTGAGAGGCTTGAAATAACACGGGGAGCCCAAGGCCACAAAACCTAAGGGAGGTCAAGTTAAGTTCCTCTGGCTGCTATAGCATCCTGGGAGCTCCTAGGTAGCTGAACAGCTTCACCATTTCTCACTTCTCTCCTTCCTTCCTAGGGCCTCTTGCATGCTAGACATGAACTCTCCCAACTGAGTTACATCCAAAGTCCCCTATTTTAAAACATTTCTTCTGTGTCTCTGTCTCTGTCTCTGTCTCTCTCTCTTTCTCTCTGTTATGAAGTGTAAGGACAACTTTCAGGAGCCAATACTCTTCACCTTGATAGTAGGCTCTAGGGTTGGAATTCAGGTCACCAAGCCTGAACAGCAAGTGTTTTCACCAGTTAACCCATGATCCCTGTAATTTTATTTTATTTATTACAAACATGGTCTCATCGTGTATCCCTGGCTTGCCTAGGATTGACCAGGTAGACCATGGTGACTTCCAATTTACAGAGATCATTTCCTTCTGTCCCCAAAGTCCTGGGATTAAAGACAATATCTAATCTGCCAGGTCCCCCAACCCATCCACCCCCCTTTTTTGAGACAAGTATTCACCTCAGGCTGGCCCTGAACATCCTCATCCTCCTGCCTCCACCTCCTAAATGTTGGGGTTACAAGAATGCTCCACCACATATAGCAACCTGCTTTGTTTGTTTTTGTTATTGCTGTTCATTTTCCTCCAGTAAGATTTAGTCTCAGAGAATAGACAGGAGCTGATATTTAGGGAGGTAAATGCAGTCTGCTGCTCAACAGGAATATTTACCACAGAACCATTCTTTTACTGAGGCCTAGACACCAAAAAGGTGCAGACTTCACAAAGCAACCTGTGCTGGCTAGTTTTATGTTAACGTGACACAAGCTAGTGTCATCTCAGAGGAGGGAACCTCAATGGAGAAATTGCCCTGTAGAGCATTTTCTTTCTTTCTTTTTTTTTCTTTTTTTTTTCTTTTTTTGAGGGCTTTCCCCTTTCTCTCTCTCTCTCTCTCTCTCTCTCTCTCTCTCTCTCTCTCTCTCTCTAGGTTTTTCCAGACAGGGTTTCTCTGCATAGCCTTGGCCGTCCTGGAACTCACTCTGTAGACCAGGCTGGCCTCGAACTCTGAAATCCACCTGCCTCTGCCTCCCAAGTGCTGGAATTAAAGGCGTGCACCACCACTGCCTGGCGAGCATTTTCTTAATTAATGAGTGATGTGGGAGGAGCCAGCCCCTTGTGAGTGGTGCCACCCCTGGGCTGAAGTTCCTATATAGTTTCTATAAGAAAGCAGGCTGAAAAAAAAAGAAAGGAAGGAAGGAAGGAAGGAAGGAAGGAAGGAAGGAAGGAAGGAAGGAAGGAAGGAAGGAAGGAAGGAAGCTGAACAAGACATGAGGACTAAGCCAGTAAGCAGCACCCCTCCATGGCTTCTGCATCTACTACTGTCTCCAAGTTTCTTCTTGGTTTGATCCACTTCCTTGGCTCCCCTCAGTGAATTGTGGCCTAAGATATATAAGCCAAATAAAAACCCTTTTCTCCCCAAGTAGCTTTTGGTTATGATGTTTCATCACAGCTATAGTAACCGTAACTAAGACTGCCACGCCCAGCTAAAACACGGCCAAAGAGGAAATAAGAAAGGATCCTGCAGAATTGAGGTTAGAAAATACTTTAAAAAAAAAAAAAAGTGAAATGCAGCCTAGAGCCCTTTCCCATGCCCATACCCACTCTTAGCAATTAGAGTTTCTCCTCTTGAGGTGCTAAAAGGAGTTTCTGCGGCTTGGCTTCCCGAGGAATGTCGTCATTCAGAAGACATGGTTAAAAAGCTCTTTTACACAAATTTGGCCGAAGGAGAAATGATGTGTAGGGAAGTCCAAGACGACCGTTATACTCAGACAGTAAACACAGCACAATTTTGCCTTCTCTTAGCTTCTGGATATAGTCTTTCCCTACGCCTCCTAAGGTATCCCATGTGCCTCAGTTCTGTTTGGGCTGATCTAGCTTTCTCCCACTCGTTGGTCTGTGGGCTTCTCGGTCCAATCGTGTCGTGCTTCTGCTCGGAACCAGGGTGCATTGCGGCAAAATGGCTGCCCGTAGGCCGTACTGCGCTGGGCTAGTTCGGGCCTTGCTGGGGGCCTGGCAGGTGGGTTCGCATGCAGGGAGGGAGTGGGTTGCTCCGCCTCGCTGTCTTCTAGGTAGCCAGGCGAGATGCGTGTCCTGTGTCGTGGGCGCCACTTTCTCTGGTCCCCTCCTGGCCTCGGCCTCTAGTCGTTATGGTCGGGACTCCGCCTTGGACCGTATCCTTGGATTCCCTCAGCCTGACAGTTCGTTGGTTCCGAGCGTCCCCGCTGTGTCGGTGCACAGAGGTAAAGGGTCCAGCTATGTTAGTTGCAGGTGTTCTGGTTTATGACAGGTTTTGATGTGTAGCCCAAACTGACTTGGAACTCGATCTTCCCACTGCGGCCTCTTAAGTGTTGGGATTACAGGTGTTGGCCATGACCCTCCTCTGATGGTTTTAGCAGTAGAAATCATGTATCTTAAGAAAAATTCAGTTCGAGGCTGGTCCGCAGAGTGAGTTCCAGGACAGCCAGGGCTATACAGAGAAACCCTGTCTCGAAAAACAAAAAAACAAAAAAAAAAGCCGGGCAGTGGTGGCGCACGCCTTTAATCCCAGCACTCAGGAGGCAGAGGCAGGCGGATTTCTGAGTTCGAGACCAGCCTGGTCTACAGAGTGAATTCCAGGACAGCCAGGGCTGAGAAACCCTGTCTCAAATCAAAAAGAAAAAAGAAAAATTCCCCTGCCTCTGGGAATATCAGTTTAACCTCTCATTTAATAAAAAATAAATCTGAGCCCAACGAGAGGCGACTGGTGAAAGCCGTTAAAGAGTTTGATAGCGAAAGCCTGTGAAGTAGCTTAGCAAACAAAGGCTCTTGTTGCTTGACAACCTGAGTTCAATCCCTGGGACCCATATGGTGGAAATCGAGAACCAGAAAGTTTTGCTATGACTTTCATAAGCTCCCGCAGACACACAAATAAATAAATATAACGACAACATAGTTTTAGGAATGTGAAGAAACCTATGTTGGTCACAATCAGTAATGCTCACCAAAGATCATTAGTCAAGGCAAAGTTGTCTCCCTCTGTCCCCATATAGCAACTGGTATAGACCCAATAAGTAGGTCTTGAGCCCTATCTACTTGTTTTGATCCTAAATTAAGCTAGGCCTCATGGTGCATGCCTGTACTCCCTACATTGAGGAGGTGGAGGGAGGAGGATCTCCAGTTCCAGAAAAGTTTGAACTCGGACTGTAGCACTCTGTGCTGCTATGAAGGTTCTGCAAACCTTTTCAGTCTCTCCTTGTGATACTGTATTGCAATTAACAGTGCCTAGTCTCCTACCAGACTGTAGTCCATACTACTTGAGAAACTGCTATTTTCTTTCCAGGTGACATTGAGATAGAGTTTCACTCTATCCTAGGATAACCTGGAGCTCACTATCCCAGACTCCTGTATGTTGGGATTTCAAGTTTGAGCCACCATATCCATTTTTTATAAAGTGCTGTTTCTCTGGTATAATTTAGTGTGGTGGTTTTGTTTTTTGAGACTGGGTCTAGTTATGTAGCCCAGGCTGGCCTTGGTCTCAAAGGCAATCCACTCTTGTTTAAACCTCTTAAGGACTTTGATTATAAGTGTATCACAATGCCTAGCCTGTGGTGAACAACTTTTTTTTTTTTTTACACAGTTGTCACTGTGAAAAAGAAGTTATTCATAGATAGTTAATGTGATTCCACATTACATGTGAAAAAAACCAAGAGACTTAGAGAGGTTAGGTAACCTGATGGAATCAAGTAAAATCAAATGCTGAACTAATCTCAAAGTTAAGAATGGGTGGCTTCTGCCTGCTGTGCTCATTTTTTATGTTGATTACCTCCTTGGTCATCAGAACTGAATATCTAGTGGAGTCTAGATTCCAATATATCACTCCTGTTCCCATCCTAACACAGATGAGCAGAATCTACTCTTGATCCATACTCCTGACATGCCTGAGAATCCACGGGTCCTCCGAGTGGTCCTCTTGGGAGCCCCAAATGCAGGGAAGTCAACACTTTCCAATCAGCTGCTGGGCCGTAAAGTATGCTACAGATTTATCATCCCAACCTCTACACCTCCCCTTTTACACAGTATTTTCTGTATATGGGGTGTTTTGCCTGCAAGTATGTGTACTACTTGTGTGCCTTAGAAGCCAGAAAAAGGTGTTAGATCCTCGGAAACTGAAACTAGAGTTACAAACAGTTGTGAGCCATCACTTAGGAGCTGAGAATTGAACCTAGGTCCTCTGGAAGGGCAATTAGTTGTTATCCACTGAACTATCTCTCCAGGCCCAATAAACCCATCTTTATCTTTATCTTTTTTTTTTTTTTTTTTTTTTTTTTCTTTTTACATTCATGTCTTGTTTTTCTTTTGTGGATGGTCTGGGAGAGATCTGGGATCTCACTGGAACCTCTTTCTTCCTGGAAGGTGTTTCCTGTCTCAAAGAAGGTGCATACCACTCGATGTCAAGCTCTGGGGGTCATCACAGAGAAGGAGACCCAGGTGGTAGGTACCTGTAGAAGTTCTGCAAACAAGATAGTGAAACTAAGCAATTAGCCTTTAAAAAATAATTAAAAGCATGGTGGTGCATGCTTTTAATCACAGTACTTGGGAGGCAGATGAGGCAGATCTCTATGAGTTCAAGGCCAATCTGGTCTACAAAGTGTGTTTCAGGCAGCTAGGGTTGTTACACAGAGAAACCCTGTCTCAAAAACAAACAAACAAAAAACAATGAAAACAAACAAAAAACTTTAAACCAAATAAATAAATAAAAGTAAATGATAATTCAGTTCTGTACTGATGGTGGTGGCTTACTCCTTTAATCCCAGCACTCAGAAGGTAGAGGCAGTCCGATCTCTGAGTTCGAAACCAGCCTGGTCTACAGAGTGAGCTCCAGAACAGTCAGGGTACACAGTTTCTTAAAACAAGCAAACAAAAATAAGACCCAATCTCAAAAGAACAAAAACATACCCAAAGAAACAATGCACAGATTCAATTCTGAAGGCTCCTCTTCCTTAAGGCTCCATATAGTTCTTCCTCTACCTTCCCCCTTTTGCCTCCTATTCTGAAGTTATTTGTGTGTGCAAGTGCTCATGTGCCATGGTGCTTGTGTGGAGGTCAGAGGTTAACTTCTAGGACTCACTTCTTTTCACCCTGTGGGTCCTGGCACCAAAATCAGGTTGTCAGGCTTGGCAGCATGCACCTTTACCTACTGAACCATCCTATCCTTTGTATTTGAGACAGTCTAGTTTAGTCCAGGTTAGGTTCCCTTCCATATATAACCAGAGACAACCTTGAATTCATGACCTTCCTGCCTACTCCATCTTTCAGGTGCTCAGTTACAAGAGATACCACCATGCCTAACACTCTCTCTCTCTCTCTCTCTCTTTTTTTTTTTAACTTTTGGAGATAGGGTCTTACCATGTAGCCCTGCCTGACACTGAACTCAATTTGTAGGCCAATCTTTTCTTAAACTTGAAACGATCCTCTGCCTCTGCCTCCTTAGTGCTGGGATTCTAGGAGTGTGATACCACACCTGACTAACAAAGCAATTTAACGTTGATCTCTGGTTTTGTGTTTTTTATTTTGTGTAGTGCTGGGCATCTAAGCCAGGGCTTCTTGCATTCCGCTCTTGAGCCACAGCTCCAGCATTCATCTTTCATTTATTTATAGTCACCCTCTTCTCTTGAGGTCCTATTAGCATTGAAAGCATACTGAAGGGTAAGAGATCTAAGATCAGTTATGGTTTGCCCATGAAGGAAAGGCAGGATGCTATTATCAAAGACAGCTGTTCTCTATGTGTGGTAGTGCATGACTTTAATTCCAGCACTTGGGAGGCAGAGGCAGGTGGATCTCTTAGGAGTTCAAGTACAGCCTGTTACACATAGAGAATTCCAGGACAGCCAGGACTACAAGTGAGACCTTGGCAAAGTAAAAAAGTAAAAAAATAAGCCGGGCAGTGGTGGTGCACACCTTTAATCCCAGCACTTGGGAGGCAGAGGCAGGTGGATTTCTGAGTTCAAGGCCAGCCTGGTCTACAGAGTGAGTTCCAGGACAGCCAGGGCTACACAGAGAAACCCTGTCTCAAAAAAACAAAAAAAAACAAAAAACAAAAACACCCAAAAATAAATAAACAAACAAACAAACAAACAAATATAAAATAAAAAAAAAAAAAAAAGAAAAGCCTCTTGTTAGAATCCTTGAATATTTACCTAATATGAATAAAGCCCTGGATTGAATCCTAGGACCTAAAGTGTGTGTTTCATTTTTCTCCACTAGTCCTTTAAAAATTTTTTTCTTTGGGGGGGCGGTGTGGGTATCTTTCTGATTCTAGATTCTGCTTGACACACCTGGCATCATCAGTCCTGTTAAACAGAAGAGGTATTAGCTGTGGGAACAGATGTTTGTGTGTGTGTTGGGGGGGAGGGTGATAGAAAAAAAAAGAAGAGAAAAAGAGGAGGGGATTTTCGTTCATAGGAGCTGGGAGTTTTCCTCATATACCGCTCCTCATAGGAACGGACCAGCCGTAAGCCTTCCTGACTTGATCCGTTTGTTCTTCAGGCACCATCTGGAGCCCTCTTTGCTCGAAGACCCATGGAAGAGCATGGAATCTGCTGATCTTGGTTAGACTCAAACTAAACATCTGAAGACCTAATAACAGGGCCTTTCGTTCCTGGGATTTGGGGATCGAGGTCTGGCCAGGAACTTGTTGCGGGTTGGAGGAAGGTTATAAATATTTTTTTGTCTGTCCTGCCATCTTCTAGTTGTAGTTCTTGTAGATGTGTCAGACAAGTGGACCAGGAGCCGGCTAAGCCCCCAGGTGCTGCAGTGCTTGACCAAGTTCTCCCAGGTCCCTAGCATCCTCGTCTTAAATAAGGTGAGTACTGCTCATGTGAGAGAGTTCTCCTTCCAGGGTCCCATCGCTCTCACCATGGACTTGGTTCATCCCACATGTCCAGGTAGATTGTCTGAAGCAGAAGTCAGTTCTCCTGGAGCTGACAGCAGCGCTCACTGAAGGTGTAGTCAATGGCAAGAAGCTTAGTACCAAGCAGGCCTTGCACTCACGCCCCGGCACCCACTGCTCTGGCCCTGAAACTAAGGATCCGAACACACACTCAGCGAGAAGCCCGCAGAGAACTGGCTGGCCCTACTTCCAGGAGATCTTCATGTTATCAGCACTAAACCACGGGGACGTGAGCACGCTGAAGGTCAGTTAGCCTTGTCCCTAGTCTACCACTTCTACCACTTACGACAGGCCTCGTCCAGGCCAGCCTGGCTATCCTCCATAGTCTACCACTTCTACCTTGTTACGACAGGCCTCGTCCAGGCCAGCCTGACTATCCCCCAAGATCTTGTCTTTAAAAGACTAAACAGAAATTTGGCTGTGGTAATTTATGTTTGTAATCCCAGCACCTGAAAGGTCAAGGTAAGAGAATCAGGATTTCAAGGTCATCTTCAACTACATAGTGAATTCAAGAGGAGCTTCAGTTACAATGAGACCCTGACTCAGGAAACCAAAATTAGCCAGATGTGGTGGCACACACTTGTTATCCCTGCACTCAGGAGGCAGAGGTAGAAGGATTACTCAGTTTGAGGTCAACCTGGTCTTCATTATGAGTTTTAGGCCAGCCAGGCAACAAAAAGAAGGTAGACATTCCAGAAGAAGTTAGGAATGGATCTCAGTTGGTAGAATGCTTGTCTGGTGTGTAAGAGGTGCTGGATCCAATGTCTAGCCCCACATAAACTGGAAGTGAGGGTGCACACCTGTAGTAATTGTAGTGTTTAGAAGGTAGCGACAAGAAGATTGGAAGTTCAAGGCCAGCCTGGACAAATTAGGATGTACAAGGCCAGTTTAATCTGCCTGAGATCTTATCTTTTAAAAGATATTACAGCCGGGCAGTGGTGGTACACGCCTTTGACCCCAGCACTTGGGAGGCAGAGGCAGGTGGATTTCTGAGTTCAAGGCCAGCCTGGTCTAGAGAGTGAGTTCCAGGACAGCCAGGGCTACACAGAGAAACCCTGTCTCGAAAAACCAACCCCCCCCCCCAAAAAAAAAGTATTACAGTCAGTTGCTCACCGTTATAGTCCCAGGGCTTATCAGGCTAAAGGAGGGTCAAGAATTCACCAGCCTTAGCTAGTACATAGCAATTTTAAGGTCAGCTTGGGCTACCTGAGGCCCTGTCATAATCAAGTCCCTGTTTTCTCCAAGAAGTATGCATAAATAAACGTTCTGATGGGGTTAAAAACCTATTCTTCCTTTGTACCCACAGCAATACCTTCTGACACAGGCCCAGCCAGGACCCTGGGAGTTCCACAGTGGTGTCCTCACTAGCCAGACACCTGAAGAGATTTGCACCAATAAAATCAGAGAGAAACTCCTAGAGTACCTGCCTGAGGAGGTGCCCTACAGTGTGCAGCAGGTGTGACAGAGTGAAAGGACCCGGGGCCTATTTACCAGGCACACACCTGGAACAGTTGGGTACCAAAGATACAGAGATGAGTCTGCCTGACTAGTCATGATGTCTCCTTATACAGAAGACAGTGGTATGGGAGGAAGGACCAAGTGGGGAGCTAGTGATTGAACAGAACCTTCTGGTGCCTAAAGAATCCCATGTGGTAAGTGAGGGGCGCTCAGAGAAGGGTAGCACAGTGTTAACCAGGGGCTCTTCCCCTTTTGTGAGGCCTGAGAGCAGAACCATGTGCCTCTCTTTTCACCACTTGCAGCGGATCCTGATTGGTCAGAAGGGCCTCTTGATCTCCCAGATTGCACAGGAGGTGGGCCGAGACCTCATGGACATCTTCCTCTGTGATGTTCTCATCCGCCTCTCTGTGAAACTCCTCAAATGACCATCCTCTGTTGCTACTCCCAGTGGATCCTTGCTCAAGCTGCTGGCAGAGTCACTGGTTAGATCTACCCCTGCCAGAGAGGTCTACAGGACTGGGAAGGGCCATGGACACTGACTGACTGCTAGCCAGCCTGGCGTTGCTGAGTCTACACAGTGCCCGCCCAACCATGTTTCCATTAGAGGAGAGAAGCTGCCTTAGCTCAGTTCTCAGGTAGTTCTCTGCCTAGGGTCTCAGTTATATAGGACTTAGAACCCATGGTTCTAAGTCACATCCCCATGGTGTAACTAGTGTCATCCCACCTCTGCTAGCATTGGAACCAAACTCTTGCCCTGAGTTACCAATTCTTGGTAGGAACAGAATTTTTCTCTTTTCCCCCCAAGTTCCTCACCTTGAAGTTGCATAAGGAACTGTGTTTCCTTTTTTGAGACATAGTTTTTCATTGTAGCCCTGTCTTCTGGAAATCCCTTACTCTCTGTAGACCAGGCTGGCCTTGAACTCAGAGAGATCCACCTGTCTGCCTCCTGGGATTCTGGGATTAAAGCTGTGTGCCGCCACTGTCTGGCCTGTGGGGTTTTTGTTTGTTTGTTTGTTTGTTTGTTTGTTTTTGTTTTTTTGAGACCAGGTTCTCACCCTACAACTCTGGCTGGCTATCCCTACATAGATCAGGCTAGCTTTAAGCTCACAGAGGTCCTCCCACCCCATCCTCCCACCTAGCCTTGGATGCTAATAAAGTGAAATGGCAAGTGTTCTTATTCTTATCTTTTATTTCTTTGAAACAGCGAACAGGAAGATGTACCCATTCCCCCATCCCCATTCTCTTGCCAGCCTCGGTCTCCTTTTCTTCCAGGAGTCTGCTCCAGGGTCACGAGCTCTTCTTGGCATAGTTTGTGGGAGCAGCAAGAGAACCGTTACCATTACTAAACTCAGTAATGGTAACGGTTTCCTCGCCATTCCCAAGTGCCACAGCTGTCAGTAGGCTTGATAGGCGGAACAGTGAGCCCCATGCACTTCAGCATCTCTGCTGCAAACCAGGCCGACTCTAGAGTTGGGGTACCCAGACTAGTACATCATCTATACTGTAGTGTCTCATCACAAACTTACAGTATATGATGATATCCCAGCCAAGGCCCTGGAGGAGGAGGAGGCCAACAGCAGCCTGGACTCAGGGCCAGTCAGGGATGCACACACAAGTCCCTATCTCTCCCTCCCAAAGCAGCATCTCCCTGATTCTGTGCTCCAGGGTAGCCCAGGCAACTTAGAGGAGGAAGCTAAGGTCTGTTCAGATCTCTTAGGGATCCAGAGTTAGGGCAGAAACAAAGTCTTGAGGCAGGAGCTTCCCTCTAGGCAGACCTATAAGCAGGCTGAGAGCCACTCCAAGGACTGCTTACCTGGAGCTGGAGCTTCTGTCCAGGGAAGCCTCTGGACAGGGAGAGCCTGTCCTGTGTCTTCCTTCTCACCAAGCAGCTTGGCTTTTAATCCTCTGGCCCCTCCCCTGGGTGGGGCACTTTTCCTGGGTTCTAGAAGTTCCTACTTCTTAACTCTTTGCAGGCTGGCTTCATGAGACAAGACAAGACTGCTCCCTTTTTTATTTGTTTTCTGCTTAGTTTCTTGTGCTGGGGATGAAACTTCAGGCCTGATCATGCTAGTCAAGGACCCCAACACTGGAACGACACCTCCACCCTGCTCCTTTCTTCTAAGTGGGTGACTTTATTAAGGCAAGATCACCTCCACCCTATGAAGCAGGTTACCTACCTATCCCACTGGGCTAGGAAGGAGAAAGACCCTCACCACGTCCTTCAGGGCTTAGTTGTTGGAGTGGGTGGTGATGGGAATGTTAGTTGAGTCTGTATAGGACAGGGAGGACCCTGGCAACGATCTAAATAGCATCCATCCAGGGGGAGGCTCACTGGACCCTCAGCCTAACTTTCCACTCTATGTGCTATGTGCCGAGCCCAAGACTGAGCTAGGTGGGTAGAGGTAAAGCTTGCCTGCTACCTCTGGCAAGGTCCCCTGGGTGAGTGGGCCTCTGCTGGGAGGCTGAAGCACCTGAGGCCCCAGTCCTTGTGGGAGCCAAGGCCTGGGGTCATTTCTTCAGATCTCAAGACACAGTGAGAACCTGATACTGTTTGGGTCTCTCCCTGTGGAGAAGCAGAAACTTCTGATGAGACACTCCCCACAGCTGAGCCTCTGCTATTTAGACCCTCATTCAGGGTGGTGTTCTGCCCCCTTTCTTATCCTAGACAGTCTGCTCTGTTTCTTCCTTTGGGGGTGGGAGGAGAGAGGTGCCTGTTTTCAGCATGTGCTCCATCTCTGCCATGCATGGTCTTCCCTCACCTAGTTAACACTCTTGTCAGGTCCTTAAGTGTTCCTGCCACAAGGATGCTTCTCTGTCTACTCATTCTTTTTTTTTTTTTTTGGGGGGGGGGTTGGTTTTTTGAGACAGGGTTTCTCTTTGTAGCCCTGGCTGTCCTGGAACTCACTCTGTAGACCAGGCTGGCCTCGAACTCAGAAATCCGCCTGCCTCTGCCTCCCAAGTGCTGGGATTAAAGGTGTGTGCCACCACTGCCCCCCGTGGTGTCTATTTATTCTTTATTTAATTTTTTTAAAGACACATCTTATATAGGTATGGATGACAGTGCTTTTGTTATTGTTTCTTTGTTTTGTCTTGAGAAAGGGTCTCACTGTATCCCCTGGCTGGCCTGGAACTTAGAGATCTGCCAGCCTCTGCCTCCTGAGTTCTTGGGTGTGCAATATCATGCCTTGTTCTTTTATTACTGAAACAGAGTCTCATGTGGCCTCACAGAAACAGGGTTTCTCTGTAGACTTGTGTCCTGAGACTCGCTCTGTAAACCAGGCTGGCCTTGAACTCACAGAGATCTACCTGCCTCTGCCTCTGATTGCTGGGAGTAAAGTGTGATACCACCAGCAGCTCAAATTCCATTTGTAACTGAGGATGACACTGAACTTCTGAGCTTCCTGTGTCTACTTACTAAGTGCAAGGGCTGCAGGCCTTCATCACTGTCAGGTTTATTCCATGCTGAGAATGGACCTTATGTCTGTGGGGCAGGCACTGACCAACTCCACTGCACCCCAGCCCTCTCCCCCTCTTTTCACTTTATATTTTGGGTTACCCAGGCTGACATTGAAGCTGACTGTATAGTTCAAGCAGCCCTTGATTTCCCAATCCTCCTGCCTCAAGGCATCCAAGTAACTGGCATTACAGGCCTTTGCCACCAGGCCCACTTGCATAAAGTGCTTTTCATGGGACAGGTGCTAGCCACTGGAGTTCAAATAAGCTAATACCTAAGTCTGCTCTGCTCCTACCCACAGAGGACCACAGGAAGACAGGCTTCTGTTAGGCATCTGGAATTCTGTGTCTCTGTTTCTTCTCCCCTCCTCTTTTCCTCCCTTCCTCCCTCTTGCTTGCTTGGTTGCTTTCTTGTGTGTGTGAGTTTAGCCTGGAATTCCCTGCATAACGATCCTGCTTTCACCTCCATGCCTGGCTCCCATGGAATACTCTTGAAAACACTTTGGAAACCCTCAGATTGCCTGGCTTTAGCAGTGGCAGGCCCTGAGTGACAAGTCACAGCTGACTACATCCAGCTCCATGACTTAGAACCAAACTTTGCCTCTATTTCCTCAAATGTAAAATGGAGCTCTTCGGTGCCCTCCTTCTGTGGTGACAGACCCAGCACACTGTAAATGTGCCTTTTGACCCACCTTGCCTTTGCCTCACTAGCTGTGTGGCTGTAGCAAGCTACTCTTCTTAGAGCTTCAGGAGTGCTACATGGTCCAGCAAGCTGTGAGTCAAGTGAGAGATACACAGGGGAGAAAATGTCACCATCAGCCGGGCAGTGGTGGCACACGCCTTTGATCCCAGCACTTGGGAGGCAGAGGCAGGCAGATTTCTGAGTTCGAGGACAGCCTGGTCTACAGAGTGAGTTCCAGGACAGCCAGGGCTACACAGAGAAACCCTCAAAAACAAAAACAAAAAAAAAAAAAAAAAAAAGAATATGTCACCATTGGTACTCTGGCCGTGTCATCTCCTGCCCCCCTTTCCTTTCCTGTAATCCCCCCAAAGCCACCTCTACTCCAGGACCCACAGACAACCAAGCTCCTTCCTACATCAGGACCCTACTTCATGCCACCTGCTGTGCTGCTTAGGCCAGGTCCTAAGGTGAATTTGAGAAAAGTGAGGGGTCCTGGAAGTAGAGGACAGAGATATCTCTACCAGCCAGAGAGGCTGTGGCTGTGGCCTCTAACTATGGGTGGGGGCTTCTGTGATCTGGGTGTGGAACTGGAACAGAGTATGGGCCTGGGTGAGATAACCTGGGATCCCTGATAAGCTGACTACAGTATCAGGGTAGAAGCCTGGCACCTGCTTATCAGGCCTGCAGGGGCCAGAGCAGGACCTGGGGCCACTTTCCCCTCCCAAGTCTGTCTTCTCTGATGGTTGCTTTTCCACTTCGCCTCCCTAGAGCTCCCCACAGGGAACTGGAATGGAATCCCTCTCCCTTTCTGGAAGTCATATACTAATGGGAATGCATGGGGTAGAAAAACACCATGTGAGCCCCCACTCTAACAACTTTTGCCTCAGACTGGGGGTTTCATGTCCTCCCTGAGGCTGCTGTGAGCCAGTCTAGGCCTCTCCTGATGGCTAATTTTGACCCCGCCATAGCTCTTTACTCTTATTTACATTTTTTTCTTTTAGAAGTCTTTAGACTAAGCTCAGCATTTTGGTACAGGGTTGTCCCTCTAGCACTTAGGAGGTGGAGGAAGGAGGATCAGAAGCTCAAGGTTATTCTCAGCTACATAGTCAGTTTGAAACCAGTGCAGGGGGAAAAAGTGAAAGCTAAGCCTGGTGACTGAGCCTGTGCTCCCAGCACTAAGAATGTTCAAGGTCGGAGTGGGACCCATAGCTGTTTCTAGACCAACTGTGGGGGCATGACAAGACCCTACTGAAAAACAAAAAAACAAAGCAAAACTTAAGTCCTCGGATTATGGGCTGCGGTATAGCTGAGTGACAGGGTATGTTAGCATGTGCAAGGCCTTCAGTACTAAATATTGCACCCAAAATAAAACAGGCATGGTGGAATATGCCTGCTATCCTGGTACTTGGGAGGTGGAGGCAGGAGGGGCAGGAATTCTAGGCCAGCCTAGGCTACGTGAGACTGCCTCAACAAAACAAGAAAATTCAGAAACAATAAACTATTAAATAGAGTGAGTGAAATTAACGGTCAAATCTGGGGCTGCAAAGTCTCAGCAGTTAAGAGCATGTGCTGCAGATGACCCTAGTTTGGTTGCTAGCAACCAGGGGAACCTGATACCTCTGGCTTTTTGAGCACCTGTACCCACAAAGGCACTTAACTATAGACATGCTCACATGTACATAATTTAAAAACATTTTAAACATCTATAAGCAAAAGCCTTAATCAAATCTGCACACACACCTCCAAAGTTCTTGCAGAAGTTGGAGCAGGTTTTGGTGGTGTGTGACCGCAATCCAGTACCCTGGAGGCTGAGGCAGGAGGATAGGCTTGCTTGAAATTCAAGGCTGGCCTGGGTCTAGCATGAAACCTGTCTGAAAAAAAATGAACCAATCAACAAAAAACAAGTCATGAAACTCAAGTCCCTCGCTTATGTAAGATGGAAAACTGCGGCCTATGGAGGGGTGGAAAATCATCTGAAACCTCAGCGTTCCTGCCACCCTAGTGACAAGAAATGTATGGCCCTAAGAGAGCAGGAACGTGGGAGAGATACCCACAGACACCTAGGACAGCACACATGCCTGCAGAACACAAGTGTGCATGTGTAGCCGGGCAGTGGTGGCGCACGCCTTTAATCCCAGCACTTGGGAGGCAGAGACAGGCGGATTTCTGAGTTTGAGGCCAGCCTGGTCTACAGAGTGAGTTCCAGGACAGCCAGAGCTACACAGAGAAACCCTGTCTCGAAAAACCAAAAAAACAACAACAAAAAAAACCAAGTGTGCATGTGTATACTGCTCATATGTGTAGACACAACTCAGATCTGGCAGCTTCGCCCTACAAAGGCATTGCTGGGAGAGTGACTTCTCGTCTCCTCTTGACTACCTAAGTATGTGAGGTTAGCAGTCTGTGAGGGTTTTTGTTTCATTTTATGTTTTGAGACATTGCAGTCCAGGCTGGCCTCAGATTCATTTCTCCTACCTCAGCCCCTCCAGTGCTAGGATTGCAGGCATGAGCCACCATACCTGACCTTGTTTTTATCTTATTTTATTATTGCTATAATTATGATGGTATTTCACCCAGTAGCCAGGCTGTCCTCAAACTTGTGACAAGTCTTTAGCCTTGGCCTCTGAGTATGTGGGATTAGAGGTGTGAGCTACCATGTCTGGCTTTCCTGTTGTGTTTTAGATACAAAGAATTAAAACTAAGAATCTAGTATCAATCTAGGAGCTAGTGGGTATGAAAAGAAAAAACTGAAGGCCTGCCTGCGGTATAGGAGTGCATGTCATTATTCAGGAGGCCCACAGGTCAATCCCTAGTGTGAAAACAGAAATAATAGAAAGAGTGGAAGGAAAAGGATGTGGCCTGGGAGATGGTCCAGAAGCCACGTGAGGCAGCTTACAAGCATAAGTCAGCTCCAGGGATCTGACCCCTCTTTGGGAGCTGACAAACATACGGTGCTCACGCGCGCGCACACACACATACAAAATCCTTTTTAAAAAAAAAAGTTTTATTTATTTATATGTGAGTACACTGTAGCTGTCATCAGACACACCAGAAGAGGGTATTGGACCCCATTATAGATGGTTTTGAGCCACTGTGTGGTTGCTGGGAATTGAACTCGGGACCTCTGGAAGAACAGTCAGTGCTCTCTACCACTGAGCCATCTTTCCCCCACCCCCCAAAAAAAAAAACTTTTAAGAAGCTGGAAAACTTCCCTAATCTTAAACTGTTCATGTGGTTGGTGAATGGCAAAGGGGAACTTGCCTGTTTATCCCACCTAAGGTCCATCTCCACTGCTCTGTGACACTTCCAACCCTCTGGCACATCCCCCGTGTTCCAGGCCTTGGTCCTTTCCTGCTGTCCTCAGCACCTGTTGCAGTCCTATGACCCCTGGGTACTTACAACTACTCTGTGAATGGCCTCAAGTTGGGTTCATTTCTGTGGTCTGGGAAGTGTTCAGAGAATGCCTTACACTGAACAGATGCCACCCTGGAGACTGTGCCCCAAGCCTTCTCATGTCCTCAGCATGTTCCCTCTTGGCTCCTGAAGCAAGTGTGCATGTTGACTAGTGTTCCCAGATGCTCCTGGAGCCCTGCCAGGGAGTGAGGTCTTAGACATGGCTTTCCTTGAGAGGGTCCTGCAGTGTCCATCAGTCTTCATGACTGCATGCCAACTTTACAGTAGAAAAACTGAGGCTCAAGGAGCAAGTGCCTGGCTGTGGATGACAGTAAATCAACGAAGGATGCAGGGCTCCAGCTCTGCTTCAGGACTCTGCACACAAACTTACTGAGAATTCAGTGGGCCATGTATTTCTATGGGGCCATTTACGTTTCAGAGGCAAGAGAATCAGACCTGACTTTTACCACTTGCCAGTAATGGGATTGTTTGTGTATACACAGCTAAATTCATCTCTCTGTGCCTCAGTCTCCTTGCCTATAAAAATGAGGATGAGAATAGATCGCCCACCCTCCTGGGAAGGTCCCGTGGAAAGGTGTGTGGAAAAGCCCCTGAGGAATATCATTCCTGTCTCTTTCATTTCTATTTCCTCAGACTACACCCACCCACCTGACTCCTGCCTAATGGTAGGGAAGCAGTCTACAACTGAATTACACATCCAGCCCCAGACGCTTTTCTTCCTTTCTCCCTTTAAAAACATTGTGTGTGTGTGTGTGTGTGTGTGTGTGTGTGTGTGTGTGTGTGTGTGTGTGTGTGTGTATTTTGTTTTGAGTAGCCCAGAGCTG
>CM052710.1:40521588-40560057 GCA_028551405.1 Uromys caudimaculatus
ACATTATGTTATTATTTCTAATTTTGTTTTTGTTTTTGTTTTTTGTTTTGTTTTTTCCAGACAGGGTTTCTCTGTGTAGCCCTGGCTGTCCTGGAACTCACTCTGTAGACCAGGCTGGCCTCGAACTCAGAAATCCGCCTGCCTCTGCCTCCTGAGTGCTGGGATTAAAGGCGTGTGCCACCACTGCCCGGCTATTATTTCTAATTTGTAAATGCTCATTTTACACCCCCACCCCGTTTTTTTTTTTTTTTTCTGGGCTAGAATGGTTGGGAATTTACTCTAGTGCCTTGACATGCTAGGCAATCACTCTGTCACTGAACTTTAGCCCTTCCCCCCTCCCTTTCTTTCATTTTGAGACAAGCCTTTCATTTATGCCAGACTGGCCTCAACTTAACTTGGTAGCTGAGAATTACCCAGAACTACTGATCTTTTTGCCTCTACCTCCCAAGTGCTGGGATTACAGGCCTGCACCATTACTAAAGGTTTATGAATTGCTAGAGGTTTATGAATGCCAGGGCACTGTGCATGGTAGGCAAGCACCTTATTAACTGAACTACATCTCCAACCCTTTTTCTGTAGCCCAGACTGGCCTTGGACTTGCACTGATCTTCTTGCTTGTGTCTCCTCAGGCTTCTGATTTCAGGTATGTTCCACTGCACTAGTCCAGGTAGGATGCAGGGTGTTAGATATAGGCATAGTAATTTTGGGGTGTATTTGTCTCATTTTTACATTTTTTTTTTTTTAGATGTATGAGTGTTTTGCTTGTATGGATGTCTGTGTACCACATGCCTGCCTAGTGCCCATGGAGGTAGGAAGGCATCCAGTTCTCTAGTACTAGAGTTATAAATGTTTTTAAGCCACCATGTAGGTAAATTTAACCCAGTACTATGTAAGAACTCTGAACCACTGAACCATTCCTCCAGCCCTGTCTCCTTTGGGTTTTTTTTTTTGATGACTGTGTTACTTTGGTGGTCTAATATGTCAATTTATTTCATTTCTTGTGTTTTTTTTTTTTTTTTAAAGACAATAAATGAGCTTTGTTATATGGATACATAGTGAACTTATCAAACTACTGTAATACTGTAACTAATCATGTTTGTCATGATCTTTTTGGAAGGACATGGCCACACATGAGGATGGGGAGGGGATGGGGAGATGATGGATGGAGCAGAAGGAATCTTCCAGCCAGATGATTTGGAGCCTGCGAGGTCATTTGGGTTTGCTGTTGAGGAATTTTTCTTGCCCTGATTGTCTTAGCAGTTTCCTTATCTCGCTCCACATCGAGGTCGGCTGGGTCGAGGACGAACATTTTGTCTTCGGGATGGGACAGCTCCTCTGAGTCATTCAAGCCCCTGCTGCCGTCACTGTTCACATCATCACTGTCAATATCCATTGGCATGTCTGTCTCAGTTCCCAGACTGGAAGGCTCTCCATTGAAAGTAACCTCGCCAAGGCAATCTCTTGGTACTTTGGATGCACGGCGTTTATGCCAGTTGAATTTGCAATCTTTACACTGCATTCCTTGGCGAAAGAGGCCTTTCAGCAGCCGCTTGCAGTACTGACATATAGTTGGTCAGCCGTAAGAGTGGACAGCGAATGTGTGTGGAACTTTGACCCTGCACATTACCATCTTTTCCATCCAGATCGGACGACCACTCCAGGATGGGATTCTCTTACTGGGCTCTTGGTGAGTATGTGACTCTTCACTGAGAAGGGGCACACATTCAGGCTGCAGGGGTCGAGGAACCGAGAGGCCAGGTCCTGGCAGAGATACATTTGACAGACGTCTCTTTCTTACTCCACTGCAGTTATTTGGAATCTTGAAGGTATATCGTTTATGATAATTTAATCCACAGCCTTCACATTTTAATCCTTGACGTACCAATCCCCAGAGCATCTCACCACAGTAATCACAGAACGTCGGCGCTTTGTAAGAGTGTACATAGAGAGCGTGAGGGCGGATCTGGAAGTCCTCTACCATGGCCAAAGCCGACAGGACAGCTTCTACCAGATCCCCTTCATGTATTTCATCTGCTGAGGTAATCAGCTGCAAAATGTTTTCCGAGTTCATGTCGTGGTGAAAGAGAAGAATTTTATCATACATGCCAAAGAATCCACACTCTGGAAACTTCTGATAAACAATGGAGCACACGAGGTCTTTGACAGCGGAGAGAGACAGTTCCTGGGCTTCAATGGTAACACTCTCTCGTGTGAGGCCAATCTGAAGTAGAAATGAAATGATGTGCACGGAGCCTCTAGAGTTTGTGAGTGACGGGGCACTGAAGCTGCCATTAGAGAGCCGAGCTGACAGTCCTGTCTTGGGACTTGAACACGGAGAAGGAGCTGGAAGCACAGCAGAAACAGTTGCAGGGAACACAGATTTCTGGGCTGATGGAGGGGAATTATTTGCAGACATCTGCCTTTTTTTATAACTATAAAAATAGTTGTCAATGCTTTTTAAATGGTTCTGAAGTTTTCAAAATAATAGCAGTAAAAAAATGATTCCACTTTTGGATTTAGATGAAAGTCGTACTATTTCCTCAGCTGAGCCACTCATGCCGTCGATGACAAATTCTGCTGCTCTGAGTTGAATGCACAAACGGTCCTTTTGCTGTCAACATCAGTCCCATCAGGAATCTCGTCTTTAGGACCACACCCAGATTGTAACCCAGTTCACATCACCATTATCATCGAAGGAACAGAGCTGATACTATTTATGTGGCATCTTCATTTCTTTTAAATCTGTTCTTGTCTTTTGCTTTTCATTTCAGAAAATATAAATTGAATAGTCAATTTGTGTCAAGATATGAAACCTTCCTGATTAAAAGTAGTTTCAGGTACTTTATTCCTTCAGGATTGACAGAACAGCACAAATGGTCACACCTTAGTTCACCCTCTCATATGGACTCATTTCCATCTTGGGGCTGAACTTCCAGAGGTGGCCTCGACTGTTCTGGAGAAAGTCGGCGCGCTAGCGTCCGCGTCCGGGAGCAGGAGCCAGCGAGGCTTCATGCGCCTCGCATGAACCCGCCCGCCGCCCGCACCCCTTCCTCCTGCCCTCCCTCCCGTCCCGTCTCGAGGCCGGAGGGCCCATTTCTTGCCATTTCTTGTTTTTACATAGGGTTAAACTCTATAGCTGATTCTGGCTTTGAACTTGTGAAAATCTTCTTGGCTCTACCTTGAGTCCTGAGATCACAGGCTTGTCTTTCTTTTTAGACTGGATTTCTTTTTTCTTTCTTTCTTTGTTTCTTAAATATAGGAAGGAGGGTTTTTTTGGTTTTTTGTTTTTTTTTTTTAAGATTTATTTATTTACTTTATGTATGTGAGTACACTGTCACTGTCTTCAGACACACCAGAAGAGGGCATCAGATCGCATTATGGATGGTTGTGAGCCACCATGTGGTTGCTGGAAATTGAACTCAGGACAGCTGCTGGAAGAGCAGTCAGAGCTCTTAACTGCTCAGCCACCTCTCCAGTCCTGGACTGGATTTCATGTAGCTCAGGCTGGTTGTGTAGCTGGTTATGACCTTTAACTCCCAATCCTCCTGCCTTTACTTCTCAAGTGCTATCACAGATCTGTGTGTCAAGCCCATTTTAGTATTTTAGGCAGGGTCTCATTGTGTGGCCTTGGCTGGCCTGAACTTGCTATGTAGACCAGGCTGGCTTTGAACCAAGATCCATATGCAGTTGTATTTGTGGACAGGTAGAGAACAATTTTATGGAGTCAGTTCTCTCCTTTCACCTTTATGCAGGTCCCTGGAATTGGAACTTGGTAATCAGGTTTGTATGAAAGCACTTTTACCAGAAACCACCTCACCAGCCTCATGTGTGCTGTACATGTGCGGTGTGTGTGTGTGTGTGTGTGTGTGTGTGTGTGTGTGTGCGCGTGATGTGTGTACAGGTGCATGCACCCTTTATTACTCTGCCTTATTCCTTTGAGGGTCCTCTTTGGCTAGGCTGACTGTCAGTAATGTCCAGCAATCCTCTCTGCCCTGGTCTACACTGGGTTCCAGGTGTGTGTGGCTACACTGGTTTTATGTGGGTGCTGAGGATGTGAGCTCAGGTCTCCATGCTTGGACAGCAACACTCTTACCCATGGGATCATCTCCCCAGCCCCGCTCTTGTTTTTACTTTAAGAAATCTTGCCAGATGTGGTGGCGTATGTCTGTAATCCCAGTATTCGGAAGGCAGGAGGAAAATGGTGTTCAAGGCCAGGCAGATTACATAGCAAACTTGAGACCAGTCTGGATTACATGAGACCCTTTCTCAAAGCAAACCCCTCACAAATTACAAGAATACCGAGGCCTGTTCCAGGACAGCCAGGGCTACACAGAGAAATCCTGTCTCGAAAAACCAAAAAACAAAACAAACAAACAAAAAAAGAATACCCAGGCCTTCAAGATTAAGTTGTTTACCAAGAAAAGAACTAAAATTTAAGTTCAAATACAGGCAGCCCTATCAGAGTTCATGCTCTTTTTTTTTTTTTTTTGGTTTTTCGAGACAGGGTTTCTCTGTGTAGCCCTGGCTGTCCTGTAGACCAGGCTGGCCTCGAACTCAGAAATCCGCCTGTCTCTGCCTCCCAAGTGCTGGGATTAAAGGCGTGCACCACCACTGCCCAGCGAGTTCATGCTCTTAAGCCTAAAAATTGGGTTGCACTGCTGAGCAGACTGGCAGAGAGCCTGTCACCTACTCTGTATCCTCTGCCCTCTTGCCTCAGTGCCAAGGCCAGTCTCTACTGAGGGCAAGGCCAGTGTGCTGATGCCTCCCAGTGGTTAGGGTAGGAAAGAGCAACCTTGATGCCAAGGTGGTTATGTCGTTGGTTCTTGGTCCCTACTTTGTCTCCTCACAGAATATACAATGAAAGGTGTGGGTATAAGAGATCTTTATTTTCACCAGAGGGGGACAGGCAGTGGGGTAGTGCAACATCCAAACCCCAGACCAGACATGCAGCATTCACATGCAGAACAGCTACACAGGCTGGGGCAGGGCCAGGGGTGGAGACTGGCCCATGGGACACCCTTGTACCCCGACTAGGATATTTGGACATTGGGCTCTTCTGCCACCAGTGGTGCAAAGATATAGATATTTAGCTGTTTTCCATGGCTAGAACCCCATTATGGGGGCCAAGAAGAAAATGGCATAGAGGGAGTGAGTTCTGGCCAGTCTGCGGCACTTGAGTCTTTTAGGGTTGGCACAGCCCTGCCCCTGGGAGAGCTCCATGCACTAGCAGGAAGAGGGCCTAGAAACTTTACCTGTCCCCAACAGAGCTACACATTGACCCCAGAAAGACTTAGTGGGATCACACTAAGACCCACCCACCAATCAAGGACAAGCCAATGAAAGGGATGTCCCTGAGCATGAGCAGGGCCTCCTAAGGCAGTAGTAAACTGAGGAAGCTGCTATAGACCGGAGGCCTTGCTTCTGTGTCTCTGTGGCGAAGGGGACGGGGCAAATATGACAGCAGGCCTGGGCCTCGGTGTGTGAAGGGCATTACTCTAGGGCCAACAGGACATGGTCACTCAGGCTTCAAAGGGCAACAGTGTGTGGGTTGTGGGCTTCCGGCAACAGCGTTTAGCTCTAGGAGATTCAGACCAGGAGAGAGGAGAGTGGGTGTCCTACCCAGAACCCTTGTACCCATGCTGGGCTCTGCCAGGGCCAGGGAGGACAGACAGATACATGTAGACCCTTGTACCCATGCTGGGCTCTGCCAGGGCCAGGGAGGACAGACAGATACATGTAGAACTTGAAGGCACCAGGATTCTGAGGTGCAGCAGGGCTACCCCTCACAGACAGACAGTGATTATCATAAATAACTTCAACTTCAGTTAAAGTAGGCGATGTGTGTGAAGATGGGAAGAAAGGAGAAAAACAGAGCCAGAGGGAGAGGCACATATGGCGGATGGGGAGACACGTTAGATGGGTATGATGTGGCAGTTAATGTGAAGGTGTGGAAGAGAGGAAGAAAAGGCCGACAGGAGAGAAGGGAAAGAGCCAGGATGGCCTGAACACGCAGCACTTCTGGTCCCTACAAAATAAGGCACCAGAGTCAGTAATGTTCTCGCTGTCCCTGTGATGTTAAAACAGGCGCTGGAAGGGCAGGCAGCCGCTGGAGGCCGTGACTGTGCAGGAGCCTCATACCTGTGCACCGGTAGCATTCTTGATCAGGGGTATCTACAAGGATGAGAGATGGTGTGAGGGCTGCTGCCCTGAAGACACCAGCCTCTCCAGTCCGGTGGGCTGCCTAGGAGTTCCCATCACAGCTAGAAAGGAACATACCTTTGAGAGGTCCACACCAGTGAGGGCATGCACAGAGGCAGGCAGTTCTGCTAGCAGCCGGTTCACTTCAGATGTCACCTTACTGTTATCCCCACTGAGAACCACAATCTCATCAACTTTAGTCAGGGGGGCAGAGATCTTGGCAGCAATCTAGGAGATGGGGTGTTTGGAGGGTTTAGTGAGAGACTCTGCTCACCTGTCCACCCATCCCACTTCTCCTCTTCTCCATGTTCCCCACACCCAAAGCAACCTGGGCAGCAAGGAATGGCTGCAGCAGCCTTGGTCTGCAGGAGGGTTCCTGCCTACCTGTGAGTGTTCTCATCACACCCTGAGCTGAGTGTTGAGGCTATTCACTGGACCCAGAGAGCGCCTGCCACTTGCCATTGGTCAAGCAAAGAGACTGGAGCTTTGAGTACAAGCTTGGGTGGGAAGGAACCTCACCTGGGGCAGGGCCTCTAGCACTAAGGCCATCTTGGCTGCATCCCCATACTTCTGGTAGGCCTCAGCCTTAAGCTTCATCCGCTCAGCCTCTGCCTTGCCCATTGCCTCAATGACTGCTGCGTCTGCCTCCCCGATTTTGCGAATCTTCTCAGCTTCCGCTTGTGCCAAGAGGACTTGCTTCACCCTGAGAGAGCCCAGGCCATGCAGATCAGTTAAGAGATGCTGGGGCCTTGAAATCTTACCTGGGGCCCAGCACAACTCCCTGTTCTGATGGCTGTTAGGGATGGGAGACATTTGAAGGTGACGTCCTGTCCTGCTGGCTCTTGTGGAACACAAGTCACTAGCTCCCAACCCCAAGTGGGAGGGGTCTAACACAAGGCCCTCTGTGCTAAGCACTATCCCAAGGAACCCTGGACTCTTAACTTATTGAACCTCCCAGACAACATGCCTGGGAGCTTATCTACTTTGCAGAGAGGAACAGACTTGGACAAGGGGTTAGCACAGCTTCCAGGCTGTGGCTGGGAAGTGGTGAGCTCTCATGACAGAGAGGCCTTCCCAGCCTGCCTCCTGGGCCCAAGCTCTCACTTTTCGCCCTCAGCGATCTGCTGGATGCGGTGGGCCTCTGCCTCTGCAGGACGGCGCACGGTGGCGATGAGCTCCTTGTCAGTACGGAGGATCTCCTGCGCCTCCACAGCGATCTGCTTCTTGCGCTGTACTACCTCAATCTCAATCTCTTCCTGCCGGATCTTCTGCTGCTCTCGGGCCCCTTGTAGCTCATAGGCCAACTGGGCCTCAGCTGTCTGTAGCAGGAGGATTGGAGGATTGGTATGTGAGAGGGCGGGCAGGCAGCACACCCAGACTCCTGTGCCTGGAACCTCGGGCTTCTCACCTTGATGTTGACTTCCTCACTGAAGGCTGACTTTTGCAGCTCAAAGGCCCTCTTGGAGTCAGCAATTTTGGTGTCTGCCATGAACTTCACATCTAGCATCTCCTTCTTGCACTCAGCTTCCTGGGGAGAGCAAGAGTGGGAGTGAGGATTAGCTGAGGGACCACAGGCCTATCAACCCTGAGCTCCCTGCCCTCAGGCATGAAAGGGAAATGCTGCATACCCGGATGCCTGCGTCCCGTTCTGCCTCTGCCACACCAATGTCTGCATCTCTCTGCACCACAGCAGTCTGTGTCTTGCCCAGGGAGCTCAGATAGTCTACTTTGTCATAAACATCCTAAGGAAGGAAGGGGGGACGTTTGTCCTAGGGAGCAGTCATAAGTACAAAGGGTGTACCTCCTGCCAGGCACCCATCTTTCAGGTTGCACATGGGTCCAGCCTCCCTCCTACACCTTACCTTGATGGTGAAGCTGAGGATCTCAATGCCCATACGGCCAACATCAGGGGCTGCCACTTCCCGCACCAGCTTGGCAAACTGGTCTCGGTCCTGATAAATCTGCTCCACAGTCAGAGTCCCTGAGGGACAGAAGGATTATAAGCCAGTCTCCAGAGGCCTAGCCAGCTGAGAAAGGGAGGAAGCATCTGAGGGCAAGCCTGGGTGCACGCAAGGGTCAAGCATTCTGAGCTGGATCTTCCTGGGCTTCTTTTTCAAGTGTTTAACACTTAGCTTCCTTGTGCTGAATGAGCAAATATGTCCTGAGCAGTACCAGATATCTGAGCGGTCTGCCATCTGTCGCTTCAACGACCTCCTCCTCGAGTCATCACTTAAAAGAATTCTTTAAAAATGTATTTATTTTTTATATGTGTTTAATTTAAATTTTAAATAATTTATTTACTTTTATGTGCATTGGTGTTTTGCCTGCATCAGGTAGTGTGTCTGTGTGAGGGTGTCGGATCCCCTGGAACTGGAGTTACAGACAGCCATGAGCCGCTATGTGAGTGCTGGGAATTGAATTCAGATCCTCTGGAGGAGCAGCTGGTGCTCTTAACCACTGAGCCCTCTCTCCAGCTCCTAAAATTTTCATTAGTATTATTTTTTGTATGTTTGTATGTGTAGATGCACATGTGCGTGTACAGGTATCTGAAAAGGCAAAAGGTCAACCCTGCGTGTCACCCTCGGGTACAATTTACCTTGTTTTTTGAGACATGTGCTCAAAAAGTCACTATAAGTGACTGGTTTTTGTTTGTTTGTATGTTTGAGATAGGGTTTTTCCATATAGCTCCAGATGTCCTGGAACTCGCTCTGAACACCAAGCTGAGCTCAAATTCACAGAAATCCACCTGCTTCTGCTTCCTGACTGCTGGGATTGAAGGTGTGTACCACAACTCCTAGCATTTGTTGGCTCTTTTCAAAAAATTGGGTTCTGGGGCTGGAGAGATGGTTCAGAGGTTAGGAGCACTGGCTGCTCTTCCAGAGGTCCTGAGTTCAATTCCCAGCACTCATATGGTGGCTCACAACCATCTTTAATGGGATCTGATGCCCTCCTCTGGTGTGCATGAAGACAGAGCACTCATACACATAAAATACATAAATAAATAAATCTTAAAAAGTAAACAAACAGGGCTGGAAAGATGGCTCAGTGGTTAAGAGCACTGACTGCTCTTCCAGAGGTCCTGAGTTCAATTCCCAGCAACCATATGGTGGCTCACAACCATCTGTAATGGATCTGATGCCCTCTTCTGGTGTGTCTGAAGAAAGCTACAGTGTACTCATATACATAAAATAAATTTAAAAAGAAGAAAATTTAAAACTTTAAACAAACAAACAAACAAACAAACAAACAAAAGACTTGGGTTCTGAGGCTGGAACTCAGGATCCTCTTGCTTGTAGGCAAGCACTTTACCAACGGAACTATCTCCCAAAACCTCTTTCTCTCTCTTTCTTTCTTCCCTTCTAGCACTGGGGATTGAACCCAGGGCCTTCTGCATGCTAAGCTTTATCACTGAGCTATACCTTCAATCCACCTTGAGTTTTGAAATTAAAAACTTAAAAAATGTTTTAGCTTAAACCTCAGTGGGACAGGCTCCCGGCCCAGCCATGCCCATGTTCCTGGCCCTGGCTCAGAGTCTGGGCATGGCCTCACCAAGGATGGAACGTAGATGCCCCTCCAGGGTCTGCAGAACGACGTTCTTAATGTCCTGTACATTCTTGCCCAGGAACTGTTCACAGGCTACAGCCAGGAGCTCCTTCTCCGTCATGATCTTCACCTGCCGAGGACACAGATACACCTGAGCTGCTGGAAGGCAGATGGAGGCCCCAGCCAGAGATGCAAAGGCTGGCAGTCTTGTCCACCCCTCATCAGATTTGTTGGCCCTGGAGCTGCAAAGCGGCTTCTGAGAGCCCTGCAGGGAGCTGCAGCACAGGCACTCCTACACTGAGGGTTCTGTCTTCACTGGTCCTGATCTGGCCCCTCTCCCACACACTTGGGACTCATCTTCCCACCCCTCTAGCCCACTCTGCCCACACTAGCCAGCCTTTCCTCTGCCTTCCTACAGAGGGGAGACCCTCAGGCTTAGGGGCAGCGAGAATGAAAAGGACACAGACAGGCAAATGGAGTCGCAAAGAGTAGACAGGGCAGGAGACAGGTCCTTAGGATGTAACCGACAGTGCCTTTGACTCCGCAGGTGTTCTGTCAACTCCCTTGTCAGACAGTAACAGGTAGAGACCCTCACTGCCCTGTGAAGGTGAGGTGGGTTAGGATGGGACACCCCTCCCAGGCCCCAGCTGGGGGAGAAGAGCTGCAGCCTCCTAGAATGCTTAGAGGAGGCCAAACTGCGTCTGCCTCACAGAATCTCTTCCTCTGGACCACCCAGGGAACAAGGGAGGCCCGAACCCTGCAGTCTGTTGTGTCCAATGCCTGCAAAAAATGGGTGTGGGTTAGTGAGACAGGAGCCCTCAACACCGGTTTTATCTTGAGAGGGCCACTGAGGAAAGAAAGTGTCTGTTAGTTCTGCTGGGTGGCCAAGGGGCCAAGTGGGCATGTTCCAATGATGATGATCCTGTTGTAGAGGTGACAGGAGTTTTGGAGAGAGACATCCCCTGGTTGGTGTCCTCTCCTCCCCCCAAACCCCAATATGGGGACGAGGCACCTCAATGGACATGCGTGGGGCTGCTGAGTTACTATACCTGGGCGACACCCGTCACAGTTAAAGCTACCCCCTCGGCCGTCTCTACGTCCTCACAGCGGGGCTGCAACGTCATAATCTCTAGGGAAATCCTGCCAAGAAATGCAAAACAGGGGCATGGGTCTGGGGGCCCAGGGCTTGGGGTGTGGAAGAGTCCAGTACCTCACTGCCCCAGCTGGGACAGACCAAAGGTCCAAGCATAGAGGAGTCTTCAGAAGTATGTAGCTGGCCGTGTGTGGAAAGATCAGAGGGAGGGCAGGGTAGGAGCAGGTGGCTCTGGGGAGCAGGAAAGCGGGTGGCCTATGTGTGCATATGTTTTCTGTTCATCATCCAGGCTTGAACTGTGAGTAAAACAAGCAAGAGGATGTGGTAGTGCTCTGGGGCCAATGGGGACAGGGAAAGCCTAGGCTATAGCAGTGTCTGTGTGTCCTAGGACAGAAGGCAGGTACTGGGATTCCAACTGTCATGGAGGGTGTGCATGGGTGTTGAGTGTTGCCCAGGGGTCCCTACTTTCTCCCTGGATGCTCATACTCAGTACCCTGGGAGGCTATTTAGAAAGTTCTGCTTACTGGGCAGGCATGCTGAGGTATGCCCATTGTTAGGCCAATGTGTAAATACCCTTACACTTGCCCCTTGCCAGGGACACTGTCTGGTCTCTTTTCTCCAGTGCGAGCTATGACTTGAAGGACACCCTTTTGCACTGGGCCTAGGCAGGTCACATGGGAAATGCAGGCTGGGGTTCTACTAGCATATTAATTCTAGAAAGAGCTGTTGTGCACCAACAATCTGACTACTCATGTGTTTGTTTACCTAAGCTTGAAAGGTACCTGGGCACTGTCAAAGGATTCAGGTACAGTAATGGTATAGGAGGCCATGCGGTTGCTGAGGGAAGGCCAGTGGATGAGGAGGTTCTCCTTCCTTACTGGTGGGATGGGTAAGGAAGGGATGCTGGAGTTTTGCCTGAGAAGGCTGCAGGATAATTAGTGTTGAGGAAAAGGAAATGCAAGGTGCTGGTTATACCTCTCCAGCCTGGGGCGGTACTAGTTGTAGCTGCTAGGGTTTTCTGATATCAGAGCTGACACAGAAACGAGAACACTGGGAATCTGCACATTCCAGAGGAAGTGCTTGGAACTGCTCAGCAATCAAGCTAAGAACAGACTCACCAGCTATGGATACATGACACCCACTGGGTAACCTGGCAGAACTTTCAGAACCCCTTGAATGTTCTCTGCTTGTAGTCTTAAGGGGCAGAGGCAAGGAACCTGGAGAATCTACCTGAATCTACCCTGGAACCCTGAGCAGCAGAGAGGAGGGAGGGAGGGAGGCACACTCTCAGGAAGAGAGTCCATCCAGCTTCTGCCTGCCAGGCCCCGCAGGGCAGGAAGAAAAAGTTAGACATAGAGGAGGAAGCAGGTGAGTTATTACCTGTGCAACCCCTGTTACGAATAGCGGGACCCCCTCCGACGTCTCAATATTCTCACAGCGACACAGGATGGTCATAACCTCCAGAGACAGTCTGAGGAGCAGCCAGGGGATAGGGAAAGGTAGGGACAGGAAGGGTGGGAAGGGACACAGTAAACACACATAGTGGTTACCAGATAAGCACTGATGTCTGATATATCGGGGCGCAGTGTGGCGCTCTCAATATTTCCACCCACCCAGGCCAGCGCAGTCTAAGGCTGTACGAGAACACAGGTAACCCCTTGCTGGCCTGAGGCTTTCTAGCCTCTTGTCTCTAATCCTCTCTAAGGAGGAGCTGCTGGGCTGGGGAGAGGTCTGCTAGTGTCCAGAGCCAGGGCCAGGGGTCAGGAGGCCTATGCGGCAGGCAGCCAGGTTACAACAGTGTCATTTTTCCAAGACATTCCTGCCATAATCTGGGGAATTTAGTCTTATCTCCACCCTCCTAACACAGGAAAACCTGTTTCCAGAAATTAGGATGAGGTGGTTACTCTGGGAATTAATAAGCCACAGCAAATGCTTCATCATATTTGGGGTATGGACCCTCAAGGTTGGGGTTAATATCACTAAAAAACCAATTTAGACCAGGAAACCCCAAAGAAAGTTTGGGATATCTGACTGGGAAATGGGATCAAAGAAGGCTGGGAGAGAATACTTATGCCAGAACAGTCACAGGGGTGGACTTGGAATTCCAAAATTAGGCGTGGACAAAGAAAAGAGTAAAGAAAACAAGCTAGGTTGGTGGCCCAGGCCTTTAATCCCAGCCCTCAGGAAGCAGGCAGATCTCTGAGTAAGAGGTCAGCATGATCCACAGAGTGAATTCAAGGACAGCCAGGGCCACACAGAGCAATCCTGTCTCCTGATGGGGTGTGGGAACCAACCAACAACCAACCAAAAACTAAAGGAGGAAGGAAAGGAAGGCTGCTGTTGGCTGTCGCTCATTCTAGCTGTGTGCACATGTACAGGACAGTGGTTTAGGCAGAGGCAGGCCATAGACAGTGTGAATGGGTTCCTTAAACCCAAGGAAGGGCAAGCAGAGGCTGAGCAATGGGGTAGAAGCAGGTGGATGGGACGGGAAGGCTGGTGAGGAGCAGGCCACACGGGTCTCCCACCGCCTGGGCTCCAGCCACGCAAAAGTTGCCTTCATCTGATCCCTTAACACTGGCACCCCTAGGCCTAAAGTGTCCTTTTACATTTTTATTTTCAATGCTGGTAATGGAACCCAGGGCCTTGCACATGCTGGACAAATACTAAACTACTTTACCAGTTTTACCTGGCTCAGACAGGAACCCACATGAGCTTTCTTCTGGGAAAGGAGAGAAGGGAGCAAGAGGAGGGGAGGGAGGGAGGAAAACAGGGAGGAAGGGAGGCTGCAGCTCAGATGCCAGAGTGAAAGAATTCATCAGAAAAGGGGGAAAGAGCTGCTCACATAAGGGCCTCAGGAATACTGAGGATGTCGCAGCCGAGAAAAGCAAGAGGATTCTCTGAGCCTTGGTGAAGAATGGCCGACACCACAGCTAGGATACTGTGGCTGTGGAAAATTCTTCAAAGCAAGGCTGAATAAAATGTCTGATTCTTTTCTTCTGTTTTTAAAACTTATTTTTATGTGTATAAATGTCTGCCTGCACGTATGACTGTGTACTGTGTGTGCCTGGTTCCTAAGGTCAGAAGAGGGCATCAGTCCCCTGGGGCTAGAGTTACGGACAGTTGTGAGCTGCCATGTGGGTGTTGGGAACCGAACTTGGTTCTTCTGCGAGAGCAGCCAGTGCTCTTTACCACTGTGCCAGACCTCCAGCCCCCTCCCTGGCTTTCTGAGACAGAGTCTACAGCATAGCCCTCCAGTCAAGAACTCTCTGTAGCCCAGTTCTACACAGAACTTTGGATCTAGCCTCTTGAATACGCCACTACGCTAGGCTAGAGAAGTTAAGGTCCCAGGCTATGGAGACATCCCATAAATGGGCTACGGGCTGGAGAAAGTTGCAGGTGAAGAATATTCACCTGGAGGATGAACTTGAGGTCAGCCTCATTCCTAGAATGAGGTATAAACCCCTCAGCTTTCACTCCTTACCTGTTGGGGAGGCCCAGCCTTCCTGTTTTGGAGTTCCCTGGGGCAAGAACTAGGAGTGGGAGACCTGAGATGTGGAGACCAGGACACAGGGCCATTGCCCTAACAATGGCTACCCACACAGCACCTATTTCTGGCCAAGTCCAGCTGTCTGGGCCTGCTGTGTGAGTTCTTTGGAAGCTGTCCCTGTGCCTGCTGGCAGGCTAGGTGCTCCAACCAGGTGTGACAAATTGACTATGACATTGTTGGCCTTGGGACACAAGAGTACCTCAGGATCTCTTAGGTAAGAAAGCTAAAGTGAAAGAAGACAGGAGAGTAGAGGGGCTTCCTGAGCATCAGTGACTGTCACGCTTCACGTCCCTCAACCTTAGTATGCCCAGACACCAAGGACCGCGAGCATCAGCAACTCCATGCAGACACAGGGCTCTCTGCTGACTGGTGGGGTCTGGGTGGAGGGGATTTCTGCTGGAATTTCTATTACTACCCCCTTGGGACACCAGCCCTATATTTCACTATGAGGAAGGGGGTACTGATAGACTGGTGGCTGGAATGCTTCTGGACTGTAGGTATTGAGCGAGTAGGGGAGGTGATACCTGGCCCTGTGCTGAGCTCTGGAGGCACCAGCAGGGAGAGCTGGATGCTGGGCACTCTGGGAGCTGAAACTTCCCTGCCTTTATTAGGTTTCAGTCTGGAGACTTTCCATACTGAATTAGGATTCCAGTCTGTCTTGGCAGGCCCCAGCAGGAATTTCTTAGACCCTTAGACCCTGCTCTAACCCCCGTTACAGATCACTTCTGACTGTATGCCCATTGTGACTCTTGTCCTTGCCAGAACTGTCTCAAGGCTTGTATAGGAGAGGATGTATGTAGATTCTGCCTGATGGATCTTCCCTCTTTATACCACTTTCAAATAGTGTATAATTAAGACTTTTGTGTGTGAATTTTTTGAGACAGGGTCTCAAACAGCCCAGGTTGATCTCAAACTAGCTGAGGCTGGCCTTGAACTCCTGATTCTCCCGCCTTCACTTTCCAAGTGCTTAGGATTACAAGCATACACCAGCAAGTCTGGTATAATTAAGACCTTTTGAGTCAGGGTCTTTCTGTGTGTGCCAGCCAGGCCTGGAGTCATGTATCCTAGGCTGGTGTTTTGTTTACAGCAACCCTTCACCTCAGCTCTCCTGAACGCTGGGACTGTGGACAGAAGCCTGGGAAGACTTCCTGAGGAACTGAACTAGAATACAGAAATGAAGACTCTGCCTAAGTATGACTCTTTGGGACAGAAGCAGGACCACTTCCAATTGGAAAGAACATTCAGTCAATGAGGAGCTTGGGGTGGGCGTGGGGAGCTTTGTTTTTTTGTTTTTTGTTTTTGTCAACCTGACACAAATCTAGACATATCTGGAAATAGAGAAAATTATTCCATAGACTGGTCTATGTGGGAGGACCCAGCCCATTGTGGGAGTTGCCACCCCTGGGCAGGTGGTCTTGGATGGTATAAAAAAACAGGTTAAGCAAGCCATGGGAAACAAGCCTGTAAGCATGGTTCCCCCATGGCTTCTGCATCAGCTCCTGCCTCCAGGTTCCTGCCTTGGGTTCCTGCCCTGACTTCTTCAGTGATGGAGTGTGGTCTGAGAGTTGTAAGCAGAAATACTCCCATTCTTCTCTCAGTTGCTTTTGGTCATGGTGCTTTATTACTATCACTGTCTTAGTCAGGGTTTCTATTGCTGCACAAATATCATGACCAAGATGCAAGTTGGGGAGAAAAGGGTTTATTGAGTTTACACTTCCACGCTGCTGTTCATCATGAAAGGAAGTCAGGATTGCAACTCAAGCAGGTCAGGAAGCAGGAGCTGATGCAGAGGCCATGGAAGAATGCTGCTTACTGGCTTGCTTGCTTCTCCTGGCTTGCTCAGCCTGCTTTCTTATAGAACCCAAGACTACTAGTCCACAGATGGTACCACTCACAAGGGGCCCTCCCCCTTGATCACTAATTGAGAAAATGCCTTATCCCTGGATCTCATGGAGGCATTTTCTCAACTGAAACTCCTTTCTCTGTGATAACTTCAGCTTGTGTCAAGTTGACACAAAAACAGCCAGTACAACCACAAAAACCCAACTAAGACAGGACCACAGGACAGACCTTTCTGATGTGTGCTCCCTGTATCAGTGAGCAACCCATTTCTGTTTCTCCTCATGGGGGCCTTCTCCTACCAGATGGAGGGTGGGATGGGGGATGGGAGATGCTCAACCTAGCTGTGTGGTAAAGGGAATGGACCCACTGGAAATCCCTCTTTCCTGCCCACCAGAATGAAAGATTCCAGAGCCCCTAGCCCCTTACCTCTGAGTGTCCGAGATACACCACCAGGCCCAAGCCCAGCCGCCAAACACATACTGTTTGTAGTCAGAACCACAACAGCCCCCTGGGAAGCAAAGGAAACCACCGTTGGTCAGTCAGTTCCTGGGGCTATCTGCCCTCCATCCCCTAATAACAACTTTGACCTATTTTACATGTTAAAAATTGTGATTCAATTACATTTATTTGTAAGTGTGCATGAATGTGTGCCATAGCCTGTGTGTGGAAGTCAGAGGAAAGTTAGCAGAGGTTAGTTCATTTCTTCCACCATGTGGATTCTGGGGCTCCCACTCAGGTTATCAGGCTTGATGGCAAGCACCTTTACCTACTGAACTCTCTCACTGTAGTTGAACTATCTTGGAAATATGAACTTGAAAAGTTCAGGCTGGCCTTGAACTCTCAATGGTCCTCTTGCCTTAAGCCTCCTGGAGGATGAGTTATAGGTATAAAATACCATGTCTGGCTTCCTGTTTTTTATTTTAAAACTAGGGTGACCTATATAGCCCAGGCTATCCTAAATCTTCCTGCTTCTGCCATCACAGTACTGAGGTTACAAGTCTGTGTACCACTACTCCCAGTTTGACTCTGGCCTTTACTTCCTCTGAGATTTGACAACAGCTACTGTTGGTTGCCAGGTGCTAAGATTACACATACATGCAAGACAAGTTCTCCCTGTCCTCAGGGACTTAGAACCTAGTTTTTAAGACAGGCAATTGGCAGCTGAGCATGGTGGCACACACCTTTAATCCCAGCACTAGGAGGCTGATCTCTGTGAGTTCTAGGCCAGTCTGATCTACACACTGAGTTCCAGGACAGGCAAGGCTGACACACAGACACACACATACACACACCACGACTCAAAAACAAAAATGGAAAAAACCTAAAAGGACTCAGGTTTGATTCCCAGCACCCACATGTTGGCTCATAATCACCAGTACCAGGAGAGTCAATGCTGTCTTCTGGCACCAGACACGTACATATACATGCAGGCAAAACATCCATACATAGAAAATAAAAATTTAAAAACCTCAGAGGAGGTGTGACATAGAAGTATATCCTGGGAGGATCCTATCAGGAGGCTCACTCACCATTGTGGGCCAGATGGAATGGGATGGAGGGGCAGCCCTCTGGGGTGCGGAAGGAGGCCAGGCAACAGCCTTGCTGGGCTTGACAGATGCATCTCAGTGGGGCTGGTGCTCTGCTCCCAAAGCCTAGAGCATTCAGAATCACCTTGCTCCCCTTGTAGGAAGAGGCAGGGAAGGGAGGCCTCAAAACCGAGGTCGGCTCGTGGAAGTGAGGGGAGAAAGGGGGAAGGCTTCAGAAGGAAGTGGTTCCTGAAAATTGGCTATGGCTATGCTAAGCATGTTCTCTGTTGAGAAACAGAAAAAATCAACTGCTGAAATTCTGGTGAACTCCCATCACACCTCAAGTTCAGGCAGTGTGAGTAAAGGCTGTAAAGGGAGTTAACTACCGTGCAAAGAAATGCATAAAAAATTGTGAATACGAGGAAACACTCGGAGTTGAAGAAAAGGGGTTTTCATGAAAGCTCTGGGATGTTTGCCTCCGGAGGGCAAGGGTCTAGGTAGGTTTTTTGTTTGTTTGGTTGGTTTTGGTTATATTGTCTCTGGGGACCTGTCAAATCAGCACCACAACCATCACCAATAACTATAAAACAGAACAGAAACAGAGATTGCTTTGCTCAAGGAGGAAGATACTGAGGTAAGGAAAACAGAGTGGTTATTTCTTGAAGTAACCCAGGCAAGGGACATGGTTGATACAAGTGTGTAACTTCTGGTGCAGGATTTTTTTGTTTTTAAAGACAGAGTCCCATTATGGCCTGGAACTCACAGAGACTGCCTACCTCTAGCTATCGAATTCTGGAATTTAAAAAAGATGGTTGGTCTTCTTTGCTTCTTTTTAGCTATGGGATTGAACCTGGAGTTAGTTCTGCATGCCAGTTAAGCACTCTACTATAGCCTTAGTTTCTGGAGCATTCTTACTCAAGAAAACTTTCTACACAGGTGGAAATATATCTATGGTACACAAAATGGTAACCCCTAGCCACATGTTGCTGAGCACTTTAAACATGGCTTATATGAATCTTTTTCTTTTCTTTTTCTTTTTGGTTTTTTGAGACAGGGTTTCTCTGTGTAGCTCTGGCTGTCCTGGAACTCACTCTGTAGATCAGGCTGGCCTCGAACTCAGAAATCCGCCTGCCTCTGCCTCCCAAGTGCTGGGATTAAAGGCGTGCACCACCACTGCCCGGCATCTTTTTCTTTTCAATGTTAGAAAAACAAACAAACAAACAAAACAAAAAACAAAAAAACCCAGGACCTTGCACATGAGCCAAATCCCCACCACCCTTGTACATTTGTGTGTGTATGTGTGCTTGTCTGTGTGTTCACCATTACACCTAGTTATGCAATGCTGGGCTTGTGCATGCTTGGCAAGTACTCTGGGCCCCAGCCCCAGGGTTTGGCTTGGCTTGAGGCAGGGTCTCACTATATAGACCTGTTTAGTCTGTAACTTGCTGTGTAGACCACACTGGCCTCAACTCAGAGACCTGCCTTCTGAGCGCTGCGATTAAAGGTGCGCAACATAGCCAGCTTTCCCCTACTCCAAGATTTATTATTATTCACGTGTATTGTGCATGTGAGGGCAGGCATCTACAGAGACCAGAGGAGAGTATCATATCCTTGTGAACTGGAGTGACAGGCAGTTGTGAGCTGCCTTATATAGGTGCTGGGAACCAAACTCTGGTTCCCTTTAGGAGCAAAATTGCTCTTTAACCACAGAGCCATCTCTCCATTACCCCCAATCCACTGCTTTTTTTTTTTTTTTTTTTTTTTTGAGATAGGATTTCACTCTTCAGTTCAGTCTGGCCTTGATCTCAAAGCCAGAGCTAACTCTGGTTTTCTGGAGTGGAAAGACCTATCCAAGGGGCTGCTTCCAAGGTGAGCACTCAGGAGTCTCTGCCCTGGGTGGTGCTGTAAGAGAGGACAGGCAGTTACTCTGAAATCCAAACCATCTTGGGTATCAGATGAAATTGGAAGAGGGCCAAAAATCACAACTCCTGTATCTTCTGTTTCTGGTCAGGGTTGGTACCTTTGACCAGTCCTAGGAGACTTCTCAAATACACTGTGAGAATGGGTAGTACCCGTGGGGGACCAAATGGTACAGGCTGGTGGATGTGTGTCCTTTACCTTTCACTCAGTCTCTGACCTTGGGAACAACCTGTCATAGCTCATGCTTGGCTGTAGCCAAGGGCAACATGCCAGGTTCCCAGAGGCAGTAACAGAAAGCTGGGGCCTGGCAGGCTGCCCCTACTCCCAGCAGCCTCTCCCCCTGAAAGGGCTCTCCCAGCTTTCTGATGAGTCTTGGCTGGAGGGAGCACCACTGTGTGTGTGTACCCTTGTCCACATGGGCACATGTGGAGGCCGGAGGTTGACACTGGAACTTTTCCTCAACAACTTCATTCTTTTTGTTTTTTGAGTATCTTTCATTGAACCTGAAGCTCACCATGTTAGCTAGACTGGCTGGCCATCCTCTTGTTAGCACCCAGTTTTAACATGGATCTATGGGGTAAGAAATGTACATACTGGGCCATCTCTGCATCTTGTTCTGTTTTTGCAACAGGGTCTTACTATGTAGTTCTAACTGGCCTGGAACTCATGGTAAGCCTATTGTCCCTGTCTCCTCAGTGTTGAGATTACAGGTATGAAACACCAAGCCCAGTTAATGAATACTTTTAATATTCCAGCTGTATCTAAGGATTCATTATACAAATGTTTACAAATGGATCAACTCAAATACCTGAGAAAAAAATTATAAAGGGTAACATGTAAGGCAGGATTTTATGGTGCCTAGTTTCACTTTGCACTTTTTGTTGTTGTTTTTTTGAGACAAGGTTTCTCTGTTACAAGCTCTGGATATCCTGGACTCACTCTGTAGACCAGGCTGGCCTCGAACTCAGAAATCCAGAGAATTCTTTAAAAAAAAAAATTTTTTTTTAACTTATGGTCTTTTTTTTTTAAATGTATTTTTATGTGTATGGGTGTTTGATTTGCATGTATGTCTGTGCATGTGTGCAGTGCCCACAGAGGCTGGAAGAGGACAAAGGATCCCCCTCTTAACTGTAGAACCATCTCTCTAGCCTCAGGTTTGGACTTGATATGGAGCTGAGGATGACTCTGGACTTAATTCTTCTATCTCCACCTCACAAGTGTTGGGAATTAAACCTAGGGCTTTGCATTCTAGGCCAGCAGTCTACCAACTGTGCCATATCTTTGGCACTGTACTTCTTTACTAATATATTAAATAGTGGGGGCTGGAGAGATGATCCAGTGATCAAGAGCACTTGTTGCTCTTACATAGGACCTTGGTTCATGCGTGAAGGTGCCAGATCCCCTAGAACTGGAATTACAAGCAGGTATGAGCTGCCATGTAGATGCTGGGAATTGTAATTGGGTCCTCTGGAAGAGCAGCCAGTACTCTTAACTACTGAGCCATCTCTCCAGCACTCCTTTAAAATATTTTCTTATCTTTCTTCCTGCCCCCTCCCCCCCAAGACAGGGTTTTTCTGTGTGTCCCTGGCTGTCCTGGAACTCCCTCTGTAGACCAGGCTGACCTTTAACTGACAGAGATCCACCTTCCTCTACCCCCCAAGTGCTGGAATTAAAGGCATGCACATTTAAAATGTTTATTATATTTATGAATTGAATGCTCAGCTGTATGCACACTTTATAGATGGTCATGAACCACCATGTAGGTGCTGGGAATTGAACTCAAGACCTCTAGAAGAGCAGACAGTGCTCTTAACCACTGAGTCATCTCTCCAGCCCCCTAATTTTTTTTTTTTTTAGAAGGGGTTTCTCTGTGTAGCCCTGGCTGTCCTGTAACTCACTCTGTAGACCAGGCTGGCCTTGAACTCAGAAACCTACCTGCCTCTGCCTCCCAAGTGCTGGGATTAAAGACATGCGCTATCACTGCCCGGCTACCCTAAAATATTTTTAAGGCGGGAAAACAATTTTGTTTTTTTGAGACAAGGTCTCATGTAGCACAGTCTATCCTCCAATTTTCTAAGCAGATGAGACTGACATTGAATTTCTGATTCTCTTGCTCCCTTCCCCCAACCAAGTGCTGGGAGTAGAGACGTGGCCTTGTGCACACCAATACTCTATCAATTAAACTACATTACCAGCCCTAAAATGAAATTTCTGAAAGTAGAAAGAGAGAATAGTTTTGTGTTACAGAGTGAAGGAGGGAGGCTGGACAACAGCAAATGAATTAACAGCCTTCTCTGGAAACAGGGCTGAGTGCCTCTGGATTAAACTGCAGGTCCAAGGGACACAGAGACCAGTGAGGGCAGCTATTGTGCCCTGTTCTCCTGGGAATCTATTCAAGTGAGCAAACCGCACCTCACGCTATCTCAAATGCCATGGTGCTGTTACGTTAGGCCCTCAGATCTCGTGCTCATCGATTCTTAGCACAACTTCCTCTCTCCAGCCCCCCCCCCCCCAACAGCTTCCTATCCAGCTCTGCAATGGCTCTGGAGACGGGTACAGAGCCACCCATCCCAGGGCTGCCTCTCACCCCATTGTTACCAGACTTTCCACAGGGCAAAACTCAAGTTTTGGTCTCCTTAGCCCAGAGTCTGGGCTTCCTGAAATACAACAGGAGAAAGTGCAACACAGATTCTGGTTTGTTTATCTTTGAGATTTTCTTTTTATTTTATTCAGTGTGGCCTTTTGCCTGCATGTATGTCTGAGCACCACATGGGTACAGTACCCAAGGAAGCGAGAAGAGGGTGTGTATCCGGGGACTGGAGTTAGCTGTCATGCAGGTGCTGGAAACTGAAGGAGGGTCCTCTGCAAGAGCAGTGAGTGCTCTTAACTGTACCATTTCTCCATCCCCAGACTTTGATTTAATTTATTTATTAATTTTTTTTTTTTTTTTGGACAGGGTGTATATACATAGCCCTGGTTGTCCTGGAACTCTTGAAGCTCTGTCTGACTCTGCCTTCCTTGTGCTGGGATTAAAGGCATGTGCAACCACATGCAGTGGGGGGAAAATGTTTATTTTGTGTGTATGAATGTACATGTGGGTGTAGACCTCTGGCAATTGTGTGTTCTTTCCTCTAAGATATGAGTCCTGGGGATTATACTCAGATCACCAGGCTGGGTGGCATTCTTCTTTACCTGCTGAACCATCTACTTAGCCCCAGATTCTGATGTCTAAAATCTCCCTATGCCTGAGGAGTGTGGCTCGGTGACTGACAAGCACCAGTTGAGTCCCCAGGGTTTGACTCCCAGCACCATAAGCACACACACACAAAATCAAGCTGGGTGTGGTGATGTACGCCTGTAATCTCTCATCAGTGGGAGGCAAAGGCAGGAGGATCACTACAAGTTCCAAGCTAACCTTGTTTACATAGTTCTAGCCAGGGGTACCAAGCCAAATCTCTCTTTCAAAACAAACACAGGGCTTGTTCAACAGTTAAGAGCATATATTGGTCTCTCAGAGGACCAAAGTTTGGTTCCTAGTGCTCACAACCATCTGTAACTCCAGCTCCAGGGAGATTCAACAGCAGCAGGGCCTTTTCAGGTACTTGTACTCACCTGCGCATATCCACAGACAGACAGACAGACAGACACACATACAACTAAAAAAATAAAATAATTAACCTAAAAAGGAAAACCTCAAACAAAAAAACCAAACTAACCCCTCCGAAAAAACAAACAAAAAACCCCCAAAACAACAACAACAAAAACAAACAAACAAACAGGAAACTCAAGCCTACTCAAATCATTATGTGGCTCCAAAAGTCATCTTTAGGTATGGATGAGGGAGACAAGACTGGGCTTTAGGGTGCCAAAAGTTAGCCTCCATGCTTTCCCTTCTGACTCCAACCAAGACTTCTGGTCTTCAAGGAGTTGTGGTATCATATTTCTCTTACTTTAGTAGGGTCCTGGTTAGGGACTGTGAGGATATCTCAGTAAAGGGATTGATTTTGAGATCCAAACGACGCTGAAAGCTATGTTTGGGGCCCAGTGGATTTATTACATCTCCGCAAGAATGGCATCTATAAGCCTTGGCTGGGAGCGTCTACCTCCCCTGTTGGCAGCCAGCCTTATGAATTCTGCACAGGCTGAAAATCAGTGCTGATGCTGGGAAGAGGTTACAGTTGCGAGCTTGCATGCAACAGGGTCCTTGGTGGCTTGAGCTACCTCCTAGGACACCCCAAATACACCACCTAAACAAATATCAGCTTTAAGGCTCCCAACGCTAGAGTCCCCCAGTCCTAACCAGCCAAATCTAGAGCTTGCTTCATTTTGTAATCTAGAGCGGTACAGGCCAGAGCCGGGTTACCCAACTGTAGAGGCCGCACCCGCGTTTGCAGGGCGGGTGATGGCAGTAATTCCTGGCAAGCCCCAGCCTGCTCGGAATTAACGGGTCTGCCTCACCCAGAAAAGAGAGACCTGTGCCTCAGGACCCTCCCCGTCAGGCACCTGCTTTCCAGAGCTGCGAGTCCCAGCACTGGAACCCACGTACGTTAGAACCCACTGGAGCATAGGAAGGGTCGAGCGCCTGAGGCCGTGCTATGGAAGGGAGGACTGATTGCCCGGGGCTGGCTCAGGTGCGTCCGAGAGACCCGCACCTCATGCCCGCCCTTTTCCACCCCACCCCTCACCTTCCCCTCACCTGAGACCACCAGTGCCTCGTTGGGGCCCACCGTGTGGCAATTGCCCATGGCGCCGCTGGCAGGCAAGCAGGCCTCGGGCCGCAGCGACCTGGACGGCTGTGGCGGGTCCGCAGGACCGGCCGCGCCCAGCCTATCCACCTCCCCCAGCCCCGCCCGCCTGCGCCCCTCTGCGGCCGAGGCCCCGCCGGAAGTGTAGCGGCGGAGGGCGGGGCCGGCATATTGAAAGAGGCGGGAGCCAGCGATTCCGCAGTCAGCTCGCTTTATTACAGGGGGCTCGGCCCCGTAGCACCTTTGGGGCACCTCAGTAGTATCACCTTGCACTGCGTCACCTAGGACACCCGCCCTACAGCAGACCCCGGGGCTCAAAACCCCAGTCCCTGCCCTGACTGAGTCCTTTCCTAATTCTGCCTCCATAAAAATGGGGGTAAATTAACTACCTAGCTAGAAAGTTGCAAAGGGCTGGATTCGGTAATGTTTAACATCTGCAGTGCATCAACCACAAAGTCCCCGGCCAGTCCCCGGGGCAGATCGCTACTCAGGGAAGGGCCCAGAAATCTGAAAATCAAATTCCAGAGCAACACAGTGTCTGACACATCATTTCCCTGAATCTGGGGTTACAGTCTGTCTCAGGAAGTAGTATTCATTTCCTTTCACAAGGAAAAGGGTTGTTTAGGACAAGAGGTTCTGAGGTAAATGTGGCAACCCCTCAGTGCCCAGGCACACAACTGAGATTTTGAGGGATCCCACTGTGCTACAAAAGCATTCTATCCCGGGGTTAGGAAAGTTAGGGTGTAGGTTCATCCTTCACCTGAATTCTTCGTTGTGTCAATTTGGATAAGTCTTGTGAGCCCCGATAGCTACGAGAAGGTCCAGAAACTGTGGTTTTCTCAGGGCTGGGGGTACTCAGAGAAGATGGGGCCCTGGGATCCTGAGGTTCCGGCTCTTCATCAGGGTCATCATCGTTTCCAGGTTCAAGCCCTGCCAGCTTCTTGGTAGTTTTCCATAGCCTCTGAGCAGCCTGATCATCTCTAGCAGCTGGGGAGACCTCCTCCACATGGCAGTTGGCAAAATATCTCCCGCTGAGGGGCTCAATGCCCTCCTGAAGAGCGCAGTACAGGGGTGTCTGGGCACCCCCTTGAGGTGCTCGGAGCACCAGCCATGCCAGCGGGCGCAAAATAGGACACAGCCATCCAGGAAGGTGACGCAGGAAGAGCTCTGAGTTCACAGGTCCTGTGGGCAGGAAGAAAGAGGATCTGTGGAGGAAGGCAGTGGGAGCCCAGGCACCAGTCAGGGAAAAAACCAGCTAGGAGCAGATGGTAGAATCTGCTTCTAGGGAAAGTATCTACCAGATATTCAGGGGCCCCACAAGGTGATTTAACCCATTTCCTACAGAAAGCCTTCCTACCAGCCTAATGGCCTGTACAGTCCCATCTCCCAGGCTGTGGTTATGTGTGTTCCTTGTTCTTTGCTGTTCAATCTCTATCACCCTCCAACCCCTGTTTTTCTGGTGCTGGTGACTTGAACTCAGGGCTGTGTACATGGTGGCAGGTACTCTTATCAACTGAGCATCATCCCTGGTCCTTTCCTTTCTTTTTGAGAAAGAAGTTTCACTCCTCTATAAGTCCAGTCTGATCTTGAACTCACAACAGTACTCCTGTCTCAGCTTCCCACTGGGGTTACCAGCATAAGTCACAGTGCCTGATTCATACCAGCTTTTCATTTATCTTGAGCCCCATCCCTTTGTTTAGCCATCATTTTTAAGAACCTATAGTATATCAGCCACTGTTTTTAACACTAGGGATCTGTCATTGTAACAAGAGCTCACTAAAGGTTAGTAGCATTATTGTCACTGTGATTACAAAGAAGCTCCAAGCAATGGTTTTCTAAGAGGTTAGTAAGATGATCTAGGCAGGGCTTGCCTATTGTGACCTATTGTCTAAGGACAAAGATGATTGATTCACCAGCTTAGCCCATCTCTCCTCCTCCTCTTCTGTTCTAGGCACACCAGCCAGCCTGCAGCACCTCAGGAACATCTGCTCCTGTGCTTGTTGTTCGATTTCTGAGCTTCAAAGATCCCTTTATCTCTTTCAGATTTGTGTTCAATTCTTACCTTTCAAGTGTCTTCCTTGACAGCCACTGACAAAATAAAACATTCCATCTGAGAGCTCTAGGTCCCTCTGTTCCTCTTTGTCACTTTCCTCATTTTATCGACACTTGTCATGGGATGTGAGGGCAAGGTCTTTGGTTTTTGATTTGCCTTCTTTCAGAGAGACAGGGTCTTATAGACTAAGATGGCCTCACTACTTTTGTGCCAGCACATAAATCATGCCTACTGTGTAGTAGGTACCACAAAGAAAGGGCCCCTTGACTAGATGATATACTACTTATCATCACCATCGTAACTTTTTGTTTTCAGTGGTGTTGGGGATCTCAGCTTGGCATTGTGGCTTATACTGGAAATCTGAGTATGAGGCAAGAAGATTGGGGCAAATTTGAGGCTTGACTGAGCTACATAGAATTCCAGGCCAATCTGGGCTCTAGAAAACTGTCTCAAAACAAACAAACAAACAAACAAACAAAAGCAACAACAACAAAAACCCAGAACAAAAAAACCCCAACAAACCAGTAGATGGCTCAGTGGTTAAGAGCACTTGAGGACCTAGGTTGGTTCTTAGCATCCACACGGAAAGAAGCTCACAACCATCCGTAACTCTAATTCTAGGGGATCTGGCCTCTGTGGGCACCCCCATCCACAGTATATATCCATGTAGACAAAACACACACACACACACACACACACACACACACACACACACACACACGAATAAACTAAACTAAGCCAGGAATGGTGTCCCATACCTTTGATCCCAGCATTCCGGAGGCAGAAGCAGGCAGGTCTTTGAGTGTTTGGGGCCAGCCCTGTTTGCAAAGCAAACTTCAGGCCAGCCTAGTCTACATAATGAGATCCTGTCTCAAAACTAAGCCAACCAACCAAATATCTCAAACCCAAAGAAGGAAGCAAACAGCACAAGCTCAGGGTTTTGCCTACACTAAGACGTGTTCTACCTCTCAAGTGCAGCCGCAGCCCTCTACATCATCATCAGGGTCTAGTTCTATCCCCCAGCCAGCGGTCAGCATCCAAGTGTGCAGGTGAGAAAGGCAAAAACAGATGAGGAGAGAGAGAGTCTGTTCCCAAGAGCAGCAAGAAACAGGTTTCTCCTTGACCATGCTTCCATTCTGTGACTCAGTAGGAGACTGGGGTGGGTGGGGGGCACAGTAAGGTACAAAGATGCTAGAAAGGAAATGAAGAACAGTCAGAGTCAGCCTCACCTGGGTGGGCTGCATAGCAGGTAACACCAGTGCTTTCAAGCTGGGTGGCAAGCTCCCGGGCAAACAGCACGTTGGCTAGTTTGCTGTCAGCATATGCCCGAAGCTCCTGTTGCCAGCCTACCACTGGGCAGTCCAGACGTGTGAAGTCGAGACGACCTCGTCGGTGGGCAGCCGATGACACTATTACCACACGGCTGGGGGCACACGACTTTAGGCGGGGCAGCAACAAGTGTGTCAGCAGAAAAGGGCCAACATGGTTCACTCGTAACAACAGGTTAAAGGTTTCCCGAGTCCGGCCACAGGAGCTGATCCCTAGGGCAGAAGCTAGGCATGAGTTGTTGTTATAGGTGAGACATGTCTGCTGGAGGGTCTACCTCTCCAGGCTGCCAGCCACCCTCCCATAGGGCCTGCTGCTCCTCACCTGCATTGTGGATGAGGATGTCCAGCCTTGGCTCAGAGCTTAGGAAGGCTGTGGCAAAGGCCTGCACGGAGGCCAGACTGGCCAAGTCCAAGGCCATGAAGATGACCTCATTGTTTCCAGTTTCCTGTGGAGCAGCAAGGGCTAGATTGTTACCAGGTATCTCCCTTCTCCTCCCTCTTCCGAGGCTTCTGAGAGCCTACCCACTGTGAATAAAACCTGCCTCTATGCATCAGCAGGTAATGGAAGACTGGATACAGACAAGATACTGAATATCTTTTGAATACTGAATATCTTTGTTCTTTTACTGTAAAATGAAATGATAATAATAACAATAATAATACTTTCTACTGGGAAAAAAAGCTGGGAGGATTAAATCAGATAAAATATATGTATGTCTGGCGTGGTGGCACACACTGGTTATCCTAGCTGCCTTTTTGTCTGAGACAAAAGGATCACCATTTCAAGGCCTGTCTGAGCTAGAGTTAATACATAGAAAACAGTCAGCACTCTGCAGGTATTTGCCATCACCATCCCTTGTCTTTAATATCATTTACCTTAAAATCAATTACAGCCTTTCACCTGCTGTACACAGCATCTTGCTATGTAGCCCAGACTGTCTTGGAACTCATGATCTTCCTTCCTCAGCCTCTTCGGGGCTGGAATTACAGGTCTGCACCACCATGTTCCAGATTTAACAAACTTTCCCTAAGACTGTGGTCTTCTCTTGAGCTCCTCCTCCTCCTCTTCTTCTTCTTCTTCCTCCTCCTCCTCCTCCTCCTCCTCCTCCTCCTCCTCCTCCTCCTCCTCCTCCTCCTCCTCCTCCTCCTCCTCTTCTTCTTCTTTTGGAGACAGGGTCTTAAGATGTAGCCCAAGCTGGACTTAAACTCACAGAAATCTACCTGTCAAGTGCTAGGTATGTGACCCTCTTACTCCTGTCCTCTGCAGTCTTGGCACCGCACAGTTCTAAGTAATTCATTTGAAAAAGCCATCCGGTTGGTCCAGAGCCTTCTTAACTGTCTTCTCTGCTCAGCTGTCTTCAACTCGATGGTATTTGTAAGGGCTCCAGAAGCTGGCTGTGGCTCAGAACCACTTCAGGACATTCCTCTTATTCCTTGTTTCATCCCCCCCCCCCCCCCGTCTGTCTCTCCAATTAGACGCTTTAGTCTCAGGGCATTCACACCTGCTGTTCTTTCTGCATCTCTTCATTAGCCTAACCCTTCCTTCTTTGTCGCCTTTGCCAAGGATGGCCTTGAGCTCCCAGCTCTGTGCTGGGACCACACCTGGCTTCATTAATTCTTTCAGATTCTTAAACCTCTCAAGACTAGAGACCACAGCAGTCCCTGCAATTCTCCGTGTTTAAGGGACTGTGAGGCTCTCTTCTCTCAGATCTTGATTCCTCCCGTCGCTCTGCTCCGCCCTCCGCGTCCCGGGTTCACCCGCGTCCCGCGTTCCCCTATGGTCTCACCTGGCGGAGGTCGAAGGCGGCCGCCTCCCCGCGCTCCCGGCTGCGGCAGGCCAGCACCACGCGCGCTCCTCTGCGCGCCAGCTCCAGCGCTGTCATCTTCCCGATGCCGCTATTGGCGCCTGCGGGCGGCGGGCGGGAGCCAGCTCAGCCGGTCGGGCCGCGGCCACCCGCCCGGCCTCCCCGCCGCCCGCTCGCGCGCACTCACCAGTGACCACGGCCGTGCGGCCCCTCAGGTTGCCGGTGCCGCCACAAGGTGGGGCCTTCACCAGGTTGTAGTAGACAAGCACGTAGGCGCCCAGCAGCAGCCCGGCGCCCAGCAGCAGCGTCTCCATGCCGGCAGTGTTCCCGGCTCCCGCCCGGGCCTCGTCGCTCCCGCCTCGGCCTCGCTAGGGTGGCGGCAGGCTGGGCGGGGGTGTGCGCGCACGCGTGGCCCCTGCGAGCGCCCCCTAGGCGTGCGCCTGCGTGTCCTGGCGGCGTGCCTAGGCGAAACACCTTGGAGTCCTGGGAGCGCCCTCTAGGCTTGTGAACTCCCGGGAACCTGTGCTAGGGTATGTACCGGAAACATCTGCCTGCGTGAGGGACCGGTGGCTGTGTGCATTCCCAGGGCCCTGAGATCTCCGCTCAGGGTTTGGGTGTGCTTCTGGATTCTGGGCGGGCGCCGGCGTGAGAGCACTGCGTAGGTGTCTGGGCCCATTGCGGGAGTCTCTCCAGGCTGTGCATGCATCTGTAGTCTCCACCAACGCGTGTGACTGAAAGAACATCTCTGTTTACTCTAGGTGTGAGTATGTAGCAGTCTCTCAGTCTGGAGTCCTGTGTACATGAATGGGCTTGTGTGTTTGGAGTCGGGATGCCTTTCCTTCAATGAAGCGACTTTTTAATTTCTCATCCTTTCATTATCCAGCCCTCCGCTTCTAGAACCTTTCCCCATTACAGGCCAGAGATATGAGGCTTCTCATGATGGCACTGACAGGGTTGTCAGGATTCAACTATGTGATTTCCTGGTTCTATGACCCCACCCCTTTTCTCTATTTTTGAGGTAGTTTCCCTAGGCAGCCCATGTTGGCCTTAAACTGGAGATCCTCCTGCCTTAACTTCCAAAACAGTGGTTATTACATGGTTGCTACTCCATCTCCCCTGCCTTCAAAAAGGAAGAAAGTAGTAAAATGTCAGGAGGTAATTTGTTTCCGGAACGGTTCACAGGTGGCAATATTAGGTAGACACTGTAGGTAGAAACAGTGACTGAGGGTTAAGATGGGCAGGGACAGCTAGAGATGTGGGTGCAGGCATTCCTGGCAGGACCTTGCTTAAGACAGTGACTTAACACCTGCTGTTTAACAATTATAACATGCCCAGCAGTGTGGATAACCAGATAGAAGTCCTTCCTGCAGTGGAAGCAGAATGGCAGGAACAAGAATACAGCTGTATTTGGGAGCCAGGTCAGATCTGAGACCAGGGAAAACTCCTGTTTAATACTACACTTGTGTTCTTGGAGCACAATTATAGATACTGTGGATTTAAAACGCATCTTCTAACCCTATCAACAGACTTGAATATATGAATGGGTACCAGTTAGAACAGTGCCAGAACATAGGCATTTTCTAGGGAACTGTTCTCAGGAAGACCTTCCTGAAGAAACCATCTCCAGGAAGAAAGCAGGGAGTTTGGCTTTGAGGATGCCCAAGAAATTAGAATAAGGGCAACACAGCAGAGTATTTCCTGATGAGAACAGCAGAAGTCACTCAAGTTACACTAAGAGCAGCACAGGCTAGTGCAGCAGTCCTTAACCTGTGGGCCACCTCCTTACCAAGAGTTAAACAACCCCTCCACAGGAGTTGCATCTCAGATATCCGGCTGTTTCAGACATTTACAGTTTGTAACAGTAGCAAAATTAAAGTTATGAAGTAGCAATGAAATACTTTTAGGGTAGGTGGTCACCACAACATGACAGACTGTATAAAGGGTCACAGTATTAGGACTGTTGAGAACCGCTGGTCTAGAGAGTAGATTTTACTGTATTAGGACTCTCTAGAGAAAAAGCAGCCCTCAAAAGGCAAGCACTCCTTTCCACTTCCCTCACCGAGCTTAGGCTCGTTTCACTAACATCTGCCTTCTCTACCAAGCTTCCCTTGGAGACTACTTGAGATTGACACTTGCTCAAAGGGTGCAAAAAAGTGAGATCCCAGGACACTTCCCCCCCTAAGTGTGATGACAGGTAGGACAGACAGGCAGAAAACATAATTTGAAGTATTTTTGGTTTTTATATACAGAATACAGGAAAGTTTCTGTAAAGTCTAAAACATTACAATTACTATGTACATTGGTACTAGTTGTGGGGAAGAGGAAGTATCTGGGGCGAGGAGGAAGAGGAGTAGTAAGAGAACAAAAAAGGACACAGAACAGGTTTACGACAAAAACACCTTCGCTACAATAGACAATTTGAGAAAAACACTCTACCACATGTACTGTACACAGTTTTAAAAAACATTGAAAAAAAATGCCATCACTAGATGTATTTACACAAAATCCAAATACACTTTTCCTTATTTGAAATAAAATAGATGGACAGCCAGAAAAAGAATTCATTTTCCATTTGTCCATATACACAGTAGCTACCTGTAGTGCAACCGCTGCAGAAAGGGGAAATTCCTTGTAGGGTGGGAACCATGGAAAGGAGTGGGTAGCGATCTTTATATTAAATAAAACAATGATATTGTATAGATTTTGCTGTATGAAAACTGTATTTTTTCTTTTTAATATAAAACTATTGTCACTGCCACAAAATAGAACAAGTTTCTGATTATTTTACAACAGCAGGCAGGCGGTCGAGGGGGGAGGAGCAGGAGGCAGGGGAAGGGATTGTGCTGGAGGAAGTGTCCAGACCAGAACCTCCCCTCCCTGCCCATGCTGTTCCTCAGCTCGGGTCTGCCGCTTTCCCATGAAATGTTGAGTACAAATATATGTGCAAATGCCCCCTAGAACTTGAGAAAAGAAAAAAAGTCTTAAAAAACAGTCAAAAGGTTTTCTTCATTTCATGCAAAGATTGTGGTTGAGGGTTTCTGGTATAGAAAACACCCGGGCTTGGTTCGTGTACATGTTTGCATTGCAGGAGTCTTGGGTGGGCGTCCAGGCCAACGGCCTAGGGAACGGAGTTGGAGCGCAGCACAGGGCCCTGATGGGGCTTGAGAGAGAGTTTCTCAGCCAAGACCCCATCCTGCAGCAGGTTGGCATCGCCTTTGGGCTGTTTGGTCGCAAACTCAGTGATGCTGAAGACAAACTGTAGGCAGCCCAGCTTGATGTAGCTGCCATGGTGTAGTAAGGCTGTGCCTTCCCAGCCGGCCCCACTGCCCCCAATCAAGCTTGAGCTGCTGGCTTTGCAATTGCAGGGTCTCCGCTGTGGCCCCTGGGCCTGGGAACTCATCATGACTGCCTCCTCACTTGGCTCTTCATCCTGTTTCTGGTGTCGGCGGCGCCCTGGGAAAAAGGGGCATGATCATAGGAGGGGAACAGTGAACGGCTGACCTGCCTGGGAGGACTGGCAGTACTGGCCCCCGCATCTCCCCATTCTACACTACATGATCAGGGCTGAGGGTGCTCAGACGGGGCTGGAGTCTCAAGTCCCCAGATGGGTCTGATACATATGTGGGTGTTCGGCACTTGATTCTTGGTGGCTTTTCCCAGGCCCACCAACAATGAGCTTGTTCAATGGGACTGGGAAGACAAGGAACTGTAGGTCATTGACAGCATGGTAGAACCAAGGTGACTGGGGCCTTAGCTGTGTGGCCACAGGCCTCTGCTCCAACTTACTGATGACACTCTGTACTTTGGCAACAATACTGCTTGGGGGGGTTGGCGGGGTCTTCTCAGAGAAGTCACATGAATACAGCACATTGTCCACCGTTGTCCCATGCTCACTGTAGTTTAACAGTTCATAATGTTTGGTATTCTGAGGAGGAGGAGGGGAGATAATGATGTGTAGTTGCTGTGTGAAGCCTTGGGAGAGGACCTAGCAAGCTCTCAAGTTCTTCCTCAGTTACAGCCTGTCTCTTTCAGAAGTCACCAAGACTCACCTCTGTGAAAGCCTGCCCTAGTGACTCCATATTCCCCCTCTCTGCTCCTCAGCACTGGCTCCTGTTGATCTGATATTCTCATGCACATAATTATGATGAAACTCAGGGACACACAAGAGCTTGGCTTCCTTCTACTTTGGTCCCTTCCCCTGTTTTGAGGTGGCTTTCCTCAACTGTTTCTGTGAGCAACATGAGTTGCAGCGATAGCCTGCTCCTATAAACAGGTTGCCACGGTGGAATGCTAAGCCTTTCACACTGAGTCTTCTCTTCCAAGATGGACAGGAAGAAAGAGGACAGGCCTTTCACCCTTGCCTCTGCCTGTGTCCAGAACCCAGTGCTGGGGAAGGACCTCAGGCTAGGAAAACTCCCTCCCACCCATCTCTGCCCCTCACCTCATCGTAGAATATGCAGGCATGTTTTCCGGACACGTAGTTACAGTGACCATAGTTTGTAAGGCACACATCCATGTCAGCTCCTGCAAGGTGGCAGGAGTCAAGGAAAAGGCAGAGAACAGACTGTAAGGTGTATGTGTTGGGGAGGTGAAAGAGAGGGGAGTTAGCTTCTGGGTGGTTGCTAGTAGAAACTTCAAGGTAGCTCAGAGCCTCTTCTCTTTTTCTTTTTTCTTTCCTTTATGGTAATAGGGTATAGCTTTGAACTCTTGATCTCCTGCCCCCATTCCATAAGTACTGAGATTACAGATATTTGTTGATAAGCTCAGCAATTTCCTTTGCTGTTCTAAAGCTAATCTGCATTAGAATACATGCTACCCAGACAGAGGAGTAAGTTACCGAAGAGGATAGTATATCCATGTGAACACAATACTGTAGGGCACTTTAAAGGGGTAATCCGAGGTGTGGTGTGTGGCAATACCCATAGTTGGTAGTACTTGAGAGGCTGAGGCAAGAGGACAGACATGAGTTCAAGGTCACCCTGGACTTCAGAGGAGACCCTATCTTAAATCATCTTGATGACCAAAAATAAACAAACTAACAAATAAAGGAGGGTTACATGTGAGCCTATTACACCCCGAGAATAAGGAAGTGTCCTCTTTTCAAGTCTTTCCCTACAGTGTTTCAGATACTACTGAGAGGCAGTTAAAGCAAAAGGCCTGAGCCAAGGAAGTACCCTATTGGATCGTCTGGGTTCTTAATCTCTCTTGCCTGGACACCCACTGGTTAGACCCATCAACCTCTGACAGGGTTTCTCTGAGTGTTCATTTTTAGGCTGAAGACCCAGTGCCCCTCCCAGACTCCTGGCGGGCTCACCTGTCCCGATGTAGAGGGTTCGATAGCACATGTTCACAGCTCCTCCCAACCCTAAGAGGGGGTAGAACACAGCTCGGGCCTGTACCTCCTTTCTTTGCACTACAAGACAAACATACGGATAGGATCATTCAGAAACCCAGAACCTGTGACCCAAACACAAACCAACAAAACCTGGATCTATGGTTGCTAGCCTTGAAAAACATCCCACTGGGTGACTCCTGCTCACTCACACCTGACCCAGAGCTGCTTCAGGGGAACGCTTCACCCCACCCACGGCATTTCCAATGCGGGTTAGTTAGGAAGGATGGTTACAGAATTTAAATTCCTGGGCTCCTGGTTAGCTTAACAAGGATTTCCAACTGGTAATAAAAAGAGGACATGGAAAAGCATAAGGCGTAGGTCAGTGTTTCTCAAGCTTTAATGAGCACATCAACTGCCTATGGGTTTTGTTAATTATAGTATAGTTTTACAGTAAGTCAATGGATTTGATTCCTAGAATTACCACCACCCATATCCAAAAACTGATTTTGGATTTAGTTGGAGTGAAAGGATCTAGAATTTGTAAATTTGAATTTCCTGCTTGTGAGTTCACACATGCTTGTGAGAGTTCACACATATTTGTGTTCACATATACACAAACAACTTTTGGTATTGTTCCTCATATTCTATTTTTTGGGGGGAACAAGATTAGGCTGGACAGCTAATGAATCCCAGGGACCGAACTCTCTCCACCTGCTCAGTTCTGGGACTGTAAGCATGTGTAACCACACCTAGCTTTTGTTACGCAGGTTCTAGGGATAGAACTCAGGCTTATTGCCAACTGAGTGATCCCCTAGTTCTAAAATTTGTATTTCTAGTAAGCTCTTGGGGTTCCAATATTGTTGGCATGGTACTTTAAGTTCCTGAAACATCAAGGCTCCGATGGGCTGAGCTGAGGGCTTAGAGATAACCAAGTAGAGTTAACACTGGAGAAGAATTTCCTACTGTTTTTCTATTTCTCACCTTGAACCTTGGGAAAACCTTCTAGTTCAAATATTACAAAGTAATTAACAAGAAAGCATACAACATATATCCCAAAGTATTGGTAGCTGCTTTGCTATATGACTCAAAGTGGACTTGTGTAAAACAAAGTTATGGCAAACTCCCCAAGTCTGATAAAAATTTGTTCATCTTGTTCGTGCTGAGAAAAAAATCACAGTGCTTTATTAAACCCAAAGGTACAAAGAGTTTGAGCTACTGAAAGCAGAGATTCTCCATGGAGCAAGGTGGTCATTCACACACATCAGACAGGAGAGCTGATGGTGTGGTGGCAGGTAAGTGCACGCGCACCTTCTGTGTGGTGCCCTCCAGAAGCGAGCGGATGTGTCCCAACACTGCCCGGTGAAGCTTGGACCCGGGAAGGGAAAAGCTGATGTATTCTCTGCAAGGCCAGAAACTTGATCAGCTTCTCATCCAACATACTTATCTCGATTTCTATCAACCAAAGAAAAAGATCAAAAAAGCTGAGAGAAATGGAATGTGGAAGCAGGTAAGGGTGACAGGGCAAATCCAGCAAGTGACTTTGGTTCAAACAATATCAAGTCCAAAGTGGAACAAAGATCTGAAAATGGGTATCTCACATGCCATTTGCAGTGAGAAGGACCCAGAGTAGTGGCTCCTTGTAGTAAGGTAGGCTAATTTTATGTAAAGAAAGGCAGAGCCAAAAACCCCAAGTTGCCTGTGGGGAAAGGTCTCGATGTCTGATACAGACTGACCTTTGCTACCCACTCTCTGAGCAGAGAAATCCATCTCAGTTCTCTTTAGCTTTGGGTTTTCCACAGATGGAAACGAGTCTCCTGGTTCTATTTTGCTGCCCAAACCAAGGGATCCGCCTAATGTGATTCTGTTCTTCCCCACTGGTTCAGCTTGACTTTGTTCTCCTTTTCTTCATCTTTGATTATAATGTGTAAACCCAGAAGGCAGAGACAAGAGATGGTGCCTTCTTTCCCATTCTTCTACTCAAATGGATAAGCTTATCCCCATCTCCTTATCCCTCTTCAAAAGGAGCTGAATGCTACTGGGACATCACTCACCTCCGTTGACATCCATAAATGCTCGAAGTGAGTTGGTGAGGTCCACCATGGCAGTAGAGTTGGCTGGGAAAGAGGGTACGGTTAAAGCGCTTCCTATGGATAGCGTGCCGGGGCTGACCTTGCCATCTGGGGACGGAGCAGGAAGACTGTTACTTACGTCGCCTGAGGGAAACCCACCGGTCCAATCCCCCATTGTTGAGACAGTTCTGGATTTCGGACCCAAGGTGATGTTCCCTTCTTGATTCTCAACCCACAGGCTCTGGAACTCCTAGAGCTAAAAACGTGTGGTGAGGAAGGGTAGATGGAACAGTAACATACCCGGGCACGCAGGATTTCCAGAGCACTGAGAACTGTTGTAATTCACTATTGTGGGGCCAGTGCTGAGGTTGCTTTATTCTTTGGCTCATGACCACCTACCTCTCTGCTACCTCTACTCTAACAGAAGCAGCGCCTGCTACTCCTATCTGCTGAAGTACAACTGACAGTTTGCAAAATGTATTCACACTAGTATTACAGAGTTGGAAGTAGGACCAGGGGCTCCCATGCAAAGAAATCACAGGCACCTGGTTGCTGACTGGGAGGATGATGTCAGTACATGTGGGAGAACACAGGTGACAGCAGCATATTAAACCTAGTTCAGAGGCTGGGATCTGTAAGCTTGAGGTCCAAATGCTGCCCCAGACAGCTGAGAGAACAAGTCTATACTGGGCCAAGTACAGACCTACAGGATTCTCTTTAGGCATTATGGCTAAGGGCAAGCTTCTGTGCCAGACCAACCTCTGTAGGCGTCCCACTTTATAACTACACAGAAGGCGCTGCTGCTTTCCCTCCCTGCTTCTTGAACACGAACATTCCTCCAGTGAGCTGGCTTTGAGAATCTGCACCAGGTATAGACTTAGTCTTGTATGTGAATGCATACACTGAGCCTCAGGCTGACCCAAGTGGTTCCAGAAAGCATGTGCCTTCTGAGGTGATGGAACAAACAGGCAGAAGACTAGGTCTGGAAGGTGAGAAGAGGGCCAGCGACCCAACTGCAGATCCAGTATTGCCACTGACCTGGCAGGCCACCCTAAGGAAGTGACTTAAGTTAGTGAGAACAGCCCCAATTTATGGCTGCGATAAACTAACACAGCCCTTCTCCTGCCATAGAAATACATGGAAGATGGATCACTGACACAAAGATTAAGGCCTCAAGTATTCATAGAGATATAATGTTTTGGACTCTTAACGTCTGTGCTATTAACACAGGATTATTCCAGATAATACTGGAATACTGAAACTCACCTGATGATGGCGCTGGTGAGCAGAATCGTTGGTTGGCGCCTGTGGCCAAGATACTGTCTCCTGCAGCTTGGGGGGGAGTGAGCACCCGGGTGGCATTTTGGGGTGAGCCCAGAGGCCTCGATTCTGTCGACGAAGGTCCTATCTGTGATTGGACAGTCTTTCTATGCAAAGTGCTGGTGTTCTCGATGCTGGCACAAGA
>CM052710.1:40560557-40673672 GCA_028551405.1 Uromys caudimaculatus
CTGATGATGGCGCTGGTGAGCAGAATCGTTGGTTGGCGCCTGTGGCCAAGATACTGTCTCCTGCAGCTTGGGGGGGAGTGAGCACCCGGGTGGCATTTTGGGGTGAGCCCAGAGGCCTCGATTCTGTCGACGAAGGTCCTATCTGTGATTGGACAGTCTTTCTATGCAAAGTGCTGGTGTTCTCGATGCTGGCACAAGAGCTGGGAATGGAAGGGGGCAGGCTTGGGACAGGTACCAAACTCCTCTGGGGACAAGAGCTGGGGCCAGTGGCATTTTCTGTCTTCACAATGATGCCGACGGTATGGTTCTGAAGCCCCCCAGATGATGGTGGCGTGAGGGGCCGGGGCCAGCCTTGCCGGTGTGTGAGGCCCGGTAAAGGGGTATTGGCGCCAGGAAGTCGCCGGGGATCCGTGGAATCAGTGGGGCTGCTGTAGAGGTGTGGGCCATTGGCTTTTACCTCAGTGTTCACTGGCCCATTTGTAGTCCCACAAGGGGTTTTCTTGGACTTTTCCACACAAGAACTGCAGCTGATGTCCTCTAGGGTTGGGGGCTGGTGGGGTGGAGAGCAGCCCAGGGAATTTTGGGTGCTCATTGCTGAGGGGCAGGACAAAGGGTAGTGGGAAGGTAGAGGTGCCTTGTCAGCAGTTTGCAGGGAGGTGGTGATTGAGCTGTCAGTCACAATAACAGGCTTAGTATCAGCCTTCTCTGTCTGTTCAGAGTCCCAATGCGAAGGCATCTGCTTAGCAGATAAATGTTTCAATATGCTGCACTGGAGCGCAACAACACTACAGAGCCACTGCAACGGAAGGAGAGGAGAGGAGGTGAGAGGCCTGGGAGATGTTGGTCCATCCTGCCACAGTGGCTATGGCTATGGCAGAGCTGACAAGCACTGTTTCCAAGGTTCCAACACGAGTGACCAGAAAGGGATCCCACTTTCATTCCCAAGCAAGACTTACTGGTGCACTTGGCAGTACAACCTTAGCTAGTGGAGCCAAGATTTCCTGTGATCAACATTCAGCAAACACCCCAGTATCTGTTCTGTGTCTGGCACTATCACCCAACCTCTGGGAGTCTGCTCATCTCTTGCTCCGGTACAAAACTGCCCAGCTTGCAGCAATGGGGAACCGATCAGGAGAACAGCCTGTTTGACTCAAGCTACCTTCTTGGAGCTTGGGATTCTCCAAGGGTCACTCAAGTTTTAGGGGCTAGGAGGCAGGGCAGAAGTAGGAGTGACAGACACTGAAGCTCTGGGGGTGCGGGAGAGACTGGACTTGGGATCCCAATCCTTTCACTCACCTCTTGCTGCTCTGCCTGGGTGGCTAAGTGCTCGGAGTTCAAAAGGTGCGTTTGCGATTCCTCAGGAACCCCACTGCAGATCAGCTCCCCATCCCGAATGGCCGCGGGTGCAATGAGAGGGGGTGGAAACTGGTACTGAGATTTTATAGCATCAGGAACCTGTTCAGGACAGGAGAAAAGAAAAGGTGATCGTGCCAACATGTCCAGCTGAATCTGACCCAATGAGATACTATTTTGATTGAAGTGCTGGTGCCCAAGGGGTCATCATCTACTCTGTGATCCAGCAAAACCAAAGAGGCTCAGTGTGCTGCGATTGTTTTGGGTTGCCCTTTGACACCAGCACAGACATCTTGTCCTGAAAAGGCACAGAAACAGAAACAACAGAAACTGTTCTTCATTAAGATTTAAGGCCTTGCAGAGTTCTACAACTACAGCATGCTGTCTTCCATTTTTTCCTGAAACATGCAAGACTGACACTGGACTGGGCTTTCAGGGTGGTCTAGGATGAAGGTTTGTATTTCCTAGTGCCAATGGCCAAGGCTGAATAGTAATTGAGAAATAAGTTAAATGAGGTTACATTCATGGCAGAAAAATTTAGCATGATGCCTGACAAATATGAGTACTCAATCAATATTAGTTTTCATCATCCATTCCTTCATGACTCATGAGACAACTGAAGGCTTCTTTGTTGAACAAAGAAAAAAATGACACTCTGATTTACATTATGTAAGAACAAAAGAGACACATGAAGGAACCACTCATAAATCCCACCAACATTTATCGAGTGCCTTAGAAGCCTGTCACTGCTCCAAATCTTACAGGTCCAAAGGTGAATATAAAATTCTTGCCCTCAAGAAACTCAGTCTAGTGGGGGAAACATAGAAAGGTTCTTACAATACAACAAGATACATCCTAGGGTACAGGCACATTTGAGGTGCTATCGTTGGAAAGGGGAAACACAGCAGGGCAGTGGTGCTGCACGCCTTGAATCCCAGCATGCAGGGGCAGAGGCAGGTGAACCTCTGTGAGTCTGAGGCTAGCCTGGACTACACAATGAATTCCACAATAGCCAGGGCTATGCAGAGAGAGCCTGTCTCAAAAAAGCAAAAACAACTAACCATCCAAACAATATATATTCTGTGAGAATGGTCGGTAAATAGAGCAGAGGCAAGAACCATGAAGTTGAGAATCACCACATAGTGCTGCATGCTCTCTGAAGTAACAGGATGAAGTAGTTAGTGGGCTAGACTCTGGCTGTGCCCTGGGGAAGGATGCAAAGGCAGGGAGCTAGGGAGCGGTGACACAGGTACCAGGCTCTCAGCAGGTGCTAACTGTACTGCTGTGACCAAGCACAAAGGCCATGGTCCAATGACACTGTACTTCTCATTTCATGCTCAAACTGTCTAAGAACAAACTATCCTTCAGGAAGTTTATAACTCTGACGTTCTCTTCAACAATAAATTATTTAGGGGAAAGCCAAGGAAAGGATTTAATCAAGGCCTCCTAATTTGTTCCTTTTAGCATCCGGCTATCTTCTGAATTTACATGGTAAATGTACAGTTTGAATTACTTTTAGATCCATTTAACTAGATATATAAGGCATACCACCTGGTAACCTGTTTCTGCAATGAGAAACACTCTGAGAAAACCATTTTACTAGAGGGCAAATAGTTACCTAGTTAAGAGTTTGCTATACAATTTCCAAGTTATGACCTTTCTGGTTCTGGATGGATACTCACTAAAGATAATGGACACACTGAGAAATCTGAAATTTTGGTTTAAAAAAAAAAAAAAAAACCCAAAAATATTATAAAATTATGGTTTTGTTTTAATCCCAGGAATGGGGAAATGTGGTGGCTTTGGATTGTCAGCAGTAGCTGACTATGACTTGCCTCTTGCTCTAACAGAGGTGTGGATTTGCCAGCTGCAGATAATTTCTGCAACTGTGTGACATTCTGATTCTGGGAACTTTTCAGAGCCCTAACAGGTGAGGTTGGTGGTCATGTGGGAGTGGGTTGGGTGAGTGGTTTTGGTTTGTTAGTAGTTGTGCTCAAAGAAACAAAAGGAAACTAGCTTCAGTGATCTCTCCCTCCTCACCCCTCTATCCTTTCTTTCCTATCTAGTAATAGAAAGTGAAACCAGGGGGACAAAGGGTGAGAAAAAGAAGAACCCATAAAGTGCCAAAGACCAGCCACAGAAGGGAATAGCGTGACGGAGCTTAAACTATGGGCGCCACCTAGTGGCTATGTTTGAGAACTGCTAATCTCCCCCAGCACAATGCATGCCTTGCCCTATTTCCAAAAAGAAAGAACAAGTTTATATATGGGTACACAGTGTACTAAGCCTTCTAGATCAACTGAATATGAGGACTGAATAATTTGAGAAACACCAAATGCTTTTCTTTCGGTTTTTTTTGAAACAGTTTTCTCTGTGTAGCCCTGGCTGTCTGGGAACTCACTCTAGACCAGGCTGGCCTCGAACTAAAAAATCCACCTGCCTCTGCCTCCCAAGTGCTGGGATTAAAGGTGTGCGCCACCACATCCAGTTTTGGAAATGTCTCATTTTTAAAAGACATTTTTTATAAAGCAGAAATTATAAGTTACCAAGAATCAATATTACAGATATCACTGAAGAACAATCTTTGTTCTGGTGGCCAAATCGTAGTCTGATTGAAATCATTTTTGAAAATACTTACTCCAGCACTTGCTTCACACACAACAAAACAATTCCTAATTTTAATTCAATCTCAAGTAACTCAACAAAAACATTAAAAATCCAAACAAAGACAACACCCACATACAGCAACCATAAAAGAAAAAAACAAAAACAAAAAACAAAACAAATAGTGATTCATGCTCTAAAATCAAACAGTTGGGTCCATTCTCTGTAGAGCAGGCTGGCCTCAAACTTGTAGAGATTCACCTGCCTCTGCTTCCCAAGTGCTAGGATCAAAGATGTGAGCCACCATCGCCCAGCGACAAATGTTTTTCAATGAAGTAAATTCTCTCAGTCTCTTTGGATATTGTTTAGAAGTATGAAGTACATAAAAATACTGTATCATAACAAAATTACAGTTGCTTTAGTGATATATTTTCAGCTGGGTATCACTCTTCATTTCCTACACGGATATCAGCTTGATTAATTACAATGTCACCTCATCAGAGTTTTCAGAAGTGGATCACTTAACAGGGACAGACAATATAAGTGATAGTCAAGTATGCCGGCTAGTTTTAACTGGCACAAGCCAGAATCATTTGGGAAAAGGGAACTTCAACTGGGAAAATGCCCTTCCAGATTGGCCCGTGGACTATCTACCGCTGGGCTGGTAGCCCTGAGAGCTGTAAGAAAGTGGGTAGAACAAAGCAGGAAGCCATGCTAACAAGCAGCAGCCCCCAGAGCGTGTGCGGCAGCTCTTATCTTCAGTTTCCTGCCTGATTTCCCTCAGCAGTGAAGTGTGGTCTGAGTTTCAGTAAGTTGAAACAAATGCTACCAGCCCTCCTCAAAAACAAAACAAAACAAAAACCAGTTGTTTACAGTTATGGTATTTTATCACAGCAATAGAAACCCTAAGACAAAATGTTACATGCGACAAGGGACCACAACTGGGCTTGTAATTGGTGCTTATCTTCTGGAGAATTACACAGATTTCAAAAGCCCACCTGGAATTCTGCCTCTGTAATTCTGACTACCATCCTCAGGTATTACTAGGTCACATTTATTACTTGCCAAGACACCAAAGACTTATCTTAGGGAGCTTCAGTCTCCCCATCTGTGATCCTCTTGTCTGTGCCACAAAAGAAACAAACAGGAGACCACCATCTTTCCTATCCTGAAAGGGCTGTGGCTTACCTTCAAGCTTCTTCTTTTGACAGACTGGAGCACACGCCGGTTAGGAGGATGCTTCTTATGGATTCGGTTCAGGAAATCCACTTTGACAACATGCTGTGAAATGGTGTCCTGGAACCGATCAAACACCTGGCACCGATTGCTCAGAGTCAGATTCTTCTGGTTCAGCTGGAGACAGACAGAGACACCACTTTGGTGAATTTCTAAGGGTGCTGCCCCCTCCAGCTAAGCCCCATAAAAAACCAGAAGCTCTCTGTGGAATGGGCTACTTCTGTCTGGACAGGATGTCAGCAGGAGTAGGGAAACTTCTGCTTTTAGGAGTTAAGAAACAGTGGAGTAGCCTTGAAGTGCCTTCTCATTTAGCCTGACCATACTCTAGGCCAGAGCAACCCATTAGGGTTATTCCTAGCAGAACAGATTTTAAAGGAGATGTGGATCTTGGCCCTGCAAAAGAGCCAAAGAACCAGACACCCTACCCATCAAGCCAATCTCTCACAGAAAAAGCTGTCCTACATAGAAGTCTTGCTCACACCGAGTCAAAATCCTGTGTGTTCTGCTCTATTCCTGTTCTAGGGTACCAGGGAACACTGCTGAACTCTCACCCTTGAAGGGAGAAAGCTTTGGCCTGCTCTTAAAGGTCAAAGGGAGAGGAGGGAGGAATGGAGAATCCGAGCCACTTCCAATCTCCTCCGTTACATTTGGCCCCTTATACTTTAGTTCAAAAGACAGGGTCTGGGTAAGAAATGGCTCACGGTCAAGACTTTCTACTCTTCCAGAGAACACGTTGAGTGGCTTACACCCACTTGTACTCAGTTCGGGTGTCTGATGCCCTCCACTTCTGTCCCCTCAGGTCATCTACATACACGTAGCATTCATTCACAAAGACAAACATCCATGCACATAAATAAAAATAAACCTTAACGATTTAAAAAACAAAACAAAACAAAACAAAACTATTACTTTCTGTTGGGTATGGCAATGCCAGCCTTTACTCTCAGCACTTGGGAGGCAGCTGAGACAGTCAGACCTTTGTGAGTTTGAGACCAGCCTGACCTACTATCTAGCCTGGGCTACAGAATATGACCATCTCAAAAATGAAATAACTTAAAAAAAAATTTATGTATATGAATCTTTTGCCTGCATGTATGGTGCCTGCAGAGGTCAGAAGAGGATGCTGGATACCCTGAAACTGGAGCTATGTGCTGGAATTGAACATGGGTCCTCTGCAAGAACTGCTGAGTCAACTATCTAGTCTTGATAAAAATAAATCTTGGCGCACAGCCTTAATATTAGTACTCTGGAGGCAGAGGCAGGTAGCACTCTACAAGGTAAAGGCCAGCCTGGTCTACAAAGCAAGTTCCAGGACACAGGGCTACACAGAAAAATCTTATCCCAAAAAACCAAATCAAACAAACAAAAGACAAAAAACTTAGAACAAGCTAGTAAGACTTGTTACTGCAGCTTCCTAGTTAGCAAAAATAAATGGCCAATGAAATTAACCAAGTAATAATTTTCACCTGCTGCTCCTTAGGATGCATGCATATTTGGGTGAACTGTTTATGGCTTTTTTATCTGCTTCAGCAGGAAGCAAATAGGACACAAAGCCCCAGAGAAGCTTCTTCCCAGGTCAATCTCTCTGAATGGTATGGATCTAAGATAGGAAGTGATTCTTTTATACGTGCACAGTGTGGGGAGTGAGTGAGTGTGTGTGTGTGTGTGTGTGTGTGTGTGTGTGTGTGTGTGTGTGTGTGTGTGTGTGTTAGGAACAGTGCTGGGAATGAACCCAGATCTTCGTTTGTACTAGGAAAACACTCTGCCCCTCTCCTCTCCACCCTTTGTGTATGACTTTTTACAGAGGGTTTCCCTCAGTGCTCATTATATAATGAAGGCTAACAGCCACTCCATGGTTGTCACTTTCTCCTCTCTACCCACTGTCTTGGGGATAAAGCCCAGGGCCTCAAAGTGTTCTACCACTGAGCTACACCTCCATTCCCTCATTGTATGTTTTAAGCAGCAATGGTTTAATTTGGAAAGGCTGTTTTTGTGAGGGAATACCTTTTCATGAAGTCACCCCCTACGACCTTATGAGTAACTGTGTAGAAAGACTGACTATCCGTCCTGCAGAGTAGACAACAGACCTGTTCTAGTGTAGGAAGCAGTGTCTGAAGAGCCTGTGAGATGGCTCAGTCCATGAAGGTGCCATTCAACAACTCCCTGAAAACCCAGGATGACTGACACAGGTTAGCTACAAAGAACTAATGCAAGAGGGTAACAAACTCACTGGATGTTTGGGCCACACGGACTCCTGACAGCCAACCATTTATTTTTTTTTTAAGGTTGGCTCTAATACTCAGTTTTTACGGCTATAACAGCAATTGTTTAATTCATTGTGGGGTAAAAATTACAAACAAGTAAGCAAGTCAAGCCTGCCTGTACAGCTGAACAAGGTACTGGGGGAAGGCAAGATGCACAAACGAGATATATCCAACAGAATTAGGATGGTCTGCAGAACCCAGCACCTGCAAGATTACACTGTGCTCTGGCACAAAGAGGATGACACTGTTTCTAGATGGTCCCTGCTCCAGCTGGGCTGACTAAACACTAGTGTGCTTACCACCACATGTTCGATGTGATTCGGACACATCCATCTGCCCAGGGGCATGGCAGTGAGCGGGGGTTCGAGGCAGTCCATGTGAAACAGAAGCGGGCAATAGTCACACTGGATGAGGGGGGCCACTCGACAACTCCTGCAGAGGAACGAGATGTGATGGGTGATTTCTGGGGCAAGGTGGAAAAATTCAAGACCACTCTACTCCAAAAAGATCCTTTCCTCCTCAGTCTTCACAGCTCTGTCCTGTCCATACTTCCCTCCCTCTGGGGTTCTGTCACAACCAGTCAGTAAGGAAGATGAAAACCAAGTTCTTCATAATTTTATCTTCTAGGAAGAATGCATCTTGTGAATCTAAATGTTTATTTGGAGTATGGCTAAATTCACTGTCAGAGCAGAAATGACCAATGCTCAGTACTCAGCTCTGCTCTCTGATCTGCCTAGTCTTTAATGAATTCTCACTTAAATATATAACTCAAGGAGAGGCTGGTGTAACGGCCCAGGGTTAGAGGCACCTCCCATTAAGCCTGCCTGCCTGAGTTTGATTTATCAGACTCATGATAAAAGGGACAACCAACTCGTTCAAGTTGTCCTCTGATCTGTATACATACGCTGTGGCAATTGTGTATTGTCCCTCATACGAACAAATGTAATGAGAGTCTTTCTGGAGTTGCAACTACAGAACAAACGACTTCCCTTCTGTGTAAGAAGACAGATGACCAGTGGTGACAAATGGAGATGGAGGCAGGGAATGATGTGTATGCACTCCTGTGAGCACGCTACAAGGAGAGGCCGTATGCGGACACCAGTGCTCCCAGTTTACCAGTGCCTGAGCTTTTCCCTCTAACGGGCCACCATTTAGTTTCCCATAGCTTTGCTTGTAAATACTTTTTTTTTGGTTGAGGGGATGGTTGTGAAAGTCTCATGTAGCCTCAACTCACTATATATCTAAGAATGATTCTGAATCCCTGTTCTTCCTGCATCTATTGCCTGAGTGCTGGGATAACGTCTGTACCACCATCCTGGGTTAATGTGATACTAGGGATCCAACTATGGCAGGTAGCATTTTCTCCTCCTAGTCTGCTCCAACCACGATACTCAAGCCAACAAGTCCAGTTTCAGGCATTGAAACATCTGGCTCCTGTAACTGAGGAGAGCCTATCTAAAGGAAACTAGTGTCCTAGGGCAGCTGTGTAACAAACTAGTCAAGGGTATGGATAGATAGATACCCATAACACCTTAAAATTTATCTTATCTCATTTAATTTAAAAATAAAAAGGCCACAAACCTTTTGTGTGTGTATACTGGGAAGCAGGAAAAGCACAGTGCCATGTGTTCATTTAGGGATGGAGTCTTCTCCCACCATATGGGCCCTCAGGATTAAAGTCAAGTTCAAGGCTTTGTGGCAAGCACTTAACCCACTGAGCATCTATCCCGTCAGCCCCGCGCCCTCCAGTTTAGGTCTAACTCTAACTTACTGCAGTCACCATCAACCTAAGTCAATAGTACTTGTGTACTGGGATCTGTGGCTTTTTTTTCCTTTTTGAGATGGTCTCATTATGTAGCTTTGGCTAGCCTGAAACTCACTGTGTAGACCAAGCTGGCCCTGAACTCATAGTAATCTGCCTGCATCAAAGGCGTGCACCACCAAACCCAGCTTCTTTTTATGTTGTTTCGTAATAAATTTTGGTCATGTTCACCTCCCGTTGCCCTCTTAGCCCTCCCTCCCAACAAGCCCCTGTGACTTTCATGTCTTTTATGGGTGTGACATTAAGTTTAATCCTACTTGGTTTTTTTTTTTTTACATTTATTTAGTGAATGTGTTTGTGCGTGCGTGCATGTGTCACAACTCCCATGCAGAAGTTAGAAAATAACTTGCCAAAGTTGGTTTGTCCTGCTCAGGTTGTGATGAAACAAGAGCCTTTACCCAGTGACCCATCTCCTCAGTTCTGACCCACTGGGTTTAGTCAGGGTTTCTTACATGATCTGGATAAGGTGTTACTTATTGAATATGGACTTTTCAGTGGAAATACTATTAAATAAAATGGCACTGCCTCCCCATCAACTGAGAATACCTCAAGGAAGGGTAGGGCCTTATGAGCCTAGGCTAGCCTTGAACTTCCAAAACCACCTCAACCTCCTAAGTGCCGAGATAATAGGCATGCATTATATACCTGGTTCAGTACGTTGACTCTACAGGTAATTTGTTATTGATATATTCAAGGAAGTGGCCAGTCAACTAGTTCTGTGTGCTTATACCATCAGAACATAAGCTGTCCACATTTAATTAACACACAGGACTTACAAGGGGTGACAGAGAAAAAAAATACCTGTTACACGTGAAGCAGACTTTGACCGGCAAGGGAACAAGACCATTATGATCTAACTCATGCTGTGTCCTTTTGACATTCTTCCCCGTGGTTTCCTCCTTTCTTCTCCGTTTGCTAGAACCTAGAAAAGAAGCTAGTGGTGCTGAACTGTCCTCAGCTTCAGAATTCCTTGTTGGAATATGAAAACATTAAGTGAAAGAACAGATCTAAGCAAAAGCATGTGCCATGGTTCAGAGAGATTTCTTTCTGAGGACCCTGGGGCTGGTTTCAAATGAAAAAAAAAAAAAAAAAGAAAAGAAAGAAAGAAAGAAAAAGGAGACGGACACAAGGTAACCAGGAACAGAAGTCACCTGCTTTGTGGTAGAAATATTGATTTCACCAATATAAAATATGAGAAATCTGATAGTAGAAACCTACACACACACACACACACACACACACACACACACACACACACACACGCGCACACACACACGCACATCTAAGTTACATGGTTAACAAAGACTAGTCTGTGAATATAACTAAGCAAAAGATTGTAACTTAATTATGTTTCTATAGAAAGCAGATGCCATATGCAACCCTTACTCCCACTTTGACATAAGGTAAGTTCTCTCTATAGTCCTGGCTGATGTGGCCAGACTGGTCTAGAACTCAGAAATCCACCTGCCTCTGCCTCCCAAGTGCTGGAATTAAAGGTGTGCGCCACCACTGCCCGGCTGGCAAGTGCCTTTATCACATGAACTATCTTGCTAGTAGCTTAATAGGCATATCCATCCATCCATCCATCCATCCATCCATCCATCCATCCATCCATCCATCCATCCGTCTGTCCGTCCGTCCATCCATCCATCCGTCCGTCCCCTGCCCCCTTCTCACATAACCCTGGCTAGCCTCAATCTCAGAGATCTATTTTCCTGTCTTCCCCGTGGTGGGATTAAAGGCATACACCACACTTGGCTTATCTGTACTTTTAAGCCTGCCAATGTTCTTTTTGCACATGTATATGTGGGGATGGGGGTGGGGTGGGCATAAGGAAGATGTCAGATGTCTTGTTTGATTGATTGAGGCAGGCACTTCCTCTAGAGCTTACCATATTGGTTTGTCTGGATAGCAGCAAGCTTCTTCCATCTCAGCCTCCTACAGTCTGGGATTATAGGCAGGCTGTTACGCCCACCTGGCTGATGACATGGGTTCTGAAGATATAAACCCCAGCATTTGCATGGCAAGCACTTTACTCCTGAGCCATCTTCCTAGTCCTCTTTGTTTTTTGAGACAGGGTCTCACTCTGTAGCCCAGACTGGCCAAGAACTCATTATGTAGCTCAGGCTAGCTTAGAACTCTTGACAGTTCTGTTTCTGCCTCTCAAGTGCAGGGATACAGGCATGTTTGGTAGGAATACAGGTATATGGTAGACAACATGCTTAGCCAATCTCATTTTCTCTAGGAAGAAAAATTAAGATCTAGAAGCACTGTTGTAACAAATAGACTTGATTTTCTTTGTAAAAGGGACAATTTAATAATAGCTATCAAACCTCCCACTGCAAACTGTGACCTAGCAATTCCAATATTAGGAATTTACCCTACACATCAGTCCTATAGATAATATCTTAAATGTGTACAATAATGTATTTATAGTTATTTACTGAGTCACTACCTTTGTAACAAAATTTTAGGAGGGGCTAAAGAGGTAACTCAAAGGTTTAACGGACTGGCTGCTCTTTCCAAGGACCCAAGTTCAATTCCCAGCACTAACATGATGATTCACAAACATCTGTAACTCCAGTTCCAGGGGCTCTGATACCTTCTTTTGGCTTCTGTGGGTACTAGGCACACACATGGTGCACAAGACATACTTGCAGGCAAAATACCCACACACATAAATAAATGAGAAAATATTAGGAACAATTTAAATGGCAATGAATAGAAAACTGTTTTAAATTATTTATAGTACATTCATAGAATGGATTATTATGGTGGTGTAAAAAACCCTAATGAAATGCTAAATTAACATTAAAACCACATGAAATGCTAAATTAACATTAAAACCACTGGACAGCATTGTAAGGATAAAAACCAAACCTTAGAACAGTTGTTGGTATGTTATTTAAGAAGAGAATACAGCACATATAGTTACTTGCATATATACACACACTCTCTCAAGACACACAGTGGTTATCTGCAAAGGGCAGGAGATGCTGGGATCAAATCCAGGACCTTGTGCATGGTATGGAGATGCTCTATCACCCAACTATATCCCTAAACTTTGTTTCATTTATTTATTTAAGAACTAACAAAATATAAACGACGTGCATATATGTACCGGCATGTGGGTTATGGGTTTATGCATGTGAGCGCGGGAGTCAGGTCCCAGAGGCTGGATTTAGAGACGGCCGTGAGCGGCCTGACATGGGTGCTGGGAATGGAACCCAGGACATCTGGAAGCCAGCAGCAAGTGCTCTTAACTGCTGAGCCTTCTCTCTAGCCCCTATTTAATTAAGTTTTTTTTTTCCATTTATTCTTTTATGCATATGAATGCTTGCCAGCAAGTATATATGTGCACCATGTGCATGCCTGGTGCCTGTAAAGGCCAGAGATGGCATCAGATCCCTTGAAACTGGAGTTACGGATGGTTGTGAATCACTATGCAAAGGCTGAGAACCAAACCTCAGTCCTCTCTGCAGGAACAGCCAGTGCTCTTACAGACTGAGCCACCTCCTCAAGCCCTCCTGTTTCTGAGACAGTCTCAGTGCGCAGCTCAGGCTGGCCTCAAACTCATGACCCTCTTGCCTTATCCTCACAAGTGCTGAGGTTACTGGTGTGTGATATTTGGCATATATCTTAATAAGGAAGAGAAAAAAAAAAAGATGCAGGGGAATAATAAGACAGGAGACAGGAGACTCAGAAACAACTGCAACCTTCAGTGCACTTTCTAGGCAAAACCAGGAGCAGGGACAAAAGGCAGTGGCTACAGGCAGCAGTAATCGCGTGGGAAGCCATGGTAAGAAAGGGGTGTGACGACGACGACGATGATGTCGCTAACCTGGTAGTGCAGTGGTACAGGTCAGTTCATTGGGCAACTGAAACTGGGTAGGGTTCCGCTCCATGGCAGCAGCAATCAGCAGCTCGAAAGGCCGCCGCAGCTGGGGCTGCACACAGTCCGGCTCCGCTGCTGCTGGCTCCTCGTCTACGTCGATGATGTCCTCATCGACGTCATTATGCTCAGAGGTGGGGGTCTCTGTGCTGGCATTGGATGTGGGGGTGCCAGGCCGGCTGGCTCTCCTTTCCAGGATCCGGGCATGGGCAATGGCCTTGAGTTCAGTTTTGCTAGCTGGTCTGTCCAGCAAGTCGGTGTCGCTGCTGGGGGATGTAGTCCGTTTGCTAGACTTGTCCACCAGTCCATTGACGTGGCCCAGCTCCTTTTTCTGCTCTCGTTTCTGTGCGAATGAATAGGTGGGCCATCATGAAAAGAACAAAATAGAGACAGGTGTACAAGGTCTTGCTAGATCACTTATGACAATTATAAAGTCCCTTCACATGACAATTATTAAAATTTTATTTTGTGCTTATTGGTGTTTTCCCTCACACCATGTGTGTGCCTAATACCCACAAATGCCAGAAGAGGGCCTCAGATCCCCTGAAACTGGAGTTATAGGCAGTTGTGAGCTGCCATGTGGGTGCTGGGAATTGAATCCAGGCCCTCTGGAAGAACGGCCAGTGCTCCTAGCTGCTGAGCCATCTCTCCAGCTATAACTGAACTAAAATGAAAAAACATGGCAGCAATGAAATCACCAAAAATAGTGTGGAATGTTTGAAAAATGACTGCAATTCATCATATAATACTAACATTTCTATACATATTAAAGCATAGGGCAAGCAGCTAAAAAACTAAACCCAGTAAGAACAAATTTAGTGAGATTAAGTCAGAACATCAAAATGCAAATTAAGGCCACTGTCACTTGCTTAGAGCATCATGATACTGAAAGGTTTAGAAATCAGCTCAAAATGAAGAACATCTGCAAAGGCTGAACAAACAGGCTGGAGATCACTTCTCAGAGGGGCTGGCATGGAAGGGTGCCACATGGAGAGAACTAACGGAGAAGCATGGTGGCCAAACACTGGCTTTTGATCTTAACTACAAACTCTAAAAGTGATGGTGGTGCACGCCTTTAATCCCAGCACTTGGGAGGCAGAGGCAGGTGGATTTCTGAGTTTGAGGCCAGCCTGGTCTACAGAGTGAGTTCCAGGACAGCCAGGGCTACACAGAGAAACCCTGTCTCGAAAAAAAACAACAAAAAAAAGAGTGATACTTCTTAGAAGCCAAAAAGTAGAAAAGACTACAGTGTGCTTAGTAGGACTGGATAACTGACAATATATTTTCCCTTAAGACTCTAAAACCAAACAAGTGTCATCATGCTAATACTCAGTTAGTGTGGCACTGGGCAATTCAGAAACTTCTCCATCAGTGAAAACACTAAAATCTTTCTCCTCTTAGGAATGTGGTGGCAATAAAGAAGACTGCATGTACAAGAGGCATGGATGGCTCTGATCTGGGAATCATAACAGGACTGACCATCAGTTCACGAAGCCCAGAGGATGTGCATTTCAATCCATTTCATTGTAAATGCTGCAGGCCAAAGGGGAGTGTTGTGGCTGATGGTGGAAAAGGCAGATTTGGAGCCATTAGGCAGAGAGGTCTATGTGAGAATGAGCTATAGTACCATCTCAGGAGAAACCTATGCTAGGAAAAAGCATACGATTCCTATCAAGCTGCACTGATTCCAAAGAACTTGAGAGCTTTAGAGTGAGATAAAATTTGGTTCCAATCTCAGCTCTGTCCATTCCATTGGGTCTTTGGGAAGATATTCTGTATTTTGTAGCTCAGTTTCTTCCTTCCCATAATTAAGATCTATTACCGGCACTCTTAGCTGCATGGATGAAGTGGAGTAACAGTAAAACCCCTGGCATACGACGGGCACCAGCAAATTCTCACCTCTCTTCCTTAGCTGATTCCAACTCTTTTGAGTCTAGCTTCTTTGCATGGTCAGTTTCTGAACTGACAGGTCACACTCTATGGGCACTCACAGGAAAGGGTTTCGAAGGCTAGGTAGCTTGACAAGATAGATAGCCTGGTTTTTGGACCTCAGGTGAAAGCAAACTACATACAACTCTGCTTAGTAGCTAACTTGGCTCTGGCTTGCTGTCTAGTGGGAACCATTGTGTATACAATGGAAACTAATACCCGCTTGTTCACCTTCTTTTTAAAGGTTGAAAACAGTTACACACACAAGCCACAATCTCTGAATCAGCTCATTCTGTTTCTGCAATTGAGGGCGGCATCACTGACTGTGACATCATGTTGGGACCAAGAAAACAGCAGTGATGTCACAAGAAAAGAAATTTCGGGTTATACAATTGGTGTGGGAAGATAACAGGGAAGATAGCCTACAGACAAATTCTAATCTATAGCCCTTAATGTGAAGGCGAGATTAATATAACCTGGTGGATACATACCTACTCTCTCCCTCCCATCTCCCTGACAGAGACAGGGTTTCTCTGTGTAGCCCAGGTTGGTCTCCTGGGTGCTGGGACTAAAGGCATGTGCCACCACACCTGGCTCCTACATCCTTTGGTGATAAAGGAAGTTTAGCTCTTGATCTCCATAAAAAACTTCAAAGTAGAAAATAATGAGCCATGTACATACTTTATAAATCAGTTAGTACTGAGCTAACAGAGCAGAGGGAACAGAGAGAAATCAGAGAATCAGGGCAGAGGGGCTCCAAACCTGATCCTCTAACTAATACAAACTAACCAAGCCTCTGAAGGCCCAGGAACTGAGCGAGAAGCAGCCTTCTCTTTTGGAGTCACAAGTAAGGACATTCAGGCTATTTCCTAAGAGGGCAATGATATCAGCCTGCCTGTCACTAGTGACTAAACATGGCTTGATGGGCTAACAAACCCTCTGCCCTCTTCCACATTCCATGTCTGGAGTTTTAGGCCTTATAGTCAACATGGACCAAGTGTGGTGACTCCAGTGTCCGAAGAGACAAGAAAGGATGAGGATGCCCTCAGGACCAAGTCACCTTAAATCTGGAGTGCCAGTGGTCTAGCTCTGGCACTCTGCATGAAGCCTTCAGAAAGCAGCAGCATTACCTTTCGGCGGACAGTACACCGGTGACACATCCACTCCCCAGGAGGCAACATCTCTTCACTCAGTGGAGGGTTACTGTAGGGAAAAGACAGGGCAAGACTAAGTAACTAATCTAACCCTTGTATGCAGCTGAAAATAGATCTGGCACAAGCTGCACCTCCCTAAACTACCACTGTGGCCAGTTCTGGAGTGCTGCTAGAGTTCTCATGTCCTTCAAAACGCCTATTCAACAACCTTTATAATCACCTCAAGGGCGAAAATTCCTTCCACATCTTAGAAAGAGAAGCCAAATCACAGCTATTGACGCTGGGCTTACAGAAAAAGGCATAAAGCACTAGTTGAGAGCCAGAGAGCCAGAAGAGTCATTCCCAAGTCTATATATATGCCTCACCAAGAGGTCCTCCACTGTCTTAAAAGTCTCAGTCTAAACCCAGCTTCTTCTCCCTGTGCTTCAGAATCTTGTCACACAATCCATTCCAACCTGGCAGGCCTCCTCAGGTACCCAGGCCCCCTAGTTAAATTGAGTATCTGCCATTTCTTCTTTTGCAATAATATTCTGGTAGGAAATCTGTACCTCTCCAAAACTATCCATTCTTAAAGCATGCTCTAGTCAGCCTGTGGCAAGCTTCATGGCTTTGTTTTGTCTTCCATCCACAAATAGTCCTTTGCCCTCCTCTTGAATTAGGCTTGTCTTGTGACTTGCTTTGACAAACAATATGTAACAGACATGACATGCTGTAACTTCTAAGTCCGAGCCTTAAACAACCTGTAGATTCCAATCTTATGTTTGGACTGTTCTGTCTCAGGGCTCTGCTGTCATAAGACAGCCACATGGAGGAGGTCTGAGCTGCTCCAACCAACAGCTTCAGCTCAATTCCAACAGGTCGTACCAACTACTGCTAAGAATCATCTCGGACATACCAGATCAGATGAGCTCCCAAATAACTTTGGTCCTGGCCTACTGCACGCCACAACAGAAAAACAGCCAACTAAGCCCAGTTCGCCTCAGAATTTTGGATAATTACTTACTGTTTTGAGCCACTGAATTTTGGTAGTTTGTTACACATTAATGATTACTGGATATGGCTTTTCCACCAGCTCTTTCTACACTATTCATAAATCTTATGTTTACTGCTAAATAGTTGAGTTCCTTTTTCTCATATGTGGGCATGTGCATGGAGTGCAAGTGCCTTTGGACTCCTGAAGAGGGCGTTGGATCCCCTGGAGCTAGAGTTGTAGGCAGTTGTGAGCCACCGATATAAATCCTGGGAACTAAGCTCAGGTCCTCTCAAAGAGCAGCACGCACTCTCAACTTCGAAACCATCTAGAATTTCTAGCTTGCCTCTTTGCATTTTTAATAAATGAAGACTGAATTTGAAACAGATTAAGCATGACAGCATACTCCTAAAACTCCAGAATTTGGGAGGCTAAGGCATTTTGATTTTGATGCCAGCTTGGGCTGCACAGTAAATTACAGGCTAGCCTAGGCTGCATGAAACTCTGTTTCAAAATATAGACAAACCCAGACCAAACAAACAAAACTCAAAACTCAAACTTTGTAGGGCCGGACCTCGCAGATCCTTCAGGTCATTGATTTCCATTAAAGTTACATTAAGAATTCACCAATCTCCAGGAGTCATCTTTATATTTATATTGTTCATACAACAGATATCTTGTTCTAAAAGAATGATTTCCAGTTCAACAGCAGCATCTGGAAATGTATTAGAAATGTAAATTCTAGACTGGGAATATTGACAGAGTTGATATTGATGAAGCTGACAGAATACTTGTCTAGCACGCATGTATCAGGTGTGGGGTGCACACCACAGGTCTCGTGATGTGGAGGCAGGAGGATCAAGTGTTAAAGGTCATCCTTGGCTATATAGCAAGTTCAATCCTGGTGGTGTATATTTTCCCAGAAAGAAAAAGAAGAAAAAAAGCAGACTCTAGGATTTAGTATTTTGTGTAAAAGGCATGCCATTAAGGTGATTCTGCTAACCACCAGGGTTTGAAACCATGCTACACAGAACACGCCTACATCCATGTTTGCACTCAGGAAATCCCTGCCTTTGGTTCTTAGGAGTCATCTATTTAGAATGCTAAGAAAATAGGATAAATATGGAGAGAGAGAGAGAGAAAGAGACCCCATCTCCATATTAACTAGGACTGGCCTTGGTTTCTTGGCACTCAGTGCTCTGTGGCTGCCACCTCCAAGGGCTTTGGCCTGGTAAATTTTCTGCACGCCAGCCTTGCCATGTTTCCCTGGACATGGTATACATGTCAGATGCTCACCACTTTTTCTTTCTTTCTTTTTTTTTTTTTTTTGAGACAGGGTTTCTCTGTGTAGCCCTGGCTGTCCTGGAACTCACTCTGTAGACCAGGCTGGCCTCGAACTCAGAAATCCACCTGCCTCTGCCTCCCAAGTGCTGGGATTAAAGGCGTGCGCCACCACCGCCCGGCTCACCACTCTTTCATAGCTCACTGCTTCCTTCCTGCTTGCTTAATGGAATCTCTGTGGAGACATTCCACCAAACAGAAACTAGTGACAAAGTGGCCTGGTGGGACCACAGGTGAACATCACCTGTAAATTCTTCCCTAATCCCCTACACTTCTAAACAGACCATATCTAAGTAATGGGACAAGCAAGCGTCCTTTGTGAAGGCCTGCTAACTCCGAGATGTCTAGCAGCTGTTCTCACATGTCATTAACCCTGAAGCCTGGCACTCCTGTTTCCATCATCCTTTCCAACCGTCTGCTGGCACCGTACTGAGATACCCTGTATCAAACACAGAAGGCAGAGAACAAGACATGGTGGTATGGGCTTACATATTCCCCCAAGATGTCAATGATTTGTTGGGCATCCTTTGTGATTCAGTTGATTCTCAACGTTGCTAGAAGAATGATCTAAACAATTCCAGAGTTGACATATGTCTATAACATCAATACTCATTAAACTGAGGCAGGAGCATAGCAAGTCTGAGGAGAACCTAGGCTACTTCAAAAAAGGCCCCTCCTCCATCCTCATCATCACATCTTCTGATTAAAAAGACCTTCAAAGCCAGGCATGGTGGCTCACATCTGTAATCCCAGCATGTAGGGGCTGGGGGCAGAATGATCATTGTGAGTTGGAGGTCAGCCTGGACTACAGAGTGAGGCTCTCAACCCCCTCCCCACAACATCCCAATAACCTAGGGCATGAGATGACTTGAGTCTGACCTGCCTGAGTTAAAGATGTAGGCTACCACACTCAGCTTCAGATGCTCTTTTTAAAAAAAAAAAAAAAGGATTTATTTAGGAGTCTGGAAAGATGGTTCAGAGGTTAAGAGCACTGGCTGTTCTTCCAGAGGTCCTGAGTTCAATTCTCAGCAACCACATGGTGGCTCACAACCATCTGTAATGGGATCTGATGCCCCTTTCTGGTGTATCTGAAGATAACTACAGTGTACTCATATAAAATAAATAATTTTTAAAAAGATTTATTATGTATACAGCGTTCTGCCTGCATGAATGCCTACAGGCCAGAAGAGGGCACCTAATCTCATTAAAGATGGTTATAAGCCACTATGTGGTTGCCAGGAATTGAAGGACCCCTGGAAGGGCAGACAGTGCTCTTAACCTCTGAACCATCTTTCCAGCCTCAGATGCTCTTCTTTTACCCTCATTATAACACTGAAATAATTTGTGTTCTCAAAGCACAGATGAAGAACTAACATATCTAAAACTATGGAGCCTTTTTTTTTTAAAAAAAAAGCAGAATTAGAGTTTCAATCAGTTTCTTGGCTCTTAAATCTTAAAAACAGGTGTTTTCTTTTTAAAGACAGTCTTGGGGCTGGAGAGATGGCTTAGTGGTTAAGAGTACTGAATGCTCTTTTAGAGGACCTGGGTTCAATTCCCAGCATCCACATGGCAGCTTACAACTGTCTGTAACTCCAGTTCCAGGGGATCTCACAGACATATACGCAGGCAAAATGCAAATACACACAAAGTAAAAGTAAATAAATAAAAAAAGAAAGCATGAGACTCTAGCTGGGAGGTGGTGGAGCGCACACCTTTAACCCCAGTCAGCAGGAGGCAGAGGCAGATGGATTTCTGAGTTTGAAGCCAGCCTGGTCTACAGAGTGAGTTCTAGGACAACCAGTGCTACATTAAGGAACCACCTTGAAAATGAGAAGACATAGTCTCATGAAGTTTCACTGCATAAGCTTCAGGCTGTTTTTGTTCTCCATGTGGGTGAAGATGACTAACTTTCTGGTCCTCTCGCCCTCACCTCCCAAGAGATACGATTACAGGAACAAATACATCTGGCTTAGACCAAGTGTTTTGCTTTGTTTTCTAAACAGGAATATACCAAGTTTACTCATAGAAGGAACCAGCCATCTACAGAGTGTGGAGGATCACATCTGTCAGTTTGTCTTCATTTCATACACAGAGTCTTTCCTCAGGGTGTTCATAGAAGCCCAAACGGAAGCTTGCTGTCTTACAGTGTGGGCCTCGGCCTGGGCTTTTAGCCTTTGGTTGGTGGCCCTCAGCCAAGTGGCCACAAACCTCTTTCCAAGCTTGGGGGTGGACAATGAAAGAAGACAGCAGAGCTTGTGGTTGGAGTCCTTTGGTATCTTGGACTTAACCTCCTCAGGCTTCACAAAGGGTCTTGTAAGCCTTAGTATGTGCATTCGTTTTTGCCTTCTCTGACTACATCTTCTTTGGACCTTTCTTGTGCCACCTGGCAAGATGTTCCTCAGGAATCCAGGGCTGATCACTTTAGAGATTCCTATCTTTGTGACTGGAGTTTCTTTTCTTTTTTTGGTTTTTCGAGACGGGGTTTCTCTGTGTAGCCCTGGCTGTCCTGGAACTCACTCTGTAGACCAGGCTGGCCTCAAACTCAGAAATCCACCTGCCTCTGCTCCTGAGTGCTGGGATTAAAGGCGTGCGCCACCACTGCCTGACTGTGACTGGAGTTTCTTGATTCCATTTCTATGCCTCTTTTAGGACTGGTTGTTTATGGTGTGATAGTTGATGAGTGTTTCTCTCTCTTTCGATCAATCAATCTGCACAATGGGCACCACACAACTGATCATATAACCCATTAAAAACAGAGATTGGGGAGCAGGGAGAAGATCAGAATAATTTGTTCACTCAAACACTTACTGGACACTATGCCAGGCAGTATGCTAAGTGTTAGGATTTCACACAGGGTCTTTTTTTCAGAAATTACAGGCAAAAAAGATACCCAGTATTAATAGCACACTTACTCAACTACAAATCAGTTATTACAGAACCACACCAATCATTTGTTATTTCAGTGAAGAGCACACACTCTCTTCATTCATAGCAACTCAGTAAATGAGCCAGTGACCCTTTAAAGATGGTAAAGTTAGGGAAGTCATGGATTCTAGAGGAAGCCAAAGTTTTAGAAGTATTTATTTTTGCATTCTGGTAACAACAATACTAATAAAGGCTGTGGAGTAGACATATTTCCTAGGTGGGTGTCTAGATACCTATGAGTACCACAGCGTCTCAACTTTGGTTCCTCCTGACAACCATCCATGCTCTAGGAAGTTAATGCCATAACAGCTATCTTCTGTACCTGGGATGGCTTGACTTGGAAAACTGTTAAGTCTTTAGCCAATAGAGCAAGGACCACTACTTCATTTTCTGGCTTTAAAATAATATCCGGAGTTTGGGAGAAAATTCACTTGGTAAAGTACTTCCTGCAGAAGCACGAAGACCTGAGTTCAATGTAGCACCCAAGTAAAAACCAACCTGGGTGTGGTGGTACACACATGTGAGCTCATCACTGGCAAGGCAGGGACACGTGGATTCCCTGGGGACTCACCTGCCAACCATCTTAGCCAAATGGATAAGCCTTAGGCCAATGAGCAGCCCTGTCTCATGGGGAATAACAGCCAGAGGTTGACTTTTAACCTCTACAAATGTGTACGTATATTAAAGCTCTGCATATTCATAGATGGCATATCCAACTAAAAGACAGGCCTTTTGATTTTGGTGTGGCTTTCTGTTATGCCAGAGAAACCCTATACATTATTATTACTTTATACACCAATCAATTTGAAAGTTTGTATGGATATTACTCTTTCAAGACAAAAACTTTTTTTTTTTTTTGAGATAGGGTCTCAAGATGCAGCCCTGGCTCGCCTAGAACTCACTACATAGATCAGCCTGGAAGTTACACAGATCTACCTGTCTCTGCCTTCCAGGTGCTCTAAAGACATGTGCCCTAACACCTGGCTAAAACAATACTTCTTAAAGCCAATCTCTGCTGTGTGACTCCCACACAGCTAACCTCCCACGAGCAAATTCAAACGGCCCCATCTCCACTACTGATGAAAATGTCTGGAGCCAGAGAAAACTACAGACATCCCTCACTGGGTCACTGCCATCCCTATACTAGCCAACTTCTGTAAGATTTAAAATCCACTGCCAGATATCCCAACTTACAGCTAAAGAATGAAGTCCAGTTTTAATTTAGAATGCCTTTCCTTCTCTAATGAGGCTGTAGCTCACCACCACAAATGGAAGATGTTAGTAGTTGTCATGGTTCTTGGCTCTCTGATTAAGAGCATCTATTTCAAGTCCTACGCCAGTGTCATTGATCTGGGTCTAACTACATGCATTTCCCTGGCCTATTAACATATGTGAACCTGCAGAGCATTAACATTTACTTCAGACTAGTCACCACCAGTGGGACCTGTTGCTCCATAGCACTACATTAATTATCCACCCAGCACAAGCAGTTTTTCAATATGGAACTGGAAGGGAGAGGGGGAGGGGAACATAAGAACAAAGGGAGGAGAGAGAGTGGGAGACAGTGAGGCAGAAAGACGACAGCCTTCTACCTCAGAGATACTTTCTTTGTATTACAACAGGTAGATTTTAAAAAACTGGTGTTCAGATCTAGACATTAAGGAATAAAAAAAGGAAAAGTGAGATCACTGATGTGTGGTTTGCAACGATCCATCCATCTAAGAGACAGTGACATAAAACTAGAGTCAACGGCAGCCTGAAAAACAATGAAAAAAATCTCACTTAACCAAAGGTGTTGGTATATATTACAGAGCAGAAGAAAAGAATGGATGAAAATATTCAAGAAAAACACATTTTCTCTGTAGATTGGTAAAATATTCAATTTAATACAAATACTTAATAGAGGCACTATATAAACTCTTATCTGTATACAACAGATCAAGAATCTCTCTCTCCTGAGCTTGTAAAAGAGGTCAGTCACATGAGCTGGTAGGGTCCCTTCTGTCAGAAACTATCAATCTCCAAGATTTAAGCTCTCTAAGCCATTTATAACAATTTCAGTTGAAATAAAGTGGCAGACCCAGAAGAAGATTCTAAGGGTTGCCCACAGTGTATGCACAGCCCTACCTTGCTTTGGTGTAAGACACGGTATTCACCAAGCAAGCAACAGCACTGAGCAGTTTTGATTCTTAATTACATAGTTCATGAGTCTCATCTATCCATTTGAGGTCTACTACCAGATTAAAATCCCCTAATTACATTTAGCAGCAACATGAAGACCAACAGAAAGGACAATGCATGCTCACAACAGGTTTACTCTTTCAGACTGATTCTGTTGCCCTAGGCCAGCTCAAAAAATGGTACCATACCCGCAAAGGGGAGTATAGTGATTGCTGACAGGACCACAATCATATTTCAACATCACAGAAGCCATCATGATCTATACAAGGACCTCTAGATCTTTCCAAAAATAAGCTTTTTGAACCTAGAAAGACAGCTCGGAGATTAAGAGTACTTACTACCTCTGTAGAGGACCCAGGTTGGTTCCCAGCACCTACATGGTGGCTTACAACTATCTATAACTCTGTTCCAGGGGATCTGACACCTTCTGGTCTCCACCGGCACCAAGCATATTTGTGGTACACATACATACACACAGGCAAAACACTCATACACATAAATAAATGTAAACTTTTTTTGATCTTTAAAAAAGGGAAAGAAAATATGCTTTTAAATAAACTGAAACCAGGTATGTCCTGGAAGAGCTAAGAGGCAGGAGGTAAAGTTTAATTAAAAACAAAAATAAAAACAAACCCATATACATACACATACATATCTGAGCCTGTGAGATTGCTCAGAGTAAAAGCACTTGAAATACAATACTGACAATCTGAGTTCAATTCTCAGAACTCATGATGGAAGGATAAAAATCAGCTCTTCAAAGTTGTCCTCATTTTCCATGTATATGACATGGCATGGGCTCATTTATACCACACACATTTATTAATACCTTTTTTTTTTTTTTTTTTTGGAGACAGGGTCTCACTATGAAGGCCTGGCTACCCTCCAACTCACATAGGTCCACCTGCCTCTGTATCCTGAGAACTAGGATTAAAGATGTGTGAGAGACTGTGCCCAGCTAATTTTTCTGTTTTGTTTTTTGAGACAGGGTTTCTCTGTGTAGCCCAGGCTGGCTTTGAACTCAGGAGATCTACCTGCCTTTGCCTTCAGAGCCAGCTTAAAAGTTTTTTTTAAAGAATTAAAGCAAACACAGTGATTCATGCCTACTCTGCTGGCACTTGGGAGGCAGAAGCAGGAAGATGAGGATTTCAGGACCACCCTTGGCTATAGAATGAGTTCTAGGCCCTGCTCATCTCACGTAAGAAAGGGCAATGTTTTGGAGACACCATCTCATTAATGTAGCCCAGAGCTGTTCATTCTCGTTTTTACATTCCCTCCTTGTTGAGTGATACTGGGGCCTGAAACTAGAGGCCTCAGAAATGCTATGCAAGTGCTCTACTACTGAGCTATGTGTTCAGGCCTGACGCCAGTCTTGAACTCATGATGTTCCTTCTTCAGGAATGTACAGATTTTTATGAAATATATATTTAAGTTATATAAGTATATAATACATATTACATATAAATATTCACATACTAAACATAAATACATATAAAATAAGCATATATAGCCAGGCAGTGGTGGCGCACACCTTTGATCCCAGCACTGGGGAGGCAGAGGCGGGTGGATTTCTGAGTTCAAGGCCAGCCTGGTCCACAGAGTGAGTTCCAGGATAGCCAGGGCTACACAGAGAAACCCTGTCTCGAAAAACCAAAAAAAAAAAAAAAAAAAAAAAAAGAAGTACAAATGCAAAGCCCCAGTGACAATGTTAACAAGGAAACCAACGAGTGCCAGGCAACTACAAACGCAGCATGAGAACATGAGCGAACTGCTGCGTCACTTCCTACAGGCACGCAATCCTTCCAAGCAGCTAACTGTGCCCCCAAGTTTTATTGTCTTCTGTGCAGAGCTGGCATCCTCCTAGCAGAGGGCACCTGGAGAGAAACACTACAAATTAATGGAGGAAGGGCGGAGGCAAGGGAGTCTTAGAGGCCTGCCAGTGTTTGTCTCTGCTGCCTTTGCTACAGGATGGGTCCAATAGCACAGGCTTGATCAACTACCAGCCTGGCTCTTGTGGCAACTCTTACTTGTAATAGATGGGTTGGCAGCAGCATTGGTAAAGGGGACTTTACCCTTTATCTCCTGGCAGATACTGCAGGCTACCTAACTTTGGGAAAGTCAACATTCTAGCCTCAACAGTAGTTTTCTGATACTCCTGGAGAACATTTTATTGTCAGGAAGAACAACTATATATTCCATAATTGTTTCAGGGTTTTAGGAAAACTAAAACCAAGTACTGTTATGATGTCAAATTTTTTGTTTTATTTTGCTTGAGACAGAGTCTCACTGTGGCCCAGGCTGGCCTGGGACTTGTGGCAAGCCTCTCACCTCAGCTTCCTAAGCATTGGCTTTCTGTTAGGAGCTGTCAAGTGCTCTTACTACAGAGACAGCTCAGCAGTCTGGGCCAGGAATTAATACTGGATGTAAAATTCTACCAAGGCCCAGGAAGCTAAAAATATTAACAATGTGTTTTGCCTTCCCTTCCCTTCCCTTTCTCCCTTCCTGCCCCTCTCCCCATAAGGTCTCATTATACATATAGCCCTGGCTGGTCCCGAACTTGTGGCAATCCTCCTGCCTTGGCATGTGTGCATAGACACACACACACATTTTAATAACAAAACCAAAAAAACCCTTAGTTTAGGCAGAGATTAAAGAGATTTCTGCTTCTTTTACCATCCTCTTGTAAAGGAGGAAGGCGCTATAGAGTCAGGCTCGTTCCCTCCCCCTTTACTTCCAACTTCTCCCTAACCCCCAATTTTACTAAATCTCAAAGCTCCCCATCTTTTAGGACTCTCTGCTTTGCAGTAATCTCTGGGCATGCTGTCAGGTTGTGCTGTCACGGTTTGATGCCACAGCTAAGTGCTGACTTGGGCCTCCAAACCCTTTCAGTTATACCTCCAGTGACTTCGTTAGAAGCTCAACACATTTCTCAGAGATAGAGCAATTTGTGCACATACAAATTTAAGTGATGCAGCAAGCATATAAGCTTGCTATATGCTGAAATATGAGTTATTTACCTTAAACTGCATATACTTTCCTAAGCTGTCTGATGGAACAGAATGAGCCAGTTCCTTTTATCAGGAGGTAAAGAAAGGCTATGCAGGTGAACTAGGAGGACCACAGAGGAAGGATTAAGTAATCATAACAGAGCAAAGCAAATATCCAAAAGCTTAAATCAGTGACAGAATTCTCCCTACAATCATTTAAGAGAATGCTCTTTCAAAAAAAAAAAAAAGCAAACACAATCAAAGAAAAGCATAGGCAACCAACCTATCCCAGACACATTTAGTGAGATTAATGGAGTAAAATTTTCATAAACCAGTAACTGATTATTTTCTATTTTAAAAGTTCACCATTAAGTTTCCTGCTAATGTTTCCAAAAAGGGGATCAGTAGACCTCTAGCTAGTGTCAGAGAAGAGGGAATTTTAAAGCTCCTGGCGTATGATAGAAGCTCATGAGTGCAGAGAGAAAAGCAAGGGCCAGTGGGTCCCTGTTACCTGATTATATGTGTAACACAGGATTTGACCCCGTCTCACCCAAAGTCCTCTGTATTTTATTAGCTTCTCTGCTTTTCACAAAGGAGACAGGAGAAAAATAATGCCTGGCCTGGACTTAAGTGAGGTCTTACGGCTGTAGTTAAAAATCAAACCCATGGAGAATCTTCCCTCACTTATTCATGCTGGTTTTAAAGGAACCTCACACAGAGCATATCAGGGAAAGACTAGTGTTAGGTTCTGGTGCTCTCCGGCTGGCTGGTATTTCACTGCTATTTCATGCTGTCAAAACTAGGAAACATTCCTAGGAGATAGCCCGTATAATTTTTCAGGAAAAAAAAAAGGGTGGTGGTAGTGGTGGAATTAACTACCATAGTGACCAATATTTAGGAAAGCAAATGTTTCTGGAGGAAAGAGACTGCCACATTTGCATTAATTAAGGTGCCTTCCCTATAGCATAGCTCACATAGCATTTCTGTTCTCCTGCCTGTAGGGATGTTATTAATATGTACACTGTGTAAAGATTATTCTTGTGTTATTAGAATGCTGATTTCTCTGTCATCCTATCTGTTGCAATTTGGACATGGCATTGTAATGCTTATTCCAAATACCTCCAGTCTCAAGTTTATGTAAACAATGCTCATCATTTATTCTCTGCCTTGCCAATAAAAGCTGATCAGCCAATGGTTGGGCAGAAGAGAGAATAGGGTGGGACTTCCATCAACCAGGCAAGGAGGAGAGACAGAGAGAGAAGTAAGGAGGGATTCAGCCATGAGGAAGGGGTCTGGGAGAGACACAATGAGATGACACACCTGAAGCTCAGAGAACCAGACCAATACTAAAATACAGACATCTCAGGGCTTCTGGCTGGGAGGTAGCCAAGTTATTTTAGAGAATAAAAATAGATCATTTACTACCCAGGTATTGTGAGATAAAGTTTGATTAAATAAAACTAATAGTCTCAGTCTCATTCATCTGGGAGCTAGCTAGGGCAAAAATAACTAGATACCTTTAAAAAATATATTTACACTCGCCAGTTACTATTTTGCATGCCTCTCACTTGAAATCATGCATGAGCAAGGAGTTAAGGCCAGTGGCTCTTGAGTACTTTAGTGAGCGTCCACTCAGTGCAACAGCAGATGGAGGAAGAAATCTAAGAGTAGATTAAGTTTTTCATTACTTGGGAAATTGCATCAGTCTACAAGATGTATTGGAATTTGCTTACTGTGAATGTAATAACTGTTCTGCATAGTAGTGAATTCAGCTCCTTCTTAATGGCGGATTAAAATCAACTTCTATCTCACTCAACTCTTCCTACCATAGAGATGTGCTAAAACCTCATCTTTGTTCTCATTTGCTGAGACCTAGATTTGGAAATAAACTTAGGCTTTAAAAGACAGGGATTTTGATAGCCGGAAATGTCAGGCAGGAAAACACAGACATCATCTCATTCTTAACTGCTTGCAAGTCATAGGAAAATAGTCAACAAGTGACCTGGGCATGTGTCCTGGGCATGGTGACAATCAGCAACACCAAAGTGCCTTTCTGAAATTTGGTCTAAGACTTGTACTGAACACAATGTCTTCCTCTTTCAGGAAACTGGCAAGGTGATAGCTGTACTCCTGTCCTGTGTCTCTTGGGAGGTTAGCATTATGTAGAAGTGTTCTTATAAGTGATGTGTTTATAAAAAGATAAAGAGAAGGGGGTATGTTCTATGGAGGTGTGGGGGAAGGGAGTGCCTCGGTGGGCCCATGCTGAGGCATCCCTTCCCCCTGAGGGACTAGCCACATGATGGTATATTCAGGGCACCGGGAGGGGAGTTAGGGTAGTAGAGGCAGAGAAAGGCAGAGAGAGAGAGAGAGAGAGAGAGAGAGAGAGAGAGAGAGAGAGAGAGAGAGAGAGAGAAGGAAGAGGAGGAGGAGGAGGAGGAGAAAGAAGAGGAGGAGGAGGAGGAGAAAGAAGAGGAGGAGGAGGAGGAGGAGGAGGAGGAAGAAGAAGAAGAAGAAGAAGGGAGAAGTAAAGGAGTAGAGACTAGCCATGAGCATGTGGGGGGAGGGAAGATCAAAAGAGGAACAAGAGGAAGAGAAAGAGGGGACAAGCAGCCCCTTTAACAGTGAGTCAGGTATACCTGGCTGTTGCCAGGTAACTGTGGGGTGGAGCTTAGACAAAAAAAACGCTGACAATAGTGCCACCGGTGGTGAACCCTAATGCAGCTAGCTGGTTGTGGTGTTTACTTCCTGGGCCTTTCAGTCAAAGGAGGAGCCAGTGGTGTCTTTCTGTTGGTTTGGAATTCTAAAGCAAGAATAATAGGGCTGGAGAAGTGGCTTGGCAGGCAAAAGGCTCTGGCCATCAAGCAAGGTAACTTGAGTTTGATCCTATGGCCTATATGGTGGTTGTATTCTAAACAAGGTGGCAAATGTCACCCCTCCCCTCCCTTCATTAAAAAAAAAAAGAAAACAAAACAAAACAAAAACCCAATACTGGTTTTAAGAAGCTTGTACTAATTACTGTAAGAGCGGTCAGAAGCTCATTTAACCACACATCCTAGGAAGTGTGCAGGCACTAGAGACACAGCCAAACTCACAGATGGATTTTAACACTCTCACCCATAATCAAAAGCACACATTAAGTACCATCTATTTTCTATTATTTTGTCACTGCAAAAGAAAAGGAAGTATGTAAGTCATTTCTTTTAAAAGGATGTCATGTCAGGGTAGCAAAAATTGTCCTCATTCTATGAGCTGCATAAAACCTTCAGGCAAAGATTCTCTGCATTCCCTTTCTTTATCTACTATCCTTTTGTTTGTCTTTTTTCTTTTTTAGGATAAGGTCTGCTGTAATCCTCTTGCCTCTGACTCCCAAGTGCTGAGATTACAGGCATCACTACCACCCCTGGCCTTATTTATTACTACCTAAGTTTTCAGAAAGCTCTGTAAAAACAAGTGAATGTGCGGCAGTGTACAAACAACTTGGCTCTTGTTAACCAGTTCAAAAAGTTCAACATTACTTGGCATGGAGCTATTTCTACCCCAAGCTTTTAGCAGTTAAACTAAGGCAATTAAAAACCTTCCTTCTTCAAAGTGGAGAAATGGCTCAATGGTTAGAACACCGACTGCTCTTCCAAAAGACCTGAGTTCAATTCCCAGCACCTACATGACAACTTAGCATTCTAACTCCAGGACTGAAAGATATGCTGTCCTCTTCTGACCTATGTATGACATACAGACATATATGTAGGCAAAAGAGCCATACATACATAAAATTATAATGAAGAAAAAAACAACACAAAATTTTCCTTTTGAGGAATTAGAAAGATGACTCTGATTAAGCATATCTATTGTTCCTCTAGATTATAGTTTGGTTCTCAGCACCTCCATCAAGTAGCTCACAACCACCTATAGGTCCAGTTGCAGATTTGATGCCCTCTTTTGGCTTCCATAGGTACTGTACACACACGGTATAGACATATACGCAGGCAAACACAAACACACACACACACACACACACACACACACACACACACACACACACAGAGAGAACAAAAATGAGAAAACCTTTCTTTTAAAACTTAAAACTCCAAGAGAAGTACTCAACTCACGTATTCTGCCTATAACAGGTAGTGGGTTTTTGTTGGTTTTCTTTTTAAAAAATTGATACTTATTTTGATATTTATGGGGTTAGGGGGAGAGACAAACACGTTACTTCCTGGATATGAATGCCAAAGCACAGCTTGCAGGAGTTGGTTTTGTCCTTTTGCCATGCAGTTCCTAGGGATCAAACTCAGGTCATCAGGCAAGCAGTCGAGGCTGGCCTTAACTCCTGACCTTCCTGCCTGAGCACTGGGATCACAGGTGTGTACATATAGGTACATGTACTGCTGGGGACTGAACCCAAGCCTTTATGGATGCTAGCCAGGCAATCAGTCTACCAAATACTCCTTCTTCTGTAACTCCTAGCCTTAGAATTTGTTGCTAGCAGTCACCCTGAAATATGGAAAGTTTTAAATCAAAATACATAGTGAGGTTCTCTTCACTGAGATGTGTTACTTAAAAAATAAACCAAAACAAAGACATGTACACATTTATTTACTGTGTGTATATATTTTTTCTGTGGGGTGCATGTGCATGGAGGTCAGAAGACAAAAAAAGAACTGGTTCTCTAAGCCAGATGGCGGTGGTGGTGCACGCCTTTAATCCCAGCACTTGGGAGGCAGAAGCAGGCGGATCTCAGTGAATTCCAGGACACCTGGGGCTACATGAAGAGACTCTGTCCTGGGGGCAATGTAACTGGTTCTCTCCCCTCTCATGTGTGTTGCATAGATAGAACTCAAGTGTAGAGAGCCAGTGAAGTTCTGAGTGAGTGTGTACTTGATGAAATGAGCACAGCCATGTCAGAGACCCCAATGCCTCAGCCTTGAGAGTGACAAAAGTCTTCCCAGGGCAAAGCTCAGAGGGACAGCAAACATTCCCTCTGCTCCAAGTGTAAATGTTCAAAGTTTGTACAGAAAATGTCCACTGTATTTTTCTATCCAAGATGTTTACAGCTTGCTGGGCAGTGGTGGCGCACGCCTTTAATCCCAGCATCTGGGAGGCAGACGCAGGCGGATTTCTGAGTTCGAGGCCAGCCTGGTCTACAGAGTGAGTTCCAGGACAGTCAGAGAAACCCTGCCTTGAAAAAAAACCAAACTAACAAAAAAAGAAGAGTGAGGCTGACAGTATTCAGGCACAAGGTATTTTGATTGGGTTGGTTTGTTTTTTGTTGCTGTCATTGTTTATGATTTTGGTTTTTCGAGACAATATTTGGCCCTAGGTGTCCTGGAACTCGATCTGTAGACAAGGCAAACTCAGAGATCCCCCTGCCCCTACCTCCAGAGTGCTAGGATTAAAGGCGTGGCTGGGTATACGTTTTTTATGTGTGTAGATGTTTTCATTTCTCTTGAATGTGGACCTAGAAGTGGATTGTTGGGTTGTGCGCTAACCAGTGTTTAATCATCGGAGGAAACGCTGGGCAGCTTTCCCAAGAGGTGCACCATTTTACTTTTTTAGTAGCAGTATAAGAGATTTTCAGTTTCCACACCTTCATGATGTTCGTTATTACCTGTCTTTGTTAAACCTATCCTAGAAGGGTGTCAAGTTTTAATGCATGCTTCCTCAATAGCTAATGATACAACCATCTTTTTATGTACTTGCTGGAGAACTGTCTATGCCAAGTCCCTGTCCTTATTTGTTATTGGATTCTTTTGAGACAGAGAACTAGAATTACAGACGGTTGTAAGCTACCATGTGGGTACTGGGAATTGAACTTGGATCACTCTTTATAACCGCAAAAAGGAAAAACCACCCAGACATCCAGAAACTGACATCTAGGTAAGCAAAACTGGTACATCTATCTATACAGTAGAACAAATACTGTTAAGTGCTGACAAAAGCTACAGCTGGCTCCCTTAGAGTAATTTTATATGTCACTTATACTTACTCAAAGTGAGGTTCATTCAATACATAGCAGCGGTGCATCTACCTCTCACCTATCCCTTTCCATGGCTTTGTAGCCCAGGCTGGCCTTAGACTGGTTACCTCACTTTCACCTTTCTAGTGTGAGAGTTCTAGGTGTCCAAGACCAGGAGCACTTATCAGCGCTGACTACCTGAATCTCCTTTCTGTGCTAACCAGACAAGTCATCAGGCATTCCCTTGAAAAGTCTTAAAAACAAAAACCCAAACCAACACTACTGAGATACACCTAAGAATTTATACCATGTAATATGAATCTTTCTCCAGACTTATATTAAGGTGGATCTAAATACATCTTTTGTATAATTATGTCTGAAAAAAAATACACAAGTCATTTACAAAGTCAGAAGCTGCCTCTGTGTTGGTGGAGCACATCTGTAATATACTATGAGACTCTTGAGGAACAACAGGGGACGGACGGGTGAGGTCATAACTGGGGCCCACCTTTCATTAAGTATGGCAATTTCAGAAATTAAAAGAACAAAACAAAACAAAACCCACAACAGTGCCACTAATTTGCACAAAAATTCCCATCCAGCCAGGAATGGTTTCAGGTGTCCATAATCTAAAGCAATGTCAGTACTAAGGCAAAAGAATCTTCAATCACTGGCCAGCACTGCCTATATAGAGTAGCCTGGTCTCAAAAACAAAACAAACAAAACCAAGCACCCGGGTGGTTAGGTAATAAAGTACTTGACTAGGGGAAGCCCTAGGATTGATGCCAGCACCAGAAGACAACACAACCTGTCACATCACAGAAAACTTACCTCTGTACTACTTTTACTATATCTGCTATTTCCTTTTAAACTCAAACCACTTGGGCCACAAATACACCAAAATTATTATTTTTAAAAGCATACCTGAATTGTTTTGAATTTTAAAAAAATGTCATGTGTTTGGGGTTAGTCAGCATGTGTGTTTGAGCACCACGTGCATGCTTGATGTCAAAGGCCAGAAAAGGGGATTGTAGCCCCTGGGGCTGGAGTTACACACTGTTGTCTCTTGAAGAACACTAGTGTTTTCTTTTAAAGATTTGTTTATTTTATATATGTGAGTACACTGTAGCTGTCTTCAGACACACCAGAAGATGGCGCTGGATCCCATTAGAGATGGTTGTGAGCCACCATGTGGTTGCTGGAAACTGAACTCAGGACCTCTGGAAGGGCAGCCAGTGCTCCTAACCTCTGAGCCATCTCTCCAGTCCTAGTGTTCTTAATCTTTACCTCCCAACCCCCATTTTGGACAGGGTCTCACTATGTAAGACTAGCCTTGCCTTAAACTTGTGATGAATCTCCTGTCTCTGCCTTCTTTGAATTGTGTGTATGCAGATGAGTGTGCAGGTGGAAACTGGAGTTTGATATTAAGAATCTTCCTTGGGGGCTGGAGAGATGGCTCAGCGGTTAAGAGCACCGACTGCTCTTTCGAAGGTCATGAGTTCAAATCCCAGCAACCACATGATAGCTCACAACCATCCGTAATGAGATCTGATGCCCTCTTCTGGGGTGTCTGAAGACAGCTATAGTGTACTTACATAAAATAAATAAATAAATAAATCTTAAAAAAAAAAAAAAAAAAAAAAAAGAATCTTCCTTGAATTCTCTTCCACTTTTTTTCTGAGGCAGGGTCTTCCGTCAAATTCACCAAAGCCGGCTTGCTAGCCAGCTTGCTCTAGGGATCTTGTATCTGACCTTCCTAGACTGAACCTGCCATAACCACCTGTCATTTATGTGGGTATGGGGGGCCAGAACTTTAGTTCTCTTGCTAACACAGCAAGTGTTTTAACTGCCAAGCCAACTTACCTCCCCTCCCCCTTGCCCTATTCTAGTATTTTTAAATAATGAGCATCCTTTATCTTTGTACTGAGCTCAGCTAAGACTTTACAGCCAAGCCCCACATTAAGTCAGAAAGACACATTATGAAGATACTAATTCATTTCAATAAGTAAGTAAACAAAACACTTTAAAACCGACTTAGGTTTGTGTATTTATTGTGGCATAGTCTTAGCTCCCAGAAGAGCGAGGAATCAGTGCCATCTGCAGTTCTTCAGGTTCTTAGGATGCCACAAACCAATTCATGAGATTAAAAAACAAACCAGAACAAACAAACAAACAAAAAACCTCCATGTATTTTAATTCACCGGTTGGCTACTAGTCCAATGGACCAAACACAACAGAAAATTCTTTAAGTTTAGAGCAAAAGATTTTTCAAGATGGAAAACGTCTCGATGCTGTTGTACGTGTGAAACCTGTTATGACTCACTGGGAATTAAACACGAGAAACTCCACACAGAGACCTTTTCACTCTTATTCTTCGAAAACCTCATTTTAGATCTTGCTGCCAACACCAGAGAGAGGAAAGCCGGCCAACAATTCCAAATATAACACGCCAAGGCAAATGCTACAGAAATCTGTCTGAGAGGAAGGGACCACGCTGAGATCTGCCAAGGTGGATGCACTTCTCAATCAGACCATTTTGGTCCGTCTGTTTGGAGCAAAATTCCACGAAAAGTTTTAAGAAACCAGCTACTTTCCAGTCACCTCATTACTACTGCTCTGTGGTAGTCACTCCATCAGTGACAACAATCCTTCCCAACTCAAACAGAAAGATGGATCACCAACTAGAGCTCTACCAGTTAGCCTACATTTTTTTTTTAAAGATTAAAAATTAAGCCATGCAGTGGTGGTGCATGCCTTTAATCCCCACACTTGGGAGGCAGAGGTAGGCAGGCAGGTCTCTAAGTTTGAGGCCACTCTGATCTACAGAGTGGGTTCCAGAACAGCTAAGGTTACATAGAGAAAGAAACCCTGTCTCAAAAAAGTGAAACAAATAAAAGTAAAAATTTATTTCATGTGTGTTTTGCCTATATGCATCGCTTGTGTTCCTGCTGCCCAGAGGGCATCCAATCCCTGGAACTATTTCAGATGGTTGTGAGCCACCCTGTGGTTGCTGGGAATTGAACTCTGGTCCACTGGAAAAGCAGCCCTATCTCCTGAGCCATCTCTCCAGTCCAGTTATCCTACTTTTTAACAGATTTCTAGAGATCAATTTATGTAGAGAAAACTTTCAGAAGGTTCACCTTATACACCACTGTGATAACAAGGGTCAGGGTCAGCAGGAAACACCTGAAACCCTTCCAGTTCTCCTGGGTCATGCTTAGTAACTCTATTATCACTGAGGTTATAATACCAAGCACAGCACAACTCACTTCCTAACGCAGAGAATCTTAACCGAAAACCCAGAAAGGTCCTAACCAGAATGATTTTCCACAGTACACTGATCCCTGAGAGAAAAGGTAGGACAAAAGAAAGGCGTGACCAGTCCTTTCCTCTGGTGTGGTAATGAATGAAAGGTTGGTTTAGTGCTGTGCTTAAACCCAAGAGATAAAGTTTGCCTAGTAATCACTTCTGTCTAGGCTTGGTATTATTTCAGGCTTATAAAATTGGCTACTTGGGAAACTGAGGCAGGAGATTAACCAGACCCTAACTAGGTTCAATTCCAAGTACCATCCCACCAAAAGAACCACTTCTGGGACATTTTAATATATACTGATTACCATAAAGCAGGCTGGTAAAAATCTAGACAAAAATCTTTGTTTGCTTGGTTTTTCTTCACACAGACCAGGCAAGTTTAGAATTTTTACTCTTCTAGCTGCATCCCTTAGAAGGCTGGAACTACAGGCAAGCAAACCTGTATCCAATCATCTCACAGAACTTTCACCCATTCTCACACACTCTGTACATAAGAGGCACTATCATTATTACACTTATCTAAGTAATGTAGTCTCAGGAAGTTCTAGAGAGAAGCAGGAGGAAACACAGCTGCACCTAACCTTACCCATACAAGTAAGCAGTAACAGGAAAACTATTGAAAACACACCCAGGAATCAAAATCTTCTCAGATAACTGCTTGACCTCACAACTCTGGCTGAATTAGTATTTCAATTTTGCTGAAGAGACTATGGCTTAAAAAACAGAAAAGTGGGGGAAATCCTCAGTTATAAAATGAAAGCACCTAGGGGATTCTCATTTAAAAGATGGCTTCCTGCCCTTTCATTAAGACAGACGTAGAATGTTTTGTGTCTTAGAGACTAACTCAGATTAAGTCAATGGTACATTCGGTACTGACACCTTCAGGGAGAACTGACGAAGTAAAACAAATCCTACCTCAGTTACTACTATTCTCCAATCTCTGATTACCCATTCCTGGTCTCAGAGAAAAGGGGGAAAACAGTCAATGAAATTCATAATGTGAGCAAGCATGAGTCTCACCAACAACTAGAGACCCCTCCCACCCTCAGAGGCGGCTCAGCAGTTAAGAGCACTGACTGTTCTCCCACAGGTCCTGAGTTCAATTCCCAGCACCCACATGGTGGCTCACACCATCTGTAATGGGATCTGACGCCCTCTTCTGGTGCATCTGAAGTCAACTACAGTGTACCCATAAAAACAAAACAAAACAACAAAAAACTTGACAAGCTCTCCACTCAGCTCAGAAGACTCAGAGTTCAGCTTTAGAGTTTAAGAAGCCCAACCTTAAGGCAAAAAGATAGCATACTTTCTCCATGCCTCAATTTGGTTTTTTGTTGTCGTTTTTTAATATAAAGGTTTATTTATTTTAGGAGTAAGATAGCTCGGGAGGTAAAGGTACTTGCTGCCAACTTTGTGGGACAACCTGACATCCTGAGTCCAATCCTTAGGAACAACAGTGGAGAAAACCAACTCTTGTTCTGACTTCCACCTGTGTTCCACGGCACCCTCACAAATAAATAAGGTATGTGTCTGCATGTGTGTGAGTACGTGTGTCCCAAATATGCTGAGCCTGGGAAGGTTAGAAGGCACTGGGTTACTCTCTGCCTATTCCTTACAGGCAGGATTTCTCCCTAACCTGGGTGTTTTCTCAGCTAAGCTATGACCTGTGCTGACTGGATCCCAACAAGGTTAGAAGCTAGTTAAGTGCCAATAATCCCGCCTCTGCCCCCTAACAGAGCTGGAGTTAATGGGATATGTTGGACACCCCAGGTTGCTGTGTGGGTACTGAAATCCAAACGCTGTTCCTCATGATTGTGTAGCAAATACTCCTATGATGCTTCAGACTTTTAATAAACAATTTCAACATTATTAAATAATGAGATTTTTTAAAAAGATAACAGAATTTATCAAATGTTCACTCAACAGGAGTCACCAATCTTAGTTAACAACCACTTCACTGTAGCAGATTAGCCAACACTTAAAGAAAAAAAAAAAAAATATATATATATAGCTGGACATGGTGGTGCACACCTGTAATCCCAGGAGACCCAGGCAAGAATGATTAGCACAGGTTGGAAGTCAACCTGGGCTATATAACAAATACAATGTCAAGTCAAACAGCAAAACTGTCTCAAAAATTACAGAAAAAGGAAAAAGAGAAGACATTTAAAAGTCCTGTCCTAGTAATATATCAAATAAGTACAACAAAAAAAGTAAGCAACACATACTCAAGTACAAATCTCTCTTGTGCTCAGAACAGGAAGAGAGAGAGAGCAAGGTACAAGGATGCACACTACGGAGGCTGAGGCAGGAGGATGACTGTGAGCTCAAGGCCAAGCTGGGCTACAGAGTGAGGCCATCTTAACCCTCCCACATCCCAAATAGAAAAGAACAGCAAAGGAAACTGGACTAGAGGGATTTTCTCCAGGTGGATTACACTTTAGAGGAAGTAAAGGCTAACAACAGAACCTACAGGTCCGTATTGCTGGCATCACTCATTTCATAATAAAAAATTAAAGGCCAATAGCAAAGCTTCCTCCAGGATAGTAATTTTTGTCCCTGGAACATTACAAGCCAAGGTGGGGTGCCCTTATAGGCAAAAGTGTCTTGGAGTTAGTAATGGGAATGTCCCACGTAACTTCTGACCACAGTCCTAATTTGCCCAGCATCAGTCATCTGTCTCATAAAACCTGCAATTAGTACAAATACAGCAGGCACTATTCCACACAAACCAAGAGACTTCAGAATGTGGATGGAACTGTAGCCAGAGCCCTGATACACTTTTTTAAAAACAAGGAGCTAAAAAAAAAAAAAAAACCACACACACACAAAACAAACAAAGAACAGGCCCCCTCCTTCCCAGTCAAAATGGGAACACACAGCGCCCCATCTCTGACCCCAGGAGCCATCTTCTCCCAAGCACTAGCCTCAAGTCAACTGTTGCTGAACAGAACAAGAGGCTATCTGGGTTCGGAGTAGAGATGTGGGATTTGTGTGCAGGGTAGAAAGGTGGTCTTCTGGCAAAAGATAGTTTAAACTCTTTTGCTGGAGTGTTCTGGGCTGAGCGGCTGAAAAGGATCAAGCAGTGCAGTGGGTGATCAATCTAGCCCCCCCCCCTTCAGTTGGGGTGGGAAAGCGCACATCTTTCCAGCTCTCAGCTCCTTAAAACTGCCTTTCCGGAGCCACCAAACACAATCCTGCCCTAGCAGCAAAGAATTTTGAGGCGAAGGGCTCGTTGATCCAGAGCAGAGAAGAGAAATCGGCGCCCAAGGGCAATTTTAATTGTCTAACCCTGCCCGATTTCCTAAGAGGCAGCTCAGAGCAGGGAGGGAGGAGAGAAGGGGGAGGAGGGAGGCAGGACTGTAGTGGCAACAGGGGGCAAGCTGCAGAGAAAGGGATCAAGTCTGCAAGAGCCTAGCCCAGGTCCTCAAAGAGCTTCTGCAGAAAGGGCTCATGGGCTACCTCTACCGTTCTCCCGGAGACGTTTGCAAATCATATATGCAGCCAAAATGGCGCTGAGAATAAAAATATAATTTAAAGGCAGGTCGCCATATTGTAAACACAGAGGCAGAGAAGTGGACTCGAGGGACACCGTTCATGATTTCCTGCACCATCCCAAGCACCCGCTCTCCTGAGTCAGGACCAGGGTGAACTGGGCGGCCCAGGGCTCCGCGCACTAAAGGAGAGCCCAGCCAGGCAGGAGCCCTGAGGGCTGCGGGTGCGCGCGGCCGCCAAGCGGCACTGGACCTGGAGCTCCTCCCCTTCCTCCCCCAGCCGCCGCCGCCGGCCGCACTCGACCGCTCAGTCCAGGCTCCCAATCTACAACCAATCTCAGATGGGGCTCACTTCACTCCTCCCAACCCCCATCCCGGGATCAAGACACGATACTGCTCCTTCCGGCAAATTGGCCGGATCCCGGCAAATACCAGGGATGCAAAGGCGCTCGCCCCAGCGACTACAGAGTCGGCTAGCGGCTGCAAGCTCCCGTTATTTCTACAGGCCCGGTGAAGGAATGTGCTGAGTAGGGTCTGCCAAGGGGCTCCAAAGGGGTCCCCAGCCCTTACCAGCACTGGAGGTGGAAGGCGGCAGGGCAGTGATCGCAGCACAAGAGATCTCCACCTTCCTTGCAGCTATCGCAGCTGTCGTGGTTGGTGGCCCTGCCGCTTCGGCGGGACTCCTTCTCCGGCTTCCGACTCCGCTTTTCTGCCTCGTCCGTCTTGGGGGGAGCCAGCAGAGCTTGGATTTGCTGCACACACATACAGACGGTGTGTGTGCACATTCGGAGCTCCTGGGCAGCCCATAGTCCCACCGGCGCCGCTTCTCAGTCACCCACCCCTCTTCCCCCTTTTGTCCTTCTTCCTTCCATCCAGGCTGCTTCCAGAACCTCTCGGTCCCCGGAATCAAGGGGAGCCCACCCTAACTGCGTTCCTGCAGCACAACAAGAAAAGCTCCTTCCAAATGGGAAGGATCAGGGTAGGGGGATGGGGAGAGGGTGCGCGGTTCTCTTCTCGCCACTTCCTTGTATGGACAGTGGGGGACTCCAAACCCGGCTCGGGAGAGGCCCGAAGCTGGTACCCGGACATGCAGGGGGAAGCACAAAGGGGCCGACAAGAAGGGGGTGGGGAGGCCTGCCGGTGCAATGAAATGGAGTGGGCTGAAGCCTCAGGGAGCGAATCGAGGGCGGCGGGTAGGTGAAACTGCTGCAAACGTCCTCGGAAGCTGAGCTCAGTCCCACAAATTGCAAAGAGGGTTGGGAGAGACTGGGTGAGGAAGAACCCCCCCTTTCCCCGGCCCTCTGGCGCTTCGAGCTTAGGGCCGGCTTTGTGGGGCGGAGGTTCCCTCCTGGCACTGGGGGAAGAGGATGAGGGCCACTCTTACCTCCATCAGCCCCCCCGACGTGTCCAAGTCGTACACGATCGTCTTGGTCTCCATTTTCTCCCACATTCATCCACCTCCCGGGCTGGGCGCTCTCTGCTCCGGCCCCCCCAGCCCCGGGGGGAGGGGGGAGGAGGGGAATGGGGCACTTCTGACTCCCGGTCCCCTTCTCTCTTCCCAACACAGGTTCCGACTTCCTCGCCCTGGCTCCCCCCCACCCCCCGGCCCCCAGTCCCTGGGACGGCAGCGTCCTCCCCACGGGCCGTGAGAGGGGAGCAACCCCTCAGCCCCGGCCCGGCGGCTGGCTGCAGAGTGGATCCCCGCTCCGGGGGTCAGGCCTCGGCGGGGCCTAGGCCCACAGGCTAAAGCTGGCGCTGGCGACCGCTGGTCCGGCCGGGAAGGCTAGCGGCCGCTGCCATCCCGGGGTTGGGGGACCGGAGGGGGGGTGAGAGGTTAGGTGAGGCTGTGGTTCGTGAGGTGACTCTGGGGAGGATGATGGGGGGTGGTCCCCGGGCTCCGCCTCTCGCCGCCGCTGCCGTCTGCGTCCAGGCTGCCGCGCACTTGGCGCAAACTTACCGCGAGCGCCCGCAAAGCCACCCGCGCAGGCGCCCCGGGATCGCCGCTCGCCGCGCGCAACCGCAGTGACAGCCGGCGGCCTGGCTCCCGCGCAGCCGCGGTGATGGGGTACCCCCCAGCGCGCAGCCGCGCTGGCATTCGCTTGGAGCCCAGAAGCACCGCCTTTCTGCCGTGCGCCAGCGTACTGCGATTAAAGGGCGGAACCTGAGGCCTCGCTTAGGCGCCTGGGAAAGAGCGTGGGGGTCATGGCGCAGCCGCAGGAACTTGAAGACGCTTCACCCATTGGTGTTTGTGTGCAGACCACGGTCTCGGGTCCCGCGCAGGCGTGTTGGGTTGCCACCCTCCCGTCCCTTAACACACCCGCCTCACGCGCAGGCGTATTGTACCTGGCGGCCTGCACAAAAAAAGCTTCTCCTTTCGCCATTTTGGTAATGAGATTTGGGCTACCATGCCCTTGGAGTCCTCAGTCACGACCAAGGAGGAGCATGTGATGTTGTATAGAGCTGGTAGGCTTTCGGCTGCAGCAGTACTCATATGGATGGTGTAATGGACTGTTCGGCTCCAGTGTCAGGTGTGTCTGGACTAGGCCGCCATATTGGTAAAGAGAAAAGAAAAAAAACATTGCGACAAAAAACGCTTTTGGTGGCAGATTGGATGGCTGCTGTTTCCACTTAATTTCCACTATCGGCACTTAATTTTAGCACGAGCATTGCTGCCTTGGGTCCCGATGGAACCAAGGATAATTCAAGCTGTCTGTCACTACCCTCTCTTAACCACTGTCCCTGAGAACTACTCTTAGAGAGGAAGTCAAAAGCCCAAACAGTCCGTAATCCTGACAACGCCCAGCTACCTTGCCTACGGCTGACTTCAATCCCCATCTTGCAACGCGCAGTGTTCAAAGGGTGAACGGGAACGCATTGCACTCTGGTAGTAAGAATCGCGATGGATCTGATGGGTTGTGGGAGTTGTAGTTCCGCGTGCAGGCGCCGCACTGTACCGTAGGATGTACTGGAGGGAAAAGCCTGTCGGAAAAGGATAATTTTGAGAGCTACCGTATTGCACACTGGGCTTTGTAGTTTGAGCCCCTCACCTGGACTTCTGAGCAGAGACATGCTTCTCTTTGGGTGTGCGCTGTTATCCCCTTGTTATCACTTTCCAATATGGATAGGTACTCTAACTGCGAACGAATGGACCCCACTAGGCATTAATTGACATTGATGACATGAAGCTATGTCCTGTCCTGTCCCTCCCTCCCTCCCTCCCTCCCTCCCTCCCTCCCTCCCTTCCTTCCTTCCTTTCTTTCTTTTATTCGTTCGTTCGTTCTGTTAAGACAGTCTTATTCTGCAGCCCTAGCTGGCCTAGAACTTGCTATGTAGACAGGATTGGTCATGAACTCACAGAAATACGACTATCTTTGCCCCCGGTCCCATTTCTGGGATCAACATGTGCTACTACGTCTGGCATCTTCTAAACTCATTTTTATGTTACTGTACACATCATCAGACCCATAAAACTGGGAAGGATTTGGAGGCTATTTGATTTAAACTCTTCATTCCGAGAGCTGGAGAGATGGCTTAGTGGTTAAGAGCAGTGACTGCTCTTCTGGAGGTCCTGAGTTCAATTCCCAGCAACCACATGGTGGCTTACAACAACCTGTAATACCCTTTTCTGGTGTATCTGAAGACAGTTACAGTGTACTCATATACATAAAATAAATAGATATTTAAACTCTTCATTTCCAGATACACAGAGTGGAGCAGTGCTTTGCTTAGGCTGCATATTGAGTTTATAGCAAACCTAAAAAGGAAACAATTCTTGATTCACAGGTCAGACTTTGTCCCCTATACCATGTTTCCTGTCTCTGAGAAACTGTTGCTCCTCCTTTTAGGACAGTCAGGACTGTCAGCCAAAAGGGACATAAATATCTGTGTGAAGTTTTAGTGCTGTCTCTCTCTCTCTCTCTCTCTCTCTCTCTCTCTCTCTCTCTCTGTGTGTGTGTGTGTGTGTGTGTGTGTGTGTGAGAGAGAGAGAGAGAGAGAGAGAGAGAGAGAGAGAGAGAGAGAGAGACTGTAATTCTCTGGTGGCCCTATATTAGTGCCTAGAAAGAATAATGTCATGGGGAAGTGGAGAATGCCATGCAAATCGGCCGCTCTTCCGTTGCTATGGCCAACAATAAACTAGCAGCTATAGGACTGTGCTGCGACTCTCAGAAGAGATGGCTGAGCTAGGCTCCTTGAAGGGAAGAGGCCAGGCTTTATGCCTCCTTCATGCTGCATAACCTCGGAAGTTGGAACCTCATATGCCCTCTTTCATTGGCTTCCTTCCTACTACCCAGAGCACAGCTGTGCTGCTATGTCAGCCTGGAGGTATTACTGGACAGAGAAGTAAGCCACTGGCACACTCCCAGGGAGCAAGGCTTTGCTTTGATCAACACATCCATTGCAGCTGAAAACAAGAGCGGGCAGTGGGCTAGTGAGGAAAATGAGAGTTGGCTCTGTTGACAGGTGTCAGAAGAACAAATCACTCCACACACTTTCCTTTTGGAGCCTAAGGATAAGGTCAGCCTAGTCGAGGCAGGACTTGTTGCCACCTTGGAGAGCTCCAGCTTAGGGTATTAAAGGGGATTTCAAGAAAGAGAGCTGGTGGGATGGAAATGCCTTTGGAAGCGACCTCTTGTGGTTCATCTAGGCACTGCACTATGAATGAACTGGAACCCCTGACTTGTGCTGTATAGAGAGGCTAGGAAGAGTTTCTGGTCCACATCTTCCCGCTGAAGACGTAGAAGCAGAAGATGCTAGTGGACTCTAGTCTTCCTTTCAGGGATTCTTGTCTTACAGCTTCCGAGTGCCGTAATTGTCTGTTGCCTGCTTCCTGGGAAGATGCTTTCATCTCAGAAGGCTTTAGGGAACAAAGGGAAGGGGCAAATTTACGTGTATCCTGGCCAGTTACGACTTTAAATGCTCTTCCTTCATTTTTATTTTATAGCTTTTTTGGATAGGGTTTCTCTGTGTAGCCCTGGCTGTCCTCAGACTCAGAAATCTGTCTACCTCTGCCTCCTGAGTACTGGAATTAAGGGCATGTGCCACAACCACCCAACTTTTTAAAATTATTTTTTAAGATTATAACATAATTACATCATTTTCCCTTCCTTTTTCTCCTTCCAACTCTCCCCATATACTCTTTCCTGCTCTTTTTTTTTTTTTTTTTTTTTGGTTTTTCAAGACATGGTTTCTCTGTGTAGCCCTGGCTGTCCTGGAACTCACTCTGTAGACCAGGCTGGCCTTGAACTCAGAAATCCACCTGCCTCTGCCTCCCTAGTGCTGGGATTAAAGGCATGCACCACCACTTCCCAGCTCCTGCTCTTTTTTTTTTTTTTTTTTTTTAAGATTTGTTTATTTATTTTATGTATGTAAATACACTCACTCTCTTCAGACACACCCTGAAGAGGGCATCAGATCCCATTGCAGATGGTTGTAAGCCACCATGTATGTGGTTGCTGGGAATTGAACTCAGGACCTCTGGAAGAGCAGTCAGTGCTCTTAACCACTGAGCCATCTCTCCAGTCCCTCCTGCTCCTTTTCAGCTTCATGACATATTTTAAAATTAATCGTCACATATATATGTGAATATATGTTTGTATATACACATTTCTAAATACATAAGTACAACCTGCTCAGTCTTTATAATGTTGCTTGTATGTATGTTTCCAGCAGTCACTTTAAAGAGCCCATGGGCAGGGTTCTTGCCTGTCTCAGGGGCCTCTGAGCTGCCCATCCCCCCTGCTCACAATCTTCATGTTTTCTGAGGCCAAGGCAAGCTAGGCCTCATATACAAGAGTTCGGTCTGTGGTTCTGAGTCCCATCTCTCAAGGTTCCTTGATAGGAAAAAGTGGATGGGGCAGTGCGTCCGACCTCAGGCCTTGTCAGCAGTCCAGTGGTACTAAAAGGGGTTTGGGACTGGTCAGTGTGTGACTCTAGCCCTGGCAAAGAGGAGGAAATGAGACGTTGGAGTTACTGAGCTCTCACATCCCTATGGCATTAACCACTGGGGCCTCTCGTTTCACCCGCCATCTGTAACACTAGCGTCTTTGGGGGCAGCATTACCTATTTAGCTACATATAACATTTTTCTGTCATAAAATCTGGGCATGATTGATTGGTATGTCCAGCAGGTCTCTGAGTGCCACTTCACGTTCATCTACCACCTCACCTCCCTTCCCTCCAAGAAATCACCATTCACATTGCTTGATTTTTTTTTTTTCCAAAACACCATTTTAATAAGGAAACAACAGAAATAAAAGATTGTTCTCTGGCTGGAGCCCAGACCCCATATAATACATCATATGTACAAAGTGGCCTTCAGGCTGGACTGAAATTCCTCCTGGGGATTTTTGACTTCTGTGCCACATTCCTGGGTCCTTGGACATCTGCTCCTCTCCAGAATGTACCTGCCCTCTCCTGGCATGCCATAACATAGTGACAGGAAGGGGCAACATGGTAAGTGGCTTGGAGGAGGGACTGGTGGGAAAAGGGACATTTGTAATAGCCAGATAAACTTCAAGGAAGGGCTCTCCCTCCTCAGGGTAGAGGGATGCCTGGGAACTGTAGGGTGTCCTGCTTTGGTGTGGAGCATGAGTGTCCACTGAGGCCCAGCCTGAGCTTGGGATAGAGTCCCTGAACCCTTTAGGGTTCCTTAAATCATCACCTCCCCAAGGCAGGGCAGAAGGCTTAACTGCCCAATTCTGAGCCTTTAGAGAGGGACTAGAAACACCCCCCCCCCCTTGAGGGGCTGGTGTTGGCATGCCAGGACTACCAAGAGGTCACCGTTGAGAACAATTTTGGCCTCTGGTAGTTGGCCCTGTGAGGGGCACCCTGCTGTCAAGTCAGCTCTTCAGGAGTCCTCACATGCCAAGGCTGGATGGTGGCTATGTATAAAAAGCGCCCCTGCACTGCCTGCAACGTCCAGGCTGGAAGTCCAGGGCAAAAGAGAAGCAGGAGAACGTTGGCTGCTGGTAATGTGCTCCAGCTATGTTCTGCTCGAGGCAGGTGCCCCCGAATCCAAAGAAGGGCCCTAAGTGGGCAGTGGTGCCAAGAAAACAGGTCACTGTGGGCATTGCAGGCAGGGAAGGGGTTGGTGGTGTCTCTTCCCAGGCGGTATGTACAGGAGGTGAGGGACAGCAGAGAGCTGGGAGCCCTGCCACCGGCCTGTGATGCAGAACTGCACGTGCATCCCCAGGCTGCTCCCACCTAGATGGAAACTTCATATTCTCTCATCTCCTGCAAAGGAAAGAGACTGCGGGGAGTTGGAAACTTGTAGAAGATTTGTCGAGCCCGAATCCACCTTCCCAAGGCAAAGGGGAGAGTAGGAGGGCTTGGCAGGACCCTCAGGCAGGCATACCCACCCAAGGGATCAAAGAACGAGTCCTGAGGAGGTACTTAGGCCAACATGGATACTTACTCCAGTCTCATAAGTTGGATTGTCAAATGCTGACTCTACCGTGATACGGTTATAGGGGCGAGGATGAGTTCGGGGAAGTTGCAGAGGACTTTTCCCCTGGAGTCTGTGAGGACAGAAGAGCCTGTGAGTCGGGAGTACAGGCTAGGGGTGAGTTGGGTAGGCAGAATAGGAAGAACAGCCAGACTCACCTGGAGAAATAGAGGTACACTCCTCCCACCAGCAACACCATGGCCACCAATGGTAGGAAGATGGCAGCTGCCATGTGGGCAGCATCCAGGGCACTGGAGGTGGCAGGTGCCTTGGCAACTGAAAGCAAAGGGTGGGTGGCATTAGAGTTGATGTCCCCATTCCTTGGAGCCTATGTCCCCTCCCTTCTTAAAGACATTCAGAGACCAGCTCCCATTAGCTGGCTACGGTGGGCAAGAAGCTTAATGCCCTGATAGGCCCAAACTGCTCTTTCTCTGCCTTTCATTTGTGGGAACCCATGGCCTGGGAGCTGCAAGAACCAGGTACAGGGGGACCATATATCAGGCTCTCAAGCATGGGAACTCACCATCCAGACTACGGCCGTTGTAGAACCCATCCAGAGAGGCTGGAACAAGAGGGGAGGGCCAAGGGCAGTGGGTGAGCCTAATGGACCAAACCATCAATGCAAGGAGCACAGAAGTGGGCTGATCATGGGGAGGATTTGACCAGGGAGAGCCTACTTCTGCATTGTCTTGGTGATGTTAGGTCAGAGACTAGCAAAGATGGGGAACAGGAAGGGACATGGGTAAGTGCCTCTGATTCTCAACATGGAATTGCTTTACTAGAATAGTTCTATGGTCCAGACTGTGGGGGTGGCAGCAGGGGAGGGGAGGGCATGTTTAAGGGAGTGGTAGCACTTACCAGCCCTACAGATGGGTGGGGGGTCGCTCCAATGTGAGGGGTGTCCAGGTATGCATTTGACACTGGCCTGACCCTTCAGCACATAACCAGGGGCACAGGAGAAGTGGATGGTGGCCCCTGCTGGGTGGAGCCGCTTCTCAGGGCTGCGGGCACCATTCTCAGGGGCGCTGAGGCCATGGCATGGCTTGAACTGTTCCACTACAAGGCAGGCAGGGTCAGGGAAGGTGTCAGCCTCCTACTAGAGGCTCCCCGCCTACCCACTGTACACTTACAGAGACACTTGGGGGCCCTGTCACTCCACTTGGGACTGCCCGCTTGCCGATCATGGCAGGTGAGGATAGCACTACCCGTCAGCACAAAACCCTGGTCACAGATATACTGCACAGTTGCTCCCACAGGAAACTTGGGGCTGGATATGAGGCGTCGACTGTGTTCCACATCCCCTGGGTCATGGCAGGATGTCACTGTGGATGGAGAGGGAAGGCAGGGCAGGCTCAGTGTCTGGGGCTACAGCTCAGTTAGTAGGAGTGCTTCTGAAGAATGCATGAAACCCTGGATTTAATGGGCAGCACTGCATAGACCCAGCCTCATGGTGCATGCTGATATCCCAGCACTCCAGAAGGTAGGTGTAATCCCACTAAGAAAGTGGAGACAGGGGGATCAGAAATTCAAGGTAATCCTCAGCTTCATAGGAGCTTCAGGCTAGAATCCCTATCAGGGATGGAGAGAGAGCAAGGGGAGGGTGGGGGAGAGGAAGAGAGCGAGGGGGTGGGAACAAGGTCTGTTCACCCTGGCTTTATGAGTGTTACAGGCCAGCTAATATCAGACATTAGGGCTCTACTCTGATTTCTTTTTTTGCAGTGCTGAGACTCAGGATGTCATGCATGCCCAGTGGTGCTTTACCAAGGACCTACATCCTCGGGCTTTTTGCTTTCTTCATTTAAAAAAAAAAAAATGTGTGTGTGTGTGTGTATGTGTGTGTGTGCGTGTGTGTGTGTGTGTGTATGTGTAGTTTATATGTACTGCATACATTTAGATACTATTAAGAGGGTGTTGGAATTGGCTACAGGAGGCTGTGAGCCGCCTGATGTGGGTACTGGGGACCAAACCTAGGTCTTCTGCAAGAGCAGTAAGCGCTCTTAGCCATTCAGCCATCTCCACTCTGCCCCCTTTTTTGGAGATAAATGCCTCACACTATACAATCTTCAAACTCCTGATCCTCTTGCCTCAGCTCCTGAATGCTGTGGTGACAGGCATGTGACACACCATGCCTGACTGTCTACCCTCTAGCTGATGTATCCTTTTCCCATTCATTAAGGTCAACGAAGCCGTTAATTCCTGGTCACTAGCCAGCCAGGAGATGCTTGTAATACTTATCTGGAAGTCCTGTGACAATGGATCATCCCATTTCATAGATAAGGAAACTGAGGAACAAGTTAGAAGAACAGAAGCTAGCAGAAACAGGACCAGTGCTAGATTTTTCTCTCAGGACCCAGGAGGCAGGCTGGGAGGGGCCACAGGGACAGGCACACTCACCTCTCTGACATGAAGGCAGGTCCTCACTCCAGCTTAGGTCCCACTGGCACATGAGAATACTGGATCCCACCACCTGGTAACCAGGGTAGCACTGATAGGTGACCACGGTGCCATGCACCAACTCAGGCTGTGATGGGTTCTTCCAGCCGTTGGGGATCTCTGGTAGCTCTGGACATGTGTCATTGCGGGGTACCTCTGGAGACACAGAAGCAGGGAGATGCAACCCCTCGGCCAGCACCAAAGTGACTGCTAGTGCCAACCCTAAGGTTCCTTTGGTGACTCATCTTCTCAAACCCCACCCCTTGCTCTTTCCCAGAGTCTCCACCCCCACCCCACCTCCACCCATTTCCAAGGTTCCAGGATTGTCATCTCGGCTGCGGCTTTACTCTCAGAAGCACTTGGCCAGTTCCTCAGGCCTGAGAGATAGGCAATGCGGGGCGAGGGAAATTATTTCTGTTCAACACTGGCAGAAAGGAAGGCACTGATGCTTTTCTGTGTAGTTCCCTGTTTTAAAAGGAAGTCCTTTTCGCTGCCTCCCTAGAGCTTTCTTGCTCTAACCAAAGGCTCCTGGTGATACATGACACCTTCCCAGGTTCCCCGTGTCTGACAGGGCATCCAGACTTCCTGCTGCCCTGCACCGTTTGACTTGTGATTTGGAGTCTATGATCCAAGTCAGAAATACAAGCTCACCAAAGAAGTGGATGACAAATCCTTGCTGGTAGCCCAGCGCTGAGGTCCCAGGGTCTGACTGAAACTGGATGGTGACATCAGCCATGGAGGTAAAGAGCTTGAAGTGGCCACGGGGCCCTGAGTATTGGCCCAGGACCCGGGCTGTCAGATCATCCCCATCGTAGAAGGTCAGTACATCCCCAGAGCCTATGCGCAGCCTGTAGAGGAGGAGGGTCAGAGGGAGAGGGGCTGGGGGAGGGGCAAGATGGGCTGGACTAGAGGCGTCCCCAGCCTCAGGAGCCGGCTTGCCTGACCCGAGGCACTCACACTCGGATGTCCAGCATGATGCGCTTGTCTTCCTCCACATGCACACCCCAGATGCAGTCCTGCCCTCGGCCATACGGCTCCGGCCAGTTCGGAGAGAGCACCACGCCTGCAGAGTCTGTGATCTCCCCGCTGCACACGGCTGCAAGGAAGGGGAGCCCGGGAAGGCGCATCCTCTCCAATATGGTGTCCTAGGGCTTTCACCTGCCCACAGGAGTACTCACCCACTGCTGGGGGACCCCACCTCCCCCCCTCTAGGAGAAATATCAATCACACTCAGCAGGGCCTCTGGCCCTGGTTCTGTGGCTGGCCCCTAGGGGCCTCCCCTGTTTGTTGCCCACTGGTGCCTGCTGACCTCGGCAGGCTGGCTCTGTCTCATTCCACTGGGGGTCGTGGAGGTCGACACATTCGATGATGATGGAGCCCTGCTCCAGGGTGTAGCCAGGGTCACAGCTGAACTCCACAGTCGTACCCACAGGGAAGGATGGTGCACTGCTGCTGAAGTTGCCGTATTTGACAAAGGGCTCATAGCAATGTCCTTGCTGGAAGGCTGTGAACCACAGGACCCAGCCCAGCTCAGCCTCTCCTGAGTAGGCCAGAGGACAGGTGTTTTTCTACTTCTCTCCTGGTTGCCTTTCTTTCTCAGGGCAAAATGTGTATCTTGGGCTTGGGACAGGAGGCAGGGGAACCGGACATCTAACCCTATTTTGGTCAGGAAGCCGTGTTGAATGATTATTGTATTCTTGTTGGCTAGTTTGGTGCTTAGTGTACAGAAGGTGCTCGATAATTTTTTTGATGAGTTAATGAACCACGCATATATGTGTGGATCCAGAGTATCTCTTACAGCAGTTTCCCTCCAAGTGTTGAGGCCTATTTAACTTTCTTAAAACCTGGAGAATTCATTCTCTTGGACCAGAAATCTGTGGTTCAGGCAAAGGGATCCCGAAAGGATGGGACAGGGATCGGGGGGGGGGGGGGAGCAGGTGCCACACTTGGAAGGAATGACAGAATGCAGTCAGAAAGGAGAAGGGTATGGGAGAAAGAGCCTAGCACCCTGGTTAGGCTCCAGCGGGCTCACCCTCATAGCGCAGGGCCATGCCTGCAGCTGCCCCACTGCTATCAGTACTGAACTCCACGAAGAAGTGTCTGCCAGAGCTGAGCAGGCCCTCGATGGGCAAGTATTCCACCTCATAGGAGTCGTACACTGGCGGGGCCTCCACGTTATTTCCATTGCGGATAATGAGCCTGTGCCAGAAGAGAGGCAGCTGTGTGGTTGGTGTCCTCCCAACAGGCTCTCCCGTCTGGCAGGACAGCCACTCACCTGTCGTCATCTTCTGCCAGAGAGACCTTTTCAAAGTGCAGGTGCAGCCGCTGGCTCTCAGGAGCCTCCAACAGCCAGTGGCAGGTAAGGTTGTTGCTATAGTTTCCCGGGAAGCCAGGAGAGACAATGCGGCCAGTGGTGGCATTCCGAATCACTCCGCCACAAGCAGCTGTGGGTGGCAGTGGACTTATGCTTGGTCTCCGTCCTTGCTCTAAACAGCCTCCAAAACCTCTTCCCCATCACAGCCCTGTACCCTCTACATGGACGTAGGGACTTTGCCTGGACACACCATCTTTGCTGTGGTGGCTTGGAAAGCTAAGCTTGTAGTCTTGACTCTGAGGCAGCAAGCAGCTCAAATGTCAGAATCCCACCTGTTGACCATCCCCGTCTAGGAGGCTTCCCGTGCTGCTGTCTTGAGTTCTGGTACTGCCTGGCTGCATGGCTGTTGGCAAGCCTCCCTCCCCTCTACTGACAGGCTCTGATTTCACCGAGCTGACTTTGTTACGTTAGTGTTCTTATCTAGACTCTGACTTTCTTGGACGTAGCTGATCCTTTTATGTCATTACCTTTCGCTCTCCTTCCTTATCTTTCTTTTCCTTCCTTCCTGCCTTACTTTTTTTTCTCCTCTTCTCTCTTTTTTTAACCCCAGAGAGCCCAGGTTGGCCTTGAACTCAGTGGATGATGTCCTGAACTCCTGATTCTTCTGCCTCCATCCCTTGAGTACTAAAATAGGCATGTGCCATTATACATGGCTTCTTCCTCTTTTTTCTTTTCTTTTTCCTTCCTTCCCTTTCTTTTTTGTTTTGTTTTGTTTCTTGTTTTTGAGACAGGCATTTACTATGTAGTCCTGGCCAAGAACTTGCTATGTAGACCAGGCTAGCCTCAAAGTCAAAGATCCACCTGCTTCTGCCGCCTGAGTGCTGGATTTAAATGTATGTGCTACCACACCTGGCCTTTCATTTCTGAAACAGGCTCTTCCTGTGTAGCCCAGGCTAGCTTGGAACTTGCAGTTCTTTTGCTAGCTCCTAGAGTGCTGAGATGACAAACACGTTGCCATGCCTTATCACTTCTGTCAAATTAGTTTTCTGGCTTGTCTACCATGATAACAGACCTTGGATTTGAACCTCCAGAACACAAAACAGAAAGTTGGTTATCTGTTTGTTTGGGTCTGTTCCTTAACTAGGACCCCCTTGGACAGAGGTTGTGTCTTTCAGGGCAGGCTTAGTGTTGGTTCTTATTGTTTGATGACCAAAATGAATGCATGAATGTGGAGAGAAAGGAGGACCAATCAGGGATGGTTCACGCCTTGGCAGACCGCTGGCCACAGCTGGCCTCAGACACGGGCAGTAGCTCTCAGGATTACTACACTGCCATTCTTTGATTGACTGCTAAAGAGTGCTCAACACTGACCCCTCTGGCCTGGTACTGCCCTTTCTTCCCCAAGAAAGGCTGAGCTGTCGTCTGGACCCAGGGGTGAGGGTTTCTGGAATTCGTAGAAGGTGAGTGGGGGCTGGGAAGGGACCTGAAGCAGGAAGCTGGTTCCAGGCAGTTCTTGTCTCAGATGCACACACAGTTCTGCTCTCGGAGGCCAGACTACCACTGCCCACACAGAACCAGATGCCCCAAAAGCTCCAGATGACAGAAGAGTAGACTCTGGATCTTGGGGTCTAGGATGAGTCTTTCATTTTTTACAGATGAACAAGCTAACTTTCTGCTAGGTCTCAGCATGAAGCTGGCCTTCAAATAGAACCTCATGCCATCTTTGACTTGGAGTCACCCAGCGGTTCTCTATTGCCCGTGAGATGGAGCTCAAGCCCATTATGACCTGGATTCTCTCTATTGATTTTCTGTCTTCCCTTCCTGAAACCTTCAGGCATGCTTACAGGATCATGCTGTTTCTGCATGTCTCTCCACAGAACCCACCAAACTGCCCTGAGCTAACATTTCTGGAAGCGCTCCTGGCCATGTCTGTGGGAAGCCCTCCAGGTCTCCTCAGTGTGGAACTGACCTCGCTGGTCCATACGCCTGCCACGCTGAGCCCCCCATCCCAGTGTTGTCTCCACTAAGCCACTTTCCGGCCTCCTCACTAGATGGTGCTCGGTGGAGGCAAGAGAGCGTGCCTATCCGTGCCCAGCACCAGGAAAAATATAAAGGAAAGAAGGCTCAAAAGCCAACATCTCTTCTTCCCCAAAAGGACAAGAAGCAAAAGTTGTCTGTCATGCAACATGCCTGACCCTTCCTCCACAAGCTTTCTGGGTTTGTTGCCATCTTGGACCTTTCAATCTCCAGGAACCAGAACTCGGGTCCCTGTTTACTCAGCCTGCCTCTCATCGGTTTCCCTGAACTTCCCCAAAGTCACCGCCCCAGATCAGATCCTCTATCCAGGATGGCCTCCCAGCCCTCAGACAACCACTGCTGGCTCCCTGCGGAGCAGTTCTGACTTCCTCCCCTCCTCCTCAAAAGCCTCAGCATCTGTGCACCTCGGTCTCGGCCTGATGGTGCAGGTCCATCCCACTGTCTACTCCACCTGGCTGTCTCCGATGCCTTAAACACCTTCTCCTTCCTGTCGCTCTACCACTGCTTACATTGTTCCCTGCATGGAAAGATCAAACCCTCAGTGCTGCTTCCTCAAGGGAGCTGCCTCAGTACCAACTGGGAATGAATGGTTGCTTTTCCCCCTGGTCACTTCAGTCTTCACCCTTTGGCAAGGTCTGGCTATGGAGCTCAGGTTGGCCTAGAACTCAGATCTTCATGCCTTAGCCTCTCAGGTGCTGGGGATTATGTTGTGACCACCACTCCAGCCATTTTATGACTCTTCCTTGGTACCTTTTACTTCCTGTTTCAGAATTAGTGACCTAAGCTCTAGTTTATTCTTTTAAAAGTTACATGTAGGGCTGGAGAGATGGCTCAGTGGTTAAGAGCACTGACTGCTCTTCCAGAAGTCCTGAGTTCAATTCTCAGCAACCACGTGGTTTCTCACAACCATCTGTAATGGGATTTGATGCCCTCTTCTGGTGTGTCTGACGGCAGCTACAGTGTACTCATATAAATAAAATAAATAATTCTTTTTTAAAATGTTACATGTATATGAGTGCGTATGCTTGTACATGTAAGTGCAATGCTGTTGGCGGCCAGAAGAGGTTGCTGGATCCTCGAACTGGAGTTCAGCAATTGAAAGCCACTTGAACGTGTGCTGGGAGTAGATCTCAGGACCTCTTCAGGAGCAGCATATACTCTCAGCCACAGAACTATCTCTCTAGCATCTCTCCACTCCTTCTTTCCGCCTTCCCTGAAACTGTGGGGTTCTCAGGGCATAAGCCAGGCTTGACTCACGCCTCTTCTTACCTTCTATGAATTCTATAGTCAAGTGGCCCAGAAACCCTCACTACTGGGCCCAGACAAGCAGCTCATCCTTTCTTGGGGAAGAAAAGGTACTGGCAGTACCAGGCTAGAGGGGTCAGTGTTAGCAGTCAATCAAGGAATGGCAGTGTAGTAATCCTGGAGAGCTGCTGTGGCCAGCGGTCTGCCAAGGCGGGAATCATCCCTGATTGGTCTTACTTTCTCTCCACATTCATGCATTCATTTTATCCATCCAACATTGAAAACCAACTCTGAACTTGACCTGTGATGCTGACATGTAGTGGCTAGGTAATAAATGTAGGTTGGCTCAGTACCACTGAGATGTGTGACCATCTTCTGGCTTCCTTGTGGAAAATAATCGAAAGTTCCAGACAGCAGTGGAGATCAGACAAAGCCCCCCTCCCCATTTTGCTCCTCTATTTGGCACTGAGCCTTCCTCGTGGGAACCCACTCACCAATGCAGACAGGCTCTTGGGAATCCCAAAAGGGCTGGGTGGCATTGAGACAGGTGAGGAACCTGGCACCCTTTAGCTGGTAGCCAGTGGCACAGTGGAAGCGGGCGCTGCCTCCTGGGTGGAGGCTGGTGACAGTCACATCTCCATAAGCTGGACGTCGGGGAAAGTGGCAGCTCAGGAGATAGGCTGTGAAGAGAGAATGGGTGACAGTGAGGGAGGAGTGGGAGGGGACAGGAGTGCCTGCACAGCCTGCTCCAGGTGTCTTTGGGCTCAGAGGAAGCATTGGAAGTCCCACAGAAGCATTTTATTTGTTCCCTTGTAGAGGTCAGTGGGGGTTGGTTATCAGGACAGCAGAGAACTAGAGGCTTGGAGACTGAGGTTCCTATCCAAGCCCAATAACACTTAGGCTTTCTCTATGTGTTTTCTCCCCATCCCCCCACCCCACCCGACTCCCGAGTGCTGCCACTGACTCTGTAGCCCTGGCTGTCCTGGAACTTGGATCTGTAGATCAGGCTACTCAGAACTCAGAGATCTGCCTGCCTCTTCCTCCCATGTGCTGGGATTAAGGGCACACCACATCAGCTGTTTCCTTACTTCTTAAGTGAGGCTGGAAATGCTTGTCAGGTATGGTTGGTGCACCTGCAATCTCTGGGGATGAGGCCAGAGGGTCCTGAGTTCAAGGTCAGCCTGAGATACGTAGTTAGACCATGTCTCAAAACAACCAAGCGGATAAACCAACACCATATAGAAGCTGCCAGACCTCTGGCACCCCAGATGATAACAAATCTTCTAGAAGTCTGGATGTGTACATAATAGCTCAGTGGTAGAGTGTCCCCTTATGTTTGAGCCTCAGTGCTAAAAGACAAATTTTATGGATGACTTGTAGACACTATTGTTCCTGTAGGAAGCAAACACGAATTTGAGAAGGAGAGACTGAAATCAGACAGCAAAGGTGTCCTCAGTATTTCCCAAGAAATCTTACAATGTTGAATGGCAGCAGTAAAGGCCTCTTTGTTTTCTTAGTGGTCGTCCCCCTGTCTACTTTGGCATATTTACAGTTGTCTTTGTTCATCTCATGTTTAGGCAGTCACGTTGGTGAGACTTTATTAGGGTAGTTTCTGACTTTACTAAGGAACATGGTCAGTAGGTCAGCAAACGATTTTTAAAGACAATGGGGCGGGGTGCGAGAAAGTCACACTCACTTTCTTGGAAATTGGAGGGGCATTGGCCACTATGGTTGTCATACCACTTATGACCACACAGGGGCAGCAAATCCCATAAGATTGCCTGGTAAACCCCAATCCTTAGGCTAAGCCTGAGAAATAGTTTATAAAGAGGGTGTCTGGCTTGGGTCTAAGAGGTAGGTAGAATGCCGGAGCAGACAAGGAGAAAAGTAAAAAGAAGGCGTAGCTGTGCTTCTGTGTGCCTTTATATGAACAGAAAGGGGGCTGCCTTTGGGCGGATGAGAGCTGGAGTTGACTATGACTCAATTTTGAGACCTTTCCCACCTGTTGTATTCTTAGTTGCTATGTGAAAACAAGAAGAGAGTTTTGAGGGTTTGACCAATAAGAGGCTAGTTGTGATTGGCTGGTGGTAGAGGCCAGGGCTTAGGTGAGGGGTTCTGGGGTCAGACTCCCTGGGTTTAAATGCAAACTCCACTTCTTTTTTTTTTTTTTTTTTGGTTTTTCGAGACAGGGTTTCTGTGTGTAGCCCTGGCTGTCCTGGAACTCACTCTGTAGACCAGGCTGGCCTCGAACTCAGAAATCTGCCTGCCTCTGACTCCCAAGTGCTGGGATTAAAGTCGTACGCCACCACTGTCCAGCTGCAAACTCCACTTCTTGCTGCGCCACCTTGGGCAAGTTACTTCTTTGCTCCGTGCCTCAGTTTCTTTGTTTAACCAGTGATTTAGAGTACTGCCTCCAGTGCTGGGAAGGTTAAGTGAAAGGCCATATGTGCAGGGCCTGGCACAAAGCACACACCTACCTCTGCCTCCCGTACCCCCTCTCCCCCCAAGCTGTACTTTCCGGCTCCTAAAGAGCTCCTCCTCACCTAGTACCCATAATACACTTGGAAGAAAAAAGGTAGGGTAGGGGCTATTAACCCATTTTAAGGTAAAGAAAACTAAGGTTGGGAGAGACTGAGGTTCAGAGAGCCTCTGTACCCTCGTCACACTGTAAAAGTGTGCAAGGGTAGGGATTTGAGCTCCTGGCTCTGCAGGCCCTCTGCTTCCTACCTGGCCCCAGTTAATATGGAATCCTGGCCCGAGGAGTCAGAGAAACCTGAGAGTAACAGACAAGGTGGCCTTGGAGCTGGTTCAGCATGTCCTTCACTCTCCCTAGGCTAGAATAGGGAGGACTGTACCCAGCCGGGAGGGGGAAGGGGAGCGGGGGGGGGGGGAGCTGTCTCCCTGGGAGCCATAGGCCAGGTTCAGACTCAGCACCTGCGGCTCTCATCTTCCCTGTGAGTCCCAGCACAACCTGGGAAGGGAATGGTCTGGAATGATGTGAAAGCACGGGGCTGGTGGCACCGAGAGGCACCCCAGACTCCATCATGGGTAAGTGTCACTTCCTAAGATGAGCTTCCTCCTATTGCCATGACAACCAACCGTTCCCAGGGAGTCGGCACCACCACAATCTGTTGATTTATTTTCTTGCTGGCGGCTGTTTCTGGAGTCAGCTCCAGTGCCAGGAATGCTCGGATGGAGGAGGGAGTGGCCAACTCCCCACCCAGCCTGGGACTGGGCCAGAGGAATCTATCCGGCCACAGGCCTGTGTGGAAGCTCACAACTGTGACCTGCTTCATCAGCTTGGACCGCGCCTGCATAGGCGTGGGTTCCCAGGCAGTCCTCCTCTCCTGGCACCCTCTTTCTCCAGCCCACGAGAGAGAAATGCCGTGAGCACACGCTCCTCCTGTCCCCATCTCTGGGATCAGGGCTAATTACAGTCTATAATTAGGGGAATTACACTCATTAAGGAAAGAGCTGATCATTGACAAAAACTGGGCAGAGGAGGGAGGGCTGCTGGGACAAAGAGCAGGAGTGGGCCAGCTCTCCTAGTCTCTCCTAGGGATCTGCTTCCCCGTGCTAGGCCTCTGCCCTGTTGCATTCTCCCACCTTTGTCTGGCAGCACAAAGAGGGAACTGGAGTTTTGTGCAAAGGAATTTGCAACAAGAGAAAAGGTTACTGTGGCATGAAATTATGCCTGCTGCTGAGGAGGCTTGATGAGCCATTAGGGAGGCTGGAGGGGCCGCCCAGATGGTCATCCCTGCCCGGGCGGGGACCACTGCTGAGGACCTGGACAACCTCTGCCCACCATTAAGATCTCTGCTGTCACACCAGGATGCTCCCCCAGTTTGGGTGGCAAAGCCTTGACAAGGTGAACAGACAGGGGCAGAGCATCCCTAGCTCCAGGGTGGTTGTCCACCCACCAGCTCTCCCCCCCTACAGGGCTGCAGAAGTGGTCCAGGCCAACGCAAGACAATATCTTGATTGTTCTTACCAATTATTTCCCTGTTAGTGCTGGAGTGTGTGTGTGTGTGTGTGTGTGTGTGTGTGTGTGTGTGTGTGTGTGTGTGTGTATGTGTGTGTGTGTGTATGTGTGTGTGTGTGTGTGTGTGTGTGTGTGTGTGTGTGAATTAAAGTTAACCTGTGCAAAGGATGGAACTGACTTCCAGCCCAGGGAAGGGGGTGGGCAAGAAGGAATTCTATGGGGAAGCGGCAGCTTTGCCTCCCTCCCGTATCCTGCAAGCTGTATAATACTGGTTTCCTTAATGGAGGGCATGCTAAGCACTTCTTGTTTTATTCACACTGTAACTTTGTAGTGTAGATGGTTTGGCCATGTTTTGCAGTAGGAAAGGGAGGGTCAGACAGCGATGGCAGAGTGAGGAGCAGAGAAGGAAGAGTAGAGTGTAGATTGAGAAGTGGGAGAACAGCTTTAGCATTTCACCTAAACATTCGTTTCTAGCCAGCATGGTAGCTCGGGCCTGTAATCCTTACACCCAGGAGGCCAAGGCCATGGAGCTGTGATGAGTTTGAGGTCAGCCTGAGCTATGGTGTAAGACAGGGGCTGTGAGATGGCTCGTTGGTTAAGGTGTGTACTGCCAAGTCTGACGACCTGAGTTCAACCCCTGAACCTACATGGTAAAAAAAGAAAACGCCTCCTGCCAAGTTGTCTGCAGGCCGTGTGTGTGTGTGTGTGTGTGTGTGTGTGTGTGTGTGTGTGTATGTATTTGTGTGGAGGGTATGCCTTCGAGGTATATGCTAAAGACTACAAATCATATATGAAGATGCTGGCTAATTCTGAATTGTAGCATGTAGACATCTTGTCTTTTGTATTTTTCTGTAGTTTTAAATGCTTTAAAAATGAATAAGAATTGTGATATTGTGGTGAAGGTGGAGACTTGACTCTGTATTTATAGAAATATTACAGTAGATTAATTCCCAATCAAATATTTTTAAATGCTTTTTTTTTTGAGACAGAGTCTCACTGTATAGACCTGACCGGCTTGGAACTCACTGTGTAGACCAGGTTGGCCTCAAAGACATGGAGATCTGCCTCCCTCAGCCTTATATGCCACCATGCCCAGTAATGAATGGATTAGTCTTGATTCTCAATATAACAGGACATGATCTTATTTATTAAAATTAAAACTGAGGGCCAGAGAGACGGTCAGATCTGAAGACACCTGCTACCAAGCCTGACAGTCTGGATTTGTCCCCTGGGGCCTACAGGATAGAAGGAGCACTCTGGTTCCCACAGGTTACCCTCACACAAAACAAAAAAGTGCAATAAGTGCATAAAATTTTAAAAATTAAAAATTAAATTTTTTATTACTAGTGAACTAAAAAAATAAATAAAAAGAAAAAAAAATCAGGGAAGCCAAATGACCTGTCCAAAGTCAGCCACTAGCAAGAAGTCCACCTCCTCAGAGTGTGGCCCATTTCATCATGTCCTGCTCCTTTCCTGAGGCATCCTCAGTTGCCATGCGGGGGCAGGACTGGATCCCAGGTGTGTGAGGAGAGCCAGTCTGCTTAGCTAAAGACCTCCAGATGGTCATTGTCAGGTCCCTTCAGAGCTCCGCCCCCACCCAGACTGTGAGCACATCAAAGCCACCCAGGAGAGCAGCCAGTCAGGGCTGGCTCCTCTCTCAGTGGCTCGGGCCTTACCTTGGTAGCGGAAATGGAAAGTGCCGGGCCCAGCGGGTAGCGGAGGGCTTTGGAACCTCAGGGCTGCTTGGTGGGTGGGACTGCGGATGACTTGGCCCCTCAGCAGGAAAGACTGGTTAGCCAAAGGCAGTGGGTCAGGCCCCCCCAGGCCCTCCACGGTTATGATCTCCCCTTCCTGAAGGCTGATGTTCTCCACCTGCAGGTGGATGGGAGAGAACAGAGTGCTGCTATCAGGACTTCTTGTACCTGAGCCCTGCTGGCCTGTGACTCCAGCAGCGTCACACACCAGCCTCTTGTACACTAGAGCCCCCATACTAGGCACTTCACATAGGAAGAGCCCATCTGCCTCCTCATAAGTATGAGATGGGACCCAAAGGTCAGAGATATGAAGCATGTTACCCAAGTTCACACGGAGATTATGAGCAGAACTCCCTATCTGCTTTCTATGGCTTCCTTCTCTAGGCTCTGTTCTCTCCTTTGTAGATTTGATGGTGTGTGAGGGTCTACCAGGAGTGTGAGGCCCTAAATACCAGACCCGTGTACCCAGACTCCGCTGGACATGCCTGATACATGCTGCACAGATCCCTCACGCCCAGCCTGCCTCTCTGCGAGCCACCTCTCTCCCAGCCAGCAGATCCCCAGGCTGCTGACAATAATCTCACTCACTACCTGGGCACCCACGCCCTGCCTCTTCCCTCATGCCCTGCATCCAATCGGTCATTTGGTTTGTCAGATGGACCTCAGATCCGTTCAGTCAGTTCAGTCACCTTCGTTGCAGCTGCCGCTTCCTAGCTCGTCACGATTATTGCTCACCTAGATTACCGAAGCGACCTCCTCAACAGCCTCCTTGCCTGGAGGGCTTAACCCACTCCTCCCTTCACATCAATATTTTCTGAACGGAAGCCATCAATAGTCTCAGCCTCTGCCGCACATCACAGGGTTTCTTATTTAAATCACCCAGTATTTCCCAGTATTTCTCCAGTGAGTCTGTAGCCTGTGGTACTGCTCCAGACTCTCTGGCTGGCTCTACAGGTTCTGGCAAACAAGGTCCCTGCTGGCCCATCAGCTTGGCCTTGTCTTGTGTCATCATATCTGCTCTGGTCACTTCTTTTGGTCATCAGAGGCCCCCCCTTGCTACCATCCTGTTCCTGAGACCCTTAGTCCCTGAGCATGCTTCCCTTCAAAGGTCAGACAACAACAGATTCCGACAAGAGGGGACACGATGCTGTGAGTTGATAGACAGAACACCGGATTGAGAGAAATAGAAGGGCTCATTTTGACCCAGTGTTCCTAGGCAAGTGCAGTGTTTAGGCTTCATTATATTTATTATTATTTTTTTAATAGAATCTCATTATGTGGCCCAGGCTAGTCTCACATCTGTGATTCTCCTGCCTCAGCCTCTTGAGTGCTGGGATTACAGTGTGTGCTACCATGCCCAGCAGAGCTTTGCTATTCAAAATGTGGCCCCCACACCAGCAGCATCTACATCACACAAGAGCTTCTGGGAAAAAAAGAACCAGGGTTGGGACTGTAGCTCAGTTGTTAGGGTGCTTACTTAGCACACAAGCAGCTACATAAACTGCGTGTGGTGGTATATGCCCATAATTCCAGCACATGAGAGGTAAATACAGGTGATTCAGAAGTTGCTAAGTAACCAAGGTCATCATCCTTGCTTTAAGTTTAACACCCCCCTCCCCCACCACACACACATACACACAAAGAGAGAGGTAAAGAAAAGAAAGGGCTAACCCTTAGACCCCACCTGAGACCCATGGACTCATACTCTGAATTTTAGAGATACTTGAGCAATGGAGATGGATTTTTGAGCTCTAAGGTCTGTAGCTCCTTGCTGAGACTACACCTTCAAGAGTTAAGCACCTTCAGGGGTTAAGCGGTGCCCAGTGAATCACTAAACCCTTCCCTATTTGATCCTTCAAGCATCCCAGCTGGTTCCTCCTCTCCCTCTCGCGCCCACTGTTTCTGAGAGTGGTCTCTGTGCACATCCTAACCTTCCTACCCCCCACTCATTCTGCCCCAGGTCAGGCCTCTTCTCTCTCCCATTCAAACCTCATTGATTGCTTCAGGTTGCTCAGAGGACAAGGTTCAAACTCCCCACTCACAATCAGCTCCAGTGGCTCCCCCAGCCTCAGTTCCCTGTTGTTCGGCTACAAAAGTTCCCCTTATTTCTGCCCCTTTGGATATCAGCACATGAATTACTGCCCCACCCGGCCCCGCCCCATTTCCTATTTCCTACACCAAACTGCCAAGTCCTTCCTCTCCAGGCTTTCTCCATCAGACTACCTTCTCTTCATCTACCCACTGAAGCCTTGTACTCTGGGTCAGGATACACGCTTCATAGGCGATCTTAGCACAGAGAAGTAGAATGAAGGTGTGTGGGTCCTTGGAGGCCTGTTCCTCATAAGTGTGTCCCTAATGAGCTGACAAAGCATGATCTGAGCCCAGTCAGGTCCAAGGACACAAGTGCTGCCAGGTATAGGGACTCCTCTAGTTGAGGCAGAGGAGAGATGAGTTGTGAGGACACAGGGGGTGGAGGAGGGGCAGTTGCTAGGAGAAGCTCCCATCCCTGCCAGGGAGGAAAAATTGAAGAGAAGGCTCAAAGAGAGACGCTGAGGGCAAAAGCACCCTCTCTGTGCCAGGAGCTCCCCGCCCAGGCACATTTGGGTGGCGGCTGCCTGACCATCTGCTGGGGACATCCCTCAGGGAATCCCTAGCAGGCGGAGGCTGGATGAGGTCCCTTCAAACTTGGAGATTGTGTGATGCTAGAGTTGGGAAAACAAGCCTCACACACGTGGAATCTGTAATTATCGAGAGATGCCAGGCAGCATACAAGTCTGCCTTAAGTGGTGCTGACTGCAGGCAGCAGGAATTCTCAAGGGGAGAGCCGAGGGCTTGGCAGTTCCCAGATCAGCATGGTGCAGGTGGGTCTCTCAGAGTGCTTTGAAGAACAGAGAGCCGGGTGTAGGAGGAGGCAGAGGAATTGAAATCAAGGAAGCATTTTCTTCCTAGTTTCTCATCTCTCCAGTTTGACTTCTAATCTCCTGTACCTGATCTTGTTCGGCTGGGACCAGAGGGTGGGTGCAGCAGCAATGATCATTCATAAAAAATCTTCAATGTGTCAAGGTGGTGAAGTCCTCTCAAATAGAAAGAGGCCCAGAGAGGCTAAGGAACTTTGAAAAGGGCACACAGCTATTAAGAAGCAAAGTCTTGCCTTGCTGGAGGTACAAGGCAGCTTCCCTCCCCTCCCAGTCTCCTGGGGACATCACTTGCAGAAATAGACTTCTAGATATCTTTATCGCCAGGCTCCCGGGCCCTAGGTTTAGCAGGGAGGTGGATTTTGGCTTGGCCTGCCCTGGCCTTTTCAAGATGTTGGGATTTGTGTTCCCACGAGCCATCCTTTTTCTTGGCAATCTGTAAAGCTTAGGAAATTGAGAGTTGAGATCCCCTGCATCCCCTCTTTGGGCCCAGAAAGGGGGTCTGGCTCCCAGTTTAGCCTGGGTGTGAGAGCTATGGCTTCCCTCCCTGAGCAGTTCAGGGCTAGCTGTGCTGTGTTGGTTCTCGGGGTTTAGAGGACCCACTTGCAGGCCTGCTGCAGAAGCTGGGATGTAAGCTATCACTTGTTGGAGGGCCAGGCTGACAGGGGCCAGACAGGGCTGGGTGTTGGACAAGGGGGGAGATGAAGTCTTGATGTAATTTGCAGGCATCTGAAAAGTCAGGGAGGCCGATTGAAATGTCAGCTCTGCTCATGAGGGCTGTCTTCCCACACCTCATCCAGTGATAGGAGGAGCCCTGGGAGCCAGGCAGCGGGAGACAGAAGCAGACAGAGCTTGGAGGACAATTCCCATAGGACCCTGGGCTATCCAGTACTGCCCTGCCTCTGGAAGACCAGGGGGTGTTCAAGTAGAAAACATGGCTGCTCTGAGCAGGGACTGGTCCTTTCTGGACAGAAGGGAGGGAGGGCTCTGATTGCCTTCTGCCAGCCTCGAGGTCACATGTCTATGACTGACATACACACATTCCAATGGCATGACCCTCCAAAGCAATCAAGATGATGCTACCTTCTTTTTAAACCTTCATTTACTCAAGTGCAACCTTCATGGCAGTCGACACCAGGATGAGCCTGTATGTCATCCCCCTAATGCTGGCCATCCCACATCTAGCAGAGGCCCCAGTTTGTAGCTACCAGGAAGCAAGGTCTGAGGGGCCATTGTACACCTGAGCTTAGGAAAGAGCGTCCTGAATCTAAAGGATCATGGGGACTGATCTAGTTTAACCTTTATGGAGAAAGAAGCTGAGGTCCGGAGAAGGTCAGGAGCTTAGCCAGTCACTAAGAGCTATAGGAGGCAGAAACAGACTCCAGCCCCTAAGATCTAATACTTGCCTATAAGACCTTGTGTGTCTGTGTGTGTGTCGGGGGAGGGGTACAATCTGTTTTAGGGATGGGATGAAGGGCCTAAAACCATGGAATCATACCTCCCAGCTTCTCTCAGTGCCCTCAGATGGGCCCTCCCAGAGCCAGGAAATAAACTGCTCAGAACTGTCACCCCACCCCACACATTACTGATGCTCTCATCAGGGCTGGTCCTGACCTAGCTCGGCAGGGTAGGGTGTTCTGCCCATCAGACTGACAGCTGGCCTGAGAGAGCTGTGTGCCAATGGGGCCACCTGGGCATGAGGGTAGGGGTAGTAGGCAGCTGTGCCCAGGCTCCAGATGGTACAGAGAGCAGCCAAGCCAAGAGGGAGGCTGGCAGTGAGGAGGCTCTTAGAATGGCAAATGTAAGGAGAGGCAGCCATCAGGTCCAGAAAGGCCTGGAGTCCTCATGAGAGACTGGCTACCCAGGGATCGCAGAGGACTCACGTGGAGTCACAGGGCTCATGTCCTCTGTCCTGAGGGTTTCTCTGGATCTTTCAGGAAAGAGCCTAGCCCAGTGCCCAATGCTCAGCTGAAGCAAGCCAGACTCCTTGGACCATGGAGTGCCTGACCCAGCCTCCTCCTAGCTCAGACCCTCAGAGGGCAAGAAGAGCATCAGCATCATGGAGAAATGGGCAGGCATGGAGGGAAACAGATTATGGGGGCTTGTGGTGGCCCAAACTTGGAGAATGGGGCTTTCAGAGATGTTGGTATTCCCAGGCTGTACCTTAAGGAAGAAAACAAAAGGCATGCCAGAGTCAGGGGTGGGTTAAGAGCTGCTTCAGCCTGGAACCTGGCTGACCTGCTCAGGAGTGTGGTTTGTGCACACAGAACCATCCTCTCCCTGGCTCCTCACATCTGCCTTGCCTAACTCCAGTTCCCACATGCCCTGGCGATCCTGGTGAACCAGAGGTCCACACTGGGGTTACCCACAGGTGAGTCCCATTCCTGACCCTCGTGCCTGCCCCACACAACACTGCCTTCTCAAAACACCCTGGGAAGCCTCCAGGGGACAAGTCTGTCATCTCTGCTCCTTCCAAGACCAGGCAGCAGCTGCTGGCCTGTCATCCCACAGACGTCAGAATGGGCATGTTGACCTCTAGAAAGCCTTTCCAGGCGGGGGGGGGGGGTGCCCAGAGCCTGGCTCCCACAGCTCTTCTGTGCCCCAGTCCCACCTGCACTGAGCATCCTATGATCACTGCCTATAATTTCCATCCTCCTTGGACAGGGGCATCTGGGTCCTCAGTGTTCAGCACAGAACCTGGTAGGCAGTGCTCAAATTCTGTTTGTGAAACAAACCTGTTAATCAGAGACCATTAGTTGATGATTAACTGAATGATCTAGGGCAAACCCCTTTCTTTACCTAGGCCTCAGTTTCCTCAGCTATGTAATGGGTATATTGGTCTATAGTATCAATAATTCTAGAGAAGTGGCCTTTGTGCTGTATCCAGGAGAAGTAGGTCTGGGGAGGCAGCCAGAAATAGCACCAACCTTATATCTTGTTATTCCATCTTTTACGTTTTCCCTAAAGTAGGTGGAGAGCTGGCTGTGGTCACTCTGTGTTCCCACCCTGACCCCCAACCTCAGATTCTGTCTCAGACCACAGAGTCCCCAAGGGCTGTGCTTCTATGAAGATGAAGAAGAGGGTGGGCCAGCACATGCCATGTTTCCTGATGGCAGTCCAGGGCTGTGGCTTTCGTCTCAAGGTTGCCTGGTAACCACTTTTGCATTCTGACGCAGTGCCAGACCCAGGGCTGCCTGAGGTGTGGGCACCCAGGGTGGGACTTGGACTTCGACTAGGGCCAGAGTAGGGGCAGGCAGAGCGTCAATACATCTTGTCTCATTATCTTAGACACTCCTGGTGGGTGAACCAGGGCTGGACCTAGCCTGGCATAAGATTTTAGTTGGGGTGGCAGAGTTGAGGGATGGGTAAAGCCAGTCCAGGTTTGCAGTGGGGTAGCCAGCCCAGCATTTGCCCCCTCCCATCTCCTTCCTCACACCTGCAGCTGGCACCTTCCACCCTGTGAGTCACAGCCGGTGCCACCTCTCATTTGGTGATGATTTTACATTAATTACCTTAATTAAGCGGTGCTGAGTGCTAATGGCTTGAGAGGGGGGTGGTTGTTCCTAATTGCCCTTCCAGTCAGCCTGGAATGAGGGGCCTGGAGCTTGGTAGAACAGGAATAAGCAGTTGCAGAAAAAAGAGGGGAGTCCAGAGGCTTCCTGGGGCTTCCTGCTTCCCTGCCTGCTTCCCTTAGATAGGCAAAATGCTTTGCTTTCCACCCACAACAGTCTTTAAGGCACGGGCCAAATGTCCATGACTTTTTCTCCGTGCCCATGTTGATCCCTGTTCTATGAGGCTCTCTAGCATCAGACATTGTATCCAGGAAAGTGGACGGCTGGAAACAGGGAGGATAGCAAGGGCTAAGATAATAAGTGATGGCTCAAGTCTCTGAGGACAAGCTGAGAATGCCCAGGGATACTGACACCAGTCCTGGGCCTCAGTTCATCCAGGCAAAGGGATTGAGGTGTGCAACTGGGGCTTGTGGGAGGAAGAAGCTCTAGTCCATTCAATCACTTGCAAACTCTTCAAAACAAAGAAGGAGCTGGCCATGAAGCAAGAAATAGCAGTGGTGAGCCCAGGACTACCCACACTCAGAGCCAGAGCCTCCTGGGGCAGGGTGGGAGACAGGAGTATTCCATTCTCATCTTCGAGAAGTGACTGCTGGGTGGGCAAGGGAGGGTGACAGGGAGCGTGTGCCGTGGCTACTAAATCACCAGAAGTGATGAGTGGGTGCCAGAGGGACCACACAGTGGTTGGGGTGATGGAGGAAGAGAAGCAGGGGAGTATGAGAGTTTGGGGGGCAGGCACAGTGACAGACTTTGTGGGTGAGCTGGTTGGACTAAGAGAAAAGGACCAGGGGGACCCCATGCTGCTCAGAGGAACGATCCACACTGTATCATGGGGACCTTCTTCCAGGTTTCTGACCTGGATGTAATGGGATGACAAGCAGGTTTGTGGAGGCTGAAAGCCTGTAGAACATCTGTAAGGATGTCCAGGCTCAGGTATGGGGCTTCCAGCAGCTTCTGAATCCCAAGGGAAGGCTAAGCTGCCCCAGAGACCATGTGTGTCTATGTCAATCTTCTGGACCTCTGCATCCCTGGACCCAGCCCTCACTACAGGAGAAGACATGTTTGGGGAGGAATGAAGAGAGGAACAGGTATATGGCTCTTTACAGGCGATTCTGTGTCATCTCCACTCCCACACAGTTTCAGGTGCAGAACCCACATCCGTCCAGTCCTCTGCCCACCCAAGGCTGAATACCTCTTCAAACTCTCTCCTACTCCATCTTTCAAGCCCCAAGGAAGAGGCTGAGCACACTTGCTCTTCCCTGGAGCCCTCCCAGCCATCGCTGGTGGTGCACAAGGCAGAATCCAATCGTGCTTTTGGTCTATCTTCCAAGCCCTAGGCACCCCCCCACCCCACCCAGCTGGTATCCTAAGCACTTCCACCTCTCCATGTGTAAGCCCCTTTCTGGATAATTTTCCTCTTGACGGATTCTGCTCACTCACCTTGATCTCTACTCCATATCCAGGGTAGACAGAGATATAGTAGAAACAGTCCAAGCCAACATCAGAGGGTGAGCTGGGGGCCGCGGGGGAATCCAGAGAGCCCTCTGGGCCTGAGAAATTCCAGCTACAGGGGCCTGGGAGGCAGGAGGAGACAGGAGGCTAAGACCAGCTCTGGTGGGGTAGATGTAGATTCAGCTATAGCTGAAATAAGCTCTCTCTCTCTCTCTCTCTCTCTCTCTCTCTCTCTCTCTCTCTCTCTCTTTGTGGGGTGTGTGTGTGTGTGTGTGTGTGTGTGTGTGTGTGTGTGTGTGTGTATGACCTTTAGGAATGTCTATTTCTTTGTTGAAATGGGACCGCCTTATACTGAGTGGCTACCATGCAACCCTCTTTCATTTCTCACAATGGTTCGTTTTGTGTGTGTGTGTATGTGTGTGTGTGTGTGTGTGTGTGTGTGTGTGTGTGTGTGTGTGTGTGTGTGTGATGAGTGTTTAGCTTGCATGGATGTATGTGCACTACCTTTGTGCCTGGTGCCCATTGAGGCCAGAAGAGGGCATCAGATCCACTGAAACTAGAGTTACAGATGGTTGTTAGTTCCATGTGGGTGCTAAGAACCCAGGTTCTCTGCAAGAACAGCAAGTATTCTTAACTGCTAAGCCATTTCTCCAGCCCCAAGGTTTCTGATCACTCTTTGTACTTGAGGTTCAGAGAGGCTGACGAAAACCTCTAGGGCTGTGTTCCAGTGGAAAGAATCAGAACTTGAACTTGGGGTTATCTGATTCCAATCCATATGCTTTAGACTGGCTGATCCTTGGTTGCAAAAGGTCTGGCAGGTTGGAGTAGTGTCAGAAACAGAGGCATTTAAGGGATCGTGGTGTGCCCTCCACCCTCACTTTCAGCCCTGCCAGCCAGCAGGTAGCTAACCTGGTGGCTGAACTGTGGTGACAGTAGTGGTAATGATGGTGGTGGTGGTGGTGGTCTCTTCATCATCTCCTGAAGCTGTGGAAGTGGCAATGGTCCCTTCGATACCAAGCCCTGTGGTCTTAGACATGACCTCTGGAACCCAAGGTCTGCCCATGTCTCCAGGACCCTCCTGGGTTGGAGTCCATGCTTTGCTAGGGGGTGTAGTACTGGGTCTGTCCTCTGGGTGCAGTGTGGGCACTGCCATACTGGGCCCTGGAGGAAGGGGAGATGTGATATAAAGCTCAGGGGGCTCTGACTCTAGGTTCCAAGGTTTCTCCCTGGAGTGGGGCTGGGTGGGTGCTGCAGCCACGGCGGGAGTCGGACTGGTGAAGACGGGGCGGTTGTCCTGGTTGGTGAGGCGGGGAAGGGGGCTCGGAGTAAAGGGTGTAGGTGAGTCTGGCTGGAAGGGCAGTGCGGGCCTTGGCGCTTCCTCTCTTTCTAGCCCCTCTTGAAGAAATTCCTCCAGAAGTGGGTGGTGGTTGAGCAGCTTGAGGGTAGGGGCTGTGGTGACGAAGTGGACGCCTCGGTCTGACTGCTCAGGTGTAGGGGCTGCGGTCAGCTCCCCATCCATCTCCCTGATGCCCGTGGCTTGACCTTTCCCCATGATCGGAGCCTCTGAGGAGAGTCCTGAAATAATAATGAATGATCAGAGGCTCTCCTGCTACGCCACAGTGAACAGCATCCCACCCAGTGCAGGCAGGAGGAGATCCATCTTGCTTTTGACAGAGAGCCTTGGAGAGTGTGCTCATTGTTGAGAATCATGGAGCTATAAAATTTTAGAGCTGGAAGCAAGGTGACATCACATACTTCAAAGATGGCACATGAGCTATCCTTTCTCCTCCAGCAACCAAGACAGACATTACAAATCGATCACTGCACTATTTCCTGCTGTTTCCAGATTCAGCTTCAGAATCCTTCTCAAAACAGAATGCTAGGAAGCCATGACATGACAAATACGTATTTGCCATTTCTAATGTACCTCAAAGGCCTTATTTTACTAATGAGGAGATGGGTCACATAAAGCAAGTGCAAGGGCTGGGGCTGTAACTCAGTTTGTAGAATGCTCGCCTAACAAGCATGAAGTGCTGGGTTCTATCCCAGCTCTGTGTAAACTAAGCACTTGTAACTCCCACTAACAAGCATGAAGTGCTGGGCTTGATCCCAGCACTGCATACACTAAGAACCTGTAACCCCAGCAGGAAGATCAGAAACTCAAGGTCAGCTTCAAATACATAGTGAGTTCGAGGCCAGTGATACATGGGGCCCTGTCTCTAAAGAAAAGGAAAAGAAAAGAAAAGCCAGATATAGAGGTACCTTTGGATCCAGTGTGCAGGAGGCAAAAGGTTTGGGGAAAAACTGATCTACATACTGAGTAGGATAGCCAGGGCTACATAAAGAAACCCTTTCTCAAGAGAAAAGAGAATCAGAAGGAAGTGTGTGAAAGTGGGAGAGACAAGGATTTTAGCAAGAATAATGTCTCCACAACAGTGACTTTTCTAGCTGAAATTACCAGACATTCAAATTCATGTCGTGTTCCCAGTGAAACTGCTGGTCATTAGTTTCAGGAAACATATTACATATTTGGAATTTTGTTTTAGATTTTCTCGTGCTTGGCTTCTTTGCTCAGTCCTCATGAAATCTCAGTTCGACACCTTCTCCAAAAAGGATTTCTCTTCTCTTCTTTCCTGATTTTTTTTTTTTTTTTTTTTAAAAACCACAGGATTCCCTATGTAGCCCTGGCTGTTCTGGACTTTGCTATGTAGACCAGGCTGCCCTCTTACTCATAGAGATCTGCCTGCCTCTGCCTCCCAGGTGCTGGCTGGGATGAAGGACATATGTCACCTGACTTTTATGGTCTTTCTAGAGCAGTAGAGTCGGGGAGGCCCAAATTCTGAAGCAGGTATGGCTTCAGATCCATTTTTCTGGGGCTATGTGGTCTGGTCAGAGGGTCTACATCCTTTAAACCTTAGTCTTCTTGTCTGTAAAATGGAACTTCAGTCTTATTTCCTTTTTCCTACCTGACATGTGTCGTTAACTTCCCCCTTCCTTTATTCTGAGACATAGTCTCACTCCACAGACTTCAGACTGGCTGAAACTCAATCCTCTACCTCTTGAGTGCTGGGATAATAAGCACACACCCAAGCACGATCATGCCTACTTGCTTTAGCTTTCTTAGGATATCACACAGGGTCTTAAACAGGGATAGAATGGGATGCCACCTGTCCATTCATGGCGTATGTCCCCGATCAATTTTGATAATTTCTTGCTAAAGTCACGTGAGGCTTGAGAATCCTTCTCAACAGTTATCTGGGCAGCCATTGCCAACCAATCAGGCTACAGAAAATGAAACTTACTTCCTGTCTCTGGTCAGCAGTATAGATTGCTCTGCTATTGATTACGTTCACTCATTTAGCCACATCACTGAAGAGATGACACACATTCTGCTTGTGGCCCACTAGACTCCCTAGGTCCTTAACTGCCAAGAAAAGGTCAGCGGATGCATATTCAGTTCATACAGAATCTTGTCAAATCTGAGAAGGCTTGGGTGGGGGATATTTCTCATCTCTACAGCTCTCAAAATGGCTGCTGTGAGGATCTGGAAAGAAAGCCCACCTGGGGTGAGATAGCAGAGTTTGCAAGGAGTTTGGTTCCACTACTCGTCTGCTGGTGGGGCTGTCTTTCCATGGGCTCACACCCACCCGATGGATTGGCAGGCACGAAGAAGTGGCAGATGGGCTACATTCTGTTCAGGAGACCATCACAGCTCTGATGTGTCAGACAAATGGGAGGAGGGAGAAAATTGGGGTAGGAAAGGTAAGTTTAGGTTGGGTCATGAGACCCAAACAATTCAAAGCCTTGAAAACCTGGACCAATTGCTACATCCTGAGATGCTCACTAAAGTAGCCCATCTGTGCCCTGGCATTTGTGCCAAGCACTGATATCACAATGTCCAAACTAGATACCCAGCCAGGCTCATATCCCCCAGAGCAGATGGTCCTACAGTACTGGGTGTCTTTCATCTAAATCAGTGACATGGCGCTCAAGGGGGAGGGGTGTTGAGATAGTACCTGTGGCAGGCCAGGACAAGGCTACTTTCTCTCCTCCATGCACCCCCTCCAGATGTCATTCTGGCTTTGCTCCAGGTAAGCAATGACTGTTCTTATCGTGACACACAGGCTGGAGCCCTGGAACTCTATTGTTCCAGGTCCATTTTCCAGGGGTGCCTATCAAGAGGTGTGTCCTGTGGCTCTCAGGGTGGGCACCTATGGGACGCTTGGGGGGGGGGGAGAGAGCGCACAGAGAGCCTCTGCCTCAGGAAGTGACCATAGCTGGCACCGTTCCCCTGCCAGCAGTCAGGTGGGTGCTGGGCAGTGGAGTGGAGCTAATGGGCACCTCCCGTCACTGTCGATTGAGCTGATTGTGTTATCTAGGGGAACCGAGCACTTGGTTAAATGAGATCGAGATAGCATATCAAACTAGCAAATTGATTCCCAAATCGGCCGCTGCTTGTTCCCTGCGGGAGCCACCCACTGTCAGTGAGGGTAAGATAATCTCTAGGAGATAAGCCACATCTGCAGGAGGCATCTCCAGATACCCTAGTTGACTGTTGCAGGCCCGAGGGTCTGTAACATGTCACTGGGGTCCCAAGGGTTGTGGTGAAGAGGTCAGGGGCTTCTCTTTACATTTAATGTTCAGGGGCTGACTCAAGGGCAGAGTGTGACACAGGGACCAGCAGAAAGAGATGCTGAGGGACCAGACTGCTGGAGTCAATTCTCTCTGAGACCTTCTATTATTATTATTATTATTATTATTATTATTATTATTATTAATTATTATTATTATTAAATCTTGCTATATAGCCCAAGATGCCCTTAAGCTTTCCAAGGGCTAGGTGTTTTTTGTTGTTGTTTTGTTTTGTTTTGCTTTTTCATTTGTTTTTTTTTTTCAAGACCTGGGTCTCATGTAGCTCAGGCTGGACTTGTACTTGCCACATGGTCATGGGTGGCCTTCAGTTCATGAATTCTCTTGCAGGCAAGTGACAGCACCCCAGCAAGCTTGCAGTATTTAATTGACACAGCAACTTGGTGACAGAGGAATCTTTCTCATGTGTTATGTAAAACCTACAGCCTGGCAAGGCAAAGGCTTGCCCAGTGCTGGAGCCGAGAGTCAATCTGCGACTAGCTAACTCACTACTGATTATGTTCTCTCATTTAGCACATCACTGAAGAGATGACGCACATTCTGCTTGTGGCCCACTAGACTCCCTAGATCCTTAACTGCCAAGAAAAGGTCAGCGGATGCTGGTTCCACTTTCAGTTCATACAGAATTTCATCAGCTCTGAGAAGGCTGGGAGAATAGTCCTGGTCTTTACGGCTTTCAAAATGGCTGTGCAAGGATTAGAAACAAAGAGCAACAGGGAAGGTGCCCAGCCATTCCAGACCACTCAGACATTGGCAGGGAGGGATAGAGCAGTCCTCTGAAGAAGGCCCAAGCAAACATAGAGGAATGGATCCATTCAAGGTCTCTACAGGTTGGAAGTGATCCTGGCCCTTGGGAAGGTGTCTTGGCTGGAAGCAAGAGAGCCCTTACTCCATTCTCAAAGCACATCTGAGCCTGGAACCCAACGTTACTCAACAGTACTAGAGTTCAGGCACACAGACCTGTTCCACTGTCAGCTCTGTCAGGGCAGGCTTTTATACACCCTTAATCCCAGCACGGGGGTTGGGGGTGGGGTGGGGGGAGGCAGAAGCAAGCAGATCTCTTGTGAGTTTCAGGCCAGCCTGGTCTACAGGCTCAGGACAGTCAGGGGTATGTGGTAAGACTGGTCGAGAGAGAGAGAGAGAGAGAGAGAGAGAGAGAGAGAGAGAGAGAGAGAGAGCGCAGGAGGCAGAGGCAGGAGGATCTCTGTGAGTTAGAGGCCAGCCTGCCTCTACAGAGCTAGTTCCAGGACAGTCAGAGCTATACAAGGAAACCTTGTCTCAAAAAAACGAAAGAAGGAGGTGGAGGAGGAGGAGGAGGGAAGAGTGGTCTCTTCTGAAGGCACTAGATAACCAAGATCCTGGGGGCAGAGAGAGAGGTAACAGGGAGGCAGTCCACTAGGATGGAAAGGATTTAGCTGAAAGTGAGGTCTCTCCTCTCTGGAAACCAAAGGCCCTGTTGGATGACAATGTACATGGCCTTGAGGCATGCCGTCCACAAAGAAAGCATAGTTCCATGTTACCCACAAAGAGGATAGTTACCTCTAAGCCTTGTTTGTCCCTGGGGACAAAGCTGTGGGTACAACCAGATCCACTTCTATGATCCACACTTAGTCAATTTACCTGGTGCCTGGGCATAGGGAAGAATTCTCACCGCTCCCTGCAGAGCTCCAAGGGGCTGGGGCTGCTAGTCTAACCTGGGTCTGGAAAACACCCTCCTCAGGCTTCCTCAGTCCCCTACAGCCAAAGAGCTTGCCTGCAACCCCTAGCCCTGGGCACTGCAGCAAGGCCCTCCCCCCGCATTAGCTCTTAAGCTATGCAAATAGACATCGGAGGGAGCCCTGTTTAAAGTATTTAGACGAAATGAAAAAAGGCTTTCATCGGCACTAATGAGCCATTCAGGATGCCTCCCCAGTGGATTCTCTCCCGCTCCGCCTCCTGGCCCCTCTTAGGAATAGAAGTCCCACCCCTGAGTCCCAGCCTGGTAGTTCCCTGCTCTGTTTTCGCAGCCGCCCCGCCCCCGTAAAGTCCAGAGGGGTGGGGGTGCTACAGACAGGCCGGTTTGTCCCACACCTGGCAGGTCTGGTTCAAGGTGGAGCCCTTTCCACCTCCTGCTAGCTAAGTCTTATGGTCTTACAGATAGGTAAACTGAGGCTTAGGACCAGAAGGCTGGTGGGCAATGAAGCTGGAGGCGTTAGGCAGTGTCTCCTCATAGAGGGCTTGCTGTCCCTTCCTCTCAGCACCACCACATCTTTAGATCTTTCTGGACTACAAGGCCTTGGTTTCTAATTCCAAAACTGCTTCACTATCATGCGAACTGTCTCCCTAGCTGTGAAGGGAAGACATTGAGTTCTGGAAGGAGGACTCTACTGACAGACACAGCTCTACTTGCCAGCCTCAACCCCATTTTCTACAAAGGTGGGGCTGTCACTTCAAAGCCCAGTATAGGCAGGCTCCAGCCATGACCAGGACTCATGTCTCAGAGAGAGAAGACCTATGACACTTATGTCCGGTATGGGGAGAGACCCTCTGGTTCTGGGACAAGCTCAGATGGACTCTCCCACCATAGGGTAGAACCAGTTCTCAGCTTGGAAGGGAGAGCAGGACAACACGGGGGTCCAAGAGCCTGGGAGAGGGTAGTGGGCAGGGAATCCACTCTAGGTTCTAAAGGTTAAGCTGGCCCAGCATTGGAAGAATGAGAATTTAATGGGATCCATTTATTATCCCATAAAAATTAATGAGTTTATTCTGGAGGTTTCCTGGCCCCTTTCAAGTTTTAATAGGGGATTAGTGAGGGCCTGGCTCTGCAGACCCCTATTATCCCAGAGTCTGAGGGAGCAAGGGGGCTTTGTGTGTTAGAGTGTGGGCACCCCTGGGCCTGAGTGTGATCACCACACTGACAGAGTAGTGGTCCAGTTATGCCTCTTAGAAGTTGGCAGGGCCACAGGGCCTGCAGTCTAATTCTAGAAGCTTCTGATTCCAGACTCACCGCCTATGGTATCCAGCCTTTCAGTAGGTTCAATGCTGTGTGTCTGCTTGTACTGACAGGAAAGACAGTATAACCCTCATACTATATATGAGGAAACTGAGGCCCAGAGATGGGATATGGTTTTCCAAGGTTATCTAAAAGCTATACAAGAGCCAGAACGAATACACTTCCTGCTGTGGTCTGGGATCAACAGCTGGATTGGTAACAGCTGCTATCCACTGCCCTCCTGCTTGCTATATGCAGACTGTACTCTCTCAGCACCCCATCAGTCCAGGGAAGCTTGTGTCATTATCCCACGAGACGGACACTCTGGGGGCCCAGAGTGGTTAAGTAATTCAGTTACAATCACACAGAGACCTGGGATTAGAACCCACGGCTTAGCTCTGTTGGCTGCTCTCACTGGACCTCCTATCTCCCCACCAGTCTGGTTGCTGTTATTATACTAGGACATCTGTGTGCGAAATCCTATAGCTTGTGGTGATGGGGGAGGCTTGGTGACATCCTGGAGGGGCAGTGTTTTGAGGTGGGCACAGAAAATGAGATTTTCATTGTCAGAACAAGTACCTTCCCTAATACCCCATTTGTTCATATAATTCATCCTCCTGTTGTGCTGTCTCTATCTACATTTTGTGTAGATACCTTCTTATGCTTCCGGGTCCAATTCCTGTCTCGTCTCCAGTTGGCCATTCCTGCCTGGCTATCCTCTGACCTCCTGGGATACTTCTTGATGGGCAGATGAATAGCTTGCACTGTGGCAAGGATCCAACATTAGGCTTCTCTCTCCCCACATAGCTCTGCCCATAAATGTTGGTCCCTGGTGCTAGGCTTGGAGAAGGGTAGTCTCAGGGCACAGTTGCTAAGCACGGGTCTGCTTGTCTACACAATCAAAGATTCACCTTGCTCCCCAAAGCCTGGCTCTCAGGCAGCATAGGTGGGCAGGGGTGGGCTCAGCAGGGAAAAGCTGGGCAGTTGTCCTTGGCAAGTGATGGGAAGTGTCTTCGGAAGCTAGCAGGTTCCTCATCCCTGTGACTAACCTTCCCCTCACACTTTGTCACCATCCTCTTTCCTGCTCAGTCTCTATTGGTCCAATAAAGTCCAGACTTTGAATATAAGCAGGAGCCATATATGCTTTAATCCCAGCACTTGGGAAACAGAAGTAGGTGGATCTCTGTGCATTGGAGGCCAGACTTGTCCACAGAGTCAGTTCTAGGACAGCCAGGGCTACACAAAGAAACCCTGTCTTGAAAAACCTAACCAAACCAAACCAAACCAAACCAAACCAACAACAACAACAACAACAACAACAACAACAACAACAACAAAACTGAGCAGGGACACCACCTCCCAGCCAGATTCTGGCTGGAGAAGTGGCTGGCCACCAGCCCTCTAGTTCTTGTGAGCATCTCACACCTCCTTCATTCACCCAGGAGGAACAATTCAGGTCTCTACAGTAAACCAGGGGTAGGGCTAGGTTTAGAGTGTTGGCATTAGGAAGATACCTGTCCCACTTGCTCCAAAGAGGGAGCCCTCTGGTGTCTATTATCCATGCCCATACCTCTGGGGACAGAGCACTCATTGCCTCCCAAGTGACCAGGAGCCCCTACTGACATCCTTTGATATCTCCAGGTTGGAGTCTTATTGCCAGGTAGAGAGAGCAGCGAGGGAAGTTGAGGCACAAACCAGAACACAGTGAGTCATGAAGGGCTCGGTGTGTGGAAATATCACAAGGTACTGTTTATCTGGCGTTTACCACATACCCAGCGACATCCCAAGTATTTTACCAGTGTCAGCTCACTGAACATCACAGAGTTCTACCAGACAGGAACTTTATCACCCATTGGACAGTTGATGGAACAGGCACAGGGAAACCCAGTTTCCAGGTTTATCATTTTGGCTTTGGTTGTCTAGCTCTCAAGCAGAAATTTCTGCAATAATTTTTTTTCAATAATGAAGATTTTTAAAATATTTAATTTTGTGTATATTTGTGTTTGCCTGTGGGTACATATGTGTACCCCATGATTGTAAGGCTTATAGAGGCTAGAAGAGGGCACAGATCTCCCTAGAGCTAGAATAATAGGCAATTGTAAGGGGCTATGTGGGTAATAGAGACCTATCTGGAGTCCTCTGTAAGCGAGTACTGAGCTGTCTCTCCAGCCCAGTGGAATGCTTTAGGTCTGTGTTCAGTATGATACTCAGGGAGCGGGCGTGTAGCTTAGAAGCAAATGCTTGCCTAGTGTGCACAGGATCTGGCTTCGAGCCCTACCATTGCAAACGGTTGAAAACAAGGTAGCCATAGTCACATGAGGCCGTGAACCATTCTGAATAGAGCTAGTAAGGATGAGGTAGTATATTTTAACTTAATTCCATGTTAGTGACTACCATGTACAATGAAAAAAATGTAAGGTGGGTAGCCTGGTCTCCCTCCCCAACGGTATTCATCACCTCTCAGGAGGGAAGAACCTAAGGTGAGGGTCCCTGGAGAGTCAGTATTGGAGAGGCCGAAGAACTAAGGCTTTCACAGAGGCTACGGGAGGGCTGGGCCTGTCATCCCTCATTTCTCTAATGACACTTGCTTCCCAGCTGTGGCCAAGTATTCTGTAGGTTGTTGGGTGCCTTTTTTTTTTTTTTTTTTTAAAGATTTATTTACCTTATTTTATACACATGAGTATTTTATCTGCATGCATGTATGTGCACCATCTGCCTGTCTAGTGTTCTCATTGTCGGGAGGAGGGCATCAGATCACCTATGACTAGAGTGACAGATGGTTGTGAGCCACCATGTTGGTGCTGGGATCTGAACCTGAGTCCTCTGTAAGAGCAGCCAGTGCACTTGAACAGCCCCAGGTTGTTAGGTGCTCGGTGGGCAATTGTGAGGGCTGGAACAGAGTCAGTTTAAGAGGATTTTGACTTTATGGGAGGAACATTTGGCCTCCTGTGATCCAACCAAGCTGGGCCCAGGCAGGGATGTGTTTTTGTGGGAACACCTAGTCTGCTTTCCCTTCCTTCCCCACTGACCAGTCAGCATCAGAAGGCAGAGTACCTTGGGGCAGTGCTGAGGCAGCTGCCCAGCTGCAGGGCTCTCATAGTGAGCAGCATCCCTGTGAGCAAGTCAAAAACCTCCACAGGGCCACCTCCCCTTCAGAACTGCGGCTGCTCTCTGGGCTTGGAATCGGTATTTTACATTTGCCATGTGAAGAATTTGCGGCTGAGGGGGCAATGTAAATGGGCTATCCTGCTTCTTCCGAAGGGAAAATGGCCATCAAGGATCAGCCTGTTCACAGCTTGGGATCAACATTGCTACTGCCCTGGTGGCTGCTTTGTTGCTGGCACATGTGTGTGAGGAATAGACATATGCCCATCTGGTAGCATGGGCGCTTGTGTATGTGTGTATGTGTGATGTGTGCATGTGTGTGTGTATGTATGTATGTATGCATGTATGTATGTATATTATGTGTGTAAGTACAAATACACGCACAGGCCACTAGTCATTACCATTTATCCTTATTTATAAATAATACACCCTAGACCCTTAAGCCCCCAAAGACCCCAGGACATAGCAGAAGGGGCTACTGTTCCCACAAAGGCTGCTGTGGCCCCTTATTTTAACTCTCCCCTCCTTGGACCCTAGTCTGACCCTTCCCAGAGCTGTTTGTCTTACAGCCCCCCAGGCTCTGAGGAGGGAGGGAAAGGGAGAGAACACTGCTCTGGGCTGCAGCCCGGCTAGGCCTTTTCACTCCACTGTCCCTTCCCTCCTGTGAGGCTGTGATCAGGGGCCCAGGGTGGAAGGAGCTCCCTGCTAACTGCCACATTCTCGGCTTTCCAATTTAAAATCTAATATGGTCTCGCCACTGCAGAGCTGGGGGCTGGAGAGGTGATTAATGAGGCCTCTGCTACAGCGTCACCTGCTGCGCTCTACACCTTCCCCTGCGGCCTTATGTTCCCCCCTCCTGTCTGCCTGCTGGCCCTGGGGACCTGGAGGCCAGAGTCCTGCCTGCCCACTAGTGATTCTGGGGGGTTGAGGCCTAAGAGCACGGCTCTGAGAGGTAGGGGGGGGCTGCTGAATTGGCTCCTCCCCCTGGGACAGGAAGGAAGCAGTGGGAGGAGCCCCCTTCTGGTTACCCTTGCTGTCTAATCTATCCTTCACCTTGACTGGGCTGCAGCTAACAAGGCAGGGCCTAGGTAGGAACTGAAGCTGGGGTTCTTCTACTCATGCTGGGGGTTTCTATCCATCAGCCCCTCCATGCATCTGCTACCCCAAGCCCCCTTTTCTGCCTAGGATGTCAGACAGGAGATAGAGGAGCTATCTGCAGGTTCCAAGGCAGAGGGGCAGAAGGGCATGGCTCTGAGCTGGGTGAGCAAGTCACAGCCCTCCTGAGCCAACCCAGTCGTTACCAAACCATCAGCAGCAAAGACCATATTTCTCTGAATGGCAAACCTTGGAAATGTCAGCTGGGACAGGGAGTCTGCAGAGGCAGGAACTGTGTTCTCTCTGGAGCCAGTAGCTGGACCATCTCAGCCAGCCCAGAGGCAAAGCTCGGGAAACGGGATGACCAAGAGAGAAACAACCATTCCTTCCATCTTCTGCCCACTCCCCAACTCTAGACAGTAACCATAAACAATCCCGTATAGCCATAAGCACCGCAAAGCAGAGTCATAAGGTGACAGGGCTAGAGAGCAGCTACCTTCCTGGGTCCCAGACCAGCATCTCTGGGCTGCTGCCCCTACCCCAGTGTTCAAAGGCCAACTCCTGAGGCCATTCCCAGCACTTTTGTTCACCTCTGGGAGCTTAGCTCTGATGTCCAAGAGTTCATAGAGCCAATAAAGGAATTTACTCGTGCATAAGGGCCAAAGTCACCTCCCTAACCCAGTCACCTTTGCTCTCTGATGTTTTTGTCTGCTGCATCTGGAAAATACCTACTCAGGAACTGCAGTTGAGGAAGAAGGCCCTGTGCTCAGAACCCCAGGACACCCTGGTTCTCAACACTGAGTTGGGCTCTAGCTACTTTCTCTGGAAGTCACTAGAGTCTCTGCTCATCGCTGTGGAGGCCTTATCAGAGCCCTGGCTCCAGGATAGCTCTGCCACTGATGGGGTGTGTGGTTTTGAGCTTGACCTACCCTCTCCGGGCCTGTCTGTTTTTTCTTAGCACTTGGTTCTTGATTTCTTAAGAAGTCTTTAGGTGGGAGGGGGCGGTTACAACTTCTCTATTATTGGTGCCCAACTCTAGGAGTTGATAGAGTCTCCTGGTGGGCACAGTGGGGAATTCTACTCTGTTATTTGTCACTCTCCAGTAAGCTCCAGAGCCTGTTTCCTTATATTTACTTCTTGGTCCCTATTTGCTGAGCACTGGGCGTGTTTTCTGTGTGTACATGTTATAAGCATGCATGCTTATGTATGTGCAAAGGCCAAAGCATGTGTATATGTGAGTGGGTGCACCTGCATATGTGTGTGGGCCCATAGCATGTTTGTGCACATGTGTGCATGCATGTAGGGGGCTCAGGTGGGGTTGGAGGATCCCGAGAGCCCTCCTGAGCACCTGCTGTGTTTCGGCTCTGGGTCACTCACCATTTGCTTGCACTATCTGATGGCTTCCATCCTACAGGTGAGAAAGCTTGGTTAGAGAGCTGACCTGTGGAAGCTGGTGTAGATGGGAAGCAGGCCTAGGAGTCTGAGGGAATGGCAGAGAACAGATGCAGAAACAAAAGGCCCCTGAGAGCAAAGACAGGCTGTATTCAGAAGTAGGCCTCTCTCTGAGGGAGCTGGGGCTGCCTCTCTTTTTGGTCCATTGGTTCAGCTCCTGAAACCGCTTTGCTCTGTGCTCTCCCAGCTGAGACTAGTTTCCAGGGCCAATGGAAGTAGAGACAGGGTGAGTGCTCCTTCCTTCTGGGTTTGCGGATAATGACGTGATAGTGGTTTCTGGGTAGAATTGAGCCTCTGTGTGGGCCTGAAACCCCTCTAGGAAGTGCAAGAATGATATTAGAGGCCCCTGGGTGGGTAGCTTCACTGGCATGCCTCCTTTCTCTCTGCCCCTTGACCCTTCAGCAGCCCTCCAGCACCCCCAGCTCCCATGGGGGATGCCAGCAGCTCTACCTTACTTCCAAATGACCTAGGGAAGAGTCATTTGGAGAGCTAATCTCTGTCTTTGGGGACTTGGTGAGGTGAGGGAGCAGAAGCTGTAGCCCGGGGCCTTCCTTCAGCAGGTAGGGAGCTTACTTGCCTTGTGCCACTTGTACACTAGCCCAGGCTATCTTTACCATTATGTTTTTGTGTGGCTAAGGGAAGGGATCTCAACTTCTGAGCATCTCAGACTGTGAGACTCTCCAGGCTTGCCCTGTTCCTCCACTTCCACAGAAATCTTCAGCAGGAGAGAGGAGAGGAGAGGTACGGAGTTGCTAAAAATAGCAGCATCTCTGATCTTCCTTGAGGGGTCAATGGAGCCCAAGATTGGGGAGAAAGAGATGGAGCTGACTGATGGGAGTGGGGACAGCAACCTGAGCTGAGGCCTGATGTACTTATTCTATAGGCCACTGCCCCAGAATGCACAGAAAGCACTGACACCCAGGGATAGGTGGACAAGCCAGGCAGGCACCACAGCCAAAGCTACCTGCATGTCTAGGCTGCTTCCCCCTCCCCCAGAAGCAGACTCAACCCCCACCCCTCACCCCCACCTCCTAACCTCATCTTTGCTTTGACCTCCAACGGCTCTGCTGAGCTGGATGGGGGCACACCTTGAATTGAGAGAGCTAAACTTTCTTCCCTTGTCCTTTCCTGTTTCTGTTGCTTGAAGCCCAGGACAGGAAAGGCCAAGGGAATGCCAGAGTCAGTCTGAGGTACAGCAGGGCTAAGACTCCAGACACCAGCCAGCAGTCAGAGGCCTCATGAGCACCACCCAGACCTGAGGGGTAGGCACAGCGGGATGGAGAGACAGAAGACTAGGCTAAGCAGTATAGAAGAGGTCTCTGCTACAAGACAGGTTCTGAGTGGGCCATGCAGGAGGAAGGAGAAAGCAATGAGGTAAATAAATGTGCCCATGCATTACTTTTTTCATGCCTTACTGGAGACCCCTTCACACTTCTGGCTGGAGATATCAGGGGTATTTTGAACCTTAAAATGTGACTTTCCTCCAGTTTCTTTAGCCATCCACAAAATAGGGTGCCTTGATGGGAGGGAGACTGCCAGCTGTTGGACCAGATGTTTCAAATCACCAGCATGTCTCCTGTCTGGATATAAATAATTTGTACGACTATGTCGGCAGAGCAGTGTGCCAGGTGAAGACCCTTAAAAGATCCATGAGCCCAGGCTGTCTCTCTGCCACTTAGTCTCATGTTGCAGACCTTGAGCTGATGCTCACCCCTGACCTGAGAGCTCAGCCCTGGCCTGACTTCTTGGGTCATTGGGTCCAGGCCCTCCAGTGACTGCCCGACAAAGTGGCCCCCTCTTGGTGCCCTGCATCTCTCCAGCTACTGGAGGACCCTCTCCTCAAACAGAGTTTCTAGCCTCTTCTAGTCCTTACCCGCTCTGATTTCCTTCCATTTTCTATGCTGTCTACAAAAGAGGTGGGGTAGAATCTGGTGCTGCGCACTCCCACTGGCACAGGGAGGTGACATGATTCATCCAAGGTCACACAGGCACTAAGAGCCAGCACAGGGTCTAAACGGGGGAGGGGGGGAGGTGTCCTGGCTCTCTGGTTAGCTCTGTGCTGTTGGAATTTTCCTTGATATGCAGTGTGGCCCCCCACACTGCTTGATTTCCCCTAGGCTCCAGAGACTCCCTAGGCTCCAGAGACTCCCTAGGCACCTGCTGGCTTGTGGGACCCTGGCCAGACACTCAGCAGGTGGCTGCTTGGGGGACAAAGAAGCTGGTGATCACAGGCGCAGAGCTGGGAGGGAGGAGGGAGCAGGGAAAGGCTGAGAGGGGAGCAGTGTAGATGAGTCTGGGCTGAGGATGGAGAGAGCAGGAGGAAAACAGCCTGTAGATAAGATGTAGGGACGCTCGATGGCTTGGGGATTTCCTACTGAAGTCCCTAAATTCTCTTCTCCCTGCCTGATGGGAGGGAGGGGCTTGGCTGTAAAGAGAAGAGCCTTTGGGGAGGGGGTAAAGGGGGGACGGGGCCTCTGAGGGACATGATGAGGTTACTACCAGGGTGTGGCAATTCTGGCTGAGCCCTTGGGGATGCACTTTGTGGGTGGATACCCTCAACCTGGATTATGCAATGTATTTGGTTTGGTGACAAGCAGGAGCAACCTTGTACCATATTTGCTTTGCGTGTTGAAAGTTACAAGGATACCCAGACCCAGCAGAGATGGGAAAGTTTCATCATGGCCTGGCCTGGGGACCTCAGAGACTTACTGAGCCTTCACAGAATGGGACGGTGATATCCTGCTCAGGTGAGAAGCTGAGGTATAGAAGAATTCCTGATCAGGAGTCATCTGTCCCTGAAGTCCAGGGTAGTTGGATCCTGTAGGTGCCATGTGTTGTATCTAGCCCATTCAATTACTATTAGAGGAGAAAAAAAAAAACCCTCAAACAAAACAAACAAAACCCAAAAACAACCACCACCACCAACAACAACAACAAAACCCCAGAAGTCTCTAGTCTAGGTAGACGTAACTGGAGCTGATCTTAGTTATTAAGGATGTAGCGTGTCTCTAAACTAAGTTTCTTAAGGTCAGGCAGGGCTTGTGTTATAGTACGGGTTTTTTTTGATAGGTGCTGAATAGAGGGATTGTTGAACAGAGGATGAGTGGGTAAGTGAACAGCTGAGTTTTGATGGGTCATATTGGCCGGGTGATCAGGAAAGGGGAGGCAGGAGAATGGAGACAGGACAGAATGGCATTCGGTAAAGGCAGGGCCAATTACTGGACGGACAGACGGACAGGGTCCAGGCTTTACTTAACATCCTCACCGAATCTCCTCCCCTCCTCCCAGGCTTACTCAGTCTCTGCTCATCTCCTGGCAGAGCCCCTTGTTCTTGCTGGGCTCAGCCAGGACCTCCCACCTCACCCCTTCTCTCCCTGCCAGCCGCCCTGCTAGCAAGGCTGCAGGCTCTGCAGCCAGAGCCTGGGATTGTTGTTGGAGACGTGGCAGGTTTGTTTGCTCCCAAGCCCTCTGAGAAATCTCAACAATCAATGGCCAACAACACTCTGCCTGCAGCTGCAGCATCGATCTTCTTCTCTTCTAAGGGCTGGCGGCCGGCCTGGGGGACAGCAGGTAGGTAGTTGGACGGAAGCTGGGGAAGGCTTAGACCTTCTGGGGACTGGACCTCAAAAAAGGCTGAGGAGGTGGGATAATCCAAGATACCAAGACAGGTGGGACTGATCCTCTCATTTACCAAGGCCCACAAAAGGCAGAAGTCACCTAAGACAACTGACCTTTGGGCTGAGGTGTTTTAGTTCTTTGCCATTAAGGACAGAGTATGATAAAATGTCTGTAACTTGCCACAGTAAAGACTGAGAGTAGACATCACTGGGCAGCAACTGTCAAAGCCAGAAATGCAATAGAAGAAAGTTACAGAGTGTCTATGTCTTGAGTCTGCCAGACAATATGAGCTTGAACTTGGTCTATGAAAGGCAGGTAATAGCTTCTATTTCATGGAAATGATACAAGGGGCAATGAGCGAATGTACTCAAAGCACTTAGGGAGCCTGGCATGTATTTGGTCCTCATAAACATTTGCTGTTATTGTTGCTGCTTATATTATTTGAATAGTGGTGTTCTGGATTCCCATTTGCCTAGACTACCTCTCTTCCTAGGCTGGAGGAGACAGAGCGCTGTCTGATGCAAGACTTTGCAAAATGGGCAGGCCCTTTGGGGTTCCCTTTCTGTTCACTAGCTACATAGCCCAGGGTAAGTGACTTGAACTTTCCCAAACTTGTTTTTCCAATCTGTCAAGTGGGGACAGAAACCCTTACTGTGAGCATTAAGTAGAAAAGGCTTGATCAGTGAAGCCTTTGCCCCTGTGGCTAAGGGTGTTCTCTGGGCCGGTCCTCACATCTCAAACCACATTTGTGCAATGAGCAAATGAGTGGTAGACTGAGTGGCTGGATGGCTTTTTGTAGGATCGAGAAAGATTCATGGATCTACATTACCGTCTAGATTACTCTTAGGCCTCCACTACTCCATTCAAGGGCATATCTGATCTCAGAGCTCCATATTAGTCTCTCCAGGCTGTGTGGTGGTTTCTGAAGTTTGAATGGTTGAGTGCACTCTGGAGCTTCAGTCCTCAAGTTCATACAAGGCTTCCCTCTCAGCAAGATACGAAGTGTTGGAGGGGATTTGAAAGGCTGGGCCTGTGCTCTCCTGTGCTGATTTCTACACATGCAATTCTTACAGATTTCTTAACATGCATTTGATGTGTGCTACCTGCTAGGTGGGCCCTGAGCCACTGGGGACACAAGTGGTGGTGGCACTAAGAGATGACTGAGGAAAAGTTTTACCGAATTAAGAACGGCCATCGGCCCTGCCCCCCAAACCACCTAAGGCTGATGGCATGACAGCTTAATTTGTAGAAGGAAAAATCTAAGTAAAGGCTGTAATTTACAGGCAGAATAATTGGCCAACTGTGAGGAAAGGGGAAGAAAATCTCAGCATACAATCTATGTAAAAATAGTGTACTTGCTACGCAAACTCAGCTTCAAGTTGCAGTCCCAACTGCTCGGGGCCCATCATTCCATTCTAACCGGGCAGCTGACCCCTAAGGTTCTAAATAGACTTTCTGGAGTTACTCAAGATACATGGGGTAAGCAAGGTAGACTTACTATTCTCTTTCCTGAGTTATTGGTGCTGGAAGAGCTTCAAATAACCAGGCTAAGGCTCCTGATCCAACAGTCTGGGGACCAGATGGGGCACCAAACAGACAGCAGGAGCATGGACAAGTCCTCTGATCCAGGCTGGAGGGCAGGCCATAGAGCAGATGCCTCCTGCCAATTAATGAAGTGCCAGTCAAGCCAGACTCAAAGCATGAAGTAGACTAATCAAGCTGGCTGAGAGGAAGAAAAAACAAAAAACAGGTAGAAGGAACATCAAGAGTCCAAAAGCTGCTGGAAACTGGGCTTGTCTGGAAAATTGATGCTGAAACTCCTTTGACCTGGCTGGATTAGTCATCTTTCTGGAATAATGTTGCTTCCTGTTGGAACTGGCCTTGGAGACCTCCTAGCACCTGCTTTCTACCTCTTGGCTGTGGACTGGGGCTGGCAGCTTTTCCTCTTCTAGGTGACTAACTGGCAGAAAACCAGGCTTGGCGACCATGAATTCCATGCACCCTTACAATGATGGTTCCTGAGACTGAGGTCTATTGTAAGCCAAGGACATGGTAGGCTGGACTCTTCCGCATCTGGGCTGAGAGGCTCCTTTACTGAAGTTACCCCTGTCTATTGTTTTCTGTCTGACAAGCTTGGAGGGTAGGATAATGAAACCTGAGAGCTCTGGCCAAGTAGGGGTGTAGGATTCCTGAGCTGAGAGCCGTCTGGTGGATGGGCTTGGCGTGAGCTAGGAGGGGTGGAGACAAGGAGGGCTGGAGGAGGCTGGAGGGCCTGGGACTGGATGAGAGAGAGGGTAAGGAGGTAGCCTTTCTGACATGCCCCTCTTTTCAGGCAGACATGGGGATGGGGGGATGGAAGCTCAGTTTCTAATTAAGCCCAGTGCCATTGTCTTCTTGCTCCCCATTAGTGCCCCTACAGCATTCCCAAGGCATTTTAAGCTGCCACCCTGCTGAGGCTGGGATGGCCGCCAGTACCTGCCAAGCTTGATTCGCTTATGCCCGTGAGGGGCCAAAAGCCAACTCTGCTCTTCCTCTTGGGTAGTCTCCTCAGAAACCCAGCAGGGGTTCCCTTCTTGCCAGGTCCACCTCTAGGGCTCTGAGTGGAATCCAAGCTATCGCCCAGGAGCCCTTATCCCTAGCAAGAGCCCTGATCTTGAAGAACCAGGCTAGAAAGCAGGGTGTGGTAAAGCTTGGGTAGCAGCCCCCCCCCCCCAGCAAAAAGCCATCAGAAGCCAGCACCAGCCAGAACTCCACCCCCCAAGCAGCAATTTGCATTTTAGGTTAAGTCAGTCCTACGTTAACCCTTGCAGCAGTGGGGGGATCTCGGAAGCCAAATCCTTCCTTTTTTTTTCTCCCACACTTTATCCCCTAGTTTCTGGCAGAATAAGCAACTTATGCTTGCTGTTTCTGCCCCCGCCCCATCTTTCTTTCTACCACACTCTCAAGAGAGCTTAGAGAGATGGAGCCCTGGGTCCAAGGTCACATAACTATGGAAGCAGCTTCTATACCTGGCGACCTAATCCCATCCCAGTGTTGGCTGCATTTACCTTCACAATCTCCCCAGGCCACATTCACACATGCAGAGTTTAATTAACTTTATTGATATTCAGAAATTAAGAGAATGACTAAAGGTAATTGCTCATTAAAAATCATTAAACTGACACAACAGGCATAGGCAGACACAGCTCCTGTTGAACTGTCTTCTCCCCCACTGTGGCAAGACTTCCCATGGGTTGGGAGGATGCCCCCATAGTATGTAATGCCTGTTGTACCTGGAACCAATTACATCTAAGAGGCTGTAAAAGAACTAGGGGGTTGAGCCCGTGGGGTGGAACACTATCCATCTATCTCTTTGGTTTTCAGAGCCTGGACTACCGAAGGTTGAAGGTTTAGACTGTGGCTGACTATCTCCTGTGGCTTGAGTCCCTCTTGTGAGCAGAGCTCTGTGGTCTCCTAGGCTGCCAGGCTGCAGAGATGCATCCTCTGGCTAAACGATTTGCAGCCAAAGGCCTTTACTCCACAAATCCCTCTTTTACTAAAGTCTCCAGGAGCCCCAGATAGCCAAGGGAGCTACCTCCAAAATGAGAGGGGTCAGAACCCTAATGACTAACCTCCCATCTATGTTAAATAGGCAGGGACCTCCTAGCCACCTAGCTCTGGTCCAGGCTCTCTCACATGCCAGACCAGCCACTGCTTCCAAATCCTCTCCTCTACCTATAAAATAGATAGTAAGGCAACCCCACGGCATGGGAGAATCTAATGAATCACAGAAAGACACTGGCTGGGGACACAGACTTCTGGCCAGAGTAGGTAAATTCCTCCCAACAAGAACCGCTACACCTCCAGTCTGGGCTGGACTCTTGGCTATACCAGCTTTCTTCCCGGAGACCTATGGGAGACCTATGGTCTCTCTTCAACCTGCAAGGAGCTGGCTGGCAGAGACTACACCTACACACTAGTGGCTTAACTGATGAATTGTCACCCAACACTCAGAGCTCCTGAACTGCAGACATCCTGAGATCTAAAGAATCCAGATCACCCATTCAGACAAGAACTCCCATTGCCAGCGAACAGACACAGAATCTGTCCCAGGGAAGGAGCTAGGATGTGGCCAGACCCTATACAGGTCCCGAATGCACAGAGATATCCTTAGATTTCTGGCCCAGAAGATGAGTTTTTCTTCATCTCTTCGCATCCCTGGAGTGGGCTAGTGAAATTCTTCTTCCTCCCAGCAAGGTGAACATATAATTCCAACTTTTCCTAGTCTTAGGAGGAGCCAGTGTGGGCAGCCAGGTGGGCTGGGCAAAGACGTGGTCTACTCGTGGGAAGAGCTAGAGTTTAAAAGATGTGCTCCCTGTCAGCCACCGGGACGGGAGAACAGCGGCTTGGTACTAGCCCAGCCCCAAACAGCCCTAGTCTGACTGTTCTGACCTCCAAACTCTCTGGCCTAGGAGCCCGAAGGTTACAATTCTCCCTCCCTCCTCCTCAACAGCAGACGCTAGGAACCGTAACCATATGGCGAGGGACTTTGAGTCCCAAGTCAAAGTGCAGTTTCGCGGACTCTAGCAGGCGACCAGTAAAAGCGGAGAATGACCTGAGCATTTGAAGACTCCCGAGACCACTTGCTTCAGACCCTTCCTGCCTCCCATTCGTCTTTCCTCCCAAATCCCTTGCTGCTTACTCCGAAGCCAAGCGTTTCTTGACCGAGACCAATGAAGTTGGGACTTGACTTGGCGTCCGGGGCTGGAGCAAACGGTGAGTTCCGCTAACTAGTCTGCGGCTCCGAGGTCGATAGAACCCGGCAGGAAGGCAGAGCCGAAGAGAAGCAGCGTTTCGTGTGTGTGTGTGTGTGTGTGTGTGTGTGTGTGTGTGTGTGTGTGTGTGTGCGCGCGCGCGCGCGCAAGAAAAGAATTTCAGGAAGGGCAGGACCTCAGTTGCTGCAGCCCAGAGAAGAGCAAGGGGCTGAGCAGTGGGCTCTCAGTGTCCCCGAATGAGTGTTCCCCAGAATTGTGCTCTAGGTTCTAATTCTGACTTGACAGCGTCAAGGCACAGATAGGTGAGAGATGTTCCAGTCCCGGGTCCCGCCACCACCCTACCCAGTTCCTCTGCAGTGAGGATACGAGGGACCCAGAATAAGCGGCAAAGTCGAGCGAAGTTTGGAAACCAGCAGGGAAGGCAGAACGGCGGGTTGCCAGTTGGACTGTCCAGACTCCGCACCCGCGACCTGCCAGCCCCCCGCAACGCGCCCGGGCGCCCCTAGATGCCTGGAGTGGAGCGAGGGAGCGAGCGGGTGAGCGCGTGTGTGCGGGGAGGGGGCGGCGTGATGAATTGCAGCAGAGAAATCCCATTAGATCCGGGGAGATGATTAAAGGCGAGGTCTCGGCCGGGCGCGAATGGCGGGAGCCACGGCGGCTTCCCGCCCGTGGAGCCCGCGCCCCTCCCGGCTGGGTCGGCGCCGGGGACAGCGCAGCCGGCGGGACGCGGTGCTTGGGAGAAACAACAGGACGCACGGATCAAGGCGCCGGGATGCTCCTGCTTTCCTACCCCTGAGAGTCCGCGCCCGCCCCCGTCCTGTGGCCGGACACCCGGGTCCCTTACCGTGAGCCAGGAGCGCCAGCAGCGAGGGCAGGAGCAGCACGGCTGTTGGGTGCATGATGCCGCTTGCGGCCGCGCCCCAGGTCGGGGCCGCGGTAGGGGCACTGGGGACTGGGAGAGGCGTGGGCGCGGGGGGCAGAGCCGGTCCCGGGGAGAGCAGCGGGCCGCCGCCGCCGCCGCCAGCGCCTGACAGAATCAGCACCACGGCCAGCGCCTGGCGTCGGCGCCCGGGATCGCCGCGCGGGGCTGGGGGCGGGGGCGCAGGAGGAGCGGCTTACCGTAAAGTCTCAAGCAAAGGCGCAGAAGGCCCAGAGGCAAGAGCACAGGGCTTTCGAACCCTAGGGAAAGAACTGCCCTGCTAATGTGGCACACAGCCCCCGCTTTCCCGAACTGCCCACGCCCAGCCAAGCTTGCCACCCTCTCCCGGGCTAGCAGCCTACCACGGTGCTAGGTTCTAATCGGATTCTCCATTAAAGAGAACACCCCCTCCCCATCTCTCTTTCCACCCTACCTTGGTACCTGACAGCTACAAGGGTGACCTGGAAAGATGCACATCAGTGAGGCAGCTGGTGAGGCCCGCCTGCCCTTGTGGCAGCTCCATCCTGGGCCGATAATGAAGATGGCTTTTGCTCGTACAAAGGACAATAAATTATTACTTTGCGCTCAATAAATGCCAGGGCTCCAGGCAGCTGCATCAGCAGCAAACTGTGCTCACAGAAAAGCTTAATTATCCTGATATTATAGTTAAAAGCCAGTGGCACTTGTGTCCTGGGGAGCCATTCTCCACTTGGTAGGAGGCAACCTGGGTCAAGCAAGTGGGGTGCTGAAGGCAGCACCCTGGGTCCCCATGTAGCCATGGGTTTCTAGACCTTCCTTCCTCTATTTCCTCTGTAGAACAAGAACACCCACAGTAACACAGATCGTTTATGCCAGTACCAGCTCCGGTCTTGGAACTGATGGAGAAAATGGGATAAGCATGAATATCAGGGGTCTGTATGACTATTTTAGTTTTAAATTTTCATTTATTTTTTTTCCCGTGCTAGGAACCAGGGCCTGGCACACGATCTCATACTTGATAGACAGGAGCTCTACTATTGATCTACACCTTCAGCCCACCAGGATTGTTTCAGATGCAGGAAAACTTGAAGGGGCAGTAACCAAAATAGTTGGAATAGTCAATAGCACAGAAAAATAAGATTCCATGACTCTGTGACCTGAGAAGCCCCAGTAAGCCACAGGCCAACAACAAGCTAGCCACAGCTGTGCAGAACTCCAGGCTACTATTCAGTCCCAAGGGACATGGTTAGGCTTGTTACAGGAATTTCAGTGGACTCAACAGCACACAACCATGTGGCTGATGTTAATATCTGTAGAGGAAGAAGGAGGTGAACCCTCTGTCGCCCTTAAAGGGCAGCTTAATGTTTAGTTCTTTCCATGTGAACTTGGGTCAAACCCCAATGATTTGCCCATGGCACTTCCCCCATCTCATCCTGAAAGCAAGTGACTTCTGCCCTAAGTTTCATTCCTTGGAGAGTGTTTTGGTCCTTACAGTCTTCCAGCTTTGCTCCTTTGATTCTCTGTAGATCCTTTTGTGGGCTCTAGGGAGCCATCTTGCTTGTTGTAAAGAATCCCGGGCAGCAGGTGGCATGTGGAGTTATCTGGGGAAGATGCTGGGAGAGGATTTTGGACAGTTGTCTGGAGAATCGGAAGAGAAAGGAGAGTAGCAGAAGGAATGGCAGGTAGTGGAGCCTTTGAAGAAAGGATCAGAAATGAGGAGAAGCCAGGAGAGAGGCGGAGGGAAAGGAGAACAAGAAGTGCCCACAAAATGGGAGAGCAGACACAGAAGTGGCTGACTGAAGCCTGGAAACTGGTGAGCGTCATGAGGGCCTTCCTTCCTCGCAGGCATTCCTGACATTTCTCACATCCCTGGGTCCCTCAGGACTACACAGCTCTGGGAAAAGGGGGTGAACCACAATGCAGGATGAATCTGATCTATCAGGATGGTTCATCCTGACTTAAAGGCTGCTGGAGGTCTCACTGGACCGACCCACCGACTGTCTTGGCAGTAGAGCTCTGGATGAGCTGGGCACTCCCTGTAAGAAGAAAGGTAAACAAGTTCTCTGGGAACCTGCAACAGGACCTTCCTGACTGCCTGGGTTACAAGAGGGAGTCCATTGCAGACTACAATCCCAGGATACAACACTGCCCTGAACCCAGAGAATGGGTCTGCACTGCATGATTAGGATACTAATACCGCTTGCTGTCACTCTTTACTGAAGATCTGGTAAACATGGCTTCTGTCAAATGGGTTCCCAGCAAGGTTGAGCCAGAGCCTGGACCAATCTAGGGAGCAGTAGAGTTGTTGGTAAGCATCTTTTCTCATGCCTTTAAAGGACCCATTCTTCCTAGACGTTGGCATTACTAGTAACAGAGGACAAGAAAATGTCCAAGGGGACATTCGTCTATATCAAGGCTTACAGCCTGATATACATACATACACACAGTTTGAAAGTGGCATGGACCAGTGAGATAGCTCAGTGGGTAAAAGGTACTTGTCAGGCCTGATAACTAGAGTTGTATTCCCTGTGCCTACACGGTAGAAGGTACCAATTCCTGTAAGTTATTCTCTGGCTTCTGTGCGCGCGCGCGCGCACACACACACACACACACACACACACATACACACACACACACATCATCCTGTGGTGACCTGAAAGGCCCCTTGACTGTGCCTACCCAGCTCTTAGCTCTCAAAAAATCCTGACTTCCCCTGTCTAACTTTTCAATACATTATCTGTTTTCTTTACTAGTTTTTGACTTGGTAGCTGCATGGCCTATGTGCCCTCTACTCAAACCTAGCCCAGTGACCAGTACTTCCTAAATGTTCAATGAATATTGTAAATAAATGGGGATGCCTAAAGCCTAAGGCAGATCACAGATGCCACATGAAAGCTGTGAACCAGGGAGATGGGGGAGTTTGCTTTAAGTCAGTGAGGGTTCCACACAGTAGATGGGTGAAACCATGTTGAATCTGCTTGTGTTTCAGTGAATGGAGGAGGGAGGAGGACAGGGTGGGGGTGTGGTTTATGTAGCCAATATCATAATGGAAGCTCCCTGGTAGCTGAGGTCAGTAAGGAGACTGGTTCCACAAAGCAGAGCTGCCTCCTGCTGTGGGAAAGAGTGAGGGAGGCTGGAGTCATCTGTGGCTAGGCTGTAGGAGGTTTTTTTTGTCATCTGAGTGGCAGATCGTTCTTGGTGGTTACCTTGAAGGGATTACTTCATTATGAAGGTATACAAAGCAGAACATATCAGTCTGGCATCATTTGGGTGAGTTTCGGGCATTGTGGGAAGAATTGTACTTCCCTCCCTGGAGGAAGACAACAGACTGAGGTTGCAAGCCAGAGAGGAGGTTACTAGCCATTGCTGAGACGAGAGTGGATGCCGGCCTCACTCTTCCAACTCTAAACAACCTGTCAACTCGTGGATTCACAGGCACATTGGTGACTTATTTTGAAGTCGGCTGGGATGACACTTGCTTTCTGAGCAAGAAGAGGAGGGAAAGAAAACCCCAAACCAAGAAAGCCCAAATCCACTCTTCTGCTAGACAGCTTTCAAATCAGAGCATCTAAAGGGCCTTTGGGTTTTAGGGGAGCAGAGGGAGGGGCTGTTACTTCATCCCAGGGACTGTAGGGTCACAGCCTTCTGTTTACTGCCCCCATCATCTTTGAGCAAGTTTCCAGACTCAGTGGCTTCTGGTATGGCCAGCGATGTCAGGCCTGAGGTCCTGGGTCACCCAAAGTCACTAACTTGAGGGTTCTGGCTCTGAGCTCCCATTCCAGGAATGGGACCAGATCTGTGGCAAGAGCCTAGGGTGCACTGAGACAGCAGCAGAAAGTGGTTTGATGTGAATAACTTCCCATCTCCAAACCTGGGCCTCCAGCTTGCCCACCACCTCCATCGGAGGCCTTTGATCTTCTACAGCTCTATAAATGGGTTTTTGTTTTTTTTTTTGGAGCTGAGGACCGAACCCAGGGCCTTGTGTTTGCTGGACAAGCGCTCTACCACTGAGCTAAATCCCCAACCCCTCCATAAATGTTTAATGCCACTGGCTAGGCAGAAATGAGGCAGGTGCTGGAACATGCAGACTGGAGATAGGACTTGAGATCCATCCTGTTGGCGAAATCATTTGCACAAAGGAGCCCTAGGATGGGTGGGAGGAGCCCCTCCCCCGCCACATGGAGGAAGAAGTCTCAGGGTTCAAGTTTGTGGCACTAATAAATGAAGCTCTTTGAAAACCACGATAGGGCTGAGATGAAAATGAAGAATCAGTTGTAGAAACCCAACTCTCCCCCTACCCAGCTCCCCACTTTCCTACCTCACCCCTACCCCCCTACCCGGTTTGATTGAAGGAGAAAGATAGAAAGTTAAATGACAATCAAATGCAAATACAGCTCGACAAACACCACAGCAATTACCAGGCTCAGGAAACACATGGCTTTTGCAGGCAGCAGGGGTTGGCAATTTGGAAGCAGGGCCTGTGCAGAGGTGATGGGCATGGGGCTATTTTAATGGACAGTTAAATAGATGCAAAAACCTTGCATCTCGTTTGCATACATGCTGATGAGCGGGGAAAGGAGAACCAGGGAGGTTATGCTACCTTCACAGCTGCCTGTGGCTTGTTTTAGATGGGTAGAGGCCCTGAGTGCTTGGGAGGCAAAGCCAGTTTGAGTGCCTGGCCAGTGTCTTTGGTCCTACGCACAAGCTGGTACTGAAGTATGAGGTTTGAAGTGGAAGTGAGCCCATGGGGTCCTCCATGAAAGGGCTCCTCCATGAAAGGGCTCCAGGCACTGGCCTTCCAACAGCCCAAAGGCTCTGGTAAGAGTGGCCTTCTCTTCAATATTTGCATAATGCTTTGCATCTCATTTGAATGCTATTAATTTGGTGTTAGGCTAGGTTGGCACTGTGTAAGAAAGAGAACAGCTGGCCTTCTCCCTCCCCTCTGTACCCTAGGGCTTACTCTTCTCATAGCCCTCCCCAACCTTGGAGACAGGCCTTCACTCCCCCCTCCATGTTCCCGACACACAGAAAGTCTTTCAGGCAAGCCAGGTCCTAAAAGCCAAGGCCACCTGGATATTGCGGCCAGTTGGAGAGTTATGCCGAAGGAAGAGAAATGGTCCCCAAGGGCACCCTTGCCAGACTCAAAGACACCAGGGGAAGATGCTGGGGCCCTTTGTCTCCCCAAGTGATCAAGGCGGCTTGGCTTGGAAAGGGTCCAAAGATAATAACCAGGAGAGGGAGGGAACAAAGGCAGGTGATAATCCCAGAGAAATATGGAAGGCTCTAGAAATTAAATCCTCTGAACTCAATAGACCTAGTGCTTGAACTGACATAAAACTTTTCCACCAGAGGCATTGGGTTTATGGTGCTGCTCAGTGCCTGGGGACTCAGTACCAGCTTGATGACCATGTAGTAAGGAAATGGGCCACCTGGTGGGCTAGCTCAGGGAAGGTTGGAAGAGGCCTTGGGATCACCATTTAGATGCCCTTGGTCAGTAGGCACCAGAGATTCCATGGTGACATAGAGATGGTGACAGGAGAGTCAGGCTTGCCAGTTGGCTGAAACACCCTCTCAAACATCTGAGTTCTGAGATAGGGATTCGCTCAGTTGGTAGAGTGTCTGCCTAGCAAGCATGAATCCCTGGGTTCACTGCCCAGCACTACACACACTGGGCATAATGATGCCTGCTTTTAATCCCAGCCAGCCCTCAGATGGTGAGGCGGGAGAATCAGGAGTTCAAAGTCACCCTCAACTATATATCCAGCTTGGGGTCAGTCTGGGTTATATGCCATCCTATCTCAAAGCATCCTCCTCACTACACATTTGAGTTCTTTCTCTGGGGAAGGAGGCACAGCTGGCATGCCCTCTCAGATACAGAAGTGGTAGGGTCAGCGCCACTTGCTTCTGCTGACACCAGGCAGGAAAGGGTTGGTGTGAGCACCACCCCAGCCAGGGTGATCTTACACCTGACCTCACACCACTGTCTCTGATAGCTGCCCAGCCTGGGCCAGGGTGAAGGCAAAAGAGTGTTTGTTCTTCTTATGCCTGAGGCAGGACTGGGGGGCTTGGCTTGGAAAACTGTGGGAGAATAATCATGTTTCCCCTTCTGAGCAAACCCTGGGATGAAGCAGTGCGATTGCAGAAGGCACGGACTCGTAGCTGATTCACGGTTTGCAGAAAGGCCTGGAGTATTTCCTTTTTAAAAAAGATTGCCACATGCATTGAAAGCAAATTTACAATAGATCTGTCTATTCTCCGTTTAAAGGAAGTCAGGCCCTGAGTTCAGTGGATTTTTTTTTCTTCTTCTTCTTTACCTTTAAAAATAATAATAGTGCCATTTATCATTTGCTGTTTGAGGGCACTAAGCCAGGAATTTGACGACACCTTCACAACAACCCTATGAGGTAGGTACAAAGCTGTCATTGTCTCCATTGTACAGATAGGGACATTGAGGCCCCAGGAGGCTTGGTGATTCACAGCCACTTAATGCTATAGTGGGGCTATATTGTAAAGGGAGGGGAGAAAGGCACATGTCAGTGCCACAAGGCCTTTGTGGAGCTGGTGGCAGAAGGATCACTGGTTTCCTGGGCCTAGGCCTAGAGGGTCACCGAGGAGCAGGGCCAGGAGGGTAGCTTCTTAGAACAGGTAGGGACATTTGGTTCTATAATTCATCCAGTAGCTATCTAATTAAATGGCCAGCACTTAGCTGGGATCCAAATCAGACTTTAAGTGCTCCCTATCCTCAGAGACAGTCCCCAGAAGCTTGTGGCTGAATGCGAAAATGGAGATGTGGGTGTGTGGCAGAGAACAAAGAGCAAAGCTCCTGTGGCCTCTAGGCTCCCATGGGCCTCTCCACCACCGCTCTCTCTCTCTCTCCTCTCATCCTAAACTATAGAACCCAGTCATTCATTATTGTCTGTCACATGCCTAGAGAATGAGGAAGCATAGATTGAGCACTCTGTGTATGTCAGACCAGGATAGTCCTCAAGGAGCTTCCCAGCCTTGGACAGAAGAAGATAGAGTCCTAACGTGCTATGGGTACAACATGGCTAACTCTCCAAGGCTCTGGAGGCCCTTGAGATCCAGTGTCTCCCTTGGACCGTACTCTCAGGAACAAAGATACATATCTCTTTCAGTAAGATCTAAGATCCTCCTGTTGTCTAACCCTAATCCTTCCTGCTGTAGAAGTAGCCCCACAGTGTGGGAATGGGTTTCTGCTGTTCCTTTTCTGGATCCTTCCTTTCACTGTCAGCACAGTGCTGTCCCAGGAAACCCTAAGTGGAGTGTCAGAAGCATTCGTTCTCCTTCGTGATCCCAAGAACCAGCTGCAAACCTGCCTCCCGCCTCTTCATTTTCTAGGCAGGAATATAGGACACATCTCAAATGGTGCTCAATTCTAGCTGTGCATTCCCATGCCTGACTCCTCTCCTTGAACTACTTGTCCTCTGATTGTGACATCACAATGGTCTCTATGGCAACCGATTGTGAGGTCACTGGTCCTTAAAGCCACAGAGTCTGCAGGTCCAGATGATGCCTGGAAAAAAGGGATGCTATAAAATGCATACCCAGGACTCAGAGATCCCTCTCCCACCAGAAACAGCAGGGCCTCCCAACCTACGCAGGGAAGACTGTTTCTCCACAGTGGAGACTTGCAAGGATAAAACCTGTGAGAGAGAGACACTGCTCTCCCAGAGGCTGCAATAGCAGCCCCTGAGTTCAAGCCACCTGTCTTGTGCTTGCCTCAGGCGTGGTTCAGAGTCTCCACTTCTTCACCTATAAACGGAAAATAGTATCACCTGACTTCCAGACGTCCATTCAGCAAGACCCACAGGAGGACATGGCACGTGGTTAGTAATCATTGAATGAGTTTTAAGTTCCCTACCTCCTCAGCCCTGAGCCTGGAGTTTTAATTTTAACTTTTATCTCATATATGTTTAAGACAGGATTTCTCTGTGTAGTCTTGGCTGTCCTGGAACTTGCTCTGTAGACCAGGCTGGCCTTGAACTCACAAAGTCTGCAGATCTGCCTGCCTCTGCCTCCTGAGTGCTAGGATTAAAGGTATGTGCCCCACCACCCGGCAATTTTAAATATATTTAAGGTGGGTAACATTTGCTTGGCATTTTTAAAAAAACTATTTATTTTACATGTTGAGTGTTTTGCCTGCATGCGGGTATCTGTGAACCACTTGCAGAGCTGGTGTCCATGAAGACCAGAAGAGAGCATCAAGCTCTCACAAGCTCCTTGGAATCGGAGTTATATGCAGTTGTGAGCCACCATGTGAGTGCTAGGAATCAAATCTTTGTCATCTGGAAAAGCAGCCGGTGCTCTTAAACAGCCCCTATCATCTGTTGCCTTATCATCCGCCACTACTACTGTGTGAAGACGATGTTTTGAGCAAGGTTCAAATCCTGCCTCTGCTACTTTCCAGCTTTAAGCCTTTGAGACAATAGCCACACTTCTGGACCTCAGTGTTCCTGACTGTAAAATGGAAAATAGAAGGAGGATTGTCCAGGCTGGAAGGAGACTGTGCTTGGGCAGAACAGTGGCCAGATCAGCGCAGGGCTTGAAGTGTAGATCTTGAAGTGTAGGTCTTGAAGTCTGCTTGAAGGTCTGTAGCAGGCCAGCTCTGTCTGTCTAGATGGATCTTGCTTCTGCCCAGGCAGTTTACAGGAGTGTGAGTTCCTTTGAGATGCATCCAGAACTGGAGAGCTGGGAGCCTCAGAACAGGACCACAGGGAGGCTGCCTTCACGAGGAGGGTCACTGTCCCCTTTCTGGGTCCTCTTGGTGCAAGTTCCCTTTCATTGCTAGCTGTCTTAGGCTATGTGCTCTCTTCCCAGGGGCATCCATGTCTCACTAATTGGGGAAGACCAGGCACGGGCCTGGCACAGGGCTAGGGCTCAGCCATAGTTAAGGTTTAATGAAGGTCAACAACAGACAAGCTAACATTTTCTCTCAATACCCTGGACCAGGCACTGCTCTCAGTATTTTATACAGTCAGTTGCTACAACACTCTATGAGATGTGTATTGTTATTATTATTATTATTATTATTATTACTATTATTATTATTATTTATTTTATTATCCATTATTGCTTTTTTACTTTTGGTAGTACTGAGAATTAAACAGAGAGCCTCACACATTTTAGGCAAGTGCTGTCTCTGAGTGAGATCTCTGGCCACACTGGTGGTTTTATTTTTGAGGCAGGGTTTGTCTACATAGCTCAGGCTGGTCTTCAATTTGCAGCAATCTTTCAGGCTTTGCCTCCTGAATACTGGGATTACAGGATTACAGATGCATGCCACTGTGCCCTGCTTCTATTTTTAAATAATGACCATGGGGATGGATCACATCTACTTATTTCATATGTTCATGTACCTGCCGTAGTGCATGTGCAGAGGTCGGAGAACAACTTTTGGGAGTTGGTTCTACCATGTAGATCCTGGGGAGCAAACTCAGACTGTCAGGCTTGGAGGCGTGTATCTTTACCTGCTGTGCCATCTTGCAAACTCTCTGTTTTAAAATAATGAAGCACGGAGAATGGGTGATTTTCCCACTGTCACATAGATAGTATGCAATAAGGGAGTTAGTAATTAAACCCACATTATTATTATTATTATTATTATTATTATTATTATTATTATTATTTTATGTATTCAAGACAGGGTTTCTCTGTGTAGCTCTGGCCGTCCTGGAACTCCCTCTGTAGAGCAGGCTCAGAGCTCCGCCTGCCTCTACCTCCACAGTACTGGGATTAAAGATGGGCCACCACCCAGCAATGAATGATAATAATTGCAATAATTATTATTATTGCTATTACTATTCATCTTTTCTTTTTCTTTTTTGAGACATGTAGACCTGGCTGGCCTATAATTCCCTATGTAGATCAGGCTGGTCTTGAACTCAGTGATCTGTCTGTCTCTCCTCTCAAGTTCTGGGGGCACAGGCTCCCCCCCCCCAGCTTTTTAGATAAGGGTTTCATGTATCCTAGGCTGGCCCAGAAGCTGCTATTTAGTCAAGGACTTCTGATCGTCCTGCTTGTACTACCAGAGTTATGGGACTGCAGGTGTTCACCACCACGCCTGGCTCATGAGGTGGGAGGGCTTCATGCGTGGAAGGCAAACACTTACCAGCTGGGCCTCCGCCCATCTGAACCTTCACACTCCATTCCTGCTTGACCCCACAGACCACGGCCCCTGCCTGTCCATTGGTCATAGCTGCCCCTGCTCTCTCCCAGCTTCCCCTCCTACCTCCTCTTCTGATCTTGTCCCAGTGCAGCTCAAAGAATGCAGGTCCTCCAGTCCCCTCAGCCACCGGCCTCCCCCTTCCCTCAAGTAAAGCTTTCAGCCGCCACCGCAGCAGGAGCCACCACCAGATCCGTTGCTTATTTCAAGTCCTCCTAAAGCTTGTTGAGTTCTTAACTTATTAAAGATAAGCACATGGAAATAGGGAGCAAATCTCTTTATTTACGACATAATCTCCAGCACAGAAAAGCGGCAGGAACAGTGTTGCTTATATTAGGGAACCAATAGGAAAAAAAATCAATTAGATCCGCCATGGGCATTTTGCTATTAACTTTCTTCTGGTGTTTCTCTTAGGGCTGGTCATGGGGGTCTCTGCAGTGGTGGAGCTGGAGAAGAGGAGGGCTTTGTAGGAACAGGGGGTAGAGGAGCTGTCACAGGGAGACAGTAGGGCAGACTGTTAGGCAGACAGGAAGCTTCTCTATCCACCCTTACCTTCATGGCCCAGACCTCAGCCAGGAAGTCTTTATACTGATTTAACTTCAGTGTTTCTTGCTGTGACTTCTAGAGTTTTGTAGGGTAGATGCTGGGAGTCAGCTGTTATTCTTTGCTTCTTATAAATGAACCCCAAGAATGATCACGCTTCTCCTGGGTGAGGGTGGGGTCCTCTGTAGGACCAATATCCTGGAGTCCTCTTGACTGCTGATCATTGGAATCCTTCCCTGTCTATGCCTGTAAGAGCAGCTTCCAAGCAATCTCAGAGGGGCAGGGCAATTCTGAGGTCTCCAGTGAGGGGGGTGCCCAGTTCCATAGCCTCCCCCCGCCCCCAGATCTCATCTCCTCAAAGGTAGGTCACCATAGCTTCTCTAGTAGGTTTGCCTCAAGGCCAGACCTGTACCAGGTACTCAGTCAACACTCACTGAATCAACCTGTATAGTCCATTGGCTGAATGCTTACTCTGTGTCTAAGTTGAGAACGGCAGGTGTTTATGATTTGAAGTAGGGGTCCTCTGAAACCCCCTGAGCCAGAGGCCTGCCCAGAAGAGCTCTCTGGTTTTGTGTTGTCAGGTCTAGAATTTTGACCAGGAGTAGCAACTGGAGTCCCCTTTACAGAGGAAGAATCAGGCCTGGGGTGGTGGGGGATGAGGGAGTGGGAGGACAGGGAGATGGCTCAGTGAGCAAAGATCTTTTGATTCAAGCAAGAGAATACAAGTTCCATCCCCTATGCCCAAATAAAAACCAGGTGTGAGCCGGGCAGTGGTGGCACACACCTTTAATCCCAGCACTCAGGAGGCAGAGGCAGGTGGATTTCTGAGTTCGAGGCCAGCCTGGTCTACAGAGTGAGTTCCAGGACAGCCAGGGCTACACAGAGAAATCCTGTCTCGAAAAAAAACCCAAAAAAACCAAAACAAAAACCAAAACAAAAAAACAGGTGTGGAAAACACTGGAGAAATGGAGAAAGGTGGATCCTTGGGTCTCACTAGCCAGCCAATCCAGCTAATCCACAAGGTCTGTGCTAATGAGAGACCCATCTCTAAAAGTAGATTAAAAAAAAAAAAAAAGAGTTGGGCCGTGGTGGCGCAGGCCTTTAATCTCAGTACTCGGGAGGAACTCTGAGTTCGTGGCCAGCCTGGTCTACGGAGTGAGTTCTAGGACAGCTAGGGCTACACAGAGAGACCCTGTCTTTGAAAAACAAACAAAACAAAAACAAGAAAGGAAGGTGGCTAGTACTCAATATCCTCTCCCTGCATATGCAGATCGTGCTCCTCCCACGCGGACACACGCTACTCATGTGCAAGCATACGCAAAGACAGACCCAAACAGAAGTAACTTGTCCCAGCTTATAAGTGGATTAGCATTGTGTGTCCATGAGGAAGTCCCTCCTGAAGTCTACCCTAAACCTTCCTTTTTTCAGCAGTGCCTGCTCCTTCTCAGTCCCATAGAAGAGGAGGCTGGTGTCCTCACCCATGCAGACGTCCCGCCGTCCTGGCATGTCCTGCTGCAGCACTTTGCACGATGATTCCAAATGAATATTAAACACAGAACCTCACAGAGGCCAGCCCTGCAGGGCAGGCAATGAACCCACCCTCTTCATGCCTGTTCATTATTATAATTAATATTGAGTTGGGGTTGGTGGTAACCTCGGCCTTGCTAGGCGTTTGGGCTGTCTCAGAAGCTTATCCAGATCAATGACAGACAGCTTCGAATTGATAAACTCCCCGCCACCCAGACGAATCAATCGCAACACTGCCGTCACAACAAGCCCAAGAAATCAATCTGATTTCAAGCGATGTGGTAGCTCTGAGCTGGGCAAGCTAGTTTTAATTTCCCGTGCGACTGAGGCTCAGTTTCCTGTGCACACAGGAACACCCCTCCCTTCCAGCTGGTGCTCCCCTCCCAGGTGCTGGAGGCCTTGGAGGGCGCAGGCCAAGGGTTCAGCTGCACAGCGGTCGGTCCAGGTGACCTTGAGGTAGTTATGATTTTGATACTTTTGAGCCCCCAGGCCCAGAAGCAGCTGACTCAGATCCAAAGCTGGGAACTTTGTTTTGCCGGCTTCAGCTTCAGTTTCTGCTGGCCGCTGCAAAAAAACCAAACCAAGCCTGGAGGCTCTTCTGGGCTGCTTCCCAAAGAAGCACTGCAGAGGTAGGTTGCCCACTCAGAAGCCACCACAGTGACCTCGTTCCATCTTGGTATCTGGGTTTACCTAGCAGGGTGAAAGCTCACCAAGATAGATGGATCGATCTGGGGAGGCTTACTATACCTGAACACTAGGCTGTTTATTACACATCTTTTTTGGGGGTGCTAAGGATCAAACCCTGGATCTCGCACATGCTAGGCAAGTACTGTACTAGTACTGAGCAACATTCTCTGCTCTTGGGTTGTTTTTTTTTTTTTTTTTTTTTTTGAGACAGGCTTACTGCCTGTCTCACAACCCTGACTGACCTTGAACTCATGAACTCATAGAGCTCTATCTGTGTCTGCCTCTAGAGTGCTGGGATTAAAAGGCATGCACCACCAACCCTGCTACTCTTGAGGTTTTGAGCAGCAGAGGGTCTTTGCTAAGTAGCCCAAGCTACCTCAAACTTCATTTTTCTCTTAATAGTAGCAAGGCTTGAACCCAGGGCCTCCCTGGTGTTAAGCAGGTGCCCTCTCACTGAGCACTGAGTTATATACTTAGCCTCTTAGCCCTTTGTGTTCATCTGTTTCTGGGGCAGGAGTGGAGGTGGGAGGGTGGGGGGTGGAAGGAAGGGGGTAGACTTGGAGGGAAGGTGTCTTCTATTGCTCTCCATCTTGCGGTTTGAGACCCACAGGCTCTCACTGATTGGCTAGACTAGCTGTTCATCAGCATCTGACCCCGCCTTGTCTCTTCCAGTGTTGCTGTTAGAGATGGTCTGTTGTACCAGACTTTTCAGGGAGTGTTGGGGAGCCAAAGTCAGGTCTCATGCTTGAGCAGCCATCACCTTACCCGTGAGCCATCTCCTCAATGCCCCCATTTGCATTTGAAATTTTTTTTTAGACAGGGTTTCACTAGTTATTCCAGGCTAGCCTTGAACTCACTTTGTGTGATCGAGGCAGGTTTTGAACTTACTGAGTAACTTGAATTCTAAACCTTTGTATGAGGTCCTGGCAAGAAAGTCTTGAATCAGGATTCACCTCACTGGGAAAGGCAAGGCCACAAAAACAAAACAGTTGGGATCAGATGGTTATGGGCTGGGCCTTCTACTTGGCTTCCTCACAGCCCTGGCCCCAAAGCAGCCAGTCCACGCAGCCTCTGAGCATGAGTGGGTGCTTTTCCAATTCCAGCAATGTGCAAGCCACCACCCAGCTCAGTCTGCTGTCTGTGTGTCTGTGGTACTGTGGAACATGAAGCCACCTGGTGACAGGGAGATTACACATTCTTCTGTTCTGGGGTGGGTGTCAACGCTGGGAGGTGCACCTCTGGTGGCCAGGAGGTCACAGATCTTGGAGGGGGCTTCTGTCCACCCTGGGAGGGAGGCCCAGCAATGCAGGGTGATGTAAACCACGGAGTCTTGGCTTTCAAGCTTTCTGAGGGCTGGGGTTTCCCTTGCCCGCCCCTCCCCACCCTCCCCTTCTCTCTGCTCCCCAGTCCTATTCTGCTGAGATCATGTAGCAACCCTCTCACCCACCCAATACAGAACAGGAAAGGAGAACCTGAAACTGAAGCTTAGCCCCCCAGGAGGGACTTCCTCATTAGCCTACGTTCAGGGTAGGATATTGGCTTCGGTGGAGGTTCTGGTGGGGTCATAGTTCAGCAGGGCTTCTGGTGGCTTTCACATCCTGAAAGCTGAGAGGCAAGAAGATCTCTGATCTCTGCTTTGTCTTTTGTAACTTTCCTCTCTCTCTCTCTCTCTCTCTCTCTCTCTCTCTCTCTCTCTCTCTCTCTCTCTCTCTCATATTAATTGCTTTTTTGTTTGTTTGAATAGGTAATTTCTGCACATGGCTTTGAAAATAAGGCGTAGAGCTTCCCTCTCCAGTGGCCAGTGGTTACCCTTTTCCTATCTGGGTGTGCAGCCAACAAAGAAGAATCCACGGCCTCTCCTTAGCAGTCGCGGCACACACTTCTGTGCCTTGCTTTTGTCACCTGACAGTATATCTTGACGACGACTGGGAATCAGTACATAAAGAGTGCCTTACTCAGGTGTCTTTTTATGGTCACAGGCTTCTCAGGGATACAGAAGTAATCACAGCTGGGTTGATTAGCTTCAGATGTTGCCATTTACAACATCTCAGCCCAGAGAGGGCTGGAAACCTCCCCAAGGTCACGCAGCAAGGACTAGAGCTTCTCTTCCTCAGAAGTCCCAACTCCTGTCCCCCCCCCCCCCCCCCCCCCCCCCCCCCCCCCCCCCCCCCGCCATCCCAGCGCTGCCCAGGTGACCAGAAGGGAGGTAGGGAGGAGGGGGCGTCTCTAATTGAAATGCATCGCGCGCTCCGGACCAGCACCTGGCGCTGCAAGAGAACCGCGTGGTGCGGAGGGGGCTGCGGCCTGGCGCCCACGTGGGTGCGGGAGAGGCCGATCTGCTTCCCCGCAATCCGTTGCCGCGTGCTTCCCGGTAATGAGCTCCCAGGGCCCAAGGTGAGCTTCCCCCGGCTGCTCACACGGCAGCCGCGTGGCACCAAAGAACACCGGTACTTTTTTTCTTCCCTGCCTGACAGCTCATTAGAAGAATTAATTTACTCCAGCGTTTGCAGTTTAAAGGACATTATTTACTGGTTAATTGTTGTTATTACAAAATGTTAAATATCATTATTTATTTCCCAAGTCCTGACAGCTTCTCTGACAAGAATTTATGGGTGATTGCCGTGTCATCATTGGTGGGTGCCCTGCACAGGGGCAATGTGAAGTAAGGGAGTGGCCTTCAGGCCTGGGTGTCCTACAGGGAAGACTGTGGAGGGCCTGCACACCATACTGGCCCACTGCCCCCTCTGCACCCTAATTTTTGCCCGATGAGGAGTGGAGGGTGGAGGAAATCGGCTGTCGGGACACTTGTGTTTCCCTAAATCTTCAGCTTGGGGGTCGGGGTAACATTTGCCAGAAGACCAACTGCCATGATTGTGGTCCTTCTATTTAAAAGGCTATTTATTCCCAGGGCTCAGAATGCTTCCCATGCAGAAAGCCCTGCGTTTTAGCTTTAACACAACAGAAAAAGAGCTTGGTGGATCATAATGTGGTGGATCAGGACCTTGGAGGTGGAGGCAGGAGGGTCAGAAGTTCAAGGTCATCCTCTGGCTATATAACAGAGTTTGAGGCCAACCTGGGATATAGGAGGGCCCTGTCTCAACAAAACAAAACACCGACCACAGGTTAATTCTCCAAATGGGAAACCTTTATTTCTGTCCTGAAATCACACAGTTGAGGCACTCAGGTGAGCTGAGCCATGGTCCAATAGCATGAGGATCAAAGGTAGCTGGGGTCTGGGGGCTGTGCACCAGCTATAAATCTGAGTTTGACCTGTTTAGGAGACTTCACATAAAAGCTAAGATTTATGGATTCTCTTGAAAAATCAGAGACTCTTGCCACACTTGACCCATGGTCAATTGGCAGTGACCTCTGGGTCACTGACGGGCAAAGCCATTCAAGGAATGTGCGAGCTCTCTCTGGCTATGGCCTGCCCCACCCTTTGCTTCCTCTCTCTGCACGGTTTCCCCGGGCTCTGTGCACATTTGAGTTTCCAATCTGACCTCCTGTAATGACCATGGAGAGATGAAGAAACAGATTTTGCAAGCCAAGGCCACAGCCTGGTTCACCCTATCACCCTACCACACTGCCTCTTTCAAATCTGTCTGCTTCCACCTCCTCTGGGTCAGCATGGAGTGGCCTCTGGCAGCCACGGGACTAGAAACAAGAGGCAGTACAGTGAGAACTACAAAGATCATGGCTGTATGAATCGCATTCACATATTCATGCAGTAAATTGTTTTGGAGGAGCTTCTGCGTGGTATAAAATGACACAAGCATACACTGTGCCATAAAGGAACCCAGTCTGGTGAAGCTATGTTTTACTCAAGAACGCAGTTACAACTTGGGAAGGTGGAGAGGTTTAGGAAGATGTGACTGGCGGGTGTATGTGGGGAGGGGAGGTTTCCAGGGGAGAGAATTAATACTTCAGCCAGCTAGTGGACTGCCTGTGTCCTTATGCAGACGCTCATGTCTTAATTCTCTCATCACAGCTGAGTGAAAATAGTTGTCAGAATCCAGCCATGGTGCAAACCTCTGCCATCGCCTGGGAGGTGGAGGCAGGAGAGGCAGGATTTCAAGGTTAGCCTTGGCTACAAGACACCCTGTTTCATAACAACAACAATAAACAAGCAAATAAAAAAGGCAACAAACAAACTTGACACCTAAAAATAGCTGTTGGCAGCCGGGTGGAGTAGTGCAAGCCCAACATGTTGATCTTGAGTTCGAATCCATCCAGAGCTACATAATGAGGCCCTATGTCACTACAACAGTCAAGCAGAACATAAATTATTTGCTGTCAGTTAATAAAATAGTGGCTCTACAGGCCGGAGAGCCAACCTGCTATGAGGATCCCTGTCCTCCTCCTAATTGGATGCTATAGGTCATGCTAGCCTGGGAACCCTGTGGTCCAACAAGGCAACATATCTCGGAAAGACAGTCTGTTACTGTCATCCATATCTCACAACCTGTGTACAGGGCAGGGCTGAATATTCTCATTTCACCAATTAGGGTCCAAAGGTGCAGAGACTCTGGAAGGAGAGGAGACTGCTGCCTGAGGCTGCGGCCTAGCACTGAGGAAGCTTGGAGCTGGGATCTTACAGGCTGACTTCAAACAAAGGTCCTTTGGACAAGGTCTTTGGTCTCAGCCTTTCCTCCCTGGGACCTTGACAGCAGCCTTGAGGAATATACTGAAAAACCAAAGAAGATGAAAAGTCCTTTGAAGATGGATGGAAATGGGCTCAGTGAAGCCCTTCCCAAGGCTGGGCTGCAAATTAGCATAAAGTTATTTCCAGACTGCAGTCTGGTTTATTTTAGACCCTTCCTCATTTCCTCCAGGGCAGAAGAAGCCTTAATTCCTTGCCTGGTGAGAAAGAGACTGGCACTATGGGAGTGAATCCGAAACTGTAACCGCTGCGTAGATTTTTACACAGTCTCAAAGTCTTAGGACCTGCCGTTCTTCACAGGTCTTCTCCAGCAGGTCTCTCATTTTATTTTATTGCCATATTAAATTTTTTTAAAAATTTTTTTCTATTCATTTTTGGAATAGGTAATATGTGCCCAAGGTGCACAATTCAAAAAGCATAAAAGAGCACACAGCAAACAGCCTCTCCCTGTCCTCAGAGGCAGCCAATGCCATCAATAGCTTGTTTCGTGATATTTAAAAATAGCATTGTTTCTCTTTTCTGTTCATGTAGAAAATACAATAATTCCTGCGGAAGAAAATAAAAATCACATGTGTCACCCTCCTCAGGGCTGAGGGCTCTGCACATCCCGTGTTTAATCAGCCAGCCTTTTCTCTCCACATAGATGGTTACAAGCTTGCATAACCCTGCTTTATTACTTGTTTACATTAAATACGACTCCTCCGAAACAAAGACCAGAGAGGTTGCATTCCAACTGGATAAAGACGGGGTGCCTGGAGAGCGAATGCATTAAAGGGGGACTGGGCTTCAGCTGTGTTACTTGAAATCCTTTTAGGATGAAAACGCATTCATGTCTTACTTCCTCTTGGTATTTCTCTAGAATTGATTCTAAATGATTGCTTCAGAAGGCTACTATTAAACTAATCCTTCGTGATTGTGATCTTAAGATGTTTACAAGGGTTTTTTTTTGTTTGTTTTATTTTAGATAGAGTCTGACTATGTAGTCCCGGCTGGCTGGCCCAGAACTCACTGTGTGGAGCAGTCTGACCTGGAACTCACAGAGATCTGTCTGCCTCTGCCTCCTGAGTGCTGAGTTGAAAGATGTGTGCCGCCACACCTGCCTTGTGGATGTATTGAGCAATGGAACCATGTTTGTAGAACTGGGCATGGTGGCACAGCCTTTAATCCCAGCACTTGGGTGGCAGAGGCAGACAGGTTTCTGTGAGTTCAAGGACAGCCAGGGCTACAGAGTGAAATCCTGTCTAAAATAAATAAATAAATAAATAAATAAATAACTGAAAAGCATGTAGATGAGGGCTGCTTTTGTGATCTCAACACTCAGGAGTCTGAGACAGGAGGATCACAGGAAGTCTGAGGCCAGCCTGGACTATACAGTAAGAACCTACCTTAAAATAAAAAAACAAAACAAAACAAAACATTATTTTAAAGGACGAAAAGAAAAAAAAGTGTGTGCGCGTGCGCACGTGTGTGTGTGTGTGTGTGTGTGTGTGTATTAAAGTTTTTTGATCCAAAGTGTCAAATTTATTTCTATATTGTTTTAATCTCTAGTTCAACCATTAGCAGCTGCTCCCAGCCCCAGCATCAGACTCATTCATCACAGGCCAAGGATCAGGTCTGAGATGGACCCATGGATCCATGGGAGGCCAAGTTTTTCCCCTGCTGCTGTCATGATGTTATATATTTATATATTTAATGGTTTTACTATTTCTTTTTTTTTTTTAGATTTATTTATTTATTTATTATATGTAAGTACACTGTAGCACACTGTAGCTGGGATGGTTGCGTGCGAGCCACCATGTGGTTGCTGGGATTTGAACTCAGGACCTTTGGAAGAGCATTCAATGCTCTTAACCGCTGAGCCATCTCTCCAGCCCTTACTATTTCTTTTTACTTTATGTGCATTGGTGTTTTGCCTGCATGTATGTCTGTGTGAGAGTGTTGGATCCCCTGGAACTGGAGTCAGGCAGTTGTGAGCTGCCATGTGGGTACTGGGAATTGAACCCAGGACCTCTGAAAGATCAGCCAGTGCTCTTAACCACTGAGCCATCCTTTCAGCCCCATATATTTATTCCTTTATATGAAGGATCAGACCCAGTGACTTGTACTTGCTAGGCAAGTGCTCTATCACTGAGCCACAATTGCAGTCCTGGGGCATTTTTTTCTTTAGGTCATTGGTGGGTGCCAGGGGTAACACCTATGGGAAGTTGATGAAACCTGGGGTTGTAGAATCCCTCAGCAGGTGAAAAAGGAGCCTCTAGGCATCTGAATTATAAGATCAAAGTGGTATGTAGCCAGGACAGGGCTAGATCTTTCTCCCAGGTGTCCCATATCAGTGAGTTCAGATGTCAAGAGCTGAAAGCACGGCTCTGATGGCTCCTTTAGAGTTACACCTGGGCAAGTTCCCTTCCAGAGCCAACATCTCCAGCTCCTGCACCCTCTAAATGTCAAAGTCAGACTTCTCTTTGATTCCAAACACCCAATTCTATGACCTGCCTACAACCTTACCCCTTTAGCTTTCTGGCAAGTGGACCCCTGTCATTTGGGAATGTTTAGAGAAACAAAATGGACACAAGAAAGACATGTTGGTTTAGTATGGAAAGCTGGCTTTCTGAAAGTGCCCCTCTCCTCTGGAGTCCTGCATCTCCATAGTAGCTGAGGTTTCCTCTTGATAGGGGGTGGAGTGGGGGGAGAAAGCCCAAGATTGCATCTCATTGGTGAGATGAATAATACATTTGAAGCATCTCACAAACTGTGTTTGATCTGCCTAAAGCTTCAAGTGTTAACGTATTTCTCTTTATCCCCAGCAAGGGAGGGCTAGGAACTGTCAACATTTTCCTTTCTGCTTAATTTGTGCTTTCTCCATAAGGAGAAAAAATGGGTTTGGGGGAGAGAGGGAGGCTGGGAAGGAGGATGACACACACTTCCTGGAATAATGTGAGGAGCCTCAGCACCGGGGCCTGCTCCAGGAGCCTGGGAACTTCTAGGGTCCGCAGGACAGAGAAAGGGGGTGTTGTTTCAGGGAGGGGGCTGTGTCCTGTGTGCTGGGGCTCTTTGGGAGCCTGTTTGCAGAATGGTATGAGCTTCAGAAGCTAGTTCCTGCGAGGGCCCTGCTCCAGTGTTCCTGCAGGGGGATGAGAGGTGGGAAGTTGAGGCTGACTGGTTGCTAAGCACCCACGATGCTTCTTTTGATTCATAGCAAGCAGAGAAACCATACCCAGACTCAGGAGCCAGTGCTGTGTCTGTGTTTTAAGCTGCATGCTTCAGCTACTCTCCCTGTTCCTCTACGGGGGTGTCTTTAGCACTAAGGATGCTCTCCATGAACACTGGTGGTAAGAGGGAGCCTGGGAAAGTTCTCATTTAAAAAAAATTCTATTTTACTTTATTGACTTTTTTTTTTTCTTTTTCTTTTTTTTTTTTTTTGAGACAGGGTTTCTCTGTATAGCCCTGGCTGTCCTGGAACTCACTCTGTAGACCAGGCTGGCCTCGAACTCAGAAATCCGCCTGTCTCTGCCTCCCAAATGCTGGGATTAAAGGTGTGCACCACCACTGCCTGGCTACTTTATTGACTTTATGAACGTTTTGCCTGCATGTATGTATGTGTACCAAGGAGGCTAAACAAAGGTGTCAGATCCTCCAGAACTGGAGTTAGAGTAGGCTGTGAGCGACCTTGTAGGTTCTAGGAACTGAACTCAAGTTCTGTGGAAGAGCAACAAGTGCTCTTAACTGCTGAGTCGGCTCTCCAACCCCGGAAGCTCACATCCTTAACTACATTTGCTGCTGCATTGCCAAGTCTGCAGTGTCCTGCCCCTCCTTTGTCCTGTATGGCAGGGAACAAGACAGAGGAGGTTAGAAGCTCAGACAACAGAGGGCTACCCAGGTCTTCTCTTTAACTGCCCATATGGCTCAGTTTCCTGGTATGAAATAAAGATGCTCCAGTGGCATTTTAAGATCTGGGTGGCAAAAATAGAAACAGAAGGAACACTACCCAATTCATTCTATGAGGCCACAGTTACACTGATACCAAAACCTCAGAAAGACCCAACAAAGAAAGAAAACTTCAGACCAATTTCCCTTATGAATATTGATGCAAAAATACTCAATAAAATTCTCGAAAACCAAATCCAAGAACACATCAAAACGATCATTCACCATGATCAAGTAGGCTTCATCCCAGGGATGCAGGGATAGTTCAATATCTGGAAATCCATCAAGGTAATCCACTACATAAACAAACTCAAAGAAAAAAACCACATGGTCATTTCCTTAGATGCTGAAAAAGCATTTGACAAAATTCAACATCCCTTCATGATAAAAGTCTTGGAAAGATCAGGAATTCAAGGACCATACCTAAACATAGTAAAAGCAATATACAGCAAACCAGTGGCCAACATCAAACTAAATGGAGAGAAAC
>CM052710.1:40674172-40716299 GCA_028551405.1 Uromys caudimaculatus
GCTAAGATCAAAAACTCAGGTGACAGCAGATGCTGGCGAGGATGTGGAGAAAGAGGAACACTCCTCCATTGCTGGTGGGATTGCAAGTTGATACAACCTCTCTGGAAATCAGTTTGGCGGACCCTCAGAAAAATGAACATAATACTACCTGAGGACCCAGCTATACCACTCCTGGGCATATACCCAGAAGACGCTCCAACATGTAATAAGGACACATGCTCCACAATGTTCATAGCAGCCATATTTATAATAGCCAGAATCTGGAAACAACCCAGATGTCCCTCATCAGAGGAATGGATACAGAAAATGTGGTACATTTACACAATGGAGTACTACTCAGCTATTAAAAACAATGACTTCATGAAATTCGCAGGCAAATGGATGGAACTTGAAAATATCATCCTGAGCGAGGTAACTCAGTCACAAAAGAATATACACGATATGTACTCACTGATAAGTGGTTATTAGCCTAAAAGTTTGGAATACCCAAGATTCACTTCACAGCAACCATTGGGCTGAGCATGAGGTCCAAGACGGAGGAGTTGGAGAAGGGACTGAAGGAGCTGAGGAGTTTGCAGCCCCATGGAGGGAGCAACAGTATCACTGGCCTGATTTCCCGATGCTCCTGGAGACTGGATCACCAACCAAAGAATACACATGGAGGGACCCGTGATGTTGGCTACATATGTGGCAGAGGAGGGTCTTGTTAGTCATCAGGGGGAGGAGAGGCCCTTGGGCCTGAGGGTGTTAGATGCCTCAGTATAGGGGAATGCCAGGGAAGAAAGACGAGAGTGGGTGGGTGGGTGGGGGAATACCCTCATAGAGGCAGGGGAGGGAGGATAGGGGGTTCCAAAGAGGAGACCTGGAAAGGGGGAAACATTTGAAATGTAAATAAAGTATTTAAAAAAAAAAAAAAAAAGATCCGGGTGGCAATTCAGTATGTGTCCTTGGGTCTCAGGAGCAGTGCTCAGAACACAGGCTGCAGCACGTATGTTGTCTCTGATTTTTTTGTCTGTTTTGGTTTTGTTTTTTATTTTTGAGACACAGTTTCTCTGTGTAACAGCCCTGGCTGTCCTGGACTCACTTTGAACTCACAAAGATCCACCTGCCTCTGCCTACCGATCGCTGGGACTAAACGCATGTGCCATCATGCATGGCTGATTTTTCTTTTTTTTTTTTTTTTTCTTTTTTTTTTAAATTTTATTTATTTATTATATGTAAGTACACTGTAGCTGTCTTCAGACACCCCAGAAGAGGGCATCAGATCTCATTACGGATGGTTGTGAGCCACCATGTGGTTGCTGGGATTTGAACTCATGACCTTCGGAAGAGCAGTTGGAGCTCTTAACCGCTGAGCCATCTCTCCAGCCCCTGATTTTTCTTTTTTGAAGAAATGGGGTCTTGTTATAGTGTTTAGGCTATTCCCCCAACTCCTGGGCTCAACTGACCCTTCTGCCTCATCTTCCTAAAAAGGTGGGACTGTATGTACATGCCATCATGTTTGGCTGTAATTAGCCTTTCCACAATTATGTATCCCTTCTCTTCCCAACTGACCTTAAAACTATCCCATGTGCCTTCTCTGGGAAGCTCGCCCTCTTCCATCTCCATCCCAATCCCCCAGCCCTTCCCAAGCCTCTTATTCTGTCCACCTTGGCTGGGACCCTGTAGCCACACTTCTCCAAATACCCCCATCCCTAGAGGCTGCCTGGTGACGCCCCAGAATTCTGTTGACAGGCATCAGATTTAGCCAGATCTTTTTGGTTTTGGGGGTAGAATCTCTTATAGCCCAAAGTGGCTTCAAACTCAGTAAGTAGCTGAGCATGTCCTTGAACTCCTGATCTTCCCCCACCTCTGATTGCTGGGATTACAAGTCAGACTGGTCAGGTCAGTTTTCTGGTTTCTAGTAGACCCTCTCATCCTCATGAGCCTGGCTTGACTTTTATGGCTTTTCTGTCTCCTACAGTGGCTGGTACAGGACATGACTATCCTCTAGGGAACTGGTGGTGTATTCTCAGGAGGCAGAACATGTGGAGACAGCTTTTCTGGGAGGGACACAGAGCAGGTTGTTCCCACTGGGGTAGGTGCATTGAATAGAAGAACAAGTGATTTTCCTAATAGTAAGTACTGTGTCTTTATTCTGAACTATTCATTCCTGTGTCTCACAGGCTCCACCCCTCCAATCCCTCCAAACCATCCCCACCCCAGCTCTTACAAGCAAAGCTACCCATCAAGTCTGCCCTCAGTCTGTTCAGCTGCAGCTGAGAGAACCGAGACTTAGGCACAGCAGTGAAAAAACGTCCCAGAATCCTCAGATGCCTAGGAGGAGGCAGAAGTCACCTGAAGCAAACAGAGCGTGTTAATTTTGTTGAGAGGTCAAGGGGTGCCTGGAGGATGCAGGACCTCCCTGTAGGACAAATCAGGCCCAGTGGTTCTGGCAGCCTGGCCTGCATGTCTGCCCAGTGCTCCTGGGCCCTTCTGTTCAGGCCTGGCATCCCACGGAGGCAGCATTCTGCTTAGGAGCTTGGAGCACAGACGGGGAGGCGGGCCTTGTAGAGAATCGATTTGCGGGACCAGCGGGGGCTTTCTTTTCCTCCTTACTTCCCAGATCTTTGATCTCTTGTCCTCCCTCCCTAGTTCCATTTCTCTGCTTTCTCCCTCTTCCGTAGCTTAATCACAGCAGGCTCTGTTGGGGGAAGGGGCGGGGTGTTAGTTCTTTGTCCTGTGACTGGGTGGGTCCTAGCCTTCTACTAGAGTCCTGCGGCAGGGTTCTGGCTATGGTGGGAGTGGGGACACACATGCAAGCGCACACACAAAGAATTGAGAGCATCAGCGAGACCATGTGGAAGACTGAGGTGGGGAGAATCAGGGGCGACGAAAAAAAGAGAATTCAGCAAATTAAAAATTTTACAACCATCCGGCAAGTCTGCAAAAATGTACTTCCCTGCGGTCTTTCATTTATCTCATTATCTGACTCCTAATGTGCCGCTTCCCCCTTTCCTTTCTCGCCACACTTTGGTGCAAAATCTTATTAGCTTTTTTTTTTTTTTTCTTTCTGGCAGGGGCTTCATATAGTCTTTTTCATTACATTTCCTAATAAAAGCAATCACTAGGATGGCACGGCTGGAGGATTAAAAAGCCACCTCAGCAGCCTCCTGGCTAGCAGAGCCTCGGCTCCTTGTAGCTTTGTCAAGTCGCCAGGGGAAACAGGCCAGACCCGGAGGGCTAAATCAGAGACACTCTGGTTTAGGCTGCAGAACATTCCAGGGCTAGGAGAGATGCTAAGACAGTGGCCGCCAAGTCACGATGTTGTAGAAGGGAAGAGCAGGAATGTTAGACACCCATCGTCAATCCAGCTGAGACCATCTACTGACTCCTAAAATAAAAAAGATTTTGATCTTTGTCTTTGGACTCTGGCCCAAGCTGTCACACATTCTTTTGAGTTACGTTGTTGATGGCAACTACTCAGCTTTTGAAGAAGGTAGATTGGATTTCCCCGTCTGAACTTTGTTAAAATTCTCGTGAAACATTTAAGAGAAAATGTAGCATTTACTTACTTTAAAGGTCACACTGTTAGGTCACCTTCGCCACTGCCCACCTCCAGGACTTTTTTCATCTTCCCAAAGGGAAATATCGTACCCACCTGTACCCTGTCCAACTCCCACGAACCTAGTTTTTGCTTTTCACCTCAGTGAAGCCCCCAGTCTAGATGGCCCTTGGAAATGGACTGTTCCTCATTCTGCGTCTGCCTGTTTCCCTCAGTGCAATGGCCCCAGTGCTCACCAGGTTATAGGAAGGGATAGAAAGTGACCCTACCTGTTTTGTTTTTGCTTTTAGAAAAGACTTATTTTTATTAATTCTAGCTATGTGTGTGTTTGTCTGCATGCAGGTGTGTGCACATGAGTGTGCATGAGCCCACAGAACCAGAGGTTCAGATCCCCAGCTGTCTGTGGTACAGACGCCTGTGAACTGCCTGATATGGGAAGAGCAGCAAGTGCTCTTAACCACTGAGCCATCTCTCTAGCCCCAGAAAGTGACCCCTTTTAAGGCTGAATGATATTCCTTTGTATGAATTGCCAAATCTTGTTTATGCTACCTTTTAAAAAAATTCCAGCCTTGCCAGATGGTGGTAGTGCAGGCCTCTAATCCTAGCACTCAGGGAGGCAGAGGCAAGAGGATATCTGTGAGTTTAAGGCAAGCTTGGTCTACAGAGTGAGTTCCAGGACAGCCAGAGCTACACAGAGAAACCCTTTCCTGAAAAACAAAAACAAATCCAGACTTAAAAAACATATTTTCCATATAATGAAGTTGAAGAGAGAATCCTCTCAAAGCCCTCTTACTAAGGTGGGGTTTCTTCTGTTCTTCCTGCTGCCCTACTTCTCCTCTGCTAATAATTAAACCCCGTCCCATCATTGACTAACTGAGCTCACTAAAGGCTGACTGGGAATGCTGCTTGGCTTGCATTTTGGTTTGGGGGAAGGGCTAAAAATGACAGAAAACTGGGTCTGGCAATGCAAGTAAAACAAGGAGAAATAAATAGATAAAATAAACCCAACTGCCTATAAAGTAATGGACATTTTGTTGCCTGGGTTATAAACGGGCCCTAAAAGTTGTCCACATGTCACCCTGCAAGGTGATGTTGCCACACACACAACTTCTGGAGTGGGGAAAGGTTGGCTTGGAAGAGAAGGACTGTCATTTTGAAACATTTGGCTCAGTGTGATTAAAAATAAGGGTACAGCCAGGTGTGGTGGCACACACCTTTAATCTCAGCACTCAAGAGGTAGAGCCAGGCAGATATCTGAGTTTGAGGCCAGCCTGGTCTATAGCGTGAGTTCTGGAACAGCCAGGACAACACAGAGAAACCCTGTCTCAGAAAGTCAAAACAAATAAAATAAGATGACAAATGTCAAATTACGAACAACTTTTAATGTCTTGTTTAGGATCACTTAGGCCATCCCTCATTGGCTGATGTGTTCCCCTGGGCTTGGCTAGTACTGCATGAGCTGGTCACAGCCAGCAGTTTGCCAGCAGGACCAATGCAGAAGATGTGTCTCGCCAAGAGTGGGTCACCCCTAATCTCCACTACTGGTTCAGCTAATGGGGATACTACCCTTCTTAGTCTGTGAGACCTCTTACTGTTCATTTCTTTCCATTCTCTTCCAGGGCTTTTTGGCTCTAAATCTCTTCCAGCCTTTTCCCTGTCCCAGACTCTAGAGGATGACAGGAGCTTCTCAGCGGGGAGGACCCTGCAGGTCAGAAAGACAGCCTGACTGAGGGTTTTGCCTTCCCCTAGCCTGTGATACAGACTCTGAGAGACAGGTTTGCTCCGATGGAAGATGCATTTTTTTTCTCCACCCAAGTGGAAGGCATTTGGCACACACCGGCACAGTTTGGTCTTTTGCTTATAACTGACAGACAAACACCCTCCCCAGCCCCTTTCCACTTTTCCAGATCCTTCCTTTTCTCCTCTGGAGAGGCTGCCCCTCCCTTGGGGGCCTTTTGTTTCCTTGGCTCCTTATCAATCAACCGGAGGCAAACCCTGGGTGAGCAACAGCAGTAACCAGCAGCTGCCAGGGCAGTGGGAACTTCATTTCTGGCCCTGACGTTTATAAATGTGGCACAGAATACCAGGAGGGACTGGAATAAATCAAACTGCTTCCTCAAGGGTCCCCAGGGCTGCTTTAGATTTTCTTCCCACCAGGAGTTGGCGTCTTCTCTGTCTTTGCAGGAGTGGGAAATCGGAGCACGGCGTGCAACATAAAATGAACCACAGTCTTCGCCCTTGCTTCACAGAAGACCCCAGTGGCACATGGAGAGAGGCTGGGAAGAAGCCCTGGGTGGGAGGATGCTTGCTCTGCCGAGCTACAGCTCTCAGTCTTCATATCTGAGAATTAGGTTTTTACATTTTTTGTTTTGTTTTTAAGACAGGGTCTCAGCCGGGCAGTGGTGGTGCACACATTTAATCCCAGCACTCGGGAGGCAGAGGCAGGTGGATTTCTGAGTTCTCGGCCAGCCTGGTCTACAGAATGAGTTCCAGGACAGCCAGGGCTACACAGAGAAACCCTGTCTCAAAAAAACAAAAAAAACAAACAAACAAACAAACAAAAAAGACAGGGTCTCAATTGTGTAGCCATGACTGGCCTGGAACTCAATAGGTAGACCAACCAGGCCGGACTTCAACTTGCCTGCCTCTGCCTCTATATATATACACACATACACACATACACACATACACACATACACACATACACACATACACACATACACACATACATACATACATACATACATACATACATACCTGCTTAGCTGGGCATGTTGGCACACATAATTCTAGCACCTGGGAGTCTTGAGACAGGAGAATCACCGCAAGTGAGGCCAGTCTAGGCAACATGACAAAACTTTATCCAAAAACGACAAACAGGTATGTATGTGATCAGGGGTTGGGGATTGGGTGCTGGAGAGGTAGGGGTTGCTGTGGTGAAGGACTTCAGTAAAGCCCTCACTGTTTTTCTAGAAGGCCTGAGTTCAGTTCCAAGCACCCACATTGGTAACTTACAACCACCCGGGACAGCAGCTTCAAGGGATCTCTTACCTACTTCTGCCCTCTGAGGGTACCCACACACACACATAGTAAATACACACAGACATATACACGCACACACAAAAATAAAAATAAATAAGGAAGAAAGAAGGAAGGAAGGGCCTGTCTATTGACTCTACAGAGCTGATGGAGAAGATGGGCTGAAAAGCCTAAGAATTGAGTGATCTGTAACCTGAGCAAGCAGATGCAAAGCCATGATGAGGACCCGCCCTCTGAGATATCCAGAAGCAGCTTTAGAAATTTTTGTTTTATTTTTATTTGTGTGTGTGTGGTGCAAAGAACAGGGGTACTTGACACTGTGTGTGTGTGTGTGTGTGTGTGTGTGTGTGTGTGTGTGTGTGTGTGTGTGTAAGTCAGAGAACAACTTTCAAGGACTGGCTCTCTCTTTTCATCTTGTGGGTCCAGGGGCTCACACTTGGGCCTTCAGGTTTGACAGCAAGCATCTTTGCCCACGGAGCCATCCCTTGGCCCTAGATGATGCTTTCTGAGGCAGCTCCCTGCAGACCTTTCCTAGTCCATTCCAGGAACCTCCACTTTCTTCTTTCCTTTGAGAATTCTGGGCAAGATGCCCTGAGAGTTGGTTCCAAACACAACTGGAATCCTCCCAATGTCTTTTCTAAATCTTTCTTTCTCTGCCCCCCGAAACAGCAAGCAAATAAAGGTGGACATGTGTGCAGAGGGAGAGCCTGCCAGGGAGTGGGGGCAGGGTATAGAGGTAGGAGGAGGGGGAGGGGGAGTTGGGAGAGGGGCTGCCAACCACTACAAGGCAGGAAGCTGGGAGCAGCTGGTTACAACTCACCATACCACTGAGAACCCAGCAGGCTCCTCTTAAGGCTCTGTAGAGATCCCTGCTAGTGAGATGAGGCCCAGCATGGGTCCCGCAACCTCCTTTTCTTTGTGTTCTCGAAATTTCCAGACACTGCTCATGACCTTTCACCTGTTCTCTAGCTTTTCTGCGGATTTGGATTCTATCTAAGCCACGGGCGGGCTGTGACTGAGGGTGAGGATGTAGGCAGGATGCTAATGATGCCCAGAGCCTATCCCTGGGTCCCATCAGGACCGCAGTGATCTGTACAGCATTTCCTTCTAAGCCTTTCCTACACATAACAAGATTCCACCAGCTTCGCTCCCCAGGGGCAGCTCCTGGCGCTAGCTTCTTGTTACAGGAACCAAGAAAAACCTGATTTTCTTTAAACATTTGCTCAACACTTTGTTTAGAGAGGTTAGGTACTACACCAGCAGGTGGGTGAGGGTGGGAACAGGACAATGAACGCTAGACTGTGATTCTCAGGTGTTCTGCACCGTTTGGGATGGTGGGTCATTATACATCTATTCTTCAAAACATACACAGGAAGCAGGACCCTGTCTTAGCTAAAGACAATTAACCTTGAGGCAGAAGCCTATACCTGCACCTTATCAGCATGGGCTTCTTTTAAACAAGTACAGTGATTTCCAGAAGGCAATCTCCTTGGCAAATTCCTCCTGCACTTACTTCAATTCATGATGGTGCTTTAGGGGCCCCACGCATACTGGTCCTCCAGCCAAGGCCTCCTGCCTTACACAAAGCCATCTCTCCTGGTGGCTGTTACAATGAGATTTCCACTTTTGCTGTCCAGTGAGGGAGGCAGCCATTTTTGCTCACAATTGCCATTGTCCATTTTTACCTTTTGGTATTTGGAAGGAAGGTGATTGGAGAACATGGTGAGACCAGTATAAATGAGGGCCATCCTGGAAGGTTTATGAATTCTAGGCTTAGTGGTTGGCCTAGAATCAAGTCTGGAAGCCTGGCAGTGGTAAGTCAGGTTATTTCGGCCAACTGTGCCAGTAAACAATGGAAAATGCTAGATATTGGGACATTATTAAAGCTGTAACAAGACATTAACAGGCTAACATGGTAGAGAAATCAGATGGTAGAAACATCCTTTACTTAAAAAGCCTGTGTGTCAAGCCAGGCTGTAGTGGCGTGTGCCTTTGTTCCCAGTACTCAGGAGTCAGAGGCAGGTGAATCTCTGAGTTTGAGGCCAGCCTGATATACAGAGCAAGTTCCAGGATAGCCAGGGCTACACAGAGAAACCCTGTCTAGAAAAACAAAACAACAAAAAGCCTGTGTCAATCCCTGCAAATGTGAATTTTTTTCTGATGCCTTGATACAGTGAGAGGCCTTAAACCCAAGCGTACTGCCTATGTGCCATGGAGAGTAAATTAGAAGGTTCCAGATGACAGACCTGTAATCCAGACACTCTGGAGTCTAGGGCAGGACAATCAGAAGTTCAAGGCCTTCAGAGTAGGTGTGAGGTTACTCTGGATACTCTGTCTCAAAGTTCAGTGGCTGCGGTGTTTGCCTAGCAAGGACAAGGCCCTAGGTGCAAACTCCAGTTCCAAAAAGCAATGATTCCTCCCTGAGTGTGGGGAAGCCCTGAAGGGATACTACACCAGTGGGGAGGTAAACGGCCATCAGTAGTGCCTGCAGCAACAGTGATGTCAGGCTATGGAGACTGAGAATGGCCAGGAAGAGCAGCAGGTGCCAGAGCAGAGGGCGGCGCTGACAGAATCTCAATCCCAGACACAGCCTCTCCTCCGGAAGACGATGGGGCATTGCTCAGACTGACCCATCCCTGCCTTTAATGCCCACTGAGCTTCATGGAATGGTCTGGGGTAGGATACACCTGGACACAGCTGTGCAAAGACACCTGTTGGTGAACACCCAGGCATATTTAGAGTCCCTCAGACAAGGGTGCAAATGTACTCATGCACTTATGGGACTGGGACAGACAAACCTGGGAGTAAGGACAAGAAGATTCAGTGCATTGGGATGGAGCGGTAGCTTAGTGGTTAGGAACACTGGCTTCTCTTGAGGAGGACCCAGAGTCAGTTCCCAGCACCCATATGGCAGCTCATAACCATTTGTAACTCCAGTTCCAGGGGTCCAGTGTCCTCTTCTGGCTTTCAAGTTCACCAGGTACACTTGTGACAAAACACCCCTACAGATAAAACAAACCTTAAAAAGAATTCAGTCTTCTTTTGGGACGTTTTCTCTTAAAACCCCACCTCATCTCCTTGTCCTTGAACTCTGTGAGAGTCTGTTTGTTCGTGCTAGTCAAAGGTTCTTCACTCATCTATATCCTCAGTGCTTGGTTTTTGGAGACTGGGTCTTTATTTTCCAAGACAGGGTATCTTGTGTATTCCTGCATATCCCAGAACTAACTCTGTAGATCAGGCTGGCCTCAAATTCACAGAGATCTGTCTGCCTCTGTCTCCCAACTGCTGGAATCAAAGGTGTCCAGTGAGACTGGATCTTTCTAATCTCAGACTGGACTTGAAGTGGCGATCTTTCTGCCTCCCATTACAGACATGCGCCTTCATGGTTAATAAGAGTATTTTACATGCCCCTCCCCTTTAAAACAGGGGCTTATCTGGCAGTGGTGACATATGCTTTTAATCCCAACACTGAGGAGACAGAGGCAAGGCAGATCTCTAAATTTGAAGCCAGCCTGGTGTACAGAATGAGTTCTAGAACAGCCTAGGCTACACAGAGAAAACCTGTCTCAAAAAATCAAACCAAAACAAAACAAAAAAAGTGGGGTCTTTTGAAGCCCAGGCTAGCTTTAAACTTGCTATGTAGCTGAGGATGGCTTTAAATTCCCGATCCTTCTGCCTTAGCTTCTCAAGTGCTTGGATTAGAGGTGTGTGCCACTGTGCCAGGCTTGAGAGTATGCTTTTATAGTTGTACCCCAACTCTTAGTCAAAAAGGTGATTTAACATTTTTGTAGCGCTGTCAGCCCCTTCTCAGGACTTCTTACTCATCTCCCTTCCCTGGCCTTGTGATTGCACCATTGTATGCTGGAGGTGCAGCATTGACTGACAGCTGCCATTTAATAAATGCAAAATCAGAGGAATGCCAGGAAACAAGAGCCAGGGTCTCTGAGTGTCCCACCTGTACCACCGAAAGGGGGAGACTGTTTTGGGCAGCTCAGAAGGGCATCTCTCCCTTGCTGAACACCTGGCACCAGAACAGCCAGAGAGGCCTAGGAATCCAGGACATCTGTTATAACCAGAGAACCCTGTCACCCATCACAAGCATGTATGTGTGCTGTCTCTGTGCCAAATGCCTCCTTCATACCCATGTATACTCTGCAGCCATCACGAAAAAGTGCCAACTCTGTATGACTGATGGGGATCTCCAAGATAAAGGTAATGAAAACACCAGGATGTTACACAGGGATGCACACACACACACACACACACACACACACACACACCCCACCGTACATACTGTATAAGCATGTTTGTATACTCACAGAACACCTCTGAAAAGATACAAAAGACAACAGTGATAGTGTCGCATCTGATAGGAGAATTGAGCTCTGGGGATGGGTGGAAGAGACTGCACAGCGTTCTTTTTTGTACATTTTACTGTTGTTCCATGTGTCTGTATTACCTGTGAAAAATGACAATAGAAAGAAGACTCCCTCCTTTTAAGAGGCACGGGGGAAGGTAGACATGCAAACAATTACAGCACAATACGCGTATTGTCATTGTGGAGTCTGCAGGATGGAGAGACAGTATAGGGAAGGCTGCTTCTGCTTGGGAGGTGACTGGGGGCTTCCTGGGAGTTTGGAAATCAGGTGAGTGGCAGAGCCTCTCTCCACTCAGCGTTGCTAGGGTGCCAAGGGCTCAGTGGGCAGGTCAGTGGTGGAGCCGTGGAAGCCAGCAGAGGTCAGAACGAAAACTATCTTGTGTGCCGAGCCAAGGAGTTCAGATTTTTATCCTAATAGGAAAGAGCAACTATGAAGGAAATTTATTTGTCCAGATTTGCCATTTAAAGGGATGTCTTTAAAGGTGGGTAGATGACCTGACCTACGGGGATCAAAAATGAATGGGGAAATCAGTCTGAGACAGAACAGCGGGTTGGCGAAGTGTATGCAAAGCGCTCACAAAGCCTGGTCTTTGCGTTCCCACAAGCGGCATCCCCGTGAGCATTCAGGAGCCCAGGCACCCGGAGCCGGCAGCCGGCAGGATCTGCCTTCTGGGTAGGGCTCATCCCGTCTGCCTACCTCCTTGCCCTAGGCTTCAGCTCCTTGGCAAAATGGGGCAGGGAAGAAAACAGAGCAGAAGGCTCCCCTCTCCACTCCTAGGTCTCTCTTATTTATTCCACACTCTCTCTCCATTCGAGTCCTCTCATTATTTCTGAGCTGTACAGCTTGCTGCTTCCCTGGCTCGCTTCTTCCACCCCTGTCTGCAAAGTGTCAATCAAGCCATCGGATGAGCAGTTCAGCCTTCACATCTTCAGCGTCTCTGCCCCAGGACATGAGCCGCGGCTGCTGACACATACAAGCAGCAAGGTGTAGGGCTGTTGGTTCGCCCTTTAATATTCCTCCGATCCGGAATGGGTGTTAAAATGGAATTTGAGGGGATCGCTTCTCTCTGCCTACCCCTGTCAGGACATCCACAAGGACGGGCAATCCTGATAGAAGGAGAAACCTTTAGAAGTAGATTTGCTTTTCATTTCAAGGCTGGGCCGTGGCCAGTGTCGGCTTTCGGAGGAGCCGCCGTTTGAAATTCTTAACAAGAAGCAGAATGCTTGAGTTCAGGAATCCAGGGCAGGCTTGTGAAGTAGGGACAGGGAAATGGGATTGTCATTTTATCTCTGAAGAGATATTATATTAAACGGGGGTGGGGTGGGGAATACAGAGAGGCTTGGCAGCTTCCCTGCGGCTTCCACGGAGGACTGAACAATATCGGGCAGCAGGAAGGACTGAGATTAAAACAAAGAAAAAACTTCCCAGGTCCTGGAACCAGTAACCAGGGAGAAGTGAAGCATCTGCTTCCCCCGGGGATTTCTCCTCCTTTTATAAATTGTGAATGGAGGCACCATTTTTATAGAATACGGGAACTAATGAGAATTAAGCTCAATTACCTCACCACCAATTTCTTCTTAGATCTTTGATCAGCATGCACAGAAGTCATGGCTGTAAGCAGTGTGTCATTTGTGTTCTGTGGCTCTATATCAATTTCCTATCTGCATTTCTACAAAGCAGGGTCTTCATGCCTGCCGTTTGGAATCGAGACACAGTGTTGCATTGTATCAGCATGTCAGCGTTTGCTTAGCTATTCCCTGATGTTGGATCGTTTCCATTATTTTTTAATATTATAAGAGCTCAGATATGCATGTCTTCATACAATGCCCTTTCCTCCCCCGAGGGGAATAGTTCGCCAAGTAGAATTTCTAGGTCAGAACGTTTGAACTATTTTATCCTATTGTCCATGGCCCCAGAGCATCCCACAGGATTCTACATGAATTGCCACCTGCAACACGGACAGCATAATAAGGTTGTATTATTTTTATTTTTGTTTATTTAATAGACACATAATAGTTCCTTCAAGTTATTTAATTCCCTTCCCTTTGACTGCTGGTGAGACTGGGCACACGTCCATGCAAGGATTTATAGCCTGCTTTTCCTTGCGTGCAAGCTGTTCATCTCCGCTGACATCTTATCACAAGAAATCCAGAGGCCGATCTTATATATTTCTATCAAGCCCTTACACACTCAGGGTACCATATTTTTCTTGGTATATCTGCTATTATTTTACTATAAGGGATATGTCCAGTGATGAGGCAGATGTTATCTTGTCCTCTGTGGGGTGTGTGGGGGGGACAGAATGCAGTGACCTTTAGACTCTATTTTTTTTCCTCCCTCAGAAGGAAAAAAAAAATCCAATCAAATGGCAGTCCTTCTTTGGGTTCCTATTTTACTAGGAAAGGAAAGACTGGCTAGAAGACGGCTAGATGCTAAGGCTACTCTGGGTGTTGTCTGGGTGTGGACTAGACATGTTGCTGGGGCTTCAGTCAGCCACTGTGCTGAGGTGAGACAACTTCCTGCAGTTATATGAGCCCCCATATCATTGTTTTCTCTCTCCCACTGTATGGCCACCAGAAAAACAGCAAAATGTTAAAATCAGAATCATGACTATAAGCTCTCATTGTCACTAGAGCATTGTAATGAGAGGGAAGTGTCCTTGGGCTGGGCTGTGACTCAGGTGACAGTTTGTGAAGCCCTGGGTTTGATCCTCAGCACCACATCAAACCAATATGATGGGGCAGGTCTATATTCCCAGGCGGCAGGGACAGAAGAAACAGAAGTTCAAGGTCATCCGCCGAGGCAAAACAGTTAAGCGATGCATGACACCCTGTATCCAAAAAAGAAAGAAAACACTAACAAGAACAAGTAAGTTTTGGAGCAGATAGACCTGGGTTCATGTCTTAGCATCTTGGCAAACCCAGTATGGGGCCTTGGACAGATCCTGCCATCTTTGTCTGTATAGTGGTGGTTTTTTTTATAATTATAAACAACCAGCTGGGCAGTGGTAGCACACGCCTTTAATCCCAGCACTTGGGAGGCAGAGGCAGGTGGATTTCTGAGTTTGAGGCCAGCCTGGTCTACAGAGTGAGTTCCAGGACAGCCAGGGCTACAAAGAAACCCTGTCTCAAAAAACGAGAGAGAGAGAGAGAGAGAGAGAGAGAGAGAGAGAGAGAGAGAGAGAGAGAGAGAATAATTGTAAACAACCATCCTCAAGCATTTTATTTTACTTCATAAAACTGAGGAATGCTGACACAGCTTGGCTGTTGGGTCATGTGGCACTGTCCCGGTCACTCAGTGCTGCTTAGTTGGTCTGGACCCAAGGTCCAATATGGCTTTTCCCTTACATGTGACTCTCAGTGTCATCCTGGGACTTTTCTCATCTTCTCTCTCTCACAGAGTGGCTGGACTTCCAACATGGTGGTTCAGGGTCTAAGAGCGAGTTCCTCAAGGCAAGAAGAGGATGCTGTCCAAAGGCGTGGATCAGGATGGTAGTAGCCATCGTAGTCTATTGGGCAAGCATGTCGGGAAGACTGACAGAGAACTAGAGGCTATCTTGAATCTGCCAAAAAATGAGGATAAAAATACACACAAAAAACCCGGAGAATTTAATGAGATAATGTATTCAGAGGCAGATTTACCAGGAAGCTAATAAACTTCAACCACGGGGCTCCCTAATTGAGCGGTCTCTTCGAAGTCCTGCCATCTAATTTTGCATGACTAATTTTTTCTTTTTTTGCTCTTTTATTTTTAGTGCTGGGTATTGAACCCAGGACCTCAAGCATGCAAATACAAAAGCCTACCGCTGAGCTAGGCTCCAATCCCCCTTTCCCTTTATCTTAAAATGGACCCCCAAATTGTATAAGAATCAGGACCTGCCAACCCTGGCTCTGTCCCCAGTGCCTATAACAATACTCATTGAGCCTGCTGCCTGGCACAGAAGGCTTCTCTACACATGGCCCCTCTGTGTGCTGGGCTGACGCCTGGTTCCCTGTATGCCTGAGGACAAGGTTCTTCCTCTCACTGTTCTTTCCTGTTTTTTTTTTTTTTTTTTCTCCAGGATCAATTATTCTCCTTTTTCAACATGAAAGTAAAACACACTGAGAATGATTTCATAATCACAAAACTGCCCTCCCAGTTGGCCCCTGCATCTACTCCCTGACCTCGCCACCCACCAGGGAGGAGGGCCAAACCCTGGGCATCCTGCCAAGTTCCTAGCTGGTCCTGGAGATCTCTGGAGGAAATCAAGCTGCAGAGAGGAAAGCCAGCAGGGGGAGGCAGCATTCCCGGTGCCCAGCTTGGTCTAGGAGGCATTGAAATTCCGGGGCCGAAGTCCTGAGACAAAGATCATAATGAGACAGGAAGGTGGCATGGGAAGGCGCCCATTTGCATGACAATAATTGAGCCAAGAATAGCAAACTAGGAGGATGCAAGGGTGAGGCTGGCAGCTGAGCTGGGCGAAACCTCACAAATCAGTCTACCCAGCTCTGCTCTGCAGGGGGAGGCGGAGGCTGAGCCCCGTGCCAGGCTTTTCGGGGAGGGAAAGAAAGACAAGGACACGGGCCCCAAGGGATTGTGGGAACTCTAGCTTAGCTGGACTTTGCCTTCCTCCTCTCCCTCTAGCCTGGAGGTGCCTTTGTTTGCCTTCTCCTTCCTGGGCTTTGTGGCATCATGGCTGCTCAGACAGATCTCTGGGATGCTATTGTGATCGGAGCAGGCATCCAGGGCAGCTTTACCGCGTACCACCTGGCCAAACACTCCAAGAGGGTCCTCCTGCTGGAGCAGGTACACTGTCTCTCTGCCCTTCTGCTCTGTAAGACTGTCCCCTCCTCTTTCCTCTCCTAGGGAGGGCTTTCCAGAACCTTCTGGCTATAAGTGAAGCCAAAAGGGCAGACATAGGAATTCTGTGCACTTTGTAGCTTTGTAGCCACTTCACGTGGATCTTGACAATTCAAAGAAAGTTCCCACCCTCAAGTCCAGGTGAGGTTTCTTGGTATGTTCTTTTCAAGCCTCTTAGTTCTTGCCCAGGAGCAAGAAGTGTCCCACCTCTCTTCATTCTTGCTACTCTGTTTTTTCTTTGCCCAAAAGGTTGATCCAACCAGAAAAAGAATCAGTTCTGCTCTGGGTAACCTTAAATAAAGACAGTTTCGCCTAGAGGCAAAGGTTGATGTACCAGCTTTGGAGGAAGCTGCGTTTTCTCAGCCGATCCTTCCAGAATCTAGCAGAAGCTGCTGTTGATTCTGCCTCCTTTGGGTAGCAGCGGCCTCCTCACTTGATGCCGGGGAACTAAGACACAGGTCTTCTTTTCCTTAAAGGAAAAGTGGTCACATGATTCTTTCAAATGAGGGTGGCACTGGGACCCTGCAGGGCCCCGCAGGGGTGGGGCCTATGTAGTTGAGTTTTCTACCTCACTGGCTTCTTCCTTTCCATTCTGCCTTGCAGCTCTCCAAGCTGGTTACCACTTCCTGGGATAGTTAGAAATTGTCTTCAGTTCCTCTGTTTGCCCAAAGTCCAAGGGATTCCTGTTATATCCTGCAGGAAAAACCTCCATTTTGTTTCACCCTGCCCCCAATCCCAAGATTGTTCCCTTATCCTGAGTACCTGAAGGCTCAGTGAGATGACATCCTTTTCCTAATCCATAAAACCAAGGGGCTAGATTTGCATAATCTGGAAGGTTCTTTCTGACTCTGCTTTTCTAGCATCTAAGTGGGGTGTGAATACAGTGGACTAATGGAAGGTTACTAACAAACGGATGGGTGGCCACGAAGGCTATTTGCTAAAGGAAACTCTTAGTCAGTGCTGAGGTACTGCTAACCTGAACACCTGGCCAGTCAGAGGGCTGCCGGGAGACCTGGAAGGACTGTATGGAAATATTTGAAAATATCTAGGCCTGGCGATGAGGGCCTGAAAATCCCAGTTGCTCAGGAGACTGATGCAGGAGGATTGCAAGTTAAGGCCTGCCTGGGCTACATAACAAAACAATGTCTCAAATAAGAAATAAAAAGAGGTCTAGGGCAATAGCTTATCTGCAGGGCACCTACTTGCCTCGTGTGTGCAAGGCCAGAGGTTCAATCCCCAGGACCAGAAAGGAAGGAACCATTTGAAGCCCAAGATGGTGCCTCAAGGACAAAGGGAAGATTGAGCCAAAGGGCAGTGGCTTCCATTGTCTTTCTTATCCCCTGCTTCTAGTTCTTTCTTCCCCATTCCCGAGGAAGCTCACATGGACAGAGCCGCATAATCAGAAAGGCTTATCCAGAGGACTTCTACACAAAGATGATGGATGAATGTTATCAGACATGGGCCCGGCTGGAGTGTGAAGCCAAAACCCAACTGCACAGGTGGGCAAAGGAGGAAGACCAGGAACGTAGGGGATCCGCCCCTCCAGGTGCTTTGAATGCATAAGGTGTGAACTTGAGATGAAACTGGAGGGACAGAAGGGGGGGGGCGCGGTTTTGTGGAGGCTCACTGCCATTGTCTCACCACCGATGCTGCTGACCTCTGCCAGCTCTGAGTTCCAGGCCTGGTTAGACCCTGTGTGCAAGGCTTGTACAGGTTGTGTTCTGAAAACTTAGAGACACACTGTGGATGGGTATCTAGAGCAGGCCTGCACAGAGCATTCCGGAGCCAGCTTATAGGGCCTGGGTCAAAAATCTATATTCTTATTCATGTCCTAACTTAAAAAAAAAGATATTTATGTATACTGTATGTGTATGGATGTGTATGTGTAACTACATGTGTGCCTGGTGCATGGTGCCCAGAGAGGTCAAGAGAGAGAATCAGACCTTACAACTGGAGTTACAGACAGTTGTGAGCTGCTACCTGGGTACTGGGGATTGAACCTGGATCCTCTAACAAATCCTCTTAACCATTGAGCCATCTCTCCTGCCTCCTAGTATCTTATCTTTTTAGGCTGCACCCTCACCCCCACAACAACCCTACAAATGCATTTTATGAATACACTATCCCCTGGGAACAAAATGAGTGTGTTCTAGGGGCCAGACTGTTTGCCAGGAAGTGACCCTGTGGCAGCTCCCTGTTGCCCTGTGGGTCTCTCCAAACCTTAGGGTTCCTCTGACAATAGCCTTGCTGTTCCTCCAAGGGAAGGAAGCAGAAACCACTCACTCCTGCATCCCCTTTTGCTCCTCTGAACTCTTAACTGAACCTCCTTTACATAACCCTGACTTTGCCCTACAGGGTGGCAGTTATTTTAATGGCTGTGAACCAAGAGGTTACTGTTCTGTTACGAAAACACCATTAACTTAAGAACAAAGTGAAATCCATTATGCAAATACAGCCAGGGCAGCTAATTAAGGATTTATTCAGAGACAGCTAATACACCCAGCACCCAAATAAAGGAGAATGTCTTTCTGAGGAGTGGCCTGGCAAAGGGACCCTTCTCTGGCTGCTGGCTGTGAGTACTTACTGCTGAGCATTATAAGATAGGAGCCGAGCCTGAGCCTTGAAGGGCAGAAGTTTGTCCAGCAAATGTTGTCATAGGCAATCATGAGATATCTGGTATCACACAGTTTGGGTTTACTTCCTGACTCAACTCCTACCAGCTCTGTGGTTGGAATCTCTGTACCTCATAGGGATTTTTGAAGGTTAAATAGGACCTTGGAAAATACTCGGCATAATGCCTGGTACCTTCAAATCCTGGAGGTTTCTCCCCGATATCCTGGGTCTGTTGGGCTACAGAGGAGGAAGATCAAGAGGAAACAAAAGGGAGGCAACAAGGACATCAGGGATGTAGCTCAGTAGGTAGAGTGCTTGCCTGGCTTGCAGGAGGCCCTGGGTTTGATCCCCAGCTCCCCATGACATGTTGGTGCACTCCAATAATCCCAACACTGGAGAAACAGAGGCAGGAAGAACCCTACAATGATTAAAGGAGCCGAACAAATGTGAGATCCAGGATTTGTATGCCTGCATCCATGTATTAAAACCCAAAGAGGTGAGAAATGCATGTGGTCCCGAGCATCTCAGGGTCCCGAGCATCTCAGGAAGGACCATTCACCCCACACTTACAGCTCACTTACTTTGCTCCACAGTTTTGTTTTGTTTTTTAAAGGAATTATTTATTTTACATATGTGAGTATAGTGTCACTGTCTTCAGACACACCAGAAGAGGGCATCAGATCCCATTAGAGATGGTTGTGAGCCACCATGTGGTTGCTGGGAATTGAACTCAGGACCTCTGGAAGAGCAGTCGGTGCTCTTAACCACTGAGCCATCTCTCCAGCCCCTGTTCCACAGTTTTATAAAAGTGAAAACGAGGGTTACAGTGTGTTCTTTCTTTCTCTCTCTCTCTCTCTCTCTCTCTCTCTCTCTCTCTCTCTCTCCTTCCCTCCCACCCTCTCCCTGTCTCTCCTGTCCCCTTCTTTCTCCTCTTTTTCTCCTCTCCTCCTCCTCTTCTTCTCGTTCATCATCTGGTTGTTTTTACAAGGTCTCTTTGTATTACCCAGGCTGACTTCAAAGCTCTGGGTCCCATTGACCCTCAGTCTCTAGGATATTGGGGACTGCAGGCGTGTGCCACCACCAGCTGTGTAGCAGTTACTATAAATCACTGAATTACTACACTCTCAGTTTGGAACAGGGGTCAGCAAACTTATTCTGTAAGCCACACAGGAAGTATGTTAGGCTTCTCTGGCCATATGGTCTCTTGCAAATATTCAAGTCTGCCATTGTAGTGTAAAAGCAGCCAAAGATGCAAATAAATGAACCTGGATGAATTCCAATAAAACTTTATTTCTAAAAAAAATTACTTTATTTCAAGACACCGAAATCTGAATTTCATGCTATTTCCTTGTGCTTTTTAAAGGTTTTATTTTAATTTTTTAAAAAGATTTATTTATTTCATGTATGGGGGTACACTGTAGCTGTCTTCAGACACCCCAGAAGAGGGCATCGGATCCCATTACAGATGGTTGTGAGCCACCATGTGGGTGCTGGGAATTGAACTCAGGACCTCTGGAAGAGCAGTCAGTGCTCTTAACCACTAAGCCATGTCTCCAGCCCCTTTTTTTTTGGTTTTTTTGAGACAGGGTTTCTCTGTGTAGCCCTGGCTGTCCTGGAACTCACTCTGTAGACCAGGCTGGCTTCGAACTTAGAAATCTACCTGCCTCTGCCTCCCAAGTGCTGGGATTAAAGGTGTGCGCCACCACTGCCCAGCTATTTTAATTTTTTTTAAAAAACTTATTTCTTTTTATTTTATGTGTTTGAGAGTTTTGCTCGCATAGACATGTGTACAACTCATATGTGCCTGCTGCCCTTGGAGGTACCAGAAGGAATTTGATCCTTGGAAATGGATTTACAGAGAGTTGTGAGCCGTGCTGAGAACTGAACCCAGATCTTCTGCAAGAGCAATAAGCGCTCTTAACAGCTGAGCCATCGCTCCCAGGCTATTTTGATTTTTAAAATATGTATGAGTATTTTGTCTGCATATATGTATGTGTACCGTGTATCCGGTGCCCATGGAGGTCAGAAGGGGGTGTCATAGCCCCGAGAACTGGAGTTATAGACAGTTGATTGCCATCATATGAGTGATGGAAACTAAACCTGGGGCCTCAGCAAGAACAGCCAGCGCCCTTAGCCGTTGAGCCATCTCTCCACTTACCCTCCTTAGAAGACAGGATTTTATTTTGTAGTTGGCTCTGGACACACTAGGTAACCCAGACTGACTTCAGCTTTGGTCTCTGGAGCTCCTTCTGGGCCTGAGCTACCGACCTGCTCAGGATGTGTGTGTCTTGCGATCATATTCTGCTTTAGATTTCTAAAAATCAACCATTTAAAAATATATATAGAAACCAGCTTAACTTGTGGATTAAATAGACAAGAAGCTAGATTTGGTCCAAACTGGCTATGTTGCCAGTGCCTACCTCCCAACAAATTCAGGCCTAAGTAATCCCAGGTTTGAAAAGTGCTCCTGTTTATTATGCCATAGCCTATATGAAGAGTGCTCAGATGTCTCACAGCTCCAATTAAGAAAAACGAAGAGTAATGTGAATGCGCTTTAAAACCCTGAAAGCACGATGGAGTGCTAAGTATTATTATTGCCGTTGCTATTATTCTGTCATTAACAAATCCTTTCTTATGGCTACCCTAATTTACTCACGTGTACTAGACTTTTTTTTTTATTATTATTATTCTATTTACTGAGTAGGATGCAGTACAGATATCCCCGCTCTCTGAATGGTATCTGAATATGGTTCTCCACCTTTGGGCTGAATGCCATCCAAATTGCCTTAGCTTTGCTCTTAATTTCGATTTTCTAAATGATTTCATCATCTTTGTCGTACTTGCTTCTCTCTGGATCCTTCTAGACACACTGGCATAATACCATAAGATAAATGATAGAAATGAGTGTATTTAATGTCATCTGATGATGATTTGAAAAACCGAAAAAACCTTTCCTAGCAGCGGTGGGGGAGGTTGCCCAATTCTTCTGTTCTGCTTCCTGTGACAGCGCATACAAAACACGGGTGGGCTCGGGTTATTTGCATATATTCTGGGAACAGACAATGACATGTGTCGGATCATAAGGCCTGAGTCTTTTGTGATGCTGGTACCCACAGAAAAGCCAGGCTCTGAGACCATCTCTTTCCAGCCCCACCTTCCCCTTGGAGTTCTACTATCCAGCTCCTGACCCCAGCTGCCCCTGCTTCACTGACAATCTCAGACAAGATCACAGCCGTAGGCTGTACAGCTGCTGGCAGAACCTGGTGGCCCCCTCCGCAGCTGCTGCTGCCTGTGCCTGCGAAGTGTCTGGCTTGTCAGCCACATCCCCTCCCTGGAGCGATCTTTGTTAACCAATTCTACCTCAGCCCACTGAGCGGAAGATGAAATACAGAGCGCTGTTCCCAAACCTACAAAGACAGCAGCCATCACCAAGGCCCTTCCCCAAGGTGATGCTGAGAGCTGGCTCACCTGGTACTTTGAACTGGAGCAAAGAGAAAGACAGCCACAGCCCCAAGGTGGGAAATGGAAGATTCAGGGAGAGTTGTCTGCCCCTCCCAGCACCTCCCTGCTCTCCTCTCCCCCCTGACCCCTAGCCCTGTTTTAGTAACGAATGGCTGGAGATTCCTAATTGATCACCAGATCCTATGGTACATGGGCCACAGAGGCATCAACAGTCCAGAGGGTTCTTCAATGGCCTCTTCTCAGTACTGGAGCAAAGTGGGCCATGAGGAAGGCGGAGTCCATACCAAGGGCTCCCTATTAAGGTGATGGGCATTTTGGGAGGTGGGAGTTGCAAACTTGCTAGGGTTCCCTGGTAACCCCAAGGTTTCAGTCCCTCCTCTCTAGGCTAGCCCTCACTATTCGTTTCTTAGTCTTCCCCCCCCTCTATGGAAAGACTTTTGTTCCTTTTACCCTTTTTCTTAAACTTTGTAGCTTGGGTCTGAGCTTTAAAAAGAGAGAGAGAAAGAGGAGGGGGGGGTCCCTAAGCACAGGTGTAAGAAATTGATGCAGAATCAGTAGTCTATTTATTGGGATCCAGGAAAAACCATTAAGAAAATAAGCACTTAAATGATTTTCAGTCTGCCTGAGGAAGTCATCTGTCTTCATACTGGGGGAAAGGCCTGGTCTCCGATCCTGGTTTTGATTGACTGATTTCCAATTCTCTGAGCATTTCCCACAGGAGCCCCTCACCTGTCTCCCATAATGACAGGCCTTTGCATTTCCAGGCAGTGTTTTACATTTATTTCTGATTTACTCATAATGGTCAAAAAAAAAAAAATCTCTCTTCAATCCAAGGCATTTCTCCAACGGTGCACAGTTTCCCTCAGGCCAAATAGCTCAGCTGTGATCCACAGAAAATGAGAATTTCCCAAACACAACTTTGGACTTGGGGAGGGTCCGGCATCACAGATTCAGATGGAAAATTTCCCACCGTTAGATCAATATCTGGGCTAAGAAATAAATGCCACAGGGGCAGAGAGCCGGAGCCAAATGATTACAATCGGCACAATTACATCCAGCAGAATCAGCTCAGTGATTACTCCTGGGTTGGGGAGCTCTGGCTTCATCCACCACAGGATGGCTTGGGAATGAGACCATCACTCAGCATTTCATAATTCGACAGATTTGCCCATTGTCTTGGCATGAGCTCATTTCCCCCACACAATACGTCTCTGTGAATGGAGTTCTGTTCAAGGAAAGAAGGAAGGTAGGAAGGAAGGCCAGGCGGAGGAAGGCAAGCTATGCCAGAGTTCCGGAGAGACCAGGGCATGTGGAGCTTAAGGGACACTGTGGGATTTCTGGACCAGAGAGCTGACATATGTCTGCTTAGAAGAGCTGTAAGCAATATCTTTCCCACAATTCTAGTTAGCCTGGAGCCCATCAGGTAAAAAAGGTTCAAGAGAACCTGAATAGGTGCAGCGGTACATCCCTGAAATCCAACACTGGGGAGATGATGGGAGAAAGTCCCTTTCTTAAGAAAAACAAAACACACACACCCCTGAGAGGGGGCGTGGCTTGCCTGGTGAAGTATTTATTTGCCTAGTGTGTTGGAATCCCTCCATCCATCCCCAGCATTGTAAACCAACTATAAAACACTGGGTGCTTGTTCTTTTCTTTTTGGAGATGCTGGGATGGGATCCAGGCCCTTGTGCTTGGGTCTGAGCTAGGCAAATGCCCTCCACTAAACTACACCCTCTAGCCTTCGGGGTGGCTTCCTAATTATCTTGTTGACCATGAAGTTGACTAGGCAAGTTTTCATGACTTAAGAATTAATCTGAAGTTCTTTTGGGAGGCTACAGAAGGGAGACCTGCTCCTGGCTGGGGATTCTGCCTCATCTAGCCTAAGCTGAGCTTTGAGGAGGCAGAGCTGGCGTCACTATCTCACCGTGAATGCCGTGTGGGCGGGGCCATGGCAAATGGATTGGGCACGCTGCGCAGCTCTGTGTACTGACACCGGCCCCCAGGCCCACTGCATCCCCACCCCCTCCCAGTCTTCCCTTTAATCCCCACGACCAGATAATGTGGGATTTGGAAGCATGTAATATCCATGAGACTCCATTATAGGCTATTACGAGCTTTATACGCAGTACCTGAGGGATGCAGCAGACGCTGCTGGGCTGTGGACCTGCTGAAGCCAAGAGAGAGCATAGGAACGTCCCAGGGGCCAGAGCCACCTTTCAATTGTTTAGATAGCTCCCCCAAAAGGGATTTCTGGTCTATTACGGCAGAGGGGGAGGGAGCATCAAAGAGGAAGCGTCAAAGGAAAACTGCTCTCTCCCTCACAGAGTAAGACGGATGGAAGAAGTCTAGGGAGACTCTCTGAGTTTATTGCTGGAGCTCTCTGCACCAATCCGTGTCTGTGCTTGTGTATGAAGATGCCATAGTGTCTGCGTGACCTTCTGGAGCGCTGCAGGCTTGGCATCCCTGTCCCCTGTCCACTCAGTGTGAGTGGCAACCCCAGGCATTGTGACAACCACAAAACATCTCATACGGCCACTGACCTGAAGGGAGTCCTGGGTTTCAGAGGAATTTGGGCCTTGGAGTAGTGAGTCACCAGTCAAAGTCATACCAAGGTGACACCCAGATTAGAAGCAGGATCAGACCTCCTTTTCCCTGAAATAAGAAGAAGCAACGAGGCAGGCAAATGATCAAGGTCAAAGCAGTGTTAGGAAGGGGAATGGGGGGGGGGCAGAAGGGTGTTAAGAATGCATACTGGTTTTCCAGACCACCTGGGTCCCATTCCCAGCAACCATGTTGGGGGGTTCACAGCTGTCTGTATCCCAGCTCCTGAGGATCTGACACTTCTAGCTTCTGTGGGCCCTTACACTCATGTGCACACACACATGCACAATTTTAAAAATGTATTATAAAAATAAATCTTTGAGAAATAAAGTGGAAGGGGAAAAGGAGGAAAAAGAAATGGGGGGAAGTGGTGGACTAGTAGTGGGGTTAAGGACTCTCATCACAGTGGACACCTGCTCGCTTTGTTTGACATTTCCAAGGTGTAGTAAAGGTCATGAGGACTTAGGACCTCTGCTGTCAGGAACAGGATGGAGAGACAAGTGACAGTGAGTCTCAGGGAGGACTTGGGAATGGTCTGGAAACCAGCTAGAGAATGCCCGGAGTCCAAGATGGAGTCAAGATGGCTTTACCTGAGCTCTGAACATTAGACAGAGCTGCAGCTGCTGTAGACATGAGTCCTTCACTGAGGGATGGGTCCAGGTGGCCAGGGCATGACAAATCCCTTCACCTATCTGGCCTTTTCTTTTGAAACAGGCAGACTGAGCTCTTGTTTCTGGGAATGAAAGAAAATCCAGAATTAAAGACAATCCAGGCCACCCTGTCTAGGCAGGGGATTGACCACGAGTGTCTTTCGTCAGTGGATTTAAAGCAACGCTTTCCACACATTCGGGTCACCAGGGGAGAAGTGGGGCTCTTGGACAAGACTGGAGGTGTCCTCTATGCAGATAAGGCCCTCAGAACTCTCCAGGTGAGGCTGTGCAACCCCGGGGCAATGCAGCTCCTTTCTCTGGTCATGCTGGCTCCTAGTCAGGCAGCCTTAGCCCATGTCGGTATAAAGGTCTTTGTTCACTTTGACGTTGGTCCTGATTTTTAAGACAGGGCTCCCCCCCCCATTCACCTCCCAGCACACCTACTAGCTTCTTTATCAACCTAAAAGGGAGGGTCTAGAGTCTGCACTCTCATCTGCCCTAAGTGACGGGCTCTTCGTCTCCCAGGTTAAACCATATACACAACTAATTCATCTCCCTTATCCCTGATCTCTCAGATTATAATTTGCCAGCTAGGAGGCGTGGTGTGTGATGGAGAGAAGGTAGTGGAGATAAGACCTGGTCTACCCGTCACAGTGAAAACCACCTTGAAGAGCTATCAAGCCAACAGCTTGGTCATCACTGCTGGACCCTGGACCAACCAGATTCTTCGTCCCCTGGGGATTGAGTTGCCTCTCCAGGTAGGATGAGCTGGAGACTTGAGGGTCAGTAATTAAGAGGAGAAATCTTGGAGCCAGCCAGACTTGACTTTGAGCCTTACATCTGCCGCTTCCTAGCGGTCAACGTTGGGCAAATTAGTTCACCTCATTAAGCGCCAATTTTATTTTATTTTATTAATTTTTTTTCTTTTTGGTTTTTCAAGACAGGGTTTCTCTGTGTAGCCCTGGCTGTCCTGGAACTCACTCTGTAGACCAGGCTGGCCTCGAACTCAGAAATCCACCTGCCTCTGCCTCCCAAGTGCTGGTATTAAGGGCGTGTGCCACTACTGCCCAGCTAAGCTCCAGTTTTACCAATATGGGAAATAACAGCTACCTCAAAGGGCTATTGGTGAATTAAACTATCTGGTGTTATACACCAGAGCCTCCAGGAGATACAGATTTATAGCCCTGCATAAATATGAAGTGTATCAACTCCTGAAAAGCTGGTGAAGTAGGACTGGGTGCTGCTATGGGAGAAAACTGAGAATAGGGACATGAGAGGTTTAGAAACCTTTGTGAATCAAAATGTATATGTATACGACATATGTACATGACACAAGAACTAGATAAAACAGGTTGGATATGAAAGGGCCACAGGACCCTACCAGAACCTGCTGTCATTGTCTATAGAGCTCCATGGCTTCCCCCTTTATCTCCAACTTCCTCCTGCATCAAGACCCTTAGGATCAATGTGTGTTACTGGCGAGAGAAGGTCCCTGGCAGTTATAGTGTATCACAAGCTTTCCCATGCATCCTGAGTCTGGGTCTGGCCCCCCACCACATCTATGGACTGCCAGCATCAGAGTACCCGGGGCTGATGAAGGTAAGGAGAAAATGCCAAGAAAGCTACTGGACTACTAAGTGCCCATGTAGTTCACATCCCTCTGTAGGTCCCTCCTGGAGTCTGCTTCACTATTGGCCATTTGCAGTATAAGCTCTCAAACACAGGGTGGGGCTGGAGACGAGGGCTAGGTAACTTTAGGTGCTTACAATAGCTAGCACATGCCAGGATTGGGGTTTGGGATGATGGGTGGGCACATCCTGTATCCAAACCCACCACTCACCATCTGGTATGCCCAGAAGGCCGGCTTACAGTTCATGCTCATCCAATGGGGTGGGGGGTAGATCTGCTATCACCATGGTGACAATGTGGACCCAGAGGAGCGGGACTGCCCCAAAACCTTCTCAGACATCCAAGACGTTCAGATTCTATGCCACTTTGTCCGAGATCATTTACCAGGCCTGAGGCCGGAACCAGACATCATGGAATGCTGCATGTACACCGTAAGTGGGCTGTTCCAATCTGCAAAATGGGGGGCAGAGATAGACAGACCCATGGCTGGCCAGGCCTGACTCCATTTGACATCTGACCCAGTGCACGACTTTCAACTAGCCAGCTAATTCCCGTGGATTGGTTCACCGCTATGAGAGAGGAGCCTGTTAAAGATTATTCATATTCCTTTTTATTAGGCGGTGAGGCTTTTGCCTGGCAGTCCTTCCCTAAATTTCCCAGAAGAGCTCTAAAACGGTTCTTGGCAAGATGTTCCCAGTTGAACAGGCCTTGGGGACAGGGGAAGAGACAGATGCCACCAGGCCCGAGGCAACTTGGCTAAAGTTAGTTCACAAAGATGACTACCTACTGTGTCCATGGCACAGTCGGAGAGAGGCAGTTATTCAGTGAGAACAGAGGGGAATTGGGCAAATGGAGCGGAGCAGACCTCAGGACCATCCAGTTCTCTCTTGAAAAAGTCCCAGGCCAGTTCCTTCCAGCCAGAACCTGGGGTTCCTTCCTGCCTGTCTTTAGAGGACACAGGTGTGACTTTCCTTCTAGAATACTCCCGATGGGCACTTTATTCTTGATTGCCACCCAAAGTATGACAACATTGTCATCGGTGCTGGATTCTCTGGTAAGTTTGAGGATAGGTAGGTGGGGTGCTTGTGTGCAGACCTACTGCAGTACCAGACAAAGGGGGATGCTGCTTTAGCTGAAGGCTGGGCACTGGGTGTATAGGGAGGGTAGGCAGTAAAAAAAAAAAAAAAAAAAAAAAAAAAAAGAGGGGGTACTTGTGGCAGGCGCGATTTCTGGCTTTGGGATGAGACCATGAGGAGAGGTAGCCCTGCTGGGTAAGGAGGGAACTCCTGACAGGATCTCCTCCTCCCAGGACACGGATTCAAGTTGGCCCCTGTTGTGGGGAAGATCCTCTATGAGCTAAGCATGAAGTTACCGCCATCCTATGACTTGGCTCCGTTTCGAATAAGGCGCTTCTCTACACTGAGCAAAGCCCACCTTTGACCCCAGCAGACTCTCTCCTGGGCAGGAAAGCCCTCCTGGGGAAGACTTCTGGGGGAAGGATGTGGCCTTGACTCTTTTCCTCCTGCTTCAATGGAATCTCCTGCAATTGACTGAACCCAATCAGCCTCCCAAATCCATCTCATTTCTCCTTCCCAGAAAGCCACTGAGATTCACCATCACAGAACAGCAAGAAGCTCTAAGACGGCTCTCTCGATGGGGAGGGGCTCGAGGTGGCTCAGTAGACTAAGGGGCGCCTTTAAATTTCTCTTTGCTGGGACATTGGATGAACTTGAGATTGCTTTGACTAAATCTGCTCAGGGGAATGTAAAACAGATTATCTTTTATAAACCACCAGTGCCTTTGGGGTTTCTTTGCCAAAAACTTAAGCCAGCCTCCATCACCAACTCCCATAAAGTCTCACCTCTAATAAATAAACATTTGCGGGGCAGGGGGGGGGAGTTGCTGAAAAAATAAACAAAAACCTAGATTGCATAATGTCTGAGGTGGTCTTTATTTTCTACGTAACCCCATTTCTTATCAGCTCTAATTACCTAGATTAGTACCACAGAGTCTGTTACCCTAAGGAATCCATGGAGTCTCCGACCCATCAATGCACTGTGTCCCTCTGGTCTACTGCTTTGTCTCATCCTCATCTTCTCTCTGGATCTGTGAAGATGCTTAGCTCCCCGTTCTCTCTCATTAAGGTGTATTGTCAGGTCCTTATGAAGACAGAACTGTTATACCAGAAAGAGCGAGAGACACACTCACTTAGAAACCCCGTTCAATGTTTGAATGTTAAATGTGCCATTTTATTATCATTAGGATTGCTCCCACTTAATGAAACAGCATTAGCACCGAGTCGGCTGGCCTCCTTGCACTAATTGCTTTGGAAGAGAATGGGGCTTGTAACTACCCCCGGTGGGTGGAGGGGTGAGGGGCGAGAACAGGGACTCAGGCGAGGCTGATGTGTTTAGAGCAGTGGTTCTCAACCTTCCTGATGCTGCGACTCTTTAACAGTTCCTTGTGTTGTGGTGACTCTCAACCATAACATATTTGTTGCTACTTCATAACTGTAACTTTGATACTGTTAAGAATCATAATGTAAATACCTGATATTTGACCTCCAAAGGAGTCATAACCCACGGGTTGAGAACCAGTGGCTTAGATGGTACCCAAAAGCCAGGGGTAGGAGACCTCTAGACCAGCCTCATCCCAGAGAACAGAATCTTACATGTTCTGGGAAGAGAGAAACTGGGACAAGATGGGGTAGATATACAGGAGGAAGGACAGGGACTATGAACAATAGGAATGAAATGCTCCCAAAGAGGGCTGGAGAGATGGCTCCATGGTTAAGAGCACTGTCTGCTCTTCCAGAGGTCCTGAGTTCAATTCCTAGCAACCACATGGTGGCTCACAACCATCTGTTATGGGATCTGATGTCCTCTTCTGGTGTATCTGAAAACAGGTACAATGTACTCATATACATAAAGTAAATAAATCTTAAAAAAATAAAAATAAAAAATGTTCCCAAAGAAATACACCACAAAGGAAGTTACTCTACCTCCCTTAGTCCTTTAAGGCCCAGAGATGTGTGTTAGCTCTGACTTCTCCAGTGAGTTCCAAAAGCCAACTTATCCTGGTAGCCCCATGCCAAGTCTGATGATGATAATAATGCTGACTGACCATACAGAGGTGTGAGACGACCAAACATCCACCTGTTCGTACGATACATAAATACTGAGTTCGTTTCTATAGCATGTGAGGTGCTGTGTGGGTGCATCTGTGTACCGGTTACGTTAACTGCCAATTTGAAACAACCTGGAATCATCTGGGAAGAGATGCTGAATGAGGAAGTCGCTAGATTGGCCTGTGGGCACATCTGTGAGGGATTGTCTAGATGGCTAACTGTCTTGGGAAGACTCAACCCACTGGAAGCATCATCCCTAGGCAGGGCCCCTACAGTCTATAAGGGTAAGACAGGCTAGCTAAGTATTGGACCGGCAAACAAGGATACATATATTTATTCTCTCTCTGCTCTTGACTATAGATGTGATACTCTAAGTATCTGCCTTGACTTCCCTACAATAATGGGTTCTAATCTGGAATTGTAAGCCAAATAAACCCCTTTCTTCCCTAAAGTGCAGCAAGAGCCCCCCCCCCCCCAGGATATTTGTCACTGCAATAGAAAAGAAACTAAGACAATCAGTAAACACACAGAGGAAATCCCTGTTCTAAAAGAGCAGAGTGGGCCTGTCTTAGTTAGGGTTTCTGCTGCTGGGATAAAGCACCGTGACCATAAACAACTTGGGGAGGAAAGGGTTTATTTTGGCTTACAACTAACAAGTCACACTCTATTGCTGAGGAAAGTCAGGGCAGGAACTCAAACAAGGGAAGAACCGGGAGTCCTGAGCTGATGCCGAGGCTGTGGAGGAGTGCTGCTTACTGGCTTACTCCTTCTGACTTGCTTAGCTTGCTTTCTTATAGCACCCAGAACCCCCAGCCCAGGGGTGGCACCATTCACAATGGACTGGGTCCTCCTCATCAATCTCTAATTAAGAAAACATCCTGCCGGGCAGTGGTGACACATGCCTTTAATCCCAGCACTTGGGAGGCAGAGGCAGGTGGATTTCTGAGTTCGAGGCCAGCCTGGTCTACAAAGTCAGTTCCAGGACAGCTAGGGCTATACAGAGAAACCCTGTCTTGAAAAACCAAAAAAAAAAAAAAAAAAAAAAAAAAAAAAAGAAAGAAAGAAAGAAAGAAAGAAAACACCCTACAGGCTTGCCTGCAGCCTGATCTTATGGAGGCATTTTCCCAGTTAAAAGTTCTTCTTCCCAAATGAGTCTAACTTGTGTCAAGTTGACATAAAACTAGCTAGCACAAGGGCCTCAAAAAAATTAGAAAGAGAAAATCGTCTATGATTTGGCAGTTCTGCTTCTGGGTATTTATCTCCAAAAAACTTGAACCTAGGGTCTCAAAAAAGATATCTATATACCCATGGTTCTAGCATCATTATTCACAATGGCCAAAAGACAGAAAAGGCTCAGATGTCCTTTTACACACGAGTGGATGAACAAAACCTAGTCTGTGCATGGCATGGGGGAGTAGTCAGTCTTGAAGAGATCCCTAACAGGCACTGGGTCAGGGCGGAAAGGAACTCAGGCCAAGTGAGATAAGCAGAGACAAAAGAACCAGTTCTGTACAGTTCCGACCAGCGGTGCGAGCCATGGAGAGAGACAGAGAATGTGGCTTGCAGGAGCTGAGAGGAGGAGGTGGAAATTGTGCTTTGTTTATGGGTCCAGAGCCATAGCTTTAGAGGATGGAAAAAGTTCTGGAAGTTGGTTACACAGCCGTGTGAATGTGTTAATGCCACTGAGCTAAGTATGCACCTAAAATAGCTAAGACGATAAATGTTATCTGTATTCTACCACGATTTTTAAAAATTTATGTTCTTATAGAGCTGATGGTGGTACTGAGGAGACATGTAAGCAATGCATGCATTTATAAATGATAACACACGAGAAGGTGCATGCATGTAAATTATAACATGAGAAGGTGCATGCATGTAAATTATAACACATGAGAAGGTGACTTGTGTTTTGGGGGACATCAGACTAGGGAAGGACAGGAAACTCTGGGAGAAGCTGAGCCTTCCTGTGAGAGGTCAGAGGCCTCTTACTGAGGAGCGGATCACAAGGCAAGCCATGCACTGGGTGTCTATTAAAGAACAGTACGAAGTGCAGAGGCAATGTGACTCATTTGCTAGAGTGTCTACCTAGTATGCACGAATCCCCAAATTCAGAATCCCAGCACCCCTTAAACCAGGCATGGTGTGTGCCTGTAATCTCAGCACTTAAGAGATGGAGACAGGAGGACCAGAAGTTCAAGGTCATACTTGGCTACTTAAGGATAAACTTGGGGCCAGCCTGGTCCTGATGAAAAAGAAAAGGAATGAACCACAAAGCAAGGGGCGTGTGGTGGAGGCTGTCAGATAGACCAGATGCTGAGAGGGGCCTGCATCCTGCATGTGAACTCAGCAACTCTCCTGCTGACAAAGCTGGCAAGAACTGGTGGCTAAGGAGCAGCTCCCTGCTCCGTGGTCCATGGCCTGCCTTCTATTTCCTCTGCCCCTCCCGAGGCGCCATCCTCCTCCCCCAGCCAGCTGCAGCTCCCCTTCCAAAATATCCAGCTTTATTCAGTTTGTCAGTGACAGCCAAAAGGGGAGACCGATGTCTTGCAGAAGCTGAGAAAGGACAACTGGGGGAGGCTACCAAACCCTGCCTGAGCAGGCTTAGGCCTTTACAAGAGAGTCCCCATGTAAACTACAACTGTGAGCCGGACTGCAGTAGGAGTGGGCGGAGGTGGTGTGAAGAGAAAATGGGGTGAAGCAGGGGTCAGGTAAAGAAAGATTGGGAACCTGCGGACCCAAGGGCCAAGGGGCCTCCAGGAGCGCGCACCCACAAAGCCAGAGCCCAAGGCCCAGTACGTACAGGTGGGAGGAAGGGAGCTTTTCTCAGTTGTGGTTGGATGGGATCACAGGAGAGGTGACACAGGGAGCCGTCTGGGTGCACAGGGAGGCAGACACCACCGCAGGAGAGGTTGGAGGACAATGAGAGGGCCTCTGTAATAGCGGAGGATTTGCCCAGCACAGCGTTATCTCATTGCTTTCCGTTTGCCTGAGCGCGGCCAGGCATCCCCTCGCGGGCAGCCCCTACCTATCTTCAAGATGGAAGAAAATCAGAAGCAATTGTGAGGCAGTAGGAGTCCTCAGGAGGGGCAGCTGGGGTCTGCACAGGCTGCAAGGGAGAGATAAGGGCAATGAAGAGAAAGAGGCCGGAGTGGTTGCCAACCAGACTGAGGAAAACAGAGGCAGGCTAAAAATAGACTGGGGCTATGCAGGGTGGAGAGCCAGACCAGGAAAGGAGGGGGAGCCGCGGCAATCGATGCCGCTCACCACTCTGACCCAATTCTTCATCTTTCAGCCTCACCAAATTGACAAATGAGGACTTGGTGGGGAAAGACTGGCGCAGAGAGTGGAGAGGCTTCAGTGATCTGACGGCATCGTGAGGAAAAGAGGAGAGATGCAGTGTGGTCAGGACTGGCTCAACTCTTGCAAAGTTTGGTATTCCCGAACAGGCTTGAGAGTTTAAGGGGTGTGAATCCAACCTGGAAGACGCTCAACTCTCTGGAAAGCCAAAACAGGTCAGCCTGAAGAGCTGGCCTGGAGACACAGGCTGGAAAATGACTCCGGGCCTGCCTGCGTTTATTTCCCTTCTCAGGGAGAGCGCTTAAAGAGAATCCGGTTATTTCTCTGTTGGACATTCTATGCAGCAAGAGGGATTTAGATTAGACTTCAGGAAATCGATCCCATTAGACAGGAATGTGAGATATTTAAGACACCGACACGAGCACTGTTAGAACTCACTCTGTGCGTATCTTAGGCATGGGTATCCTTGTGCCTGGAGAAGCTCACCTAGAGACCAGGGCATGTCTCCTCCGGAAAACTACTAGGCTGAGAGTGCGATCTAGGATCCTTATTAACCTGCACGATTGGAAATGGGTTGCTAAGTGCAGGAAGGGAAACACAAGGTGGGTTGGATCTGTCGGCTGGGTGGGGGTGGGGTGGGGTGGGGGCGGGAGTAGGGGGAGGGACGAGGGGCAGAATTCTATCACACAGGACCCGGTGGCATTTGCATAACTTTGAATAATGAATAAGCCCAGCTCTGGGGTTCCTACTCAGCACCACTCATCTGCATCTTTATTAAGCTTTATAAATGATTCAGCTCCCTACCCCTTCCCTCAGCCCTGCCCAGCCTGCCCCTAAAATGAGCATCAGGGTAGCTGATTGCTCATTATTTTAGGCTAGATTTGTTTCACCAACATCCAGTGAGGCATGGAGTGGGGGACACAGGAGGGAGGAATGGCTCCAACAGGCGAGAGGAATAGAGGGCTAGGGGTCAGAAGTGCAGAGGCAACTCCCAGAAGGCAAGTTCAAGGCCAGCTCCAAGCCGAGACAGGGCACTTACAGACAAGAGCATACTACTTTAACTTGATCCTTCGGCCAACATCTTAAGACAGAGCCATTTCGTGGATTCTCTGAAATGTGCTGGGTTCAAATCCTGATCCAATCCGTCCCTTTTCTTACATCTGCTGCCACCCCCCCCCCCCCAGGAGGCCCATGCTCAGCTCCAGCTTTGCAGACAGCCACTTGAACAGCCAAAAGAGTACAGCCCCCAGGGAAGTTCTCACTTTTTCCTGAGGCAGGAATTTTGCTATTTGCTCAAAGGGGGGGGGGGGGGCGGTGAAGAGGGATCTGCTGCCCTTGCAAGGCAAGAACCAGCACTGGGCTTAGGGAGCAGGAGCACATGGTGTGTGAATTTGGAGAGGAACCACACCTGTCCAGCACACTTTAAAAGAGGCACCTGGAGGAGATGTGTACCCTCCAGCAAACGTGTTCATGCTGGCAGCCCTTGGAGCTGCTTGCTCCGCTGGCTGAAGCCTGGGAGATAGATATATTGAACAGTCTGGATGGGAGGGTCTTGCAGGAACCTCGGAATGCTGGAAGGGCAGGGCATTTCTCAAACCTGGTTGCACATGAAAACCACTTGGAGAGCTTTTAAAAATACAGGGGCTACGCTCAAGACCAGTTAAATCAGAATCCGCCAGAGACAAGACTGTGAACACAGCCCTTTTATTTATTTATTTATTTATTTATTTATTTATTTATTTATTTATTTTAAGTCCTTTAATCCAGTTTGAGTCTTGTTTTGAAACAAACCAACCTTTTTAATTTTTAATACTGGGGATTGGATTTAGGGTCCTACACACGCTAGTCAAATGATACACAGCTGAGCTGTACCCCACTTTTACTATTTTTATCATGTGTGCAAGCATACGAATGTGGGTGAATGTGGGTACAAGCTTGCCATGTGCAAAGGTCAAAAGGCCTTGGCTATCTGTCCTCACCTTCCACCTTCTTCACTGCTGTGTGGTACTCCAGCCTAGTTGGCCAGAGAGCCTCCTGGGATTGATGTTGGAGCACTGTGCTTTGGAGCACCACCTTTTCCATGGGCTCTGGGGATCTGAATCAGGTCCTTGGCTTACAAAGCAAGAGTTTTGCCTACTGAGCCAACTCCTTACCCCCTATCCCCCCTTTATTTTAATTTTTAGGCAGAGACTCACTAAGTTGCCTAGGCTGACCTTGAACTTATGATTTTCCTTGGGGTTACAGGCCTGACGTCTGTTTTATATAAAACATGTGCATAAATATATGTAAAATAAAAACTATGTAATAGCATCAGGAAAATTTAAGCATGGACTGAATATTCGATAGTAAGAAACTATCGACCCGTTTTCGAGTGTGATAAAAGTATTGTGATGATGCCTTTTTAAGAGCCATTTTCCTTTCTATGGGGGATCAATACAAAAGTGTTTCCTGATGAACCTTCAGATCTGCCATCAATTGGCAGGGGAAGTGGGCAGGCGGGGCATAGTTGTTGATCTCTGTTGAGACTCTAAGGGTAAACCAGGGTCATTTTATTACACTTTTTTTACATTTGTTCACAAACAGAAATGGTGGCAGCTCTTTGACACTCAGTGGAACCAGAGCTTAGGAGAGCAGGGACCCAGCGCACCTTTGAGAACAGAACTGGCTTCTAGAAGGGTTTTTTTCCATGATCCTACATAATAGGGGAGGGCTCTGTCCTCTAATGTCTCAGGTCTCAGGCTACATGGGCACAAAAACTTGGCATTTAGAGATGTAACCAGGGCTGCAGAGCTGTCATCAAGCTGCTGCTTCCTCCTCCTCCTCCTCCTCCTCCTCCTCCTCCTCCTCCTCCTCCTCCTCCTCCTCTTCCTGCATCCACCAGCCTCTACAGCAGCGGTTCTCAACCTTCCCAATGCTGAGACCCTACAATACAGTTCCTCGTGTTACGGTGATCCCAATCATAAAATTATTTTCGTTGCTACCTCATGGCTAATTTTCCTACTGTTATGAATTATAAGGTAAATATCTGATATGCAGGATAGCTAATATGCAACCCCTGTGAAAAGGTCATTTGGTCCCCAAAAGGGGTTGTGACAGGTTGAGAACCACTGCCCTAGGGGTTCAGAACCCCCATGCTCTGTATCAGAAAGTCACTGCTTGAATCATTGCCTTCTCTAGGAAGCCTGACCCCCACTGACTGTCAGCAACTCTTCCTGGGCTCATCTGCCTCCACCAGGCCGGGCACATTAGCCCTGCTGACACCATCAAGGAGGTGAGGGGAAGCTGAGAGTTACTGGAGGGAATTTCAGGCACTAAGCTCGCACGTGCGCGCACACGCGCGCGCACACACACACACACACACACACACACACACACACACACACACACACACACACACTGCCAGCAGCCCGGGCAGAAGGTCTGTGACTGCTGCTGTGAACGAGAGAGTGGCTTCCTAGCTAGCTAGGTCCTATTTGCATAGCACGCCTTTAATGAAACAAATCTCAGATCTCTCCCGTCATGAATCGACTGAGTCTCTTCAGCATGGCCAGGCCACCCACTCACCAACCCTCTATACCTTCTCCAAGGACCCGAGACATAATTTCTCACCCCGATGGGGGGGGGGGGGAGCCCTGCCCTCCACCCTGCCCTGCCAATCTTGTTCCATTTGGGTCTCAATCATCCTCTCTGCTCCATTACTTTTCCTGATGGCCACCAGGGGCTGGGGAGTGGGGAGGCCAGGAAGGGTCTGCTTATGAGAGTGTTGGAATCCGTGCCTGCACATCACCCCACCACCATGAGTTATTTCAGCGCCGATGTTTGTCTCGAGCTGATTATTCCAGCTCCAGAACAGGTGGGGCAGCCTGCGGTGGCTTATTCGTCAGCCAAGGCCATCTGTTCCCAACAAGCTGAGATTTGTAGCTGATTTCTACTGGAGAGCCAGGGGTGGGGGTGGGGAGGGACATGGAAATTACACTCGAGCCCTGGGGGACCCACTGTCCTTCTCAGACCTTCTGGTATGCCTGAAGTCCTGATGGCCTCTTCTGTACCCAAACCTTCCAATTTCCTAGGAGAAACTCCCTGGTCACTTGATTTGATGACAATGCTTTTTCCTTTTCTCAAGAGGATAAAGCAGACATTAGATACACAAATCTATTAACCAGTACGAAGTTGGATCAGTGAGCAGTGTCTCTTTAGAGACAGGGGAAAAAAAAATCTATCATATATATTATACATATACATATATATATACATATATATACACACATATATATGTATATATATATCTATATATCACCATATGACCTTCTCAAGTTTACCTCCAGCCCCTTATCAATAGGAATGTCCTTACCCAAACCCATCACCTGCAGGGCTCCAGGCTGGTAGAAGAGAGGTTTGAATCCTCTTCTCCTCCCCACCCTTCCACCCGCCAATCTGTTTCTTTCCCAGCTTCTACTCTCAGGCCTGCCAGCAGATGCCTGCTGCTTTAAGGGCGGCATTCCCTGAGCAAGGAGCCAAGCAGTGTCTAAGCAGCTTTGCCACATGGCTTACCCAACCCCCACTTACCAATATCTACACAGGGGAGGCTAAGAAAACACTATTCTTCTAGTCAGCCAAATGGGTCAGTGTAGGGCCCTCTTTGGTGTTAGTATCCATGTGTGTATTGACTTTCAAAATCACATACAAATTTCATGCTAACAGTAACAGATGCCTTGCTTATAATCTCACATACACAAATACACACACACACACACACACACACACACACACACACACACACGAGAGAGAGAGAGAGAGAGAGAGAGAGAGAGAGAGAGAGAGAGAGAGAAGCAGACAGAGGCACAGAGACAGAGAGAGAGCAGGGAAGGGTGTGATTGGCTATGCTGCAGACTGGCCCTAGTACCTGGGACTGCAGGTGCTCACTACCCTTCTAGCTCCCTCCCACAGGCATTGCTGGGAACAGAACCCAAGATCTTACACATACACTCCTGACTCCCCATTTATTAACTAACCTGAATTCTCCTGTGTACTTTTTTCTTTTCATGATATATCTTTAGCTGGCCTAGAACTCTCTATATTGACCAGGCTAGCCTCAAACTCATGAAGATCCATCCACCCATCTCCTGAAGGTTGGTATCAAAGGCACCCTCTACCACAGCTAGTTGTCATGTGTAGTATAAAACCATCTCTCCTTCCCACTTCCCTTTCCTTCTTCCATTCTGGGGATAGAACCCAGGTGTCACACAGGCTAGACAAGTATATTGCTGAGCTGCACCCTCAGCCCCAACCTGCCTCACTGTTCTGTTGGCTTATTTCAGCAGGTCCTTGTGAGCAGAGGCCCATTTCTTATTACAAACACCTGCTTGGTGGTTAGTCCATGTGTCATGCCCATGAGAAGCCAAGGTCCACGGTGTCACGTCAGAGGCCCTGTCCTTCTGGCACAAAACCTTTCAGAGAGTGCCACCCACCAAGGTTGCTTTCCATGATACAGTAGTCCTTGGGGTTAGACTCTGCCCCAGGATGCCAATCTGCAAATGATGCCAGGGCTAACAGGAGACACTGGCCCTGTTTCACCACATGTGATTTTATATGTCTGCTGCAGTTGACCTGTCTTTTAAAGACTTCCCGTTTCAAAAGCGGCTGGCTACATCTTCCACATGCAGCATATTTTTTCTTTTTTTAACTCCCTTTTAAAAATTTTATTCCCCCTTTGAAAGCCCCTAAGCGCCCTCTCTTCCCCAAATGCATTTGCTTTTTTCCCTAATCTAGTCAGATGGTAAATCTGGCACAAAACATATAAAAATTTATTAAAATGTGGAAACTCTTTGACTCTTAAGTCACCTCAAATATAATTTGCCTGAACGGTGTCAAAACTTAATATCCTTTAAAACATTTTTTTTTGATAAAACTGTCATAGCTGACTTTTGATATCAAAAGCAAATTCTATCTCCACATATAAGTATTCTGCTGGGAGATTTGTGTCACCAACTTCAATCACAAAGCACACAGCGTCTCCGGAATCTCCCTTATAGATATGACCCGTCAGAGGAGCATACACTGCAGAAAACCCAATTTCTCTGTAAAATTCCGCCTAAACAGATCGAGCATCCTTGTTAGCTCCAAAATGGCTATTGCTTTGGATCTCTCTCTTCCCCGATCGAATTGCAAGAATGGTCCGGATTGTTCTGTCTTACCATTGCAAAATTAGATGAAGTGAATATTGCTTAAAATATGCATTCTGAGACATGTGGGACTGTAATTCATACTGTTGGTGCAGTGGGATCGCAGCACAAATGTGATAATGTGGTCTGAAAATTCTAAAGAGCAACATGAATGTGAGCTAGGCATTTTATCCTGAAATTGCCAAAAGTGTTTTCTTCCTCAGGCCAGGTCTGGTGAATACTAAGCACATAAGGTCTTGAGGAGGCCATGACAGTGGTCCTTCCCCTTCCTACTTCTTCTGCATTCTGACAAGCCTGGAATAGTTCCAGATGCCCGGCGAGATGCTGGATCCAAGCAGAGGACCTTGCTGACATCACTTGAACCTCAGTTACCACAGAGGTCAATGACACTTAACAGAATCATGAGGGCTGGAGACCCAGGAACTCAATACTTAGGAACAACTGTTACCTCCTCACCAAACAGGTTATAATCTTGGAAGCACCACCCACCCACCCACCCACCCAGTCCATCATTGCCTCAGCTCCTCCTAAGACTTATAAGAAGCCTTAAAGGGGTGGGAGACTGCTCCCTCGGACCTTCTGATGCTGAAATCATTAAAAGGGCAATGCTGAGCAAGGTGGTATGACTGTATGCTCCAGACCACTCTTGCAATTTGATCTGGGAAGAGACAGAATCAAAGCACTTGAGAGAGAGGCAGTTGGACCTCTGTGAGTCTGAGGACAGCCTGGTTTGCATAGTGAGTTCCAGGACAGCCAGGGCTACATATATAGTGAGAGACTCTGTCTCTCTGTCTCTGTCTCTGTCTCTGTCTCTGTCTCTCTCTCTCACACACACACACACACACACACACACACACACACACACACCACAGAGGGGGGCTCAATGTCATACATATGACCCTGTCAACAGAGCTAGCACAGCCTCTTATAAAAGATGTGGCTTGCCGTGCCGTGGTGGTGCATGCCTTTAGTCCCAGCACTTGGGAGGCAGAGGCAGGCAGATTTCTGAGTTCAAGGCCAGCCTGGTCTACAGAGTGAGTTCCAGGACAGCCAAGGCTACACAGAGAAATCCTGTCTCGGAAAAAAAAAAAAAAAAAAAAAAAAAAAAAAAAAGATTATTAAAAAAAAAAAAAGAAAGATATGGCTTAGGCTGGATAGTGGTAACAGTGGCGCACGCCTTTAATCTCGGCACCTGGGAGGCAGAGGCTTGTGGACCTTTGGGAGTTTGAGGCCAGCCTTGTCTACAGAGTGAGTTCCAGGACAGCCAAAGCTACACAGAGAAACCCTGTGGAGGTGTGTGGCTTCTGGGAGCAATATGGGCAGAATCTCCAGGTGTGGGGTGGAGTCAGAAGCTACTGAGCTCTAAAATCAGGGCTGTGAACTTGCAAATAAGATCGGAATAAATGGTAATACTTTCCTGGCTTCCCAATGAAAGACAGGGTGCCCACCTGGACTGACAGCTGGGAAGGAAGGACAACAGGAAATGAAAGGGGGAGCTGAAAGTCAGGGCCACGGATGAAAGCCAAGCCCAGCTAGACCATGAGCTTCCCCAGCACCCAAGTCTCCCAGCTCCATGGGTGCCACCCAAGGATGCCAAGCAGCAGTAAGCTCTGAATTTAGGAACCAAAGATTCTTGCCAGCACCACCACCTCACTTTATAAATGGGAAACCAACTGAGGCCACAAGAGTCAGCCCCTTTTCCCAGGTAGCGGTGTCAGTAGCCTGTTTGCTTCTGCTGTTTGCCCCAACTGGGGCAATGGGAAGGCAGCTACTCCAAAGGCAAAACTCGGTCCATTATCAGGCATGCCCCTCTGCTGGAAGGTTTAAAGAAGATATAGCCCAGGGGAAGATGAAAGCAGTTGAGGTAGCTTCGAGTAGCGGGCAGGGACAAATTAGCATAGTCTGCTCTGACTTGTGTTGCTATATACGAGGTGACGAAGTTCCAAGTTCCGGAGAACCGGCTCGGCTCCAAGGAAATGAAAGGGGCACAGAAGGGATTAAGGTTAGATTTAAGACAGCACTTTCTCCCAGGGGTGATACTGTGGCCCTTCATTCAGTGACCAAGGCTGGCTGTGAACGCATCCCCTGTCCCTCCCACTCCTGAGGCCTTTGGGAATCCATTTTCTCTTCCCACACAGCCTGCTTGGAGAGCGGGAAGCAAATGAGGTGGCTGACTTTAAAAAGTCCTCACTTCAGGTAGGCGCTCCTTTTCCTAGATGGGCCTCCTGGGCTCTTTGCTGAAAGTGAGGACTGTAGCATCCAGGCTCTGGGGCCCTGGGGGGAGAACAGCAGTCATGGCATCTCTTGCAACTCGCTCTCTGCCAAATTGATTCAAATTGGCTTGGATATGAACATATGATTAAAGGAGCGGCGCGATTCATTTATCAGGAGAGATTAAAGAGCGGCATCTGCGCAGCCTAGCTGGGGGACAATTAAGGAGCAAATCGCTAAGTGTCTGTGCCACCAGGCGCGGGAGGGGGGAGGGGCAGGGAGAGGGAGAGGGGGAGGGGGGAGGACAACTGGGATAATCTGCCAAGAGGACTCGAGGACAAAGGGAGTAGTTTGGGGGGGGGGGGTCACTGCCTGCTGCTGATGTGTCTGGGCACTATGGGGAGTCCCCTAAGGCTTTGGTCCCTTGCTTCTTATTCTGGAGTCAGAGCATTCCTGTGGGCTGGAAATTAGCAGGGAGGATTGAACAGGGACACGGGGTGGCTGTGAGGCGGGCACAGGGCCAGTGGCTTTGTTTTGTGGAATCACAAGCATCT
>CM052710.1:40716399-40771888 GCA_028551405.1 Uromys caudimaculatus
CGTGAACTCGGGCTTTCCCAGGCGCTTGTGGCATGAGCATTGTTTACCCCTCTCTGTCTTGGGACTGCCGTGTAAGTTTTCTTTCCCATGTATGTCTTAGCAATGACTACCTATGGAATCATTCTCCTTGAAGGCCTTAGCCCAAAGACTGTTCTGAGGACCCTTCTCAGTCTCCCTGCCCACAAAGGCATTCACTCTCTTTCCATGGCTCGGAAGCATCTTCTCTGCCTTTCTGCAGGGGCCCTTGCTCTCATCCCTGGAGGACAGGCACTGAGATTTCTCCTCTCAGGTTGGAAGCTGATACTTACCAGCAGGTGAGGCATATGCTCTGAGTGTCCAATTCCTCGATCTGAAAGGACTCCATTCTCAGCATCAGGACCATGCCCAGGCTAACAAGGGCAGCTGTCTCAAATGCTGAGCAGATTGAGTTACACAAGTTCCCTGATTTGAGGAAACATTCTCACCTCAGACCGTGTATGTTCGTTTACACCTGTAATCTGGGGTGAGGATGCTGAGGCAGGAGAAGTGTGAATTGGAGGTCAGCCTGGGCTACACAGTGAGACTTGGTTTCAACAAACAAATATAACTTCACTTTCATCAACTTTTCTTTGTTGGAGGGCAGGCACCTTTGTTCTAGAAGGATCCATTTCATAGTTGTTTTGGTGGTGGCTTTTCCCTCTCTTGACTTTCCGGTGGCAGATGTCACCAGAGCCTTTCCCCCCACCCCTCAGACCATTGAATGCCTGTGGAAAGTATATCTAGTTATGGATAACGTTCAGAGGAGGAGGAAGAAGGGGAGGGAGAGGAGGAGGGTAGGGAAGGTCTTTGGTTTCTTCCTCATCTGCATGAGCTACCCTATAACTTTTGCAAGGTCACAAAGCCTGGCCAAAGTGTAGCTCAGGCAGAGACTGAGCAGGCATTTTAGGCAGTGTTCCCAGCTTACTCAAGTTTTCTGTGGCCAAAGAAAGCTGAGGAACAGAGAACATGCTGCCAAATTTTGATCAAAAAGACACCTTTAGAGTGACTAAAAGTTTTGAGAAGGGGTTGGGGACAGAGCATAAGCAAACTGCCAACTCCCCTTTCCTCAACACAAATGTGGGCCTCTGTCCTCCTTAACCAATCACCTCACCCACTATCTCGAGTGACCTGCCAAGGCTTGGGGAGTGACATTGACCTGGCTTGAGAATAGGCCACACAGACCAAGGTGGTCCTTCCATGTCCCCATCAGAATCCCACCTCTGCCCCTGCCCGGGGAACAGCCTGGATTTCCCCTGGGCCTGCAAGGAGAGGCAGGGAAACATGGCCAGGAGGGAAGGGGCCTTTTATTTCCTTACATCAATCAGGTCCACAGGGAGAGCACAGCCCGATGAGTACAAAGCAACTGCAGAAGGGAAGGGGGATGGCAAGCGGGCCCAGCACCAGGCACTGCCTTTGGGCCCCCAACCCGGTGGAATGGTCGGGGTGACCTTTATGCTAAGTGGCTGAGATGCCCAGACCACTTGTTGCTGCGTCTGGGGTAGGTGTGTGGGAACAGGGTTATGAGCAGAAGAAAGATGACAAAGGGTTAGGACTCTAGTTTGATAAACAGACCAAAACATCTACCTTCCATTGTGCCCACCACAAGCCCTCAGCGCCAAATGAGCGGCTGGCTATAATACAGTCAGAGGAAGGCAGTGCTGGAAGCCATGGATGGGTGTAGGTGGGAGAGATCAGCTCTTAAATAATTGCTCATTGCACTTAATACTCCAACAAGGCTTGCTCTGCCCAAGCCAGAGCACCCAGCTGCCATCCTCCCCACCCTGCCTCCTAAGAACCGGGGCCCCAGCTCTGCTCACCAGTGTCCCCTGGCAGCAGGCTGCGTGAGAAGGGGCCTCTGGAGAAGTGAAGATGGAGAGGAGACTCCCGAGGCATCCCACAGGGCCCAGCTGCAACTGCAGCCCCTCCCACCCTCAGGGATGCAGCTGCATGGAGGTTTGGGTATTTAAATTAAACAGTAAAAAGACAGCAGGCACTGAGAAGAGAAAGCCCTCGCTCCAGCAGAGGGGAGGTGTTGCTACTCCCTCCTGACTCTTTCCCATGGGCCCAGCAACTTCGAGCGATCCAGCAGGTAACCTATCCACCATCCCTGAGCAGGAGGCTGAGATGGAGGTCCACTACTGGCTCCATGAAGTGCCAGGCTACCTGACATGGTTCATAGTGGCCCAGGGTGGGAGCTAAGAGCATGGCATTCGGAGGCAAGAGTGGAAGCTCTCTCTCCAGAGACTCTGCTTTCCCCATCTCTTCCACGGGGAGCTATCAGACACCCACAGCCTGGAAAGTCCCCCTGACAGAAAGCCGAGGTGTTTTCCATGCAGATCGGCAGTCAAACGGGGGCAGTGGTACCCCTCTATTTCCTGGGAGAGGTTGTGGGGTGGGAAGGATGTGAGCCACTTCCCCAGGCTATGCATTGGTCTCTGTCAGCTTGGCCTCTGTGTCGCTGTCACTCAGATAGTTGTGGGAGAACCGGGGTCTGGAGATGCTGTCCGCAGGACTGTGCTCATCATCCGATGGGTCAGGGGCAAGGGACTTCCAGTGACTGGTTGGGCTGCAGGGCAGAGGAACAGGGTCAGGACCAAAGAACATTTCCACTCTGGGCCACCAAGTTCTGTTCAAGCACTTCAAAACCCAAATGTTCCCGGGTCAAAAGGAGCACACAGTTTGCAGTTGGTAAGCTTTTCAGACTTTCATGACAAGAAGGCTGATGGCAGTAAGGACCAGGCTTCCATGAGACTAAGAAGCACGTTCCTGGCTCCATCCCCTGAGAAGCTTGAACTGAGTCATGAAGGAGGAACCCTGGGACTCCGAGTTTTCAGCTCCCTTGCTAGGATGCAAGCAGTCCACGGACCACACGGATGAAGTTTTGAGGCAGGGGACTACTTGACTACAACCTGTCCAAGGGGAAAACTCGCAGGCAGATTACTCCTGACGGGATCCCAGGTCTCAGCTATTTCCCCTAATCAAGGATTTCCCTGGACCTGGAAGACTTCTGTCCTTGACCAGAAAGGAGACAGAGGCTGGCAAGACCAGTTTGAGGATGGGCCAATGGGAATGGCCCTTTACAACTACTTGGAGTCTTCATCAGGCCCCTGGCTCTGAAAGGCTGTCCCTCCAAAGATATGAAGAAGCATTATCCCCTGGAGGGAGGAGGATTGTGACATCCGACAGAGCAGACAGGACCGCATTCTCCAGCTCCATCCACTCTGGTTCTTTCCCAGAGCTTCTGAGCCCCCCCTCCTGTCCCCACTGTCCCTGAGCACATGCAGCATAGTCTACTGTCACTGGAGAAGACACAGCCCAACACAGCTTCACCTCTACTGGTGCCCTGGTCCCAGCTTTGTCCCTGGAGCACCTGTGCTCCAAGAGACAAGGGATACAGGTCCTGGTGACCTTCTACTTGGACAAGGAGAGTGTCTACAATTGCTAGGGTCTACTATATTCTGGACTAGAAACCCGAGGGCGGCCCTTTATTTACTGGTACTGGTTAAGCAAACAGCATTTTAGGTTTCCCTGGAGGTAGCAGTAGAGGCACAGAACTAAAGGTTCTACTAAGTGTCCTCCAGTAGGAGGCACTGCCTGAGCCCCTTGGATGACCCTTTGGGGGTCACATATCAAATATCCTGCTTATCAGATATTTACATTACAATTCGTAATAGTAGCAACATTACAGTTATGAAGTAGCAATGAAATAATGTTATGTTTAGGGTCATGATAACATGAGAAACTTGCAACATTAGTAAGGCTGAGAGCCACTATCTTGGACTCACTGTTCTGTCTTATTCTTCCCCGTAATTTATGATGAAAAAGCTGCCTCCTCAAAGGGAAGAAGCACCTTGCCCAAGGTCACGGCCAAGACCTAAACCTGAATCTGAACTTCAGCCTTAGGGTACTCTTGTCACCAGATTAGACTGTAAGAAAACAAGACCAAACCTAACATTTCCTGCTGGCTGGGGGAACAACTGCGATATATAAAGACAGGTCTCTGTGTCCCTGGCAGAAGGGAAGAGCCTGGGAAAATATATGTTCAATTATGCAAAATGGCTCAGCAACAGGGCAGTCTGGTTAATAGTTATTGTATTTCTCATGAATGAATTACCATTTTTAAAGGAATCAGAATAGCACAAAACACACTTAATACAAACTAGACTGAACATAAATGAGTCTTATTCTGATGGGCCAGAAGCACTTAAGACCACACAACATCTCCAGGACAAAATTTTAACGCTCAATACTAACTGTGTAACACAGAAAAAATGGTGGTCATTGTAGCCTTGGGGTTATTTGAATCTTGAATTAGTGGGAGCTACCTGTTTTCTCTTCTTAACACAGAATTTCTCTATACTCTATGCTAAAGGTTTGCTTTCCAGCTAAGGAATGCCTGGCTTTGAGGAAAGACAGTGGGGTTATTCTGTGAGCAGAGGGCATGAGCAGATGCCAGGGCTGGGGTCCAGATGTAAATGAGGCACAGCCCTGTGTGGGCAGTTGCTTCCATCCTTCATCTCTTTTCACAGGTGGGTCTCCAGACTCCATTCCCACATCCCAGACACCCAGATAAACATCGGTCAGGTTGCTCTAAAGACACTTCGAAGAAGCAGAAGCAACCAAGCATGAGGCAAACTCTGTCCTTTTGCTCTTCCCTGGGCTGAGGAGCCACAAGATCCCTTGCAATCTTTCTTGAGCTCTCTCTGGCCAGTCTCCATATCTGCTTTTATTGCCACCACCATCAGAAGGCCAACAGCAGGCAGCCCCCTGTCCCCAGAGCAAGAGTCGGGGCTGGCAATTGGAACATTTTAACTAAATTGTTTAAAAAGCTTTCCTTCCCCACAAGCCAGTGTCTCCTGCTCAGTGATGTCACAACAATTTGGTACACAAGCTAATTCCTGCTGGGAAAGCCCAGAGGGACAACATTGCATTCTGTGTTTTGGAATTCTTCACTGATCCTTAATCCTAGCATGGCATCCTGATGCCCACTCCCACATTTCATGGTAGGTAGCCAGGTTCCAGTTGGAGACAGACCACTCTACCATTTCTAACTCCAAGCCACATAGTGGCACAGTACAGGGTTCAGGACCAGTTGGCTCTTTCCGTAGACAAAAGCAACTGAGCTGTGAGTGAGAGGGGGCTGCAGAAATAGGGCTTTCTGTCTTAGTCACTATGAAATATGACTGGGCGCTAGAGGGACTCAGGTATGCAGTCTGCTAGTCACCAGTCAGTCCGGGATTGCCCAGCAAGGCAACTGCTTCCTTCTGGGAAGAGGTACAGAGGGGCCTGGCCTTCTTTGTTTTTTGTTTGTTTGTTTGTTTTTTGTTTGTTTGTTTGTTTGTTTATTTTGAGACAGGGTTTCTCTGTGTAGCCCTGGCTGTCCTGGAACTCACTCTGTAGACCAGGCTGGCCTCGAACTCAGAAATCCGCCTGCCTCTGCCTCCCAAGTGCTGGGATTAAAGGCGTGCGCCACCACTGCCCAGCCCTTCTTTGTGTCTAGACCTCCCCTTCCACCTGTCAACTGACTTCTCGACCTGGGGTGCAGGGCCTTTAGCAAGGCTAAGCCTTAAGGAAGCTAAAATCATTGACCAAGTATTTTGAGTCCTATCTTTCCTCCCAATGGAAATGACAAAGGCCACAGGCACTCCCTGCTCTCCCTGAGTACCCTGAAACCACAGCGCAGGCCTGAGCTGCTGTAAGCCAGGTCTGGATCCAAGCTCCATCTCCCCACTCCCACTTCTCAGTCACTTCCCCTCTCTCCCTCCCGTTTCCAAATGGACAAAGGCAACTTCCCCTTTCACCAGATGCCCCATAGCACACGCATGCAACAGGTGTGTTAGTTCATGTGTCTGAGAAACAAATGTGGTACCCCAGGTGGCTTCAGCATGGGGTTGTGCCTCCTGGGAAGCAGCAAGCATGCCCCATGCTGAAAATGCTTCCCACCATCTTACAACAGGGGTGATTCAAAATGTCACCACCCACCAGGGAAACTGGCAACAATGGGACTCCAATGATTCAGGCTCTGCCTCTCTCTGGTGAAGGTGTGGGCACAAGGGCCTGACTGCCACATCTTGTCCCCACAGGGAGAAAAGCTGGGGGAGGCAGGAGAGCAGGGAGGGGGCTGTCACTCAGCAACTGCTAATTTCTATTCATTAGAACTCTACAAGATGAGCAGACATGAGGTGACGCCCACGTGTGGGCTGAGTGTGGGTGGGAGGGCTGGGGAGGCTTCAGGTATTTCCTGGGTCTACTGTAGGGTGTGGCACGTGTAGGCTGCAGCTCGAGATCCATGCTAGGGAGGTAGTGGAAGAGAGAGCAGAGAGCAAAGTGCCTCATCAGAGTTCACAGCCAAGGTATCACATCAGCGAGAATCCTTTTCTGGGTCCATCCTGTTGCATGAAAATTCTGACGTGGGTGTCGGTGACACCTACACGTCACCTACATGCTCTGCATGTAGCCGTATGGAGAGGCAGTTAATGGTGTAAAACAGACTCCATTAGCTCCTGGCGACCTTACTTCCCAGTTGTGTAGCTTAATCTCTCTGAACCCTACTTTTTATGAAACAGAGCTGATCAGACCTTTGTTATGAAGTTATAGGAAAGATTAGTTCCAAAAACATTAGCACAGGAGGCTCAGGGTGTCATCAGCAAATTCAGCTGATTGCGCTCAGAGCTCATGCAGTAGCCAGGAGGCTCTCTGAGGGCCAAGAGCTTGTAGGGAGAGCCTGAGGTGGTGGTTGGAGGGGCAGGGAGCACGTTAGTTCACAAAGGGTGGGACACACCATGCTGCACTCCACACCAGGCCAGGCGGCACCTACTGGGCTAGTCACTCTCTGGTCGGTACAGGTACCGCATCATCAGGCTGTCGACCTCTTTCTTTCGCTGCTTCTCTTCCTTCTTTGACCGTCTTGGAGTTTGCCCCACTTCCTCCATGTCTGCAGTTGGGCCCTTTTTCACACTGGATCGGCTGTGGCCTGAGACCGTGGAGCCACTGGATGAGGATGAGGACTCAGATTCACTCTCTGTTTTCTTTCTTCTTGATTTGGATTTCTTCTTGCTCTTCCGAGAGCGCCCTTTCCTCCGCCGCTTGTGCTCTGAGGAACCTTCCGAGCTGGAGGAGCTGGAGGAGCTGGAGGAGCTGGGGCTCCGTTTGCTCCTATGCTTGCTCCGGCTTTTGCGGCCACTACTCGAAGAGACATCTGCGGCAGAGGCAGAGCGGCGAATGCTGGTGCCCCTCTCTGGGTACTCCAGCTGTGCACTCCGGGCACTCTGGATGCTCTTCCGGTCATCATCCTCAGAGTCAGGCTCCAGGCTGCTCCTCTGGAACGGCACAGGTTTGTAGCTCAAGACCTCGTTAATGGCAGCCTCCAGGTCTGGATCCAGGTAGGAGTGGCGGCTGACAGATCTGACGCTGGAGCCTTCAGTGACTGAGGCTGAGGCTGAGGAAGAGCCCCGTGGCTGGGGTGGCACAGACAGGCTCCGGGCCAGTGATGGATGGCTGAACTGTGAGTGTGCCTCACTGAGGGCCACGCTGGCTCCATCATCCCACTCATCCAGGCAGCTCTGGCCGAGGGATAGCCTGGAGTCAGGACTCTCCCGACCCAGAGCTGAGGCCCGGTTCCAGGAAGGGCTTACAGACAAGTTGTCGAGCCTGGATGTGCTACGGCGGTGGGAGCTGGGTGAGGCTGACAGTGAGAAGCTCAGCGAGGAGCGAGCCCTATCCTCCCCAGAGCCACGCGTTGCTGAGGAGGCCCGGCTGACAGGAGCAGAGACTGTTGAGGCTCGGTCAAAGTCTGAGCCCCAGCGCTTCTCCAGACCCCGGCCAGTGCGGCTCCCAGCCCCTGAGAAGATGGAGCTACAATCATCCAGTTCCTCGCACCTTCTGCCCTGGGCCTGGTCAGGTTCCTCCCTGGGGCCCACACGGGCCTTCCTGGGTGGCCTTTCAGGGGAGGTGGGACGCTCACTCAGGGTGGTGAGGAGCGAGTCCTGGTCCCCAGTGCCCCCGATGGAGTCCTTCAAAGTGAGCCTCTTGCGGTAACTGAGGGAGCTGAGTACAGAGGAGGGTCTCTCCTCTGGCCCCTTGCCCTCCTTAGGGAGGTTGTTGAGAGCCGTCCTGAGTGGGAAGGGAGGCCCAGGAGAAGAGACCCAGAGCGAATGAATGACAGGAGAAAGGGGAGGGGAGAAGAGGAGGAGGAGGAAGAGGACGATGAGGAGGAGCAGGAGGAGGAGGAGGAGGAGGGGAGGGAGGGAGGGAGGGAGGGAGAGAGAGAGAGAGAGAGAGAGAGAGAGAGAGAGAGAGAGAGAGAGAGAGATTAACAAAAATAAAGACACAGGGGGAGGGAGGGAGGAGGAGAAACCGGCACAGCCCTGGCAGAGCGGTAGCAAGAGCATCCAAGGAAATGAAGCAAAATAATTTGCGTCAGTGAAAATAGCTTCATGGAGAATGTCATGTAAATTAGACTATTGTTCTATTTCATCACTTTTCCCCCTCTAAAACGTTTAGTTCAATTTATTTCATTGTCAACTACCTGGAGCCTTGTGCCACACTGGTGAACGGCAGTGGGGCGGGGACGTGCCATTATCTGCAATAACAAAATGTTGCTTGGTCGAATAAATTAAACCAATTACAGGGGGCCGCTGGGTACCAGTGGTGAGGGGCTGGACTTGGGGAAAGGAGGCTGGGGATGGTTGGAAAAGGAGAGAGATCACTTTTTCTATCCAGCCTGCCTACTGTCTCTGGAGAGGTGGGGAAGGCAGCAAGGCACTCTGCATGGGAGGGGGTGCAGGGAATAGGCCATCCATGGACCCGAAGCGGGAGCTCTGGCTTCTAAGTGGCTGTCTGTGTGATCAGGTTATGATCAGCCAGAAAATAGGGGAGCAACAACCCCCCCCCCCCCAAGATTAGCAGGCAGGCCTGAAGATGGGCTCTGAAGAGCACAGAGGAAGGAGAGAAAAGACGGAAGGAGGCGCAGCAGCTCTGGGAACTGATCCTTGCTGGTCTATGGAGGGCAGAGAGCCAAAGCTGACCAGGGTGGCCCTGTGCAGGGCTCTAGAACCCAGAGTCCCCAGTGCCCCAACCAAATCTTGATTTCAAAGGTACCAACAGTTAGATGGTTGCTGATCCAGTAGGTGGGATGAAGTTAAACCCACACAAGAGCCCACACCCAAACACGGGACATTACCAGGCTAGGCAGCTGTTGGGTGTGCTTTCCACAGGTCAGAAGAGTACACATGGCCTGAGGGTTGCACCCTTGGTGCCATGGTACTGTCTGTCCTCCCATGCCTGGTGGCTAAGATGACCTTTCCTCCCTGCTGGAGGACAAGTGCTCACCTGGAGCTCTTCAAGCTGCCGTCATCAGAAGGTGCCTTAGAAGGTCCCTTGTTCTTTGACAACCAGGACTTGACCCCGTCGACCCGATCCTCCAGCTCTGAGTCCACATCTGAGTCCCCCTCACTGTTGGGGTGAGGAGCATAAGGGCAGACAAGGCCGGGTGAGGGTCACTTGCTGGCCAGGCCGGAAGGAGAGCAAGAAGGGGGCAGGGCGCATATTGGGCGGGGATGGAGTGCAGGTGGCATGCACATCAGTGAGTCAGGGAGAAGAGAAAGGTTAGAGTGAGCACACCACCCACAAAGTGCCCAACCCTTCACTGTGCAGACCACACTGTGTGACAGTCACTAAGATGATCCTGAGGAGTACGGAGGCACCACCTGTTCCATCCCAGGTACGGGCGACAAGCTAATCAGCTGGCCAGCCAGCTGAGGATAGGCAGGCCATCCACTTAGCGACTCTAGTCTAATGGCTCTCGGTTAAAAAGAAGTCTTAGGGGCTGACAAGATGATTCGGTGTGTAACAGCACGTGCCACAAAGCACGGTGGCTTGAGTTCCATCCCTAGCAGCCATATGATGCTCTCTAACTTCCACACATACACTGTAGCACACTCATATTCACCCACATACATATACCCACATACACAAATACATGTGTACATGTGTGTACTTGTGTGTGCGTGTGTCTGTCTGTATGTGTGTGTGCATGCCTCAGACTGTGGCTACAGCTACCACCATTTTCAGTCTTCATTATAAAAGCTGGGTTGCTAGACATAGGACAGAAAACAGATTGTCACATTAACCCGAAGGTCTCTGGCTGCTAGCAACACACACTTAAGATAACAAAGCACCAGCCACATCCACCTTGTGGTATCCCTGGCTCTTAGAAATAGGAAGGAAGAGAAGAAAGGACTTTCTGGGGGGCCTGGTGATGCCTTCAGGGTTCAGATAGCTGCAGGAAGCCCAGAGACCCAGAAAGTCTCAAAGCAAGGTTCTAACTCTCCAGGTCTCCTCATCCCTCCCTTAGGCAGCCTCCAGTCCCTGCTCCCTCACTGCTACTGCTGGATAGGCTGACCTCAGGACCTGCAAGAAAGTCTCAAAGAGTCTAATTCTGAGACTGGAGTCATGGTGACCCTCTCATGAAGCAGCAGAGGCATGGAGATGTTTCTGAGTGCAAATGCTTTGCAAATTCTACAAAATGTCTGCTCCCTAAATTCCCCTGCTACAGATAGGCTAAGATTTCTCCTTGATGTAAATTTCCTTTCATCTGTGTCAACAAGAGCGGCCCTGGTCCTGAATTATGTTCTTGAATAAATATCCACACAGGCACACACATGTATACCCAGGCATGCACAAGCATGTGTGCATACACATACACACACATCAGAGGAAACTGCAGCTCTAGGGACCATGAGAGGGCCATGCACATGGGGAAGAGGAACAAAGAGGCATATTTTATGAGCTTCCATCAAATACAGAGTTATAACAGAGACAAGGCCTGCCGATGCCCCGGGTAAACAGGAGTTTAGCAGGCAGCCCCCAAACCACTAATGCAAGCTCTGTGCCCATTCGAGCCTGGCAGATTTACTGTGGTGCATGGGTCCCATGGAACGCCAATACTACCTGATTTATACACCTGTGCAAAAAACCTCCCTCTGTAGCTTCAGAGCCTGTAATTTATCTCCGCCGTTCATAACCATATTGATTGGCTTTAGAAAGGAGGTGCTGTATGCATCGCAAAATCTATGTCTACATGTTAAAAGTGGTTCTGTATAAATCTCCCTTAATACTGCACTGTTTACTGCTTTCATTAAGGTTATGGCAATAACAACTGTATCTCTAAGTAAATCGAAACATTATTTTTCTGCCCACCTTAGCATGCTCGCTCGATAACTTGGAGCTGCTGAGGACGGAGTCTCTCTGCTATCAGTGGGACCTGCTTAGAATTGCACGTTCTCATGCACCTGCTTTGAGTGCATGCTGGTGTGTGTGTGTGTGTGTGTGTGTGTGTGTGTGTGTGTGTGTGTGTGTGTGTGTGTGTAGTCTGTGTGCCCAACTATGCTTTAGAATATGATCTTCAATGCACATTTTATCAGCCCTCAGAGTTCCTTCTGCCCAAGAATGGCAGGATGGAACACACTAGGGACAGATTGAGGCCCGGACTATGAATTTCCTTCCTGACGACATTCAGAGTAGTCAGTGGTCTGAGAAGCTAGCATGCCTACCCTCACCTTCCGTTTCATTATAAGATCCAGACAATGTTCGGGTTCTCTTCCTTAAATAATCAGGCCCGTAAACAAACTCCAGGGGCAGGCAGGCTCAGGGGGCAGTTGAAATTTTAAATGGTCGGAATTAAACCTCGTGTCAAATACAATTTATGTCCAGGCTCATGTGCTATTAGTTAACTGGGAGCCGAATCACGGGGGAACAAACAAACGGAGACAGAACGGCAGGGGATATTAATTGTGTGTGACAACTGGGCTCCAGCGGCCCTCTATCACTGTTACACACTATTACATTTATCATTAGCTCTCCCGGAGTCCTTTGCACGGCCGCCAGCCCATCCTGGCCAGGGGAGGAGGCCTGCCAGGCAGGAAATTCAGTGCCATGCTGAAAAAACAACTTCCAAAAGCAACCCTGTCAAACTTAACAGAGGATCAGCAAATCTGCCTGAAGACCTGCATATCCGCACCACTGTCCAGCTCCCCCACCAGAAAGAGAGGACAGAGAAGGGCAGATGTCCTCGGTCTCCCACCGCCTGACAGACACACCAACACAGGTGTGTGTCCCCACCACCACCACCACCACTGCCTGAGGTGCCCCCAGGGAGCAAAGTAAATACAACATGCTGTTTCCTCCCCCTGCCTGAATGCTTTCTCCAAAGGAGCAGCTGTGAGATGCCCCTATCTTCAGCCCTCATCTGCCTAAGGAAGGTAACAGACCTTAAACACAAACCAGACCCATCCCTTTCAGGCAGCTTGGGTTCCCAGAGCCCAAGGATGTGACAGACGTAGCCTGACCACTTGACCCCCAGAGAGACAGGCCAGGGCCGTGGCTGCACTTGGTTCCCAAAGGAGAAGCTGGGACTTAGTCAGGCAATAAAGCCTCATCCTGGCTACCTGGGCTATGAGGGTCAATCTGGCCTTCTAGGAACTGACTTCACTGTCAGCCTGTCCTTCCACCCCAGCCTAAGGACGGTCAGCAATGTTAGCATGAGAGACCAGCTAGAGAGAGTATGAGGAGGCTGTGTCTGCATGCAGCATGCAGCAGGGGCCCCTGGCAGGAAACCCTGTGTTAGGGATGGTTAGACACCCATGAGGAGAGGCAGAGAGCACATGGCTCTGGTCCTCACAGTTTATTCTTTCTTTTCTGATATTTTGTCACCATATCCTGCAAACTGGAAACAGAAAGAAAATGGTAGGCAAAGGGGCCACAAGAAGCAGATGGGGAAATCAATGGACATCCTGAGGAGTACCCTCATCCATGGCTCCTCTTTCTTCAGTAAATGACATCTATGGCTGGCTAAGATCAGGTACAAGTGAGCAACAGAATCCTCAGAACCAGGCCTGATTCACTGCCAGCACTCATCCCAAAAGATCCTGGGCTGCCCTGCCCTACCCTTCCCTGCCCTGGGCATGGGAAGGGATGTGACCCTGAGGCAGGAAGTGGGGAGCCTCTGGGATCTACCCAAGTCCTGGCCCCACCCCCACACTGCTGGTCCTCTGGATTTGTGGCTTTCTCTTCAGCCTAGGACTACAAATCTCTCTCATTCTCCAAAACCATTCCCTGGGTGGGTTTTATGCGAGAAAATCTCTAGCACAAGTAACAAGGCACCACAGCCCTTAAATCTCTGTTCTCCCTAGAGTAGGGCAGGCGCCAAGGGAAATGCAGCTAAACGGGGAGATAACTCACAGGGAACAGGCAACACCAGAGCCTGGGCTTTTGGGGGTGCTGGGAAGGAGAGCACAGGAGGAGAGGATGGTGGACACCCCCCTCACCCCCAACGTCCTGAGCCTCTCCCACCTGGGTCTAGCACTGGGAAGGTGATATGATAGCTTGGTTATGGGATGTCAGGGGTTGCATGTCGCCTTGGTCCTGCCTGAAAGACTCTGCCTCTTACCTGTTGATAAGGTCCTCATTTTCCTCGCTCTCCATCTCATCCTCAATGGCGGCTTGCAAGTCCCCAATGCGTTTGAATGCCAGCTTTAGGTCAGCTTGCAGGCTTTGGTTAGCGGCTTCCAGACTCTCCAGGTCCATCTCCTAGGGGGGGGGGGTCTAGTGTACAGGAGGGCCACAATGTCCCCTAGCCTCTCTGAAAGAGTCTGTAGCAAGTCACTCCCTGGCAGGCAGGAGCCACCCTGGTGCTCTTCTGAGCCTCTAAAGGGCTACTAGGCTTGGCTTCACCTCATGGGGCTACCCTTGACTTTCTTGCCTGTTAGGACTGAACTGTCCCCCACCACAACCCATGGTGAGGTAAGTGTATACTTAACAGGACTTGGGGACTGAAATGACCCCACACAGCCAGGGTAGAGTCGGTGTGTACTTAGCAACCCTCCAGCTTGGGACCTATGAGGAGCAGGACATTACCAGTTCATGCTTCTTGCGGCTAGCCTCGGCTTCCTTCCTGGCAAGCTCGCTCATCTCCTCCTTGGTGTCACGAAGCTGTCGCTGGAGCCTCTTATTCTGCTCCTTCTCACGGTTCTCAGCTGCAGCACGCTGGTCCCGTTCCTCAGTCAGCTTCTCCATGTTTTCTTTGAGCCGACTGGCCAGGCTCTGGGTGAGCAGGTTGAGAAGGACCAGCAGGTAGGTTGTTAGCCAGAGAGAGGGACTGTTGGCAGGGTTTGGACCAGGAAATCTGGCCAAGCTCTTGCCCCACTACTCAGCTATGGCTAAGGGATGCTAGAGGTTTACTTACTTTTAACCCACCCCCACCCCTGTCCCTTTTTGTGTCTTCCTGTGTGTCTGTGGGTGCACAGGAATGTAGACCAGAAGTCAACCCATATTATTCCTTAGGTAGCATCCATCTTGTCCTTTGAGACATGGTCTCTCACTGAGACCTTGAGCTCACCAATTAGGCTGTCTGTCTGTCTGCCCAGCTAACCCGGGTAATCCTCCTGTCTTTACTCCCCAGTGCTGGGGTTGTAAGGAAGCACCACTGCATCTGGCTTTTGACATAAGTGCTGAGCAAACTTAGGTCTTCTTCCATGCAGGGTTAGCACTTTGCTGCTGATCTGACTCCCTAGCCCCTGAGCTTTGCTGTTCATCAAGGGGGAAGATGACACCTGCATCTCTGCAGGGGTCGTTGGAGGAGGTAATCTGGAAGAGGAAAAGCCAGAGTGACTGTTACTACAGAGACTCCAGCAGCTCTGAGCAGAGGCTGGCCTGTCATGTAAGTGTCCCCATGGTCATCTGGGCTTTTTCAGAGACGCTGAACTCAGAAGCTCCCAAAGCTACAGTCAGTGTTCAGAGGTAACTGGTTCTGCTGAGGGTGCCTGATTAAAAGACCCAGGCAGAGCTATCTCTCTCAGCCCCGTGAATCTGTCTCCTTCAGAAACACGAACGAGTTCTTCTTGGCAGCAGAAGGATGCTAAGCAGGAAATGATTTGGAGCAGAGGCAGAGTGTGAGGGAGGACCAAGTCAGTGTCCAGTGATGTTCTACTAACCACCTACCCCAGCTTGGCTGGGTCTGCAGAGTGACAGCCCAGACTACAGGGTCACTTGGGGTGTCTGTATTTACTAACCACCTACCCCAGCTTGGCTGGGTCTGCAGAGTGATAGCCCAGACTACAGGGTCACTTGGGGTGTCTGTATTTATCTCTCAGGAGTCCAAACCACAATATTGCTTTTTTGAATAGAAGGGACTCTGAGAGATAAGTGAGGTGACAGGTGAGGAGGCAGAGCCTTCATCCACCAGCACCAGCCTCTTCCAGCCCCCAGTGGCCGAACGAACTCTGTCCTGTATGTGATGTGGGGCCTGAAATGTAACCACCTGCCCTGGGGTTCTGGGGGCAGAAAAGAAGCTATAAACTCCCTCTAGTTCTCTCTGGTTCCCCATATCCAGTTGGGTAATGCCTTTGGCTGCCCACATGTTTCCGCCCCTCTCCTACCACCTGCTGTGCTGACAGAGGGACTGCTGGGAGGGGGCAACAGAGAAGCTTCCCATCCACCTCAAAATGAACATGTTCTCAGACAGGCCTGATGGGGCTTGGACATATGTCTCTAAGCTCAGAAGAAGAACTTCAAGACAAGGCTACAGGTGAACACTCGGGGACACGGTCCTGACGCCGCTCTCTGTTGCACAGGGAGGGCTGGAGCATGCTGGTTACAGGAGGCCAGAAGAGGAAGGGGCTGGGGTAGAGAGTGAAGTAGCCACTGTAGGAATGGAGGAATCAAGGCGTGATGAAAAGAGAAGGACCAAAAGCGGGGCATTAAGGAGAAGGGGGGTGAGGAGGGAAAGGAAGCCATTGGAAGAAAATAAGAAAGACCTAGGACAGTAATAGAGGAAAAGAAGAAAAGCAGAGCTGGAAAGGGAGGCAAGAAGTGAGGGAAAAGGGGAAAGTAAAAAGGAAGGAAGAAGACGAGCGAGCCGTGAGATGAGAACAGACTTCAGCCCTGGAGCAGTGGTGCCATCCACTGCATATTTATGACCCTACCAGAGAGTGAGTGAGGGGGACAGGAGGGGGAGCTCATGGCAGAGGAAAATATGAAGACGAAAAGCTAAGCCGCTCTGGTCCCTTGGCAGAAAGCAGGCACGGATACAGAATGTAAAATAGGCAGGCTCTGCGGGGCCCAGAGAGCAGGCCAGGCGAGCGGGAAGGGAGCTCCCACCCTGTCAGCTGGCTCGGTAGCTTGGCAGAGGACTCAGGAGTGTCCCTGGCTTGCACTGCCCTTCGGAGCATGCGCGATTCCAGCCACTAGGGCAGCTCTGCTCGGCTTGCAATGAAGCTCACGAAGCTGAACCCACCTCCAGACGTTTCACTTGGGTCCTTTCAAACTCTAGGCGTGTCTCCAGCTCCCTGATCTTCGCTTCCTGCCTGCTGACAAGGGACTTGTCCACCATGGACTGCTCCAGGAACTCCACCTGGCTCTGCAGAGCTTGTAGCTAGGGGTGGAAGGAGTGTGAGAAGAACTGAGTCCAGAGTAAGGAGGGGGAGGGGCAGCCGCAAGTCTGGGACAGGCAACATCACATGGTGACTAGAAGACCCTAGGCAGGGAGAGATACACAGTGGAGGGTGAGAAGAGCCCCGCCCCAGTGGCATCAAGCCCCGCCTGCCCCTGCACTTGGCACTGTTACTGCCCTTCTGAAAGGAAGAAGGATGTTAGGGACCAGAGAGGGGACAGAAATGTGAAGCAAGGCAGCTGAAGCCAACACATCTACCATGGTGATATGGCTGCAAGCCTAGCTCTTCCTGCCTGCTCATACTGCTCTGTGGCTTCCTGGTGGTAGAGAGAAACACCCTCCACACTGGGAGAGCAAGGCTTCGTGCCCAGTGATTCCTGAACCCTCACTCCCAGGGGAACCCAGGGTACCCACCTTCTCCTGAAGCTCTTGCTTCTCCTTGTTGGACTCCTCGAGCTGAGCTTGGAGATCATTCATCTGTGCCATGTCCCGGGAGGCCTGGGAAAGGAGGGGAAGAGTGGAGACAGGGTCCCCCAGATACAGAAATTCAGCCTCTCCCCATCAAGGGCCAGGACCTCTAGACTATATCTCTCCAAAGAAGTGTCTGGAGCATAGCGTGGAGGCAGAGGCAGAAGCAGGTGAGTTCAAGGTCTGCCCAGTCTACATAGTGAGTTCCAGGACAGCCAGGGTTACGCCTAGTTGGGGATCTGTGAGGTGGCTCAGGCCCAGAGTATGGTCACTCTAATGTCATTCCTGGCAGGGTACCTGGGCCACAGCCGCCTTGTGCTTCTTCATCAGCTCATTCATGTCCTCCTGATCCTCTTCCAGCCGGTTCTGAATCTCATTTTTCTCACGCTGAAGGCGACTCAGTTGCTCCTCCAGCTGGTCAGGGGAAAGGGTAGTTCAGAGGGTATCAGGCTTGTATCTGCAGGCCCTGGGGTGGCAAGTCCAAGTCTGTCCCACCCACCCCACCTCTCCTCCGTGGGGAGATCGTGGAGTGTCATGTTGGAGTGAGTTCCAGAACCAGCAAAGCTACCTGATGGGTTCTGGGCAGGGAGATGAGGGACAAGGCTGTGTGGTGGGACAGGTGGACCCTGGGCTTCTAGGTGCTAACTGATAGCTGCTTTCTGACTCTTCTTTCAAGGCTAATGAGAAGGTAGAAATTCTGCCCATAACAAATGATTCATCATCCAGGTATGTCAGCCTGACCAGCATGTACTCTGCCCACATCAGGCCACAGGGAAGGACCTTTCAAGTTGGTGACACACCCTGACTTGGATTTTGTTCTCCCTGGGGATGATGGTCTACTCTTGGGTCATCCAGCTCTCCCAGCTCTCCCAGCCTGGGGGGGAGGGGAAGAGACAGGCACCAGGAGCTTCAGGAAATGAATGAATGAATCTATTAGCCTGTAATTCCAAACCAAAATGACTGCGTTGGCTCCTTCTCTGCCCCATCCATCTTGTTACTGGGCTGTGGGGAGCTGGGGAAGCCTCCGCCAAGAAATTTATTAACTCAGATTTAAATAAAATGGTAATTTTATAACAGCCTTTTTTAACAAAATTAAGGAATTTGAATTACTCACCTGGAAACTGCTGAGGAGCACAAATGTCACAAGATAAATCAAGCCTGTGAGATTGGCATCTCTCAGCAGCAGGATGGGTAGCTAGGGGCCGTGAAGCCAACAGCTAAACTCAGCCTCCTCCCCTGACCCATTCCTGGCCTGAGGAGGTACGGGTGGCCACACCCCAGGAGTGAACACTCAGCCCGGTGGATGGACGGGCCGTGGGAGAGGTGGGGAATTAAAACTGTGGCATTAAATAAAAGCTCTAATTAGCTGCGCTTGGGCTTGTCAGCGGGCTGGGCTGGGGAGGGAAAGGAAGCCTCGCACCGCATCCCGGCCTCTTATCGGTGCTTTGCTAATCTCGAGGCACCTGTTTACATCCCTCAGCCACATTAGCTGCCTTTATTTATGATTCCAGGGCCTGCGGCCAAGCTCCCAGAGGCAGGTGGTTAAACAGGGAGATGTGCGCCCTGGCTGGCTCCCTTTTCTGCCAGCCCTCCCTCCTCTCAAGACTCTGCTCTGAGTTGGGAGAAAGCAGAGGGCTGGGGTGGCAGAGGAGGGTGCCACCCTGCAGAAATCCCTGGCATGAAAAGGCCTGTGCAGGGTGAAGACAGTCATGGTTCACTCTCCCTCGGTGCCCAGCCTGGCCCTGTACACTTGGCCCCTCACCGCTGTCTTGGCTTTGGCAATGTCGTCAATCTGCAGGTGCAGGTCTTCCATCTCCACCTCCATTGCTTTCCGTGCCTTTACAGCTGCTGCACAGGTGAATTCCGACTCTTCCAGCTGGACACAAGGCACCCCCCACCCAGGGAGAAACATCAGCCATGCCCTGGGGCACAAGGGCTGTGTAGGGCACTGGCTCACAAGGGAGAAGGGGCTCAGACACTTTCCCTGCCTCCTCCCCCTCTCCCTGCCCCTCCTCTGCCTCTCCCTGCCTCCTCCACCTCTCCCTGCCCTCTTCCACCTCTCCCTGCCTCCACTGCCTCCCCCTCCCCCTCCTTTGCTCCTCCTCTTTCTTCTTGAATGTCAGTCTAAGAACCACAGCTGTGCTGTGGTGCATACACTGTTCTTTCCTCCAGTAGGCATGAGGCCCCATCCACACTACTCTAAGGCCTAGCAGCCATGCTGTTGGGCATACACAGACCCTAGGGAACCTGACTGCTCTGAGTGGCTTGCCCAGTCACCTTAAGACTTAAGAGCCAGCAAGCAGTAGAGAAGGTAATTGAACAAATGAGTGTCCTGGCTACCCCTGGAACCAGTGGAGTCAACTGAGTAAGGTACCTGGTTCTTCAGCTGGGCAATCTCCCTCTTGCTGGGGGCATTGTTCTTTAAGTGGTCCAGCATAATCTGAGCATCTGCCAGCAGTGCTTTGGTGCGCTTCAGGTCTTTCCGTAGCCGCTTCTCTGATTCAAAGTCCCGCTGGTTCACCTGAGGGACACCATCCAGGAAGGCACTGAGCTTCACCATTGGACTTCCTTACGTGCTTTCCAAGCTGACTGCTCACTTTATCCATCCTCACACTCTCCAAAATGAGCAAGGATGCTCTCTCTCCTGGGTATATCAGGATTGTGCTGCCTAGCGAGAAAGGCCTGGGCGATGGATGATCAACCCCTCACCAACCCCACGATATGGTACCTGCTGCAGATCACCACCCCATCCTTGGTGTTTTGTGCTCAGGACCCCCAGTCTTGGGCCAGTGGAGCAGGTAGCTGTGGGGTTCCCATGTACCTGGTCACTGAGCGTGGAGAGCTTGCTCTCCAGTTCCCGTTTCTCCCGCAGCGCCTTCTGCTTGTCTTCATACTCCTCCTCCAGCTGAACCTCCATCTGTTTTAACTGCAGTCATGGGGACAGGGGCCCATTGTCCCTTTGTGCATGGCCAATAGTCCTTTCCCATGCACGCTGAGCGTCTCATCCCAGAACAACGGGGCAGGGGTGAGTGGGTAACCCAAAGAAGTTCAGCTGCTGGATGGGAATAGCAGGCCACAAGCCACTAGAGCCACTGTAGACCCCATACAGAGTGGGGAGTGTGGGGACTCAGTCAGCGAGGCTGGCTGACACAACAGGTGAGGAGCCGCTGTTCTTTAAGGACCCACACTTTTCTACAGACTGAAAGGTACAGCCAAGGTTAGACCTGAGGCTTAAGAGAGGACTTACTGGTGCAGAACAGCACGATAATGCAGGGGCCAAGGTGGAAAAACAAAGCCCTCACTCTAAAGCGGTGAGGAAGAACAGGTCTGTATACCAGCCTGGAAGAAGCTGAGATACCGTACCTTCTTCTGACATGATTGCCGAGCCTCTTCCACCTCCTCATCCCGACTCTCCATCTCCTTGGAATGGGTCTGCCTCATCCTCTCCATCTCCATCTCCAGACGCAGCTTGGCCTGTGGGTTGTGAATCAGGACAAGGCTCCTTTCCCAACAGGGCCCCGTCTGAGGTGCACAGACTCCATCCCAGTTCTCACTGCCTGCTCTGCTCTGCCCCTGGCAGCCGGCTTCTCGTGGAAGCTGCAGCATGCCTCTTACTAAATGCCCGGCCATGGCTCGGAGCAGGCTGGGGGGGGGGGGCGGTTTGGGGGAAATGGTCTTGAAGCTTTCCCTCCCCGAGCAGGTCCCCCTGAACCCACTTGGCTGTTTAGTCACCTGCTCGGTGGGCTCCTGGCCCTCTGGCTGCATTATCCTCTTTCCTTTCTAGATCCCACCAGGGTCTGCTTTTGTGAAAGGCTCTATGGCAGCTTAACTGTCTTCACCCTGTGGCTGGCACAGACCAAGTACTCACACATTTTATGAGTAGGTGAATGAGTGGCTGAGAGACTGACTGACTGAATGTGGACCTTGCCCTTCCCCCGGCCTGTGTTAACGGTGAGGGTGGAGATACTTCCTGCTATGCTTCCTCCCTTGGCCAACCCCTGGTACCTGCTCCAGCATCTGGATACTCCCAGCCTGTTCATCCAGCTCCTCTTCCTGATCCTTGACCTTGGCCTCCAAGTCTCGGAGCTGCTTCTTGACTTTGGCCAGAGAAGCCTCATCCTTAGACTCTTGAGAAGAAATGTCCTGAAGCTCAGCCTCCAAGGAAACGACCTTCTGGGTAAACCCTGCAATGTCCAAGTCTTTTTCCTAGAGAGAGGGAAGGTGGGGTTGATGCTGGCCATGCCCAGGCCTTGGAGGAGATGGAGGAGGAGGCGGGTCGGCCTTGGTACCTCCAGCTGCTGCTTCAAGCTGAAAGCCTCAGCCAGAAGCATGTCCTTCTCCCGCTGAAGTTTCTCCCTCTGTAGCTTCTCCCGCTGGGTCTCCTCATGCGCCTGGGAAAGCTCACTGTCAAACCTGTGTGAAAGCGTGGTGGCCTCATCAGAAGGACAAAGTCTAGGTCTCCCAGCAACTGTCAGGAAGTGGTGCCATAATATATAGGGACAAGACACCAACAGGGCTGGGGATGGGAGCGCCTCATGCAGTTATAACTTGGGACCCTGCTGACGTGGAATTGGAATCCAGGGCATATAGGCCAGACTACTTGAGGCCCTACTGAACACTCAGCATTTCATCAAGATGTAAGAGGGTCCCACACACTGCTTCTGGGGAAGAGGCAGGCCAAACCTTGCCTCAGGAGACAAATCTCTACATCCTCCAACAGATCAAAAAATAAGGTGCCGAGGTGACAGCAGAGCACTAACAGGGCGAGTAGAAATGATGTTCTGCATGTCCAGCTCTCTCTGTGTCCAACTCAGCAACGTCAGGTACAGCTGCTGCCTTCAACCCCGCCTCTGCATCTCCTCTGGTCAGCACCATGCACCTCACCACCAGGGTACAGGGACAGCATTCCTGCTAGGCCCAGCTAGCAGTGTGCTCTGCAAGGCTCTTGGTCCGAAGCCACCCCTTGACTCCTCTACTTCCTGTCCTTCTACCTCCCGCCCACTGACTCTAGATCCCGCCCACTGACTCTAGATCCCGAGCAAACTACTGAAATCCCTCTCACACCTTCCCTGCATAGCTAATCAAGTTCCTGTGGAAATTCCACAGCCCCCTCCCCATCCCACAGCAGAATGAAAGTAAGAAAACTCCAGGTAGCTGAAACCTAATAAGTTGCCCAGTGGGGGGTGCAGCGACATGGTAACTAGGCCAAGCTGGCACCATTATTGGGGTGCTCATGAGGGAGGGGGTCCTGCTAAGAGTGCCAGTCTTTAGGTAACAGGGCAGAGCGGGGTTAGAGAATGCGGGAAGGGAGTGCCTGGCTGTCCTGCAGGGGACAGAAAAACCTTCCCGGGCCCCCTTGTTCTCCTCAGAGTCACAGGAAGCAGTTCCCCGAGGAATGTGACAGGGAGTCGGGGACACTAAGGTAGTAATTCATTACTGGGAGGAGTGGGGGTTCTTCTCTGCCTCTCTCACTCCCGGGGTCACAGGGCGAGGTTACCCTTCACAAAGGTAATTGGTACCTTTACAGAAGCTGGTGAGGGGAAACAGGCGCTGTTCCCGCTCCCTAGGGCACCCCACTGTTCCCAGGGTGTGTGGGCTCCTCACGATGCTAATAAAAGCGTCCCATCCCATCCCCAGCCAGGGAAATTAATTTAGATTGGATTTTCTCCTATGAGGGTTGCCCCCCTCCTCTGTGCCATTACCATAATGAGATGGAAGTGGCACGGTAGTTTAATGACATTAGTCAGGAGAGTGTGGTATGGAGTGGAGGCAAGTGAGAGCGACTCAGGCAGGGTGGGGTGGGGGCAGGGCCAGGGGCCGGGACCCAGTGTTCTGGACTTGGTAAAGCCTATCCTTTTTCAGTTTGGGACAGATGACAGGTACACTTCCAGTGGAATACATGTGAATAGACGCCTAAAGGGCCTTCCAAGTAGACACAGCCTGTTTCATGTCACAGCATGGACGACCATGCAGGTGAGGCTTTTGGCCAAGTGGCTCAAAGGCTCTGAGAGCTCAGGGCAGGGCCACCCACCTCCTCTGCTTCTTCTCCAGCTCATGGTTTCGGACCTGCTGCCCCTCCAGGTGCAGCTTGGTGTCCTGCAGCTCAGCTGTGAGCCTTTGGCACTTCTTCTTGAGCTGCTGCAGTGCCCGCTGGCTCTCATCACTATCTGCTTGCAGGTCCCCAAGCTAGAGGTGGAGGAAGTGTGCATGGTCAGCAGTCGCCAAGAGGCCAGGGTGCGGGGCGAGACCGGGATACCATCTGGGACATCACCAGAAGCCAAGACGTGACACCCACACAGCAGTTCCTAGCCACCCCTTCAGGACCGGCTAACACACCACTTCCCCTGTTCTCTCAGGGTCTGCCTGCCTCTGGCTTGTTTGCCAATAGCCATGGCACTGAGCCACAGCCCCCTGGGCACAGGCTTCGGTTCCCTGGCCAGCCTCACCCGCCTCTCCAGCTGCCTCCTGCTCTGCTGCTCCACCTCCATCTTATCTTCCAGCTCCTGCTGGAGCCGCTTCTTGGTGAAGTCCACCTCCCGAACAGCTCGCTCGTACTTCAGCCGCCACTCTCCCCCTGCAGGGTGGGGCAGACAGCTCCCGAGTTGTTGAGGGTCCCCAGGAAGGGGCAGGGGAAACAGCTAGAAGGACTTGGGAGTCTTAGGAACAATGGCCAGAGGAGCCACTACAAGGGGAAACCCAGAGAGGGTGACGGGGGTGCCTATGTGCTCTTCTCCCTGGAGGCCTCTAGGACCATGGCCCTTGTCATCACTGTGAGGTTCAGCCCGCTGGTTTTCAGCACCTTGACATCGCAGTTTTGAAGTCTTTGTCTGATTGGCTTTTGAGACAAGATCTCACGTATCCCAGGCCATCCTTGAGTTTATTATGTAGTTGATAACCTTGAACTCGGTCAGCTGGGATTATAAGCACGTGCCACCAGCCTGGTTTTAGCAACTCCACTTTCTCATCTATTTACTACACTTTAGTATTAAAACAGCTCAGAGAGGGGAGACAAGACTAGACAGGGTGTGTGATTACCCAGGGATGGGCAGATATCAGGGCATGCCATTTAGGCCTCTGCCTCCCTCCTCCACTTCACACGCACCTGCATCATCATCATCCACCTCCCCATTGATCTCGGCTGCCCGAATGAGCCGGGCCTCCATCACCTCCATCTCCATCACTTCCATCTGCTTCTTCAGTGCATCACACTGGGTCTGCAGGAAACAGCCTGTCAGCTTTGTCAGTCCTCCCCTGCCTTGTCCTACCCAGTGTCCTAAACCAGAGGCCACACGCTTACCCCAGGCAGACAGAGGTGTGGAGCTAGCAGAGGAGGTGCTGAGTGGCTTTGGGAGGGGAAGCAGAGTGTGGTGGTCGCTAGCCTGCGGTCTTCACCCCGCTCTCACCTGTAGCTCTTTCATCTCCTTCTCGGTCCGGAGTCTCTCGGCAGTCTCAGCGTCCAGCAGCTGGGAGGCGGACTCTCCTGTGTTGCGCTCATCAGTCAGCTCCGATGTCAGCTCTGAGATCTGGGGTGGGGGGAGGGTGGGTCACCGGTTGAAGTGACTAGCTCATTCAGCTAGAACTCCTGGCTCATGGGCTGGGCCAGGGCACTCTGGGACAGTGGGCCAGTCTGCCTGTGACTGGACTCACTCACCCGGGTCTCCAGCCGGTCACTGTTGAGCCGAAGCTCAGTCCTCTCTTTCTCCACCTTCTCAAGCTTGCTGCGCAGCTGCTGGATCTCCTCCTTTGGGGAGCAAATGAGATGCTGTGAGGGGTGAAGACCCCAGGTCTGTTCCTGAGGACACAAAGGGGAGGCCTCCCAGAACTCCTGAGCCTAGACCCTTCTCCGTAAGCCTGCAGTTTTATCCTAAGATGCTACCTAGACAGCACTACAGAAGGACAGCTACTTGATGGGCATAGTTCAAAGACACCAGTTCTTCCAACTGATCCTAAGAGCAACTTAGCCCAGGACAGACCAGCAAGCCCCTTGCATACATGGAGTCCCCCCCAGGACCCAGCTGGCCCTGGACATCACGCACGTCTTTGTTTCGGATCTGTTCCTCTGACAGCTGAACTTGGATGAGGGGCCGCACAGTGGTGAAGAGCTTCCACCAGGGCCAGTCCTTCACCCCCTTGTTCTTCTTGATGTTCTTCTGCACACAGCGAATGGCCAAATCCTGAATCTGCAGATGAGTTTGCCACATGATGGACTTTCAGGTCCCCTGGCCAAACCACTTCCTACCACCAGCACAACCCCTGGGTTGCCTCCCCAGGACCCTTGACCCAGAACCAGACTGTTTTTGTGCCCACCTTGGCTCCCACATTCCCTCACCCCTCTGAGGGTGGGCGGGCCCGGGAGCGGTGCGCAGGGCACTCACGTCCCACTGTCATTAGGAATAATTTCATCTGCTTTATTTGCTGCCTGATTATTTCCAGCACCCTGGCCTAGCTGTGCCATAAAACCTAATCTTGCTGAAACACAAGAGGTGGCAGTGCTGGCTGTTTTATGGACTTGCTAATAAGAAAAGGAGTCGCTGACACAGCTCCTTAATCTTCATAGAGCAGCCCATGAACCAGAGCCCACCTTTGCCTGGGCCCTGTTCCCCCCCCCCCCCAACTCCCACAACACGGTACCCTGGCTGGGGCACATGCCCACCCTGCTCGGCACTCAAGCAAGCTTCCTACTCTGGCCCAGGCATGGTGCTCTGGGGAGGTTCCCACCTCCTTCTCAGATGATGATAACTGCTTGGCCTCCCTAGCATGTAACCTGCATGCCCTCCCACAGGTACTCTGCCATCCAGGTTAGAGCAGCACCTTTCTCTTCTTGAAGTGCTGGCGGGATAGGTAGCCCCTGCAGGCTGCCTGGAACAACGTAAGGTGCCTGCTGGTTTGCTCGTCTCGTTGTTCTTCCAGCCGTGCCAATGTGCCTGCCCGGAAGAACACCTGTCGGGGAAGCAATCTGGTAAAAGCCGGAGACTAGGCTGGGGCAGCAAAGAGACAAGATGAGGTGCCAGGGGGACAGGCAGCTGGCACAGGGAACCAGGAGCCTAGGGAGTGTGGACCCTGGTTCAAGAACAGCTTGAAAATCCACTTGCCCAAGAGAGGAGGGAGGTGCTCTGGCGGGACTGCTGGGGAAGGGCTAGACCCAGGTGAAAGGCTAACTTCAAAGAGAAATGACCACAGCACACAGAAGATACCAGGCAGAGGAGCAGGAAGCCCTCACTGGCCAAACAAGGAGGGGAGGCCCTTCAGCTATATCTGTGATCCTGTCACTGTGCTGACTGCAGGGCCCAAGCACAGCTCCAGCCATCTGAAGAGTGAGGAGGTGTGTCTGGGTGTGAAAGGAAGATCTAAGATCTACACGTGGGGGAAAGACTAGGGTGGGGGTGGGGCTTCTGCTGGTCCACCCTCCTGCTCAGCTTCATTCCAGCCACCTCTTTCATGTCACTGCCCCACCCCTACCCCCAGGTTTCACACTCATGAAGAAGCTGGTGAGGTGGGTGTGAATGGGCCCCAGCAAGGGACCTGTCCTACAGGTTTTGGGGGCTGGAAGACAGATGTGTAGAGAACCTGCTGGGTGCCCTACACCCAGCTGTTCCTCTCACTCTTTGCTGCCTTGAGCACTGGCCTTATAAGTGAAGTGGAGCAGGGCGAAGGTGACTCAGACATCCTTGACAAGGCAAAGGGGCAGTAAGTATACACCCACCCTCACCTGGGACAGAGCACAAGAAAATCTCCCTCTTAGGGCCAATGAGATAGCTAAGCGGACAAACCCAACAACCTGAGTTTGATCCTCAAGACCCCACACAGTAGGAGAGAACCGACTATCTCAAGTTATCCTGACCACTGCATAAGTACTGTGGCATGCATACATCCATAAACAAACAAAGCTAGCAAGTAAATAAATATAATTAATAAATATAATTTATCTTTAAAAAGACAAGCTGGAGAGGTGGCTCAGCAGCTGAGAGAACTACCTGCTCTTCAGGAAGACCTGACTTTGGTTCGAAGCACCCATCTCAGGTGGCTCACAATTACTTTTTAGCTCTAGTTCCAGGGGATCTGATGCCCTCTTCTGGCTTCTATGTGGACCTTCATATACATGGCATACTCGTACATGCATATGTGCACATATAAGCAATAAGTCTTAAAAGAAAAGAAAAGAGAATCCCCTTTCGCTGGTCAGTTTTGGGAAACCAAGAAGAGAACAGGTGATATAAAGCCCTTATAGGGGAAGGACCCCAGAGTACCCTTCAGGGAAGAAGTAAGGAGAGAGCCTAAACCTGCTCAGAACGTAGCATCTGGTGACCTCACAGAAGCCTCAACCTCTAAGACCAGCTCCATTCTTGTGATACTGTCCCAAGTCCTACAAGCTGGCAAAGTGGGGTTCCATCTTAAGTCAGTTTCCAGTAATACATATGTGAGCCTCTAAGGGGAGGAACAGCCAGTTTGCCCAGGTCAAGCAAATATGTTTGGTTAGTAAACAAGGAAAGGAGTGTGGACACAGAGCCAGAATGGCTCAGAAACACAAGAAGAAATATCGGTTTAAAGGCTACACACGCAAGCCTCAAATCTCTTCAATGTCTGTGGAGTTAAGGGTCCTTTTTGAGGGGAGTTAAGGAGATGGCTCACCCTGTTAAATGCCTGTTATAGAAGCAAAACTACCTGAGTTCAGGCATCCAGCATCCAAATAAAAGTCAGGTGTGTAAACATTTGTAACCCTAGTCCTGGGGACTGGGTGGGGCACAGAGAGAGGACGGTCCTGGGGTGTGCTGGCTGTCCTGTTTAGCTATTCAGTTCCAACTCAGTTCGAGGCCTTGTTTCAAAAAAAATTAAGACTGTTAGGGCTGAGGAGGTGGCTCAGTGAATTGTCATTTGCCACCAAACCTGAGGACCTGAGTTGGCTCCACCGTGTCCACATGGTAGAAAGGAGAATGAACTTCTTCTACAAACTGTTCTCTAATACAAAGATGCCCATATGCCCTCCAACTCTCTCTAAATAAATAAATGTAACAAAGATAATAAATAAATACATACATACATACATACATACATACATACATACATACATATATATGGTGGAGAACAAGGGAGAAAGACACCAGACTCAACCCTGGCCTCTATTCAACAGCACCCACTACAAGCACATATGCATGAACATACATTTACACACCGAGGAGAAAAGTTAGGGAAAGACTCTCCTCATCTCTTTCCTTGAGATTCCATTAATGCAGGTTTTACAGTCAGGAGGCTCTCAGACTCCCAAAGTCTTGGCCTGACCATTCAGGGACTAGCAGCCTCTAATGCAGCCACCCCACTGAAGCTTTATGATAGTCACCCAGTCCTTGGTCACCAGCCAGTGCTAAGTGCACCCTGCAAAGCTAAAGCTTCTTGTCTCAAAGCAAACACCCAGCCTTGCCCCCTTTCCCCTGAGTACCAGTGGCCCCTGTGGCTCACCTGCCTCAGCTTGGTACCTGGAAGGACTCAGGACAGCTGAGGGTCTAAGATGTAGCCAGAAGAAGAACAACCTGTACAGGCCTGTTCCTGCCTGAGATGTGTCTGGGAAACTGGGAACTGACTTGGAGGAGTGCCACTCCCAGTACCAGCCTGCAGCGGTCCAGCCGGCTAGAGGGGTAGGAGCTCACCGAAAAGCCTGGGTGTGAGCTAACCTGAGAGGCGCTGCAGAGCTGAAGGAATGGTTTTGACTGCAGACAGCCCAGTCTCTGAGTCTCAGAAAATGGGTGTGTGTGTGTGTGTGTGTGTGTGTGTGTATCTGTATGTGTGTCTGTGTGTATGAGTATGTGTATGTCTGTGTGTCTCACTGTGTGGGTGAATGTGTGTGTCTGTGTGTTTCTCTGTGTGGTGTATGAATTTGTGTGTGTGTGTCTGTGTACATAGTGGAGGGGTGTGTGTGCGTGCATGTGTGTGTGTGTGTGTGTGTGTGTGTATATACATAATGGAGGGTGGCCAGAGAGAAAGGAAGGGAGCCAGATGTTATAGGCAAAACAGAGACCAGAGCAGATACCACCAAAGGGGTGGGAACAAACACACAATATGGAGAGAAAGGAAAACAGAACCAGAAAGCAACAAACAGGTCAGAAGGGACCATGAAGACTCAATGGAGAAGAGAACACTAAGGACACCAGATGCTAAGATGTGAAGACACAGTGAGAGTCAGGAAACACTTCCGGAGGACAGACGACAAGGAACATGTGTGCCTCTCCTTCCACCTCACACTGCAAGAGGCCCTGTGACCAGGGACCCTATCCTCTCTGCTGACAGAAGAACACTGTATCAGTGGCTCTCCCTGCTGCCCCTGCCTTTGCTCCATGAGTCCCCAGAGCACAGAGAATGCTTCCTATCCAAGCTTTCCAGCCAGGGGAGAGGTGGGCATGGCTCCCTGCCTGTGGGAGGGCTGCTTAGCTGGCCCTTTAGTGTGAGCCCCAGGTCAGGGGTGCCTGCTTTTTATGCCGCACATTCCATTTAGATGAGGAAGGTGGCCTGTGGGCAGGTGGTGGCCCAGCTCACCATGTCCTTGCTTGCTCTTACAGGCCCTGGTAACCTTCTGGAACAGTCTTACTACTTCCTCTAGCCTTCCCGGCCCCCTCCCTTCAAATCCAACCCTTCTGTTTCCCACTCCCCAGATGGGCCTCAGGCCAAGTTCATAGCCACAGTCCTCAATCAGTTAGCCATCTTGGCAAGAAAGTGCTTTGCTGAAACGGGAAGATCCACACCCTGGCTTCTGGCTGAAGAAAAGGTAGCTCCTGAGTGGCCAATATGGAGCTAGGGAGCAAGTCTCAGAAGGGACACAGAGAGATTTCAAGGTCCCACAAAGCAGCAGGATAGAAAGGAGGCCCAGACATTTGCCTAGGGCCACCAGGGAGCAAACACCTGGCTGCCCACCTGGGGGCGACTTACCCGACTCAGGCCCATGCAGCAGCTGCTCTTTTCCAGGTCCAGGGACTCCAGCAATTCCTCCACAGCCTGAGGAGAGAGGTTGCCATTAGGCCTGCACAGGCTCTGGCCATCTCCACTTACTCAGCTCCTCCTGCCCCCCCCCCCCCTGGTCCCTCCTAGAAAGCCCATCTTTTCTTCCACAAGCCCCTCAGGTAGGTTTCCATGGTGCCGCTACTATGTCCACTCTGGGGACCAGAGGTGACTGGAAGAGGAACAAATTGTGTTTGCTGGGGAGCAAGACAAGTGAAGTACATCAAAATAAAAGGAAGCCAGTGGGGAGTAGGGAGTGGGGAGTGGGGAGTGGGGAGTGAAGGAGCCCAGAGGAGTACAGCTTGGCCTGAGATTTAACTACCAGATAGAAAGGGGCATTTGGGGCAGTGCAGCCAACAAGCAAAGGCTGGGAGTCACAAGATGAGAGGGCACATGCTGCAAGAGTGGAGGGGGCGGGGATTTAAGTGCTACAGGAGAAGTCTGCAGCTTTGTCCTGGGAACTCGGCTTGGTTCTTTCAGGAAGGGACAAGTCAGAGTTGAAGAGTAACTCACCAAGGCATGGGACATACGAAAAAGAACAGGTCTGGGAGGCGAGAGAATGAGAGGTCTGAGAATGCTCAGTCTGAGGTAAGAGAAACCCCAGGCAGTGAGATAGACGGTGCGCCTGGACTGCAGGAGAGAGGGCTAGCTGAGGCACTGATCCGAGATCATCAATATGTATGTGGTAAGAGAGGTGGTGGGCGTGAACGAGGCTGTCCAGAAGAGGGGGCGGAATGAACAATACAGTCACGATGGCACACTGAGGAATGAGGGCTTTACTGAAGTGGTGAGTGGAAGCAGAAGCCTCCAGGGGGAGTGAGAAGAGCAGGGACTGGCGAGCTAGGTGCGGTGGCAAAGAAGGCGAGCAGGAAACATTTCAAAAGAACAGAGCTATTGGGAAAGTCAAGAACTCAAGGGAAGGAGCTGGAGAGATGGCTCAGCGGTTAGGAACACTGACTGCTCTTCCAGAGGTGGCTCACAACCATCTGTAATGACATCCGATGCCCTCTTCTGGTGTGTCTGAAGACAGCTAGAGTGTACTCATATACATGAAATAAATAAATAAATAAATAAATAAATAGATAAATAAATAAATAAATAAATAACAGCCAGCCAGGCAGGCGCTGCACACTTTTACTCCCAGCACTTGGGAGCTGGAGGCAGATGGATCTCTGTGAGTTCTAGGGTAGCCTGGTCTACATAGTGATTTCCAGGAGACTCGGGACTATATAATAAGACCCTGTCTCGAAAAACAAACAACAAAAAAAGTGTGTTGGGGGAGGGGCGGAGGGCCTGGAGAGATGGCCCAGAGGTTAAGAGCACTGACTACTCTTCCAGAGGTCCTGAGTTCAATTCCCAGCAACCACATGGTGGCTCTCATAACCATCTATAGCGATATCTGGTGCCCCCTTATGGCCCGCAGGCATGCATGCAGGCAGAATACTGTATACACAATAAATAAATCTCTTAAAAAAAAAAAAAAAAAAAAAAGCAACTGAAGAGGTAGCTCAGTGGTTAAGAGCACTGGTTGCTTTTCCAGAGAACCTGGGTTCCACTCCCAGCAACCACATGGTGGCTCATAATCATCTGTAACTCCAGTACCAGGGGATCTGACACCCTCTTCTGGCCTCTATGGGCACAAGCATGCAAGTTGTACACATATATACATGTAGGCAAAACACTTAAACACATAAAAATAAATGAATCATTTTTTAAAATTCAAGGAACGGAGAATAGAAAAGTATCCAGTGGCTCTAGCAACATGGAGGTGATGGGGAGAGCAGCCCCAGAACACAGAGAGGAGGACGGGCCCTTAGGTAGACGAATAGATGGCAGGAGAGTAGGAGCTCAGGAGAGAAGCCTGGACGGCCTCAGGCTAGAGAGCTGAGACAGGCAGCCGGGAGCTGGACACGGGGCTTCTTTCCAGGTAAAGGCTGTATCCATGGCTGATATCTCTGGAACCATTCTAATAGACAAAAGAGCTAGGAGAGGTTGAAGATCAAGACATAAATAGTTATCCCTGATGGAATGGATTCTAAGCCACAAAGGAAAGAACTGCACAAAATAAGTCCCATCTCCATCCTGTCTCTACCAAGGCAGGATGGGGGATAGGAAGGAGGAGGAAGGGGAAGCATAAAGATGTAGAAGAAGCTGGACCCTTGATTTCAGAGTCCCGGTAGCCTGCTGGGAGGATGATGAGGGAGGAGAAAGGTGGTGAATGGCAGAGCAGGCAAGGAGCTCGGTGCTAAAGCCACGTACAGAAGGACACCGAAGCCTTACCAGGCCGTGCGAAGGGCCTACCTAAAGCTGAAGATCACAGACCTGTAGAGATTTATATCTACAGAGTTGTACAGTTTCTTTCCCTGGCTCTTGGGAGTCTAACATGAAGATCACAACCACCTGATGGCTGGTCCTTCAGAGTGGGGATAAAAGAGCGTTATGGGGGCTCAGAACTGAGCATGATAGAGGCTAAGTGATGGGTAGGTTAGGCTCCATGTCAAGGCCGAGCAGAAATGAAGTAATTTCTTTCCTTTGTTGTTGTTGTTGTTGTTGTTGTTGTTGATGTTGTTGTTGTCTTTGAGACAAGGTTTCTCTGTGTAGCCCTGGCTATCCTGGAACTTAGTATGTAGACCAGGCTGGCCCTGAACTCAGAGATACACCTGCATCTGCCTCCGACTGCTGGGATTAAAGGCATGCACCACCATTGCCCGGCTAGTAAATTTTTAAAAATAGTGATGGATCAGAGAGTGGACTTTATCTAGACTGGAAAGGTCTCACCATGTCCAACAGCAGAGGTCCTGAGCAGGAGACACCTACAAGTAGGATGCAGTGATCAAAGAAGTTCATGAAGAAATGACAGTGTGGGAAGGACAGCATTTCCAGGGAGACGGGTGCAGTTTGTAGCCAGGAGAGGGGAGCTAGGATGGAGTCAGGACCTATGAGAGGAGGTGAGGTGGGACACTGACAGTCCCAAGACTGCAGACATCTTTGAGGCTTCCAAGAGTCAGGGCACGGGTGGAATGTGAAGGGATAGACTAGGCAATGCTGTGGGCTCTCCTCCCCCAGGCTTTCGTGCCCTCCCTTCAGGCAAGCCTCCTGAGGACTGAGGTGCATTCAGAGTCAAGTTGGAAGCATGAGGCTGGTGTATAGGGAAGGAGCCTATTGGCTGCCTGGGGAGTTGGCCCCTGAGGGCAAAGTGGCAGTGTAAAGTGGTAGAAAACACTCCTGCAGTGCTTGATTGTTCTCCATAGTCTTTGATTGTAAGAGGCTCGCAGACCCATATACTCCTGGCACCAAAGTAGACTTGCCATCTCAGCCTCCTCTGAGGAAGGTGCTCGCCTAGCCCTAGACAGGTTCCTACTTCAGGAACGGAAGCCGAGGCCAAGGAACCCAGGTGCCATCAGTGGGATACCCAAAACACAGATCCCCGTCATCTAGTTGGGAGGCTCTGGCATGTTTACTCAGTCTGACTGCCTGGCTTCCTAAGACACAGACACCCAAATCTTTGGCCTTCAACAACAGTGGCTCCTCTCCAATTCCTGCAGTCTGTGCTCCGAGCTGACTTCACGCTGCCACAGTGTTATGTCTGTCCTAGCCATGGTTGGCTGGAACTCAGTAACCTTGAGCAAAAACCAGCCTGCAATGTCTAGGAAAGAAGGGCAGAGAGCTCTGCATGAGTGAAGAGAACTGCAAAGATCCTGGAGACGCAAACCTACCCGCCTCTCATCCACCACGATGTAGTTACGCCCGTGTTTCTTGGTCAGGTGTGGAGCCAGGACATCAAAGCGCCGGCGGAACTCAGAAAACACCATGTGGTCTGGGTAACCTGGAGGGAGAACCAGAGCCAGATCATCAATACCTAGCTTGGTTGGGTGAGCAGGGCGGGGAGGTGAGGGGGGCAGGATGGTGGTGGTTGTGATGGTTGGGGACAGGGAAGGCCTAGAAAGGACAGACCCTCAGGTCTACAACAAAATATGAAGGCTTTAGCTCAGGGCAAAGCATGGGTGTATCCCCAGGTTTCATTCCTAATACTGCAAATATATAATATTCTCACCCTCTCTCTCTCTCTCTCTTTCTCTCTCTCTCTCTCTCTCGTCAAAGGAGTTGGTCTGGATCCCCACATTTCTCATCTACAATCTGATGTCCTATGTTTTTCCTTATTAAGGCTTCATTCACTCTGTATTACCACAGAATCATGAACTTGGAAGGGTATGAAGTAGTCTAGAGAGGTCACCCAGACCTCCCAGCCATCCCCAAATCAGCTGTCCTCTGCGACCTTCATTTGGAGAGCTTCCTGAGTGGGGGGCTCCCTTCTCTATCATGAGCTAAAGTCACACTCCAATCCCATCTTCACCTTTAAACAGGGCCCTGAATCTTATTCCACACGGCAGTCACAGAGACCAAGTCGGAAAATATGTAGTAAGCACAGCTTAGCATGTAAACACACTCAGTGAAATGGGACTTCTGTCTCTTGTCTCCTGAAGCAGGATTATGGAAGGGCTCCCTCACTACCCCACCTCGACCTTGAGTTTAAAGCTAAATGACAAAAACAAGAACCAAAAAACCCTGAAATTCTCTTCCCCTAAAGAGTGTCTGGGCTTGAGGTCAAGCGAAGGGTGAGATGACTCCTGGTTCAGAAGAAGGTCAGGAGAGAGGCTAGCAGGAGTAGACTCCAATTATACTGATTTCACCAGGGCCCACAGTAGAGGGCCAAAAGGTCCACTCCAGATTACAGTTTCAAGGCAGAAAGGGATTCCCACAAGGATCTGCTTCAGCTTTCAGCCAAGGAAACTGAGGCCTGAGATTGGAGCCGCTGGGTTACCCAAGGTCACCAAGGTGGCTGCTGGAGGCAGAAGTGGAGTTCACACCTGGGCTGCTGACAGCCAGCTGGGGGCTTGCTCTGGCCAGCCAGCTCTGGGAAACCCTCCAACTGGGAGATGAGGCTGATGCCTGTGCCTGATAATTGAAACAGGAGGCGGGGGCTGCTGAGGGGCCGAGACAAAGTGAGCTATTGATTGTATCTGAATTGCAATTAAATTGATGGGCCAGGATAGCAGGTCTGAACGCCTGGCATCTTAATTAATCATCAGTGCTATCGATGGTGGCTGGGGGCCGGGGGAGGGGGAGGCCGACGGCAGCGGCCTCATCGATCTGCTTGTTTGAGTAAAGCACATTGATTTTGGTTCAGAGCGGTAACAATCTGGTTTTGAAATAATAAACACCAACTCCATATCAAGACGTGGGGACAGATCGATGATTTATTTAGAACAGGGTAGGGAGCCTGTTTCCTGGCTTTCACTGCTGAGGAAAAATGAGGGTGCTTGTGGGGACACCTCAAGGGACCTGTCTGTGGGTGGGTGGGGCCTGGCCTGAGCTTCTAGGTGATGGGAAGAAAACAAAGAGCAGAAATCTGGCAATTCCTAATTTCTCTGCGAGAGGCTGGACAAGCCAACCTGCCTGGCTGGACTCCAGCTCTGCCACTGGGTGACCCTGGGCATGCTCCTTAGCCTCTCTGAGTCTTGCCTCCTTTCTTAGGGGTGACAATAGTTACTGCTTCACGAGGCTGCTGTGAATTACTGTGTGGAAGAGCTAGGAAGAGCACCTGGTGAGCCATAACTACTGTAAGGATGGCAGCTGCTACTGCCTTCCTTGTCCCCTCCTGGAGCTGGGACCATTAAAAGGGTCTTTTTGACCTTTCTTGGGAATTTTAAGTACTTCCAAGAGATTTAGATTTCCCCTTGGGCAGATGGAGCTGAAAGGGCACAGAGTCTTCTTATCTGATGCTCCAGGCAGAGCTGACCTGCCCACACCAGGGATGGTGGGCAAGAGGAGCCAAGAGAGCAAATGATAGGGCATTTCGGATGAAGCATGCTTGCCTCTGTGTGTGTGTGTGTGTGTGTACGTGTGTGTGTGTGTGTGTGTGTGTGTGTGTGTGTGTGTGTGTATGTGTGTGTGTGTAGGACTAGAATGAGCAAGGGAGAGGAGGAAGAGAAGAGTCCCACAGTAGAAAGTAATAAAGCAACAAGTTGGGCTGGGAATAGTAAGAAGAAAGAACCTTCAGAAGGAAGGAGACCTCAAGCCACTCCCAGCAGCTTCTGTCAGCTCTTTAGTTGGAAGGGACGATGTCTCACCTTGACGGTACATGCGTATTGCATCAAGCAGGCGGGATCCCCGAAGCTGGGCACGGAGCAGGGACACATCCAGTTGTAGCAGCCCAGCCTCGCAGGGGTCTCCCGGGGGCAGGTCCAGCTCACTGCTGCTGCTAACTCTGCGGGAAGAGGCAGATCGGGGCTCCCCAGGCCAGCCCTCGGCCACAGGAAGGAAGCAGTGCACGAAATGCATCTTGGACCTCTTGATGGTATCGATGAGGGCATCCTGCCAAAGAGAGAGGGGCAGCTTTCGGGGCTCTGATGTCTGGGACCCCACTCCTCATATGAGAGCAGCTGGTCCTCTACCTGCTAGGACACTGTTAAGCCCAGACATGTCTGCCCTCCTCAGGCCTGGCTGGCCAGTCATAGCAACCCCACAAGCAGTGGATCTGAGTGGGCACTGATGTCATGAGGGTGTTGAGTGCCCAAACTGCCAGAAGTACGAGACCGGGGACCTTGCTGGACACTTACCACTTGCAGCTTAATCTGTATGCACAATGACTTCTTCTTGACGGCTGCCATGCCAGTGGTAAAGGTTTTCCTCATGCTAGTTGCCCGGCGCAAGGCCAGCTGGGAGCCACCTTCCAGGCCTGCAATCGAGCCTGAGAGCACCGTGGCACTGCCTGCCCTGCCCAGAAACAGGTTGCTGATGATCTTTCTGCAGGAGGCAAGTCCAGAAAAGGAGTTACAGTGTGGGGCAATAGAGACTGCACTCCCCCTCGCCCCAGCTCCTTAGGAACCCCCCTACACACACACACACACACACACACACACACACACACACACACACACACACACATACACACACATACACACACACACACCAATATGACTGTGGTCAGAGGCTTGGGCCATCTTTACTGGGGCAGTAAAACCAGAAGAAGAGAAAACCCAAGATAGACAGAGGCCATGCAGGGGAGTGGGCAGTGGGGGAATCCACTCCTTCCTCACTGGGGAGAGGAGATGTTTATAATGTACAGTTCAGCCCGCTATATAATTAGTCTGCATCTCTTGCATAGGATAGGGACGTGTGTTGTCTTTATTGCTAACTGCCTTGCATCTACAAGTCCCTGTCTACAGAGGAAGTAGCTAACAATCTATGACATAAATGAATGAATGACAGGGCTTATGTGATTTCTGGGTTTTAACTGCCCGTTTTTGTTTGTTTGTTAGTTTGTTTTGTTTTTCAAAACAAGGTTTCTCTGTGCAGCCTTGGCTGTTCTGGAACTCACTCTGTAGAGGAGGCTGGCCTCAAACTCGCAGAGATCCTTCTGCCTCTGCCTCCTGAGTAATGGGGTTAAAAGAATGTTCCACCACCACCCACTGATTTCTGGGTTTTAAAATAATTTTTTCATTTCTGAATTTTGTTAAGTGGTCTGAAAAAATAGCTTACCAGCTCAAAGTGCTGTCTGCTCTTGCAGTGGCTCACTTATCTGTAACTCTCACTCCAGGGGATCTGATGCCCTCTTCTGGCCTCCATGGGCTCTGCACACATATACCCCCTCCCCTCCCCTCATATACACATAATTTAAAAAATAAAATCTTCTAAAAATGTAGCCAAAGATGACCTTGAACTTTTGACACCCCTGCTACTAATTCCTAAGTATTGAGGTTATAGGTGTGTGCCACTGAGTTTGCTGACCTTTGTTTCTGCTTTCTCTGATGAGTGAGGGAGCCGTCTACATGGAACACTCTAGGCCCTTCTAACCATGCCCCATCTCTATTTCTGCAGGCTATTCCTCTGTCCTCAAGCCCTTGCGGCCTTGACTGTTGTCTCTCGGACCAGAGGCTTATCTGCCTTGCTAGTGATAGGACTCTGACATATCACCAGAGGAAGGGAGCCCAGACAACAGTTGTAGGGTCAGGATATGAGACGGCCTTACTTCTGGGAGTCCTGCAGGAGCCGAGGTGCATTCTGGGTGGCTGGATTCTGCTTGGTGTAGTTCAGCCAGCCAGCCACATTGTACTCCACCCAGTTGGTACCATGGCTGTGGCCCAGGAGAAAGTGTCGTGGTTTGCTACTGCGCAGAAGAGGACTCTGGCCTGAGGGCACGGGAAGCAAAGTTCTGACGTCAGGCACCAGATATACAGGTAGAGAGTGCCACCTAGCTTTTCCAAAGCAGAAGGGCTATCCTCCAGGCAGCACCTACCTTTTTTGTCACCTTCCTGGGGGCCATAATAGGAGAAAAGACGGTCGAGGAGGGTATCCTCCGTCGCACCTGGCACCAGCGCCTCCTCTTCCAGGAGCCACAGTAGTCCCCTTGCCTCATCGGCATGGGCCAGTGAGCGAACCTATGTTCAAGGGAAAAGATCCAGCTTAGCTGCATGGAGCTGTGCAAAAGGAGCCGCCCCTTCCCAATCACACACTATTAGCTATAGTCACAGGTGCTTGCATTTGAACGGCCTGGCTGGTTGCTCACTGCTGCCACCTTGTGGATGAAATGGTCATATATGGGAAAAGAGCTGAGAAAGAATGCCAAGAATCCACCACAAAAGACTGTTGGGACTTGGAGTCCAAAGGTCCCCAAGACTGAAGCCTCTTCTGATATGCACCCATACTTAGAGCTTCTCCTCAATCCTTATCCCCTCAGAAGGCATGGGAGCAAGGTCAGCCCCCATACTGCCCTCACTCCCTGACAGATTCACTGCGATGAAGTCTGTAAGTCTGCACAGCCAAAGCTCAAAGGAGGCTTTTCTCTGCGTATTTATTTTGAAATAGGGTCTAACTATGTGGACCAGGGTGGCTTCAAACCCACAGAGATCGATGTGACTCTGCTTCCAGAGTGTTGGGATTAAAGGCATGTGCCACAACACCCAGCTTCAAAGAAGGCTCTTCACAAATGATGGCTGTAGGGTTAACATTGGTCCCGGTGGGGAAAGTCCAGAGAGTGCCCAGATCACTGCTGGCCATAAACACAAGAACTAAACCCCTGAGGCAGCTGACTCTTTAGAAGTAGTGGCCAACAGAGGCAGAGTGGGCAAAAGCAGGATGTGTCTCTATCTGAAGGGAATGATGGCCATTCAAGCAGTCTACTGTCCTGGAAGGACCTGCAAGTAGTGGGTGTTGGTAAATATTCTCTCTCTCTCTCTCTCTCTCTCTCTCTCTCTCATGTGTGCACATGCGTGTGGAAGAGAGGTTAGCGTTGGGCATCTCCCTTCCTCAGCTTGCCTCCACCTTATCTATTAAGATGGGGCTTCTTGCTTGAACTTGCCAATCTGGCTGGTCTAGCTAACCAGCTTCTCTAGGGATCTCCTGTCCCTGTCACACTACACAGCAAGAGCTTTACCAGATGAGCTACTTGCCTGGCCTCTAAGCCTCTGGTGTTTTTTTTGTTTGTTTGTTTTTATGAAAGACTAGAATTCTTCTTTCTAATACCCCATGGTGACCAAGTAAAGCAGGCCTGCGGCCACATCTGGCCTGAAGACCTTTTCTATGTCTCTGTGTATCTCCCTTATCTTCCTTAGACAGGAAGAACTGCCCACATCCCATTCTTGCTTGGCTTCTAGGGGCTGGCAGACAAGAAAAATAAGAAAATTGATATCTTTGATCTACTGCCTATATCTTTTCCCACAGAAGGGAGACGGGTATGACTCCCAGAAGGCCAAGGGCCTTGGTGGTGACGGTAGCTGGAGATGAATGGTAGGAAGGAGTGACGTGGTTCGTGGCACTGGAGACCCCGCCCCGAACCATCAAACAGCAGAGAACTCATGGAAAGGATGCCTGATTTACAGTCTAACCCATGTCTGCCCCCTGCTGCTCAGGAGTCGCCAGGACAACTTCCTCACATCTGAAGATGGCAAAGGCTCTCTCCAGGGAGGCCACCACAGGAGCCCGGTGTTAGGAACAGAAGCTCCATCTTCCCTGGAGAGCCTTCCCCCCCACACACACACACTATAAGCATTTGTCCCCATGCCTGTGCTAGCCCAGTGGCCCCACTGCAGGCAACACAGGGAGAGTCAAAGCAGGCCAAGGGCTCTGCTGTCCAGCAAAAATATCACTCTCCAAAAAAGGTATAGGCTGCAAATTCTGGAATTGAAGACAATCACCAAACGCCAAGTTCTCATTAGGCCAGCCAGTGCCCCAGGCAACAAGATATCCAAGATAAAGGGTGACAGCTTGTCCCCAAGGCTGTGGAATGAGGACTCACATACTTATCTTTGCCTCTCCACTGTTTCCCTGTTTGAGGGTACTGCTGCCTCCTCACACAGGCCTGGGAGACTGCATCTGTCATCCTCTTGTGGCGATGGAGGGAAGGATTATAGTCTCTGGATTTGGGGTCTCACCCTACACCCCCAACCCACAGCAGCAGACATCAGGGCTTGTGGCAAGGACACTGAAGGCTCAGCCAGGCTTCTTGCTACCTGAGGTTCAGGTAGCAAGAGAGGAGGGACATTTTCTTGTTTGGCTGGGACTCTGGATTATGGTTCCCCACTCTGCTCGGCAGGAGAGTGTGCTACCCTCACAGGCAGGCAGGCTGAGTGCCTGCAGTTGTGCCGTGCGTGCTATATAGGTGTGCTCCGTCCTCAGGCCACAGCAGCAGCCCCGACAGCAGCTCAGTTGGGAGAGCTCTACCAGAGGTAAGTGAGTGGAAAGAGGCTAGCCTATGCTTCCCTAACATTCCTACCAGGGACTGGTGGGAAGCCTGGTCCACAGCAGCCACTGAGTCATCTGTGACTGGCTCCAAGTCATCAAACGCCAGTTCGATGTTGTCCTAGGAAAGAAGGTAGATGGTAATGCACAGGGAGCACGAAGCACAGAGAAGTGTGCTGTACAGCACAGGAGCGGGCTAGGCGGGGCCTCAGGGCCAGCAAATGCAACGCCTCATCTCCATGCAGGGCCCTAAACAATCCCAGAGGACAAACTGCTCACTACCTCCCAAGGTATTTTTTGACAGCTAAGATCCTCCCAAGCTCTTTTCATACTAAACCGCAGTCACACTCAGCTGTTATGTGCACCAGTTGATTAGGCAATGCAGAATAAGCCCTCTCTCTAAGGATAGATGACCCCGTCATCCTTAGAACCCATGCAGACAAAGTCACATCCCTCCCTCTGGGACAAATATCATTTTCCACAGGAGGAAGAAATCTCAGACCTCACCCCACCCCAGAGAGCTCTTTAGAGGGTTTCAATAGTTAGCCACCACCCAAGTCTTAGATTCTAAGAGATCTGGGACAGGGATCTGGGAGAAGACAGGGATCTGGGAAAAGAGGCACCCAGGCCCACTGTGAGGCAGAAACTGTACTGTGGCAATTCACAGAGAGAAAAGTGGGCTGTAAGGAGGCCCCAAGAAGACCTCCCTGGGATTCTGAATATGCCTTCAGTTTCCTAGCACACAGACTATTCACAAAGAAAGGACACAGCTAAGGGCCAGGATGACTCTCCATCCATAAAACAGGGAGGGCAGAAATGAGGAGGGACAGAGAGCTGGGAGTCAGCAATGCATGTGTGCAGAGGCCCTGCCCAGGACCCTTGGCCAGAAGGAGAGGTGGAGTAGGGCTCCGGCAAGGCCCTGGGGGCAGCTACCTACCTCCTTGTATCTCTCTAACTCCTGGAGGAAGGTACGCTCATGGAACAGCCTCTGTAGCCTGTCCTGGGCATAGTTGTGGCACAGCTCCTCGAAGGAGGCTCCACGGGCTGAGCCACCCCATTCAGGGTTCTGGAAGCCTGGTGTATCCACGATCATCATGGAACAGAGTGAGTGCTGGCTGGACTTGAGAGCCCTTGGTGGGAAGAGCCTGGGTCAGAGCTGGATGGGGCACTACCACAGAGTGAGCCCCACTTCTCTGCCCTGGCATGTGGCTAGCCCCTTTCCCTGCCCAGGTACCCAGGGCCCCTGGCTTAGAGGGATAGCGAGTCCTCTGTTGGTGGAGGACAGCCCTGCCCAAGCCACCACTTAAACATCAAACCCACTTTCACTGAAGCAGAAAGTGGGGAGCCTCTGGGTTCCCCTTGTCACTTACCTGTTTACTAGGGAGATGAGGAGAGTAAAGAGCTCGCTGTAGAGACCAGATGCCATACCCTCTAAGCACTCCAGAGCACTCAGTTTGGTGCCTAGGGGACCAGAGCAGCAGATGTAGCTTCAGTCCTTCGGCCACCCGGCCTGCCCAGCAGTGCTCTTTGCCCACACAGCCAGCACAGAGTCCCGGGCCGCCTTACTGCAAGCATCTACTTGCTCTGTTAGACCTGCCCACCTCCAGGATGCAAGCCCCAGACAATGCCTTCCAATCCCACTCCTCAGCCAAGGGGCCCCATGCACCTGTACCCTCTCCCAGGCTGCTCTCCTCAGGGCCCTGGCGGAAGGAGGTGGACCGTTGCAGGGTGCCACCTTTTAGCTGGTGCTTGAAGATAGCTGAGGACAGCTCTTCCAAGCTGCAGCCCAGCAGGTATGCGGCCTTCTGGGCCCATTCATGGCGGGCAAACTGCTTTCGTCCAGCTGTGGGGTAGGAAAAAAAAAAGATCTAGCACCTAAGGTTCTCCTTAGGACAACCGAAGACTGCTGTGACTTTTGGCACCCTCACCCCATAGGATGGGGGAGTTGGCATCTTCTGGAGGCAAAAGACAGCCTTGACATAAGCTTGATCTTGACATGGGGACAGAATCACCAGCAACTGTCAGCTCTTCCAGAGTCCTTTAAGGGTGGAAAGAGCCGGGCAGTGGTGGTGCACGCCTTTGATCCCAGCACTTGGAAGGCAGAGACAGGTGGATTTCTGAGTTCGTGGCCAGCCTGGTCTACAGAGTGAGTTCCAGGACAGTCAGGGCTACACAGAGAAACCCTGTCTCGAAGAAAAAAAAAAAAAAAAGGGGGGGTGGAAAGAGCAGATCCTAAAAGAAGCACTAACTCCACAGTCTGCCACTAGAGGGCAGTCAGTTTCATAATCTCTTTACTCCAGCTTGCGTTGGGTGAGAGTCAGGTCAGAGGATGTGGCCCACCCAGCAGGAGCACAGCCACATGTGCCTGTGGGGGTTTTAGCAAAAGAAAACAACTGCACCTGTCCTTTCCCTGGATACTTTAAGATCCTTCCCCACACTCCTACCCTAAGGGAGACCATAGACACCTTAATGGCTCAACAGTGGAGAGAGGCAACAGAGCCTCAGGGGAAAGGGAACAGCCCACACAGACATATTCGCCTGAGCCAACATGTGTCTAATCACAGCAATTAGGGAAAGCCAACAAGAAACAAGGTTTTTACCTTCAGCAGCTTCTGTAAGGCAAAGGACCAGCATGCAGCATGCAAAGAAAAACAGTGTGTTAGCAAACAGTCATCAACTGAGCCCGCCAGGCCCTCGGGAAGGGACTGTGGGAGGCAGGGGTTTATGAAGATGAGCAGGCATGAACGCAGATCACATTTGGCTCTGAGATACAAAAGTACACAGTCTCAAAGGAATGTGTTTGTAGCTATCACACTGACAGAGACCCACAGCTGTCCTACTGTGCATATGGGCTCGTGTGAGCACGAGTGCGCGCATGCGCGTGCGTGTGCACACGCACACACATTCACATACACACACACATCTGGGAAATACTAGAAACTCTGAGGAGAGAATGGCGCTAATCAACACTCAGAGAGCCTTCCACCTGCAGTCACAACTGAGAAGGGTCAGAGGAAACCTGGGCCTGATTCCTCAGAGAACAAGCACTTCTCTCAAGACATAACTACACGCCCTCACACCCGAAGCCCAACAATCTGAAGGTCACCTCTTTAACCCAAAACTGGTCTCATTAAGACCAGACACGGGGATACTTGTTCCTGCATGCACCCACCCACAGCCATCAATGCTCCCCAACGCCTGCTAAGCAGCCCTTTCTTGTCAAAACCCAGAAGTGCTGTCCAGAGACAGCATCCCCTTTTGCAAGGCAGGAGGAAAAGTGGATGAAGAGCCTGCTACAATCTTGGCCCTTCAGTGTAATATCCAAAGAAGCGAACAGTCTTCCAATTCAGATTGCACCCCAGCCATCCACAAGCATAGATTGACCCCAAGTGCTAAGCCTATCCATCACCAAGTGCCTGCTGCCCCCTAGTGTCCACCACCCTGACATGCAGGAGAAAGAGCAGCAACTACCAAACCAGTGGATTGAAAGATGGGGAAACTGGCCTCAGGAAGCCCCAGGTTCTGGATGCAAATGAGAAGGAAAATTGACGGGGGGGGGGGGCGTGGGGCTCTAAGAAGTCCCACGACTCTCAGGTTCTTCTTCTATTCTTGAATAGGGATTCTCCTTAGACCAGTTCTCCATGCCATGAGAATGAACCCAGTGCCCAGAAGCCCAGGAAAGCACCAAAGACAGTCAAGCAGGTCCCTACACCCCAAGGTATGCCAAGGTTAGTTACCAGCTTGCTCCTCAGGGGGCTCTATCAGGAAGGGAAGGAGAAGGAGAGTCACTCACCACTCTGCGGGAGTACCTTCCGTCCCTCAACCCTGCACCCAAGCCACCCACCTACACACTCCTCACTCTGTCTTGACAGCTAAGGCCAAGCCTCACGCCATCATAGACAGAGATGTTTCTTTAGCCTGCTCTGACATGGAGTACTAAGTCAGGTCAGACTATGCATGGGGGCGGGGAAGGTTGTCTGGTGACGGCTGAATGTTAAGACATAACATGTAGGACAAAAACGAACAGCACAAATGGGTAGGGGCTTCCAAGGCATTCTGGGTACCAGAACAGGTTGCCCATTACCTTTGGTAGCTCCAGCAGCCCCCAGGTGGTAGATGGAAGCCAGGATGAGCCAGCAGGCCTTCTGTTCCTCAGGGGAGATGGCCAGCACCTTCATGGCCGTCTGTAGCTTACTGAACTGCTGAGCAGCCCTCTGCTTCTCCTCGGGCTGGAGGGTAGAGAACGGTGCAGGCTCTGAACCTCAGAGGGCTTCCTTTCCAGCATTCCCCACACTGTACCCTCTGGGAATGCAGGGCCAGGCTAGAACCACCTATGAGGAACCACCTGCCAAAGGAGGCTTCTAGTCCCAGGGCCACCAACTCAGTCCCCAGAGGCGGGCTCTCACCTTGGACAATGGCACAATTCCAAACACATTATTCTCTGCCAAGTGGTTCAGGTGGAGCTCTGTCCTAGGGGTACAAATGGGGCATCAGCATGAGGCGTGGCCCCCAGGGATGACGACTAATGATAGCTTTCAGACTGTGTTCTGTCTGCCCATCACCCCAGTCATCCAGTCTGTCTCGTTTCCCAGCTGGAGTGGATGCCTCAGCAGGACATCAACCGCCCTAGAGGAAAGGGTCAGGGCCCCAGAGCGGAGCAGGGGACCTGCATGAAGGGTTCAACTGTGCCCCTGCTGTAAAAGGGGCTGAAGAGGGTGCCCTGGGGCCGCCTGCTTGGCCTTGAGCAGGGAGCCAAGGCATAAATGGAAGAACATGGTGGAGGTATCCAACAAGTGGCTGAGGGCCAGCTGGAGGGTACTGGAGAAGGCTTGGTTTTCAGACCAGCTCAGCTTATAGAACTGCACAACTGCAGGCAAGCTGTCTCCCACCTGCATCCAGGTGAGCTTCCCAGACGTGGAGACACTGAACACCGAGGGGCCAGTTGTGTCCCCTTCACATGGTGTGAGTTCAAGAGTTCAGACCAAGTAATTCCTAAATGGCAAGACCTGCGTGAGTCTCTATAATCTCACCATCCCTAGGGCCCAGCTTGGAGCCAGCACACAGCAGGGGATGGACACAGGCATGGTGGGCCAGGAGCTGGCAAGGCCCACAATCCTAGTCAGTGGGTTGCCGTCCACAGCCCCATTAGAACCCCACCCCACCTCACCTGAGGGTGGCATCCCCACAGGCCAGCAAGTAGTAGAAGACATTGAAAGTAGCCTCGCTGGCTGGGCGTCGGGCCACACGCAGCTTCTCCAGGAGCATTGTCTGTGGCACAGCAGAAATGAGGAAGAAGGGTCAATTCTTCCTACCCATGGTCCTCCAAGCCCAGAGAACCAGCAGGGCATCCTACTCCTGGGTGCTCAACCACCTACCACTTCACTTTAAGATCAGCAAAGGTAGAAACCAGTGGCAGGCAAAAGAAGAAAGTCCCCAACTGCTGGAATGGGGGGTGGAAGCGGGCACTACCATGCCCAGTACCGAGGAATTAGCATTCCTAGGGTGACGGACGCTTACGGTAGAAAACTTCATTTAAGGGATGGCAAGATGGCTTAGCAGCCAAAAACACTCGCCACCAAACCTAGCAACCCAGGTAACCCCCAGGACCCACATGATGGAAGAAAATAACCGACTCCAGCAAGCTGCCCTCTGACCTCCATGCCGTGGCATGCCAGTGTGTGTGCACATACATACAAATACACAAATAAATGAATACATGTAATTTTTAAAAAAGAAAATTCATTCAATGTGAAGAGAAGATCAGTGCGCCTGGGTCTTACTTTACTATCAAGTGTGTAGCACTAGCCTGACAGAAGTCCTAAGTCCCTGGGTCTCAGAAAGTGGGCAGAGTGGGGTTCCCAGCGGTACGGTGGAGGGGGAAGAGGGGACGGGTAGGAGACTTGGAGGGCAGAACTGGGACAGCCCAGGCCAACCTGCCTGTGCTGCCATGGGATCCATTTCATCAGGGCAGAATCCCAAGTCAATGAAGCACTGGAGAGGATGGCCCAGGGGTCTGTCTTTGCTCCCTAGGCCTGGACAATGCCCCTTACCTGGATGGAGGCTGAAGCCACCTGGCCAGCTTGGTCAAAGTCCAGGGAGAGGATCTGGGAGAAGCGAGTGGCACTGCCATTCATGATGGTAGGGCTGTTCCCAAAGGCTTCCAGGAGGGTGGACAGAGCCTGCCACTTCTCCACTGCAGAGCACAGAGCCAGGAGACATCAGGAAAAGCAGGAACAGTTTACCCCCAAGGCACGGGCTCCAGGATGTCCCAGACAACAACTGCCCAGGGATCGGGGCTGGGGAGTTACTCAGGGGGCTAAGGAACCCAGAGGGAAAGAGGCAGCAACTCATCGGATCATTCTGTCCCCACTCCTGCCTGTCTGTTTCCCTGCTGCTCCCACTCACCTGAGAACACCTTGGCCCCACTGGTGCCCGCAACAGTAGCCAGATACTGCACCAGATGCTGAAAGCTGGTAGTCTTGCCACTGCCACTGCTACCCAGAAGGATGATGGACTGGTCCTGACGACTCATCAACATCGCCCTATATGCAGTCTGGGCTACGGCGTAGATGTGGGGTGCCATGTCCTCCCGCCGACACCCCTTGAACATGTGCATCACCTAGAACAGGAGAGGCGTAGAGGGAAGGCAGAGGCTCTTAGAGCTGGGCCCACATGCTCTTACTTCTAGGGCTTCAAGTTTCTGTAATGTCACTCTAGAGATGCCCAGGCATTTGGAGGGCCAGGCCATGCATGGAAATGCAGATATTTGTCAACTCTATTGAAGACTGCAGGATATCCCTCTGACCCCACCCTTTGACTCCTCTGCCAAGGTCAACTATAAACTGAGTGGATACCAAAGAGGAAGGGTAGAGAACCGGAAAGGTAGGATGAGGCAGGTGGGTGGGTCCATAGGAAGGCACACCTTCTCTGAATACACAGCAGGAGCCCCTCGGGGGCTAAGGACAAGCAGGCTAGGGCCAGCATAGGTGTGTAGCAGGCTAGCCCCATAGCGCTGGCGCAGTGTATGCAGGACGCTAGACTCGTTGAGGTATACCAGTGAGGCCAGATCTTCTAGACGGTCACATGAGGGAGCATTAGCCTGGGAAGACAGACAATGAAGACACAGATCCCATCTCCATCACAGAGGTCAGGCCTGCCCTGCCTGAGTCCTCCCTTGCCAGAAGCTCCTTCCAACCTTCTCTACATCATCTTCATCCACATCCAGGATGGCTCCATCGTGGTCTAGCTTCACACGCACCTTCCCCTCAGGTAGGCTGAGCTCCTCCGACTTGAGCTGGCTGGCTGCAGAGCAGGGTTAGTTGGACTTGGGCCTGGGAAGTTCTACTACTCTCCTTAGGCCTTCTTGCCCTGCTTTCTTCCCCACTGGCTCACCAGCCTCTCCTTGCTCACTACCAAGCCTTACCAGAAGCAGAGGCATTCCCTCATGCCAGTTCTGACTCAAGTCTCACCATCTATAACCAGTGTTCAAAGACTCACCTAAGGAGAATCCATCCCTATGGACCAGCCACACCTTCTCCGTCTCATACCAGGCCTCTTCAGCAGCAATCTGCTCTTCCGTCTTGGCCTATGGAAGGGAAGGGGGAAACAAACAGACATTGCTTTAAAAGATAAGAGACAAGGACAGTAAGAACAAGGAGACAGGGAGGGAAGGGCTTCAAGCTGAGCTACTGGGAAAGTGGAAAGTCAGGTAGGAGACACAGACATGAGCGTGTGAGAGAGGACAGGAAAGGAGGGTGGGAAGCCAGGAGAGCTGAGGACAAAGACAGTGAGACGAGGATTGTAACGATGAAGGGTTTAGGCACACGGTAAGCATTGTGGCCAGGAGAGAACAGGCACCAGGAAAGTAAGTCACCCGGCTCCACCTGAAGCTGCCTCTTTCCTTCCTCCTTGGGAGCCTGTGATATCTGCATCCTGACTCAAGCCCTGAACTCTGGGCCACAGTCACTGGTCATGCCAAAAGAAAAGGTTCTTCCCCTAAGATGGGAGGAGCCATTTCCTGCATCCCAGGATTCTGCGGTATGGGATAAGAGGCCCTGGGCTCTAGCCTGAAGATGCTCTACGTAAGCAAAGGCATAGTGCCCTTCTTCTCCAACTCATAGTACACAAAGGCCCCTTGGTAGACTTGGAAGATTGTAGCTGCACAAGCCTACTGGGCATATTAGTGTCACATGAGGGCACAGGGCAGCATGGGCACAAGACAGAATTGACTGGTCACACAGGGAGCACAGAAGGGGGTGTGAAAAGCTCCAGAGGTCAGAGATCACCAATCAAACAGGCATTCATAAGCACTGTCAGAGTGTGGGGCTATCAGATCTGATACCCTCTAATAAGACCTGAACTAGGAAACAGTGCCACCAGAGGAGGGATTAAAAAGGGACCTAGATACCATGGTTATTGGGCTCCTTAGCTGCAAAATGTCAGCAATGCCATGGCACCTTGAGGGAGGCTAGCCACCTAGAAGCAAGCCAGCCCTCAGGGTTACACTGGCCCAATGCTCTCCCCAGATGGCAACCCCCAGATTCTCACCCTAGGTGTGTCCCTTTCTCATGAGACCCCAAACTGAGGCAGAGACACTATCTTATGATACTAGGTGAGGGATCGGAAAATGGCAAGAACATGTAAGCAGAAATACTGTGTAATCTTCATTAGATTTCTTAGATCTGAAAAGCAGGGAGATCAATAGGTTGGTCATAACAAAGCTGTCAATGTTTGGTTTGTCTAAGTGAGAAAATTTCAAAATGCTGGGGTTTTAATCTTTTAATATTTGAAGGATTGAGCAAGGAGTGTTGATGCATGCCTTTGATCCCAGCATTCAGGAGGCAGATGCAGGCTCTGAGTTCAAGGCCAGCCTGGTCTACATAGGGAGTTCTAGAAAAGCCAAGGATATATAGAGAGACTCTGTCTCAAAAAAAATAACTCATCGGTGTTTTGTTTTTTCCAAATCACATGAACCAAGTGAAACTTCTGTCCTGAGTGAGCATGTTCTATGGCCATGTGTTAAAGTGACATCAAAGGGTCATGGCCTGTCTGAGAACAAGTTTCTCATACTGACCAGGAGGTGGAGACAGAGACCACCATCTCATCTTCAGACTGGCACTAAGGAGAGGAAGAAAGGTCTTTTTGGTGCTTTCCTACCCAGAGTGATCAGGGCAGCAACACCTGGGCTCCAGTGGCTGAGAGGCAAAGTTGGGGCCACGAAGTTCCCCAAGGGTCAGATCTACACCATCTCAGCTCTCCTGGGTACCCCAATACAAAGTGGGAACCTAGAGGGAAAGTGGCCTTACACTCCAGCAGGAGGCCCGAGCACAGACGCCAGCCCAGGTGCAGGGTGGGGGTGGTGGGTTGTCACTGGAGAAAGCAGAGGGCTCCTGGGTGGGGCAGGAGCACCCTACCTGGCTGTGGGCAGGAGAGGCGGCCTCAGGGTCCAGCTGCCAGCAGCAAGCAAAGAGAGAAAGAGAAAAAGGTGAAGACAGAGACCACTGCAAGGTCTCCTCCAAAAGACACCCCTAGACCCATGGGCCAGCACTCTGTTCCTGATCCAGAGCACTTGCCCAGGACTGGGCTGCTGGCTAGGCAAGAAAGGTCAGAATATAAAAGGAGAGGTTCTTGCTATCATCAGACCCTATCAAAGAAAGGCTCTTGTAGGTCATTCCTTGTGGCACACATGCATCTTGACACTCTGTCTCTATTCAGTCCACCCTGGATTAATCTCGCTTTCCCACACCCCCAGGTCACCTCACAACGCCCAAGGCCTGCCACCCCCGTCCTCCTGTCTTCCCCCCACCCTCAGGGTACCAGCTTCCCTATGGCTACCAGACACCAATGCTGTCTGTCCTCTCTAAACACAAGCCCAGAGGTACCCCTCCCCATGCCAAGGGCTACATTTCAGAGCTAGCACAAGAGAACTGACAGCCTAGCTCATTCTTTGAGCCCCCATTGCACCATGTTCCATACCTGGGCAGGCACAGTGACCATACTGCAAGCAGAGGCAGCATTCCACCCAGCTCCAACCCTAGAGCTACCTGTTAAGCGCCCAACCCTTGAGACAGACTTGACCTTTATACTACATTCTGGTTACTTAAAGCCCTCCAAAGCCTTTATGGCAGAAATGAGAGCCAGGCAACCCTTGGACATTGCTTGTTAGAAATGAGAAGGGTTAATATTCACATGGGTCTAGACACAGGGCATCAAAATGTTAAACACTGACTCCTGCCTGGTCATACACCAGACCCTCACACCAATGAGCATCCTCAAAGCAGGAGACCAGGGCTAGAGAAGGAGACTGGATCCCCAGCTATGAAGGGCCTCTGTATGGTCACAGGGCCCTGGGCTGTCGGGAGTATCAGTATCCCACAGCTTTCCTTTCTTCAACCGAAGAGCCATTGTGAGGGTTCACAGCCAGCCATGGAGTTCCCTTCTATCACACACACGCACACGCACACGCACACGCATGCACATGCACACACTCCAGCCACCAGCACTTTGGGAAGCATAGGACCAGGGATTAGGGACCCTATACACAAGGGAGGTAGCATTACAGAAGCTGTGAAGATCCTCTCAAGTCGCTGGTGTGCCTCCTCTGCAGGACTCAGCCAGACCTCGGGGTCAGCTCCTGTCTAAAGGTTAAACCACTATTAGTTCTGGCCCAGGGGACAGTGTGGGCACCACATGCCAAGCTCTTAGCCCAGGAAGCTAGGACCCAGTACAGAAGTGGAGCAGGGTCAGGGAGACAAGCCGAGTGCCAGTTTGAGTTTTGAAACTCTATGATATGAAAAAGGAACAGGTAAGTACCTGTGAGGCCTGGGGTGACCTCTTCCTACCGCTCTAACCATTATGAGCTCAAAATAACCCTATTATCCACCCACCACCTGTGGGTCCTGTGCGCCACCCGTTCCTGTCGCAGGATGAACAAGAAATGAACTCCAGGTCAAGACATGTCTCAGCCCCCAACCCTAGTGCAAGAAGAAGGTGCAGAGAGCCGGAAGGAGGCCACAGGACAGGCACATGGCACTTCCTGGCTACTTAGAGGTTCCCCAAGGAACTGAAGTTCAGCTCCTACCCTGATCATCATGCCAGAAAGCCCCTGCCAACTCTTCCCTGCAGGACAGGAACACACTGCCCTGACAGAGCAGGCCAGGAGGGTGGGGAAGGGTGGCAGCTGGCTTTCCTCTACATCCTGCAATACCCAGAAAGAATGGGGGCAAGGTAGCTTCCAGGAAAGATGGCTACCAAGAGGAAGTACTTAGTGAGTGCCTCAAGGTCCTCAGGCTGGGCCCTGGCACCCACCTCATTCCTCTCCTTCTAGCTTCAAGAAATCTGAGAACACTCAGGGAGGTGGAGTGAAAGTTAATGTCGCTCCCAACACACACCCTATGAGACCTCAGCAGGACACACAAGCTTGAACTGACTCTAACTCAAGACCAGCCAAGGAGCCAGCACCTGTGAAGATGGGGTAGTGCAGCCTACCTGCCACCCAGGCACAGGGCCTCCCAAGAGCCCTGCAGCCAGCGGATGTTCAGGCAGTGATGGCATTAGTGACTGTCATCAGCATCACTGTCAGTCCTACCATTGTGGGTACCTGGTGCTAGGGAGCAGGCTTGGCATATGCCCTGCATCCTATCTAATCAACACAACCACCATTCGATGCAGGTATTACCCCTTGTTTGTAATTCAAAACTCCAAAGAGTCCCCCAAACAAGAAGTTTTTCTTAATGATTTTGGTGGCAAAACCACATTGATCTTTTATTGTCCTGAAGTAAGACTATTCATGGGTTTGCCCATAAGGTGGTTACAGGTGGCTACTTGTATATATACCATTAAACATTCCAAGATATAAAAATGACTAATTCCCAGTACTTAAGGCTTCATAGAAGGTACTAAGGACCTACATTATAACTCCCCACTTGACAGACAGGCCCTTGGTGATGGACCTTGAAGTCTCCCAGGGGTATGGCTGAGGATGTAAGCCTGGATCACCTGACTTAAGAAACCTGCTTCCACCCTGCGCTCATCTGCCAAGACTCAGGTCTCATGGAAAGGCCTGTAGCATGCTGGTCAGCAGTTCCCATCTCAGCAACCAGGCCAGAGCCCAGGCCATTACACACAAGGTTAATGAAAATCATGCAGACCCTGCCATGGGTGGGCACATAACCTGGGCCGGCTTTGATCATGCAAGGCCCCTTCAGGCTTGAGAAAGCCACCACGAGGGTGGTAAGCCCTCCAGTAAGAGTAGCGAGGGGCATAGGAGATTAGTGGCACACTCTGGTACCTCCTGCTGCACATCAGAGGCTGGTGACTTGGCCTGCTGCTCTCCAGAGGGGTTCAACTTCGGGCCAGCCAAGTTTGGGTCAGCCAGCTCCTGTGCTGGGGCTAGGGAGCTCTGCTTATTTGGGGTTTCAGGCTTGGCTGGGGATCCTGCTTTCTTTGGGGAGTCCACCATGTCTGGAGAGCCTGATTTTCCAGAGGAGGCTGGCTCCTGGCTGGGGGCCTTCTCCCCTTTCCCAGGAAGCTGCTTGCTGCGGGACTTGTGGTCCTTGCCTCGGCCCCTAGACATCAGACTGCGTAGGCCCACAGAGAGTTCATCCTTGGCTGCCTCCTTCTTTGCTTCAGGCTTTGGTGGAGCAGGAGGAGGGGGCGGTGGTGGGGGGGGCTTGGGACTAGAGGCTGCCTTTTCTCCCTTCTTGCCTCGAGCTGGGTGCTCAGGGGACTTGGCTCCTCGGCCTGGAGGCTCCTTGGCATTCCCAGGCTCCTCACCAGGCAGTACCTTGTTGACTACCTTCCTTACTGCATTTGCCACCCGCTTCCGGGTCAGGCCTTGGGCCTCTTCATTGGGGCCCTCGGCTGAGGCAGCCCCTAGGCCATTCATAGTGAGCGTGGGTTCAGGACTCTTGGCTGTCTGGGAAGTCTCTGAGGGTCCCAGGCTGGTGGCAGGCTGAGGACTCCTAGGTGGAGCACTGTTGTCCTTACAGCAGGTCTCTAGCTATAGTCACATAAATACATGAGGACATGAGTAGCAACCCCATAGCCCTACCCAGGTCATGCACACAGGATGAAAGGAGGTGTGGCCTCAGGCCCCAAGACGGATCTTCCATTCACCCACCAAACAACACATAGATCCAAAAGCTCCCTTCTTTCCCCCAGTACTCCTCTCTCCACCTTCAAGAGTCTAGACATCTAGACAGAAGAACTGCATCAAAAACCTGGCTTCTCTTTCTCACAGATCACCCTACTGCTACAATCAGGTGTGAAGGGCACTGAAAACACTAACACAAGGGGCCCCAACACCCATGAGAACCTTAGAATTACTGTTTTTATGTCAGAGTAGCAACCAAGGCCCAATCCACCCATACCCCATTCCTTCCTAGCCAGCAGAGCTGGAGGTAAGGAGGCCAAGCCTTAGGTGGCAGGTCAGTTCCTACCACCAGTCCCAGGCCTATCTCCTCAGGACTCCCTGCCTTCGCCAACCCTACCTCTTCATCACTCAGTTCTCTAGGCAGTCTGATCCATGGCCTAACCATCCTGAAGGAAGAAATTGACAAGGTACTCCTCCTGAGTCAAGCTTCTCCCCCAACCAGCTCCTCTGGTCAGCAGCCACTGTCTCCCCTTCACCTACACTCTTACGAGCTGCAGATGCCCAGTGCCGGCATTGTTTCCCTCCTGCAAACTTCTCATGGGTTAGAGACTCCTACCTCCCAGAGAGCATGTATGGAATGATGAGAGGAAGGCAACTTGGCCCCACAAAGGGTTAAGCATCCCAGTAGCCACAGCTGCGCTCCCTGGGGAGCAGGGTCCTGGCTACCAGCCTCTGGGCATCCAGGAGTTGCCTGGTGTATGTTGGCACTCTCCATCTAAGGTACCCACTCCCTCCCTTACACTCTGCCAGGAACTGTCTGGGGAGGCAAGAGGCTGCTACTAGGAAAGCCACGCTGGCTAATGACAGGGCAGTTTCCTGCAAAGCTAACCACACTGCCTGGGTTGGAGACAAGGTCAATTCAGGAGCTGACCAGACAGTGACTTGCTACTCCGTGAGTTGTATAACTCAGTCCTCAGTCCCCAGAGCAACCTTGATTCTAGATCCCACCACTGTGCGGGTCTGGCTGCCATGCTTGTTTACAGACTCACAGATGACAGATGCAGAGGATACCTCATCTTCTGAGCACAGCTGATTCCAGGGCCTTAGTCCAGCCCTCTGCTCTAGGGAAGTTCTACTGAAGGGGTAAAGAGGGAGTGCTGGGTGCTGGCTCTTCTTCAGCTTCTTAGGCCAAGAGCATTGGGTGGCATGACAGGGAACTGCGGGACTGCTGTAGCCCCAACTGCCAGGCCCTTCTCCCTTCCCATTCCTGACTTCCTTCCCATCCCCCACAAGTAGAGCCGAGGGCACAGTAGTCATTGCTAGCACACGCATTGTATTTTGCCTGCTAGACACTCTCCTGAGCACTTTACATGTTAGAAAGAAAGAGAAAGAAAATCTGGGCTACTCTTTGGCTCTACACATCTCAAACACATCCCTCTGAAATCACGGGTTAGCCTTGACCTTGGGGGATTGTTTATAGTTCCAAAGGAAGCCACAAGCCTGGCTAATCAGTCATCCAAGGAAGTAGGGACAACAAGGACAGTTTGCCCATCCTGAAAATGTCTGTATCCTCCCTTGGACACACTGCTCAGAGGATATCTTCCCTTTCACCCTATAAGAGTCCAGCTCTGCCGGGCAGTGGTGGCGCACGCCTTTAATCCCAGCACTTGGGAGGCAGAGGCAGGTGGATTTCTGAGTTTGAGGCCAGCCTGGTCTAAAGAGTGAGTTCCAGGACAGCC
>CM052710.1:40771988-40934537 GCA_028551405.1 Uromys caudimaculatus
GGGGTGGAAATGCCAGCAGCAGCTGCCTTGAATCCCTCTATCCCTGTGTCCTTGTCTTGGGCCACCCAGTGCAGGCTGAGGAATCCCAACAGCTGAGCTTTCATTTGGTTTGTGCTCCCTGACCTGAGAGTTTACCCACACTGCCCTGCCCCCAAAGGTCCAAGAAACCAAACCTGAACATAATCAACTAAAGGGGCTTGGGGTAGACGATCGAGGTGGGCCTCAGAGCACCTTAGCTTCCCTCCTCCCTTCTTGTACTCAAAGTGGTGCTACACACACTGTATGTCCCACCCGGTTGCTGACTTAACTATACCGGCAATACTGGAAGGGATAAGGCCAACCCAACACACACACACACACACACACACACACACACACACACACACACACACACATCTCAGAGAAGCACTTACAGCCCCTTCCTCTTTGCCTGGAGGGCCGGGTTTTGGCACACCTTTGTCCTCCTCTTTAACCTGAGGGAGCAGACAGAGAAGTCACTGGCAGGTCAAAGCTGGGAGAGAAGATCTAGGGGCCTCCTCTCCCTGAGAAGCAGAGTGGGAACGGGGTTGAGGCTGGGGTCTGAGCAAGACATCTCTCTTTTCCTGAGATTGAAACTGCCCAGTCTCTGTGAAAGTAAAATCCAAGGATGCTGGGGTTCAGTAGCCAGACTGGGGCTGTCAGAGGTCCACACAGCATGATCTCAGGGTCACAGAGTTGCCATTCATGCAGATGGGGCAAGGAACCCCAAGGCAAGGTGAGGTGTGGAGGAAAGAGAGATACCTGGCTGGGGTGGGGGTTCGTGCTACAGCCTGAGTCAGACAGAAAGTGCAGAGCCAGGGGAAACAGCAGATGTAGATGCTGTCACTGTCTGGGAAAGGACTGGTGATGTGGACACTGTCAAGCTGGGAACGGCCTCCAAGGGGCTGGGCCCCAATGTCAGAAGAGCCCGATCTTCTAACACCTCTCCCTTCTATACCCAGGCAGTCCCAGGAAACTTAATGTTCCGTCCTTCCCCAGGTAACTAGCTTTGTTCCTAACCCCACAACATCCTCAGCATGCCCTTCTTTCCTGCGTAGTAGGAAGACAGGAGCCCAGGAAGAAGCCTTGACTTCTAATGGAAGATATTCTTAGCAACATCCAGAATCAATTATCTAATAGAGAAGTGGGGCTGTTCATTTTCAACCAAGGTCCACAGTCAATCTTGAGCTCCAATTAGCAGTGCCTGGACACTGTCCAGCATGATGGCCATTGCATATTGAAGCTGCGCTCTGTCTACGAAGCATATTCAATGAGTCTAGGGTTCAGTTAACTCTCACTGACATGGACAGGGCAAGGGAAGATGGCAAAGACTCCCAGAGGAAACCTTCCTACTTCAGAAGCGGGGGTCTGTGCAGAGAAGGGGAAAGGGAGGCCCATTTGATATATGATATATGCAGGGTGGCTAGGTCTGTACCTGCCACCATCCCTCCCCACGGGAATCACACCATGCATTAGCCCCTAGGCACACAGGTTAGAGCATATTAAGTATTCCCAAAGCACAGACACTCTCATTAATGCACACAGTGCTGTTAGCTTGACTTCACTTATGGCCCAGATTCTAAGTTCACTCTGAATCCCTCACCAGCTCCAAATCTGTCCTTTCTCCAGTAGCCTGTGTCTGGGGTCCCAAATGGCTGTCCAAGGTGAGGCATTGGAAATACTGGTTGCCCCCCAAAGTGTCTGGGACACTGGGCTCAGGTATGAGCTCAGCTCTGGATTTAGCCTCGGGCTGACTCACGCCCTCCCCCCTCCCTAAAGCTTCTGGCTGTGTAGGTCATTGTCCAGCCAGAGACTGTGCGAAGGCATGCCCAAGTCTGCCACAGCCTGGACTACTCTCTGGACCTAGCTGCCAACTGGCCTGACATCCCCACTGGCAGCTCCTCTCTTCTACCTACCTCATTCCCCGAACTCTGGAATCTGAGCTCCAAGGGCATCAGGGCTGAGCCTTCCCCAGAACCTCACGGTCCCAGGGGTGAGACTGAGCTACAGGCTGTGGAAGGGTGTGGAGCGATTAACTTGGAGAGGCACCAGCCGCACAAAAGGCAGCTCAGTTTACCAGAGGTGGAGCTCAGGGACGAGAGTGACTCAGCACAGAAGCCATCAAGACAGAAAAGAGCTCCCCAGCCACTGGTCATTCTCTCTGCACCCCCAAATGCACACACATGCCCCAATCTAGCTTCACCATGTCCAGAACATAAAAGAACCAAGATTTTGAAATCCAACTTCCCTTTTGCTCCCAGAAGGCAAATCGCGATGAAAAGGCCATGGTGCTGGAGGCAGCCTGTACCCCAAATCAGAGAAGAAATAGGGGTAGGGCCTCTCAGGGGCTCAGAGTCTTCCTAAAGGCCAGGACCCGCTGGGACGAATTCTGTGGGTGACAAGAGGAAAGGAGGATAGAGGGCGTCCCAAAACTCGGGTCGTGGAAGGACTGAGAAATAAACTGTGGTAAGAAAACAGAGGCAAGGCGGTGTCGGACGGAGACGGCTCAACTAGGAAGCCGTGTGTCCTCAAATAAGCTGCTTTATCCTCTGGGCCTGCCTGGACATTAGGGACTAGCCTGGTCTAGATAATGAATAAAGTCACCTCCGGAACCAGAACTGTAGGAATCAGGGAGGGAGATGGAGAACCACTCCCGCCCTTGATTCTCCAGGAGGGAGACTAAGCAAGCTGCCCCAGGACCCCAGCACCTCTGCCTTCCACCTGCAACTCAAGCTGCCTGGCAGGAACAAGAGGTCTGTGGAATGGTGAAGCTTTCCTATCTGCAGGTCCTCAGCACCAGAATCCGCCCTTGCCCAGGAGAGGCTTCACCAAAGAACTACTTAGATTCTGTAGAACTAATGATCTGGTTTGCTCCTCTAGCTGACTGTGATAGTAAACAGTTAGAACTTAGTTTTGTTTTGAAATGCTGGGGATGGCACCCAGGGCCTCACACTTACTAGGCAAGGGCTCCACCTACGAGCTACACCCTAGCCCTATTTTTAATCGCTCTGTTGGCTTCCATCTTACTGTTCAGTTAATACACTACAGGATTTAAATTTAATTGACTCATTTGGTCCTTGAACTCATTTCTATGCTGCCCTACTTGTCTAGGGAGGTCCCTAGGACCCTGAAGGACACTGGCCACTAGACATCTGGTTCACTCCTCCACACCAGCGACTCCAGGGAGTACCCCTCTGGCAGCATGTGGGGACCTCCCCGGAGGAAGCTGCCTCTGCCTTGGGAGAGAACTGCCTGAAGCGGCCTCTGCCTTGGGAGAGAACCGCTTGAGTCTCCCTCTGCCTTGGGTCTCTCTCCCCTTTCTTTCTTTCTTTCTTTCTTTCTTTCTTTCTTTCTTTCTTTCTTTCTTTCTTTCTTTCTTTCTTCCTTCCTTCCTTCCTTCCTTCCTTCCTTCCTTCCTTCCTTCCTTCCTTCCTTTCTTTCTTTCTTTCTTTCTTTCAGATGTTTGGGAGCAGGAGCAGGCCATCTTTATCCAGTACATAGCAGAGAAGGAGCTCTGGTCCCAGAGCTGACGGCAATGCCTCTGTAGCCGTGACTCCAGATGTGAAAACAAGCCTGAGGCCTGCTGTGGACCAAGGGCTCCCAGAGAGAAGGACTCCAGTTCCAGACCGGCACATTTCTGCTCTAGCAACTTGAGCCATTTCCAGCACTAACTACTGAATAAGCAATGCCTACACTGAAATGGACTCTATACAAGGTATTTAACATATATTTCCCTAATTATCTATTCATTCTTCCTTTCATCCATTCATTCATTCTTCCATTCACTTATTTGCTTGTGGGTGTGGGTGTATTCATTCATGCAGAAAAGGGCAGAGGCCAGAGGTCAACATCAGGATGCCTTTCTCAATCACGTGCCCACCTTATTTCTTTTCATTTTATTACGTTTATTTGTGTGTGTGTGTGTGTGTGTGTGTGTGTGTGTGTGTGTGTATGTGTGCGCACACATACACCATGGTGCGTGTATGATCACAGGATAACTGGCAGACTCTGTGCTCTCCAACCATGTGAGTCCTGTGGAGTTACGTCAGGCTGTCAGGCTGGGGAGCACTCACTGAGCCACTGAGCCAACTCACCAGCCTCCCACTTAAAAATGTTTGAGGCGGAGTCTGTCCGTGGATCCAGAGCTCACTCTTTCTGACTAGTCTAGCTAGCTGACAACTCCCAGCCCCTCCCTCCATCTGTCCGTCTCCACTCTCTGTGGCGGGTTACAGGTACACATTGCCTGCCACACCCGGGCTTTTTCATATGAGTGCCTGGAATCCAAACTCAGTTCTTATGTTTGTATAGCATTTACCTAAGAACCCATCTCCTCAGCCTAATTTATTTTATTATTTGTTTTTTCTTTTGAGACAGGGTCTTGCTATGTAGCCCAGGCTGGCCTAGAATTCACTATATAGACCAGGTTTGCCTTGCTGTGATCACCTTGCCTTAACCCTCCTGGGTACTGAAATTACATGGATGTACACCATACCCAGCTAACCCGGATTTTCTACTGTAATGTTCAGACATGGAATCATTATTTCTATTTCGCTGATGAGGAAAAAGAATTCTGAAAGCTATTGTGTCACAAAGATGATATACGATGGGGCTTGGCTTTTATTCTTTTGCATGGGTTTTTGTTTTTTGTTTTGTTTTGTTTTGAGGCAAGATCTCATACTGCCTATATCTGCCTCAATTCAATGTGCAGCCAAAGATGCCCAGGAACTCTTCCTGCCTCTAACTCCCGAGTTTAATCTAAAGTTGGTCCAACTGCAAAGTCTATTCTGCCTCCTTCACCGTCTTCTCTTCCTCGGTGGTGAGCCCCAGATCTGGCTCAAGCCAAAGCACAGGCTGGCAGTGTGGCTGCACTGTGTGCAATCTTTCCAAGCTGAGTTTCTGAACTTACAAAAGGGAGACTCCAGTATGTCCCCATCACCTTCTGGGACTCTGGCCATCTCTCTCCCCACACTTCTGACCACTTTTCTCCCTTAGAAGAATGAGAAGGAAAGCCACACCCCTGAGTGCTCTGCCTTGAGTCATTTCACCCCTCACCCTCCTCACACAACCCTCTTACAGAGAAGGACAAGAGGGAGAGCTGCTGAGCCGCTCCTCAGTGGCATTCTTGGCCAGGAGGGGTCTTGGTAACTGTGTCACCCCCTGACTGGGCTTTCCTCCTGGCCAGGACTCTCTCTTACCCATCATGCCATTAGGCTTTGACAAGTTGTCAGTCACATGACAGTGGAGGAAACAGAGGAGGAGGCAGGGTTCTCATTCCCATCTGGCCTCTTTGCCCCATACACACTACAGAGAAGAAGGCTTGTCCATCCTGATTCTCAGAGATGTGACACAACAAGAGAGGTGTAACTTCCAAACTTCGAAACGGTAAATAGATGGCAAACTTGGGGCCGTGGGACCAGGATGAGGAAGGCAGGGACAGTCATCCTCCCCGGCCTAGCCAGCCCATCTGCAGGAATGTATGCCCAATGAGCTGACGTCCAGAAATAAAGAGGAAAAGAAAGCCCACAAGCTCACGCAAGCACTTTTTCAGAGATGCAGTCTCCACGACAGCCAAACTGCAAACAGCCCAAGGGACAGGAATGAGAGCCGGTTAGGGAAACAGCAGCGTTAGCCCAACACATGAGTATGCTGTCATTTACAAAGACAAAGATGTGGACAATGAAACCATATGGAAAATTCCACACAAAATGACATCAATCAAAAAGAACTAGAACATAAATAGCATGCAAATGGTAATCATAATAATTTGTAAATGTTGTAAATTAAACACAATAGACATACTTACTATTTATTTTGCTATGCAGTTGTTACTTACTGCTTGCTTTTATTGTAAAGATGGCTAAATAGTCAATAAAAAAGGAAAAGAAAAAGAGATAATAGCTAGAAGCATTTGTTTTTAAAGAGGAGAAATCTGCTGAGGCACCGTCTACCTCCAGCCCCAAAGGCGCCTGTCAGTCAGGGAGACAAGGCTCCCCCGTGTCAACACCCACAACTCTCCCTTAGCTACCACAACACATTGTGTTAAGGAAAGGGCAGATCAGGGCTGGAGAGATGGCTCAGTGGTTAAGAGCACTGGCTGCTCTTCCAGAGGTCCTGAGTTCAATTCCCAGCACCCGCATGGTGGTTCACAACCATCTGTAATTCCTGCTCCAGAGGATGTGGCAATCTCACACAGATATACATGCAGGCAAAATGCCAATGCATATAAAAATAAATAAATCTCAAGGGGGGGAGAAAAAAAGAAAAAGAAAGGAAAAGAGGGGAGTTCACAGACCCTGAGGATAATCATGCCCCCTGGGCAGCCCCTCCGCAGGCCGGGAATGCTCAGCCTGGATGGGTGTGGTTAAGTGTCACGTGTCTAAGCCAGACAGCCAAGTCCCAGGAGCAGCAAGTAACTCCAAGACAGAGACTGTGTCTAGAGGGAACCGAAATGCCATCAGTGGCCGAGGCAAGTTTCCAGTCTGTTGCCCTGTGCCATCCCCATTCCAAGGCACAAAAGGGAGCCCTTGGGGGAATCTCCCCTTGACAAGCCCACCCTGGCACCCACTTATCTGAGGAACCAGGGAGGGAAGAAAGAACAGCAGCAGTGGCAGTAACTTCTTCTTTGCAGTGCTGGGAATCAAACCCGGTGCCTCACCATGCTAGACAAGCCATGCCACTGAGCAACAGATCCAGCCAACAGTACATCTTTATTGAGCATCTTCTTGGTGCTAGGCACTGTGCTCAGTCCCTAACAAGCACTGTCCCATTGGATGCTCACAACATCCCTTTGAAGTAGACACCAGCATGAGTCTTGCTTTACAAATGAGCAAAGGAAGACCCAAAAGATCATGTGACTTTGCTCCGGCCTCATAACAGCAAGTGACAGATCTAAAATGCACACTCAGATCTGTCCTTTACCAGGCCTTTAGGGCTCACTTTAAGGGAACATGGTCAGCTCTCTCACATACCTCCCCTGTTCACCTGTATCTCAGGCCTCCCACATCAGTGGCTGGAGCAACAGCTCGATAGAAAGCAGTAGTTTCCATGGCTCTCCATTCATGACCACTCTACAAAGCTGCTTGGAAAGAGGGGAGTTTTGCAGGGAAGGGCCCAAAGGTCACAGTGCCAGCCAAAGGAAGAGAGGAAGAAGAGCTGGCCCTGGGAGCCAGCCTCTAGCCTAGCCCTCCCCCACAGCAGGGCGGAACAGAAAGCAGCAGAGAACCCTGGGCCACTGCCCACCCGCCTAGAGGAAGCAGGTGCCATGGGACAGCTTCCTGCCGCTACTGCAGTTGCAGAAGGGCCAGGGTTTCCTCGGACAAACAGACAGGCCGCTGGAGGCCTCCGCTCTCTGAGGACTCTCAAGGCTCCTCTGCAGGGCACTTGGCCATCCGCTAGTGCCATTTCCCATGGCCCTGGGAAGACAGGTGCTGGTGGCCTGGGTTTGCAGGAAGCACCCAGCCCCAGAGTGAAGAGTTCCCTCCCCCCAGCACCACCCTGCTCTGCCCACATACACCTCCACAGCCGTGCCAGTTTGGCAGCTGGGACAGGGCAGTTCTTTGGGCACAGAGAGATACAAATGCAATGGGCACATCTCAGGCTTCTGATACACCTCCGCACCAGGCCGGCTCACACTCTGCCAACTGCTGATTCAGTCGAAAACCTTAGCCTTAGTGGCTGGAGGAGCAGAGGGGAGGGCAGGATGGCCTGGGAGGCAGCTATGTCTCTCCTCACTTGCTTTTTTAAGAAACTTTCTTCTCTGGAATAATTGGCTATAAAAGAGAGTCATGGGCTGGCAGGGTGATTCAGTAGCTAAAGATGCTTGTCGCTAAAGCCCGAGGACCTGAGTTTGGTCCTCAGAACTCACATGGTGGAAGGAGAGAACTGACTCCCACAAGTTGTCCTCTGACCTCCACACAAAAGCCAAGGCGCGCGCACACACAGACACACACAGATACACCCACGAATAATGAAAAAGGTTTCTTTAAATTAAGATAAAGAGGTCTCTTCTAAGTATCCTGGCCATGGGAATGGAAGAGGCCATGCTGGGTTCCTGTTGAGGACAGTAAGAAGATTCCAGCCAACCATAAGGACCATCCCCTGTCAAGACCATCTTTCCCATCTAGGCTAGTGTAAGAAGGCAGAGGGGGCTACCATACCAGCCCAAAGCAGGACCAAATTCTCCAAAGACATGCCTGGGTTCCTAGGCTCTGGAAGAAATAAAAGCCTCCCAGCAGTCATCACTGTGGGAAAGGCATGCCTCAGTCTGTGGGGTGGTGGAGGCAGCCCCAGGAAACTCAGGTTTAGAAGATGGTTTCCCATCAAAGCTCCCCAAATCATGAGTCAGACCCAGTATGTATGTGCCTTGCCTCTTAGGGGCTCTGAGGCAGCTGGGGCCATGTACTGCCTTTTAACCAAGTGACTGAGAGAGGAGCCCCAAGGCGGCTCCACCCCTTCCTCTCCACCTACTTCTGCCACATCTGGGGAAATAACAGGAACGCCTTCCTTTCCTACAAGAGGAAACATCGTGGGGAGGCTGGGACATTTCCGGGGTTGGGGTCAGAAGGACACTCACCCGCATGGCTTGGCCTGGAGCAGCCCAGAGCAAGGAGTCTCCTCTCTCTGCTGCTCCCGTTAGCAGCTCAGAATAGCACAGGCTGCAGCCCCGCCCCTGGTCCCCTCCCTCTCCCAGGCCCCTCCCGCTGCAGCTGCCCAACCCTGCCAGAGCTGTGGAGACAGCAGAGGCTAGAGGACTGCGGGTACCAGGTATGTCCACAGCCAGAGAGCAATGGGGTCTGGGTAGAAGAGAAAGGAGGCTCTTCAAATAAGGGCATGGATTGGGGACAGAGAGTGTCCTGGGGTTAGGGACAGGAGACAGAAAGGGTGGCACTTTCCTTCTGACACACACTCAGGCTCCTGGACAGCTGAGCTGATATGGCCCCTAAAAATAGCAAAGGAATTTGAGACCTGCAGCCCCCGGCCCCACAGGCCAAGATTGAGACTAGCACATGCGCACTCACACACACACACACACACACACACACACACACACACACACACACACCAGCATGCATGAACTCAATCACAGCACAGTATGCTCGGAATACTTCAATCATATGCCTAACTATGCCATCTAAGTACTGTATAGAAACATTGACACTAACTCTATATCCAATATGACATGCGGGGCCCATGCACACTAGGCCTAGGCAGCAACCTCATAGCAATCCTGTAAGGACCAGCAAGAGCAGAGACCCACAAGAGCAGCCTGAGGCCTCCTGGGCTGCCTCATTAGAATAGACGCCCTGGAGACATGCAGAGAGTCAACTGCTCTCCCTCTATCCACATTTCCTTCTCCCACACACCAGCCAGCTGCTGCATAGGCAGAGGAGAGAGGGGTGGGTGGGGAGGGGTGGGTAGCTCTCAGCCCTGCAAACGGAGGGAACTCGGGGTGTCTGGGTGAAGAACAATGCTTGTCAGTGAAGAACTTGTGTTTCTTATTAGAAATCCTGGCCTGGCTCTCATTAACACTATCTGATACCCTGGAGACTGAGATGGGTGCTGGGAGAAAGACAGCAATGAGGGAAAAGACCAGACCTGCCAAGTGTCTGTGGAAAATGGAGACAGTCATTGCTTCCTTCTTCCTTTCCAGGGAGGGAGGGATTGGAAAAACCCAAGCTCATCACTCAGTCAGTTCTAAGCACTTGTGGTCCTGTAGTTATTAAATTCTCTGGGAAGAGAATGATAAGAACTGTCCAGAAGGACCAAACCCAGCTCTCCTACCTTTTATTTGTTTGCAGACAGGGTTTCTCTGTAGAACCCTGGATGTCCTGGAACTCACACTATAGACCAGGCTAGCCTTGAACTCAGAGATCTGCTGTCTCTGCCCCACAACTGCTAGTATCAAAGTTGTGCACCACCACTGCCAGGTCGCTCTGATCTTCTACATGTCACCGTGCAAGTCACCCAGTCTTACCACCCCCCCCCACACACACACACACATACACTATCAGGAAACACGATTCTCTGCTTTCTAGGGAAGTGGTACTTCTTCCTAGGGAGGTCCTCTGGTCCTCCTGGGACAATGTGCTGTCAAAGGTTCTGTATCCTCGGGTTCTTCTGAGCACAATGCTCACTGGAGCCCTGAGTGCTTCAGAATTCAGGTTTTAGTATGGATGTAATGCCTGGATCTACCCATCTCCCTCTCAGTTTCTGATTTAATTGGTCTGGGAAGGAGTCCTGAGCACTGGGAAGGAGCCCTGAGCACTGGGATTTCTAAAACATCCCAGATAATTCTTTTGGTGTTTTTTGTTTTGTTCTGTTTTGAAAGTATACGAGTGTTCTGTTTGCATTCATGTGTGCACACCTCCTGCGTGCCTGATGTCCAGGGAAGTCAGAAGAGCATTTCAGATCTCCCAGAACAGGAGTTATAGATAGTTGCAAGCCACCACATGAGTTCTGGGAACCAAACCCACATCCTGTGCAAGAAAAACAAAGGCTCTTAACTACTGAGCCCTCTCTCCAGCCCTGGTTTTTGGCTTTTTGTAAAACAGTCCCACTTTATGGCCCAGGCTGACTTGGAACTCATACTGTCCAGGTCACTTCAAACCGTCAGTTAATCCTCCTGCCTCAGCCTCCCAAATGCTGGGATTGCTACACCACCATGCTTAGTATGCTGTTTTGTTTTTGAGAGAATCTGGCTAAGCAGCCCAAGCTGTCTTTGAACATGAGATTCTCCTGTCTTAGGCTCTTGAAGATGGGATTACAGGTGTGTGCCCCCCAAGCCAGGCTCCTGGTGATTCTGGCTTAAGCCAAGGCCACTGAGGCAGGCATAAAGCCTAACCGTTGCCCAACTGTTGAATGGATGGATGGATGGATGGATGGATGGATGGATGGGCGGGTGGATGGATGGGTGGGTGGGTGGTCTGTGTAGCCACGGGCAGGTGACTTTAATTCCCCGTATCTCTACACTTATACTATTTCCCAGTCAATAAGAGGCAAGTATGGGATAGAAAAGATTTAGTTCTCAAAGTTTGGTCCCTGGACCAGCAGCATCCACATCAAGTGGGCACTGGCTAGAAATGCTAAAGCCTCACTCCAGCCTCTGGGGCCCAGCATTTGAGACTCAGCCAGGCTTCTAGTAATTCTGAATCACATTAAAGTCTGAGAACCACTGCTTGAAAAGATGTATTCACAGCATGCCACAGTTAAAGATAAAGCCTTCAGAGCCATACTCCCTGGCTCAATCTAGGCTCTTTCACATAGTAACTATATCCAGTAACTGATATTATATAATTCAATTTTTTTAATCAGTAAAGTAGGGGAAATAATAGTACCTATAGCATAGAGTTAGCATAGGGTAGAAGATTTAGTGTGTACCAAGTTCTAAACCCACTGTCCAGTGCTCAGGGCCTCCGGGTAAGAGTATTTATTTAGCGTGTTTGAGTTCCTGGGTTCCATCCCCAGCACATGGGGAGGGCACCTATAAACAAAGTGTAAATAATAGCTGAGAAGGTGTCTTAATGAGTAAAAACACTTGCTGGGTAGGCACAAGGATGTGGGTTCAAAACCCTAGAAAACACATTTTAAAAAAACCAACAATAGGAGCTAGAGAAACCGCTCCAAAGTTAAGAGCACTTCCCATTCTTTCAGAGGACCACAGTTTGGTTTCCAGTACACATGTCATCACAGCCACCTATTAAACTCCTGCTGCCAGGGATCCAGTGCCCTCTTCTGGCTTCCGTGGGTACTCTCACACGTGGGTATATATTCACATAGACACATCGGCACATACATGCATGAGCACATGTGCATGCACTCACATGTAAGCATAAACACATCTGTGTGTATGTGTGCTCAAGCAGGCCTAGTGTGGTCATTTGTATGCCTTTAACTCCGGGGCCTCTGACCATACATATGTGCATGTATCATACACATACATACACAGATGCATACAAATTAAATATGTAACTTTCTACTAAAAAATGACTGAGGAAAGCCAGGTATGGTGGTGCATGCCTTTAATCCCATCACACAGGAAGCAGAAATAGGTAGATCTCCGTGAGTTTGAGATCAACCTCATCAACATAGTGAGTTCTGGGACAGCCAGGGCTAATAGAGACACCCTATCTCAAAAAACAAAAACATAACAAAAGGATTGAAGAAGACATCTAGTGTCCACCTCTGGCCTACACACACACACACACACACACACACACACACACACACACACACACACGGGGGGGGGGGGGGGGAATATGTAAATACTGTTATCTTAAAAATGGGAGAAAGGGCCGGGCAGTGGTGGTACACGCCTTTAATCCCAGCACTCGGGAGGTAGAGGCAGGCAGGTTTCTGAGTTCGAGGCTAGCCTGGTCTACAGAGTGAGTTCCAGGACTACGCAGAGAAACCCTGTCTTGAAAAAAACAAAACAAAACAAAAAAAAGAGTAGCTCTTCCAGAGGACCTGGGTATAAGTCCCCACACCCACATGGCGGCTCACAACTGTCTGTAACTCTAGTTCCAGGGATCTGACCCCCTTTTCTGGCCTCCGTGGATACAGCATGCACATGGTCCACAGACAACTATGTAGCAAAATACCCATCACATCAGCCAGGCAGTGGTGGTGCACACTTTTGATGCCAGTGCCAGGATGATGGAAGCAGGAGGATCCCCAGGACTTGCAGACCTGACTCCCTTTCATTCTCTCACATGATCTCATGTAAACTTCCCCAAGTTCCCTGATCACATGGCCACCAACCCCTCCACTTTGCCCAGCCCTCCCCATTCCTAGAGACCCACCTATAGCTCTGCCTTCTTTAGGATACCTTTCTGGAGTGTATGAAAAAATAAAAAACAAAAGGCCCACCCAGAAGTGTAGTGCAAAAACAGACAGAGCAATAACACACCCCTGGGGCTGAATCCCTGCTCAGCCTCTCTCTTCCCATCTGATCTAAGACAGAATTATTCCACTTCTTCAAGTTTCTACCTCCCCCCCACCCCACCCCTTACAGTAGTAAAATATGATTCTTGCCTTGTATAGTTGTTCTAAAACTAGAAGATAGTACATATAAACTTATGCTTGACAAGTTAAATTGTAGGTGGTAACTACAGGATTAACATCATTCAGATTATCATTTAAAACCACAGTGCTCAGGGCTGGAGAGTTGACTCAGAGATTAAGAGCACTGACTGCTCTTCCAGAGGTCATGAGTTCAAATCCCAGCAACCACATGGTGGCTCATAACCATCTGTAATGAGATCTGATGCCCACTTCTGGTGTGTCTGAAGACAGCTACAGTGTACTCATATATAATAAATAAATAAATCTTTAAAACAAAAAAACAATGCTCAAGATCTACATCTACATACTTGGTGTGGTACTCTGTCTCATATGGAGAGTCACACACTATTAGATTCTAAAGTCATCATGCAATACGAAAATAGAATACAGTCAAAAAACTCCTGAGGCTGGAGAGATGGCTCACTAGTGAAGAACACTGGCTGCTGCTCTTCCAGAAGACAGGGGTTCAGTTCCCAGCACCTACATGGTGACTTACAACTGTCTCTAACTCTAGTCCCAGAGGATCCTATGCCCACTTCTGGCCTCCACAGGCACCAGGCACACACATGGTGCACAGACTTGCATGTAGACAAAACACCCACCCACACAAAAATAAATAAATAAATCTAAAACCCATAAAATTCAACAAGTGCGTGTGGTTCTGTATCTATAGCAATCCCTCTTGGTGCAATTTCATGGCCTACACTTTCAGCCACCTGAGGCTAATTACGGTTTGAACATATTAGAGGACCCCAGAAATAAAGTTTTTATAAGTTTTAAATTACACATAATTCTGAGTATCATGATAAGAGTCACTGAGTAGCCATCCTGATCATGAGGTGGACTATCACAGGATCCCAGGGCTGTGTTCAAGTAGCAATAACTATTCTTAATAATGACCTCAGAGATGAGAGGGTAGCTCAGTGGTTGAACACTTGCCTACCATGCTTAAAGCCCTGGATTCAATCACCACATGGTTAAATAAGTAAATTCTGCCTCTAAAGGGGGAGTGGTGTGGCCAGAAACTCAGATATGGCAGAGATAAGCAGAAAAGTACTTCCTATAGGTGAGAACACAGTAAGACTTTTTGAGAGAGTTGACATTTACGTAACCTTTTTGTTGTTGTTGTTGGTGGTGGTGGTTTTTTTTTTTTGTTTTTTTTGAGACAGGGTTTCTCTGAGTAGCCCTGGCTGTCCTGGAACTCACTCTGTAGACCAGGCTGGCCTCGAACTCAGAAATCCGCCTGCCTCTGCCTCCAAGGGCTGGGATTAAAGGCGTGCGCCACCACCACCCGGCCATTTACGTAACCTTTAATCACAGCATATTGTTATTATTGCTGCTATTTCATTACTTACTGTTAATATCTTACTGTGCTTAATTTATAAATTACACTTTATCATAGGTATGCAAATAGGAAAAATATGTTATTTCTAGGACTCAGTATTAGCCAAGCTTTTGGGCATATACTATGGATCTTAAAATACATCTCCTGTGGATGAGGAGGGAACCTCTTACCATTCTATACAATCTACCTCCATGGAAGCACAGAGTACAATGTGTATAACATATAGTAATACCCAAAATACTATTTTCAATATCTTAGGCCAAAATAATTTCTTGCACAAACATACAGTTTAACTCATTGAAGTTTACTGTGTGTATGTCATGACTACAGAGCCCAAGCTAATGCTCTGAATGGCTATCAACTGATGTCATATGTCTAAGCCTGCTCTCCTATCAGGTCTACTTTCGCCTCCTTCATTTGCCATCTGTAGACACTGGTCCTCTAGCCAGGGCTGACTCCACTGTGCACACAAGCTGCTGTTTAGTTGCTTTACATGCCAGGCTATAGCAAAGCACACCATTTTACCCACCACTGTATGGTGTTTGCTGAGACGGGCAGAGACCCTGATAAGGGAACACAGAATACACACAAGTGCACAGTTTTTCCCTGACTCCACTCTGCTCCATGCCTTTTTGTCAACTGGCCCTGGAGTTAAACACTGGGTGGCACTCAGAACCCAGGTTTACAACAATTATGTTGCAGACTAGAGCCAGATAAAATAGGACCTTGATTCTGGGGACAGATTGGTGACCTCAAGAAAACCGTGTCCATCTGTCCCGTGTCCATCACTCTGTAAGTAACCCCTAATAAATTCAGTTTCACTCATCAAAATTAATTTGGAGGGCTGTTGCTCAGTGGTAGAGTGCTTGTCTTGAGTGCTTGAAGCCTTGCATTTAGACCCAGTACAACCTTCCCCCGCCACACACACACACACACAGACACACACACACACACACACACACACACACACACACACATACACACACACGAATAAGGCATTCTTCTGGTTGTTGGTGCTGGGGGGCATATTTAATTTTATATCTTCCTGACTTACTCAAAGCTATCCTACTGTCTAACACCAAGCACACAGTAGGTATTCAACAAGTCACTGGGGGCTGGAGAGATGGCTCAGCGGTTAAGAGCACTGACTACTCTTCCAGAAGTCATGAGTTCAATTCCCAGCAACCACATGGTGGCTCATAACCATCTACAATGGGATCTGATGCCTTCTTCTGGTGTGTCTGAAGAAAGCAATGGTGTACTCATATACATGAAATAAGTAAATAAATCTTTTTAAAAAAAAACAAAAAAAACAAGTCACTGGATTTACCCAACTCATCTAGAAGGTACAATAATAAGCTGGATGTAATGGTAAAGAGGATATCCACAGGGGGCCAAAACTTGAGTGCTCTGCATTGCCATGCTATTTGGGTGATGAGGTGAGAGGTCCTTGGCCCTGTAGATAGCTAAGAAGAGCGGTGGGAAGTCTGGTGGGAAGCCAGAGGAGGCAGAGCAGAGCCCTGTAGCTAGCAGTGCTACGTGTGTACCATCCCACGGGGAATGCTATGAGGAAACACAACGTCTGGTTCTTTTCCATCTCTGGACAACTATCCACCCTTTGAGCAGTCATGGGTGGGAGTTTCTTGTGCTAATCCATCACTCGTCCACTCCTGAACTCTGCTTAGGGACGAGGCATATACAAGGATGGGTGAGTGGCATAAAGCGGTGACTTAGCTTCTGACTTCCTCCCCCAATCGCCCCCCCAAAAAAATGACCAACAGAGGAAAGAACAAATACATGCCAAGAGTTATAAATGAAGTAAGAATGTGCTCCTCCAGGGGCTGGAGAGATGGCTCAGTGGTTAAGAGCACTGACTGCTCTTGCAGGGGTCCTGAGTTCAATTCCCAGTAACCACAAGGTGGCTCACAACCATCTGTAATGGGATCCGATGCCCTCTTCTGGTGTGTCTGAAGACAGCTAGCTACAGTGTGTTCATATACATAAAATAAATAAACCTTAAAAAAGAATGTGCTCAAGCCAGGCAGTGATGGTACACACCTTTAATCCCAGCACTTGGGAGGCAGAGGCAGGTGGATTTCTGAGTTCAAGGCCAGCCTGGTCTACAGAGTGAGTTCCAGGACAGCCAGGGCTACACAGAGAAACCCTGTTTCGAAAAAAAAAAAAAAAAAAAAAGAACGTGCTCTTCCAATAAGGGGCATCAATAAAGTTCTGGGAAGGTTCAGAAGATGAGAATTTCTCTTGGTGAGGGAGTCAGCCACACAGGGTACAGTTTGGAGCCAGGCCATGAAAGATACAGGGGTTTATTTATTTATTTATCCATAAAAGAGAGGAGCTTTATTTGTTTTTTGTTTGTTGGGTTTTTTTGTTTATTTATTAGGGAAGATAGGATTTCACTACAATAAGTACTCTGGGCTGGCCTCCAGCTCACAGTGATCTCACTCAGCCGCACAAGTGCTGTTATTACAGATAGTTGGTTTATCAGAAAATATGTAGGGTAGAAACACCAAAACTGCAGTTCTCTTTAAAACCCTTAACAAAAGCCAATTATCCCTGCCCCAGTTATCCCTAGTTCCTCCTGAAGATCTTACAAATAAATATATATGTACATACACATATATGTGCATACACCACACATATACACACATATGTTAAGCTGGACATGTTGGCCCACAACTTTAGTTCTAGCACTCAGAAGACAGAGGCAGGTGGATCTCTGTAAGTTCCAGGCTGGGCTGTTTACATATCCAGACCAGGCAGAGATACACAGTGAGACCCTCTCTCTAAACAAACATTTTCTTTTGTTGAGTCTATCAGGCTAAGATGGCTCAGTGGGTAAAGGCACTTGCCACCAAGTTGGACAGTCTGAGTTTGATCCCAGAATCCACATGATGGAGAGAAGCGAGTCCACAAATTCTCATTCATGTGTGCTGTAGCATGTTCATGTTTACACACACATACAAATAATAAGTAAATGTGAAAGAATCTATAGGGCTGCGACATGGCTCAGCAGTTAAGGAACGCTGACTGCTCTTCCAGAGGACCCAGGTTCAATTCCCAGCACCCACACGGTAGCTCATAACTATCTTTAACTCCAGTTCCAGGGGATCTGATTCCCTCACACAGACATACATGCAAGTAAAACACCAGTGCACATAAGATAAAAATAAATAAATCGTTACAAAAAGAATCTATTAACACTATTTTCATAAATGAGTACCAATTACATGTTTGTATTCTAATTTACAGTATCTAATAACAAAACAAATGGAACTTGTTGTTTAGGGAAGTCATAGGGAGCCCTGTTTCAAGCACTCAGCCCAAAGGACTGGAGAGAGACCACAGAACTTATGCTTCCTGGGTAGGAGAGCGTCAGCCACCAATCGTGACAGGTGCACCCCATGGAGGACTACTTTCTGAGATTCCTTCCTCAACACCAGCTTTACAATTTTTTTTTTCTTTCCGATACAGAGTTTCTCTGTGAAGCCCTGGCTGTCCTGGAACTCACTCTGTAGACCAGGCTGCCCCTCGAACTCAGAAATCCGCCTGTCTCTGCCTCCCAAGTACTAGGATTAAAGGCGTGCGCCACCACTGCCCAGCTTAAAGCTGGCTCAACACCAGCTTAAAACACAGTATTTACAGAAAACGCCGGAGCAGGGGTGCCTCCAAATTTTAATGGCACTAAGTGATTAAAGGATCCCGAAAGGGAAGCAGCCAAACTCCTTAAAGAAGCCTAGAGATGACCTCAAGAGGGTAGGGGTAGGTAAAAGGAAACCTGTACTGTCCGAAAGTCCACACACTGGGAGCCGTCGGTGGCCAAATCAACCTCAGACCTGACTACCGCTGCACTTCCTGTTCCGCCTAGCCGCCAGCGCATGGGTGGAGCCAGGTTCAGCGCATGCGCTTGGAGCTCCAGAGCCAATCCTCCCTGCAGTGCCACCAGATCCCGGCAGAGGGCAGCCTTCCCCTTCTCATGGACCTGCTGGCATAGCCAAGGCTTCAGGATTTCACCTTTGCTGGGCCCGCCCCCAGCAAGCGTCCCGGGGAGCTGAGGCTTCAGGGGGGCTGCAGTGCAAGATGGCCTCTCACTTTACCCAGGAGAGAGATGGCAAAGAAGGTGCAAAAATGAGCTGGGCGCCTACATTTTTTTTCATTACTGACTTAATCCTCAGTACCTGAAATAGTTCTCACACGTAGATGTTTAGTGTTTACTGATGGAATAAAGTGAATGAATGAATGAATGAATGAATACCTGAGTTTATAGTTCAGAGATTCAAGTCATTCCTTGAGTTTTATAGTGGAGAGCAACCTGAGGCAAGCAGTCAGTAGAGTCAGTGGGGATAGGGAGGGCAGTCACAGATCTCTGTCCCGAAGACTAAAGGATCGGCCACTCCGGGTCCCTCCATTCCACCAGTCTGCAGTTTTACACATCCAAAGGTTTGCTCAGAGCCCTGTACTAGTGCACCATTTTTGCCTGCTCTACCCCCAAAACTAAACAGTTGGGTCCTGGATGCATAGAAAGACCACCTGATTGGTGGCTCCGGGGAACTATTTCTCTTTAGGGATTCTCAGCCCCTGGGGATTTCCTCTGGCTCTGGGGATTTCCAAACTGCCACTGCCTCTGCCTTTCCAATTTTCCATAAGGCTCAAAGCCCAGGACCAGTCCTGACAGTTTCACCAGGCTCTGCTAATTACACTGCATCCACTACATTCACACCCCAGCCTGTCTGGCTGACATTCGAGGGCGAGCACAATGAAGCATTGTGCTCTTTTCATATAAATGACCGCTTTTCTCTATTTCCACAGAAGAATAAAGGAAAACCAGCTTAAGGGTCAGCCACACTGATTTAATAAAGCCCAAGGAAGGTCTTCCAGAGTGTGAGAGCTGGCACTCTGTAGAATTCATTCAAAGTCAGAGAGGCTCCTACAGGCAGGAAGGTTCCCCTAAATGGGGGCGGGGTTGGGGGGCACACAGATTCTGTATTTGAAGATCTGTGTGCTCATCTTACTGGGCCTGTTTCTAGAACCCTTTGAAGTAAAAACAAAGCCAGACCCAGTCCCCACAGAAGCAGGAAGAGGCTTTGCCTACCTGGTCTCCCCCCCCCCCCCGCCCCCACGTGCAGAGCCCGCCAAACCCACTGGGCGTGTGAGCACCTGTGTGTTACCAAGCTGGGCAAGGTGGGGAAGCACTGCCACAGTGTGGTGGCACATTGCCAGGGACCTGTTGTCCCTAGGGCATCAGGATTCCAGAGTTGGTGAAGTGGAGAAACTGCCAGAGAACAAACCTTCCTTCCTGACAGGAAGGGGAAATGCCACCAGACTCAGTCTGGGGGGGGGGGGGGGAGCACTCTGCAGAAGGAGATAAGACTGTAAGAACTGTCTCCCTGCCCCCACCCCACACTTCTAGGAACCGTCTGGAGCTGTAGTGTTCAACACAGTAGCCACCGGCCATGAAAGCAATTTAAATTTAAGTTACATTAAAAATACCAGGAATATTTTGTATTCAATTAAAATCAAATGAAACGCCAAGCTCTGCTTCTCTGTTGCTCTGGTTATGTTCCAAGTGTCCAGCGGCACAGGGCGGTAGAACATTTCTATTTTGCAGTGTGTCCTGTTGGACAGTTCTGGCCCAGAAGGTCCCCATCCAGGCTGCTTAAGGTCATTCTTGTCCAAGCTTCCTTCAGATGGTGTCCCTGACTTGCTGCTGTCCTCTCCTGCCCCTGCCCACAGTCTGCTTACACCCTTGTCCCATGTGTGGAGTCTTGTTCTCTGGGCCTCAAAAAGAAATGGAGAAAGGGAGCAGTCACAATTAGCATCCAGCCAATGAGCAGAAGCCAGATGCCACAGGCCTGGAAGGAGACTGAAGGAAAGCCAGCCTCCAGCCCAAGGCGCCCTGGCTTGGGAGAAAGCCCCTCAGTCCAGCACAATCCATCCTTGTTTCCACAGTCTCTGGGCCAGGCACCGGGTAAGATGTCTGGAATGTAGTGGCCTGAGGATTTGCCACCCGAGCACTGGCTGTGGGATTCACAGCCGTTGGTGGGGCCCCAAAAAGAGTCCTAAGAGAAACCTTCAAGGTTCATTTCAAGGGCAAATAAAGTTAATGAAGTCACCTTGATCTAGGCCAGGACTTCAGCCACGGGGCAGTGAGGGCCAAATTGGACATCTCCCTCTAGATAGCCTCATGAGGCAAATGAGGAAGAGGTCAATGGGCACCTGCTAGAGTGACTCAGACAAGCTCTACTAAGCCTGGGTATGCAGAAGAGTGAGACAACAGAGCGGATCTGACTGGAGCACATTCTACCACAGGACCTGAATCTCAGGACTTTGCTACATTAACTAGAAAATCTACACAAGAGAGTCTGAGTAAACTCCTATGTGTGATGAGGATGACGCCAGGAAATAGCAGGTGAGGGCTGCCTTTAAATCCTGCGCCTCTCTTCTTGCTTAGCCCTACTGGAGATCGGCTGTTAGGAGTGAGACAGGCATGAAGTCAGATAACAACAAAGGGCAGAGCAAACTTGCCAACTGGAAAACAAACAGAAGAACTGGAGCTCAAAGGCACGGGCACCAGACAGACAAAGAAACTCAGCGAGATTTGAAAAGCCGGCGTGAAACCATGAAGAGCAGGTTGGAGTTCAGGGTGAGCCGTCCGTGCTGAGTGTGGCCCTGAGGAAGCTCAGGCTGCTTCCTCAGTCCACGGAAGGACACTGTGGGCAGGCACTAGCCTGAGGAGTAAAGGAGAGCAGCTGCGGCCTTAACAGGAACAGAGCCTGCAGCACTTTCTGCTGGCAGATGCTCTCCCCTCCACACACCAAGCACTTCCTGGGGTTCAGAAGTAGATTGATGACAGCGATGCCCACTCTGGAGGCCCAGTAGTCACCTCTCAGTCCTGGTTTCGCCTGCTATAGTTTCAGTTAGCCACAGTCAATTGCAGTCCAGAACAACTTAATGGCAATTTCTAGGAACAAATAATTCATCAGATTCTCATTTGCTTGTTGGTTTTTGATTTTTTTTTTTTTTTTTTTTAAAGACAGGGTCTCATGTAGCCCAGGCTAGCATCAAATTTGCTATGTAGACCAGGGTGATCTTGAATTCCTGCTCGTCCTCCTTCACTTCCTAAATGCTGGGATTCCTGGTATCAGTCACAGCACATGGACATTTGTAAGATTTATTACAACATTCTGTTAGGATTATTTTATCTCGCTGTTACCGTTAACCTCTTACTGTACCCAATTTATAAATTAAAATTTACCATAAATATCCATGTACAGGACATGGTATTTGTAGAGGTTTGGGCATCCACTTCAGGTCTGTCACTCTGAGGTAAGGGGAATTACTTTAATAGTTTTTGAGGCACTATTCAAAGCGTTTATAAATGCACTATGTCCACCGGCCCTCACAAGCACCGTCATTACTCTTGGGGTTTTTTTGTTTTTGTTTTTGTTTTTGTTTTTGGTTTTTCGAGACAGGGTTTCTCTGTATAGCCCTGGCTGTCCTGGAACTCACTCTGTAGACCAGGCTGGCCTCGAACTCAGAAATCCACCTGCCTCTGCCTCCCGAGTGCTGGGATTAAAGGCGTGCGCCACCACTGCCCGGCTATTACTCTTGTTTTACAGAAGAGGAAACTAAGGCCCAAAGAGATGAAAGAATCTGTTCAAGGTCATTCACCAAGAGGCAATCCAGCCCAAAGCCACACATCACCCGAAATGCAGTGAAATACACACGCAAAACCATACATCAGTCCTGATGTTTGGGCCCTTCTCTCTGAGCTGCCTTCCTCTTCTTGTCCCAGATGAACTGGGAGCAGCTCCTACAGACAGAACCAACCCCCACCCAACCCCTTGCACATGCATCTGATTCTGCAGCAGCAGTACAAGCTGCAGACAGTGGGATTTTGAGAGTGAGTGGACAAAAAGAGCACCCAGTACAGATTAGCTTACCCATCCCCCATTTACTCTTTTTTAATAAGTCGAGTATTTTTAAATTCTTTTATTTTTATTTTCTTATGTATATGAGTGTTTTGTCCGTCTGTCTGTATGTAGACTGTGTGTGTCCTCAGAGGTCAGAAGAGGGTGTTAGATTCCCCAGAATTAGAGTTATAGATGTCGTGAGACATCTATATAGGTACTAGGAACTGAACTCTGACCCTTTGCAAGAACAAGTGTTCTTTTTATTTTTTTAGAAGTATTTATTAATTGTATGCATGATTACACTGTTGCTGTCTTCAGACACACCAAAAGAGGGCACCAGATCCTACTATAGATGGTTGTTAGCCAACATATGGTTGCTGGGAATTGAACTCAGGACCTCTGGCAGAGCAGCCAATGCTCTTAACCACTGAGCCATCTCTCCAGTCCCAGAACAACTGTTCTTAACCACTGAGTCATCTCTCCTCTCCAGCCTTTTGTTTTAGTTTTTAGTTGTTTTGTGTTTGTTTGTTTGTTTGTTTATTGAAGCAAGGTCTTATGTAGCCCAGGCTGGCCTCAAAGTTGCTATGTAGCTGATGCTAAACTTGAACTCCTGATTCTTTTGCCTCCAACTCCCAAATGGTATGATAGATTACAGATCTGCACAACTCCCAGCAAGATCCCTCTTCCGATGGCAGAGAAGAAACACCAACAGTTGAACACAAATGGGCTAAGTAAAGTGGAAACACTCAGCCTTGCCTTCTCAGAGACCCATTCTCTGCTGTGAAGCCACGCTTCATGTGGATAAAGAAGGTACAGGCTGGAGGAAGGACTGGAGGCTAATAGCAAAGATGCATTTAACCCTGCAAGAGGTACATGGGCAGCACCTGGGCCTTCTCACACTAAGGATCTTGCCACAGAGTCCAGTGGAGCATGAGCTAGCAATCATGTCTAAGCTAACACAGAGGGGCCTCCATGTGACTGTGCAGTGTGTTTTGATCCCACCAGCTAGGGAACTGGCATTTCAGGTGGGGATCAGGCTTGGCCCCTCACTTTCTCTAGTCCCCACAACCTACACAAGAAACTCCTGTCATCCAGAAGTCCTGGGGTCAGACTTGGAGGCCACAATACATGGGCACTGCCAGGCACAGCTCAATGCTGTGGGGAACAGGGCTGTTGGCTGTCACTCGATTCCAGGAAGGCAGACCACAGCAGTGTGTGCCCCCCTCAACACATCCTGCCTCAAAGGCCATGACCCAGTTTCTCTCTTGATATCTATCCCTTCTCCTTGCTCTCTTCATGTATGTGTATGTGCGGTGTATGCATCTGTGTGTGTGTGTGTGTGTGTGTGTGTGTATGTGTGTGGTGTATGCATCTGTGTGTGTGTGTGTGTCTGTGTATGTGCGGTGTATGCATGTGCATGCGTATGTGTGGTGTATGCATCTGTGTGTGTGTGTGTGTGTGTGTGTGTGTGTGTGTGCGTGTGTGTGTGTGTGTGTGTGTGCCTGTATGTGTAGACCAGAGGCTGACGTGAGGCATCTTCCTCTGTTATTTTTCTGCCTTTTCTAAGATTTATTTTATTGTAATTTCATGTGCAGTAGTGTTTTGCCTGCACATCTGTATGTACACCACATGTGTGCCTGGTGCCCATGGAGGCTGGAAGAGGGCATTGGACCTGGAATTGGGGTTATCATGGTTGTGAGCCTGCATGAGTTCTAGAAACCAAGCCCAAGTCCTCTGCAAGAGCCGCAACATCTTCACTGCTGAGCCAGTTCTCCGGCCCAGCTCTTCTTTTTATCAGGGTTTATCACTGAACCTGGTGCTCACTGACGAGTTAGTCTGGCTGGCTAGTGCTAAGCCTCCATGATCCACCCTGTCTGTGCCTCCCAGTGCTAGAATTACAGGCATATGCCACACACTTGACTTTTTATGTGTGTACACTGATCAAAACTCAAGTCCTCTATCCATTTACCCACTGAGCCATCTTTCCGATCCCCATTTTCTTTTTAACCTTGACGTTTGTCCAAATGAGTGGGGACTTGACCCCACCCTGTGCTCACCCTAGGTAACTGAGGCATCTTCTCAGGAGGATGCAAGCTACGCCAGGCTCAGCACAAGCTGGGTCCCTCCAGGGCCTGGAGTGTCCAGCTTTAGGCTGTTATAGCCTGGACAGCTCAGAAGAGAGTGAGGTGGAAGACGATGTCAGCCCAGACAGGGCTTCTGCCATCAATTCTACAATCAAACCAGTTCGTTAAAGAGGAAGGCAGGAGGCAGAGCCTCACCAGCAAGAACTTACACAGGAGACAACATCAAATCTTTGTCTCTTGCTGGGCATCTAGCAGGTTCTATTTAAACTTCCAAATATTGTCCATTCAATATGATGGGTCTGTGCATGAGACTGGGTGTCACAAAGGGTCATGACGTTCTCAAGCTGCCTGACAGTGCTGTCACCACTTGGCCTCGAGCCCATGCCACCCAGAGCTGAGATCTAGCTTTCTACGGGAGCCTATGGTTCTAGTGAAAGGACAGGCTCCTTCACCACAGGACTGTCACTCTCCCCCCCAAACAAGCCCACAGTGTGACACAAGCAGGTGCTCCCTGATGCCCTATCCAGACTGCACAATGGCAGGGGGTTCCCTATAGCCTGACGCCATCCCTCCTCCCCATCTCCTGCTCCAGAGCCAAGGATGGCCTCCAAGTCCCACTGCTGTGCCCTGGGTGAGCTCTCCCTCCCTGCATACACCCTGTTTGCCACAGGGCCTGGCAGTGAGTGGAGTTAGGGAGGAGGAAGTGAGTCAGCTCCTTACAGAAATGGGAATGGGAGGGAGAAGAAATGAGATCAGGGGACAAAGGGCACAGGAGCTGCAAAGGTCACCAACAAAGGAACCAGACTCTGGAAATGTTGAGAAGACAGATATGGCTGACAACAGGAGAGTTGCCTCCTGCTGTGAATGGATGGTCCCAGTGGCCCAGAGAGCCTGGTGCTGGTAGGCAGGCCCCACCTGAGGATGGAATCTGAGGCTACTCCCCTTCCTGTTTCAAGTCAGGGCTGGACCAGGCAAGGCCTTGTGGGAAAGGGCCAGCCTCCTCTCTCCTCTGGTCTCCTCTCTCCTCAGGCTTCCTAAGCCCTTCAGTTCAGGTTCCTCAGGACCTGGCTAAGGGAGGGAGAGATCCCTGTATCATCTTGTCAGGGCTCTAAGTCCCCCAGCCTGAGATCCAAGAACATAGCTGTTCCCACAGGCCTAGCCCTCCTGTTGCCCTCTCTGGTGGCCTCCAAACCCATGTGGGAGCTGTCCCCAGGCTCCAGCTGGAATTTGTTGCTGAGACTGGAAGAGGTCCTTACCAAGAACCTTCCCAGGCTGCCGACATTCCAGCACTGATGCAGCCTAGGGAAAACAGCAGGCGGGAAGAGGAAGCCCAGAGCCCAAGCCGCATTCCAACCCTCAGAGACCTGCAGACAGCAAGACAGGCACATTCCACTAGGCTCTCCTGGGCCGGACATTGTAGGCTCCCTTGTAACCCTAAATCTCCTGGGGCTCATGCAGGCACAAAAAGAAGCAGCAACTGGGTCTCTCCCTACCCAGGATCCTGCTCCCAATACCTATAGAACCTCATTCTCCTCCACTGTGAGAGATGCCAGGTCCTAAACACATAGGAGATAGTGAGTACAGGCAAGAGCAGCAACGTACTGCAGACAAGTCACTAGAGCCTGCAAAAGAGGAGAGTTCTAGCAAGCAAACCTGAGCTACACAAAGAATACCAAACAAGAGTCTGATGAACCATCTTATCATTCACAAAGACCCGCATGGGCCCCACCATTCCCCCAGTGCTGGCTTCCACCTGCTACTCAAGAGAGAAACACCCAGATGACTAACAAAGTTCCAACTGTGAAGAAGAATGGGTGCTCCAAGGGTAGCAGCGGACGCTGTGAGGGAGAAGGATGCCTGTTGCTAAGATGGACACAGACATGGTCTGAGAGGATCAGTGACGGCTTCCTGGAGGAAGTGACATTCAGACTTTGGGAAATATGCATGCGGTATGCAGGGAAAAGCACTGAGGACAAGAGGAGGGCCCCAGAATCCCATATTAGGAACCAATGAGAACCTCAGGGCTGACGCCTTCCTGCGGGGCCCTCCACCGGCTTTACTCCTTCAGTTTCTCCCACAATACATACAGAATAGCACACAGCCCTGTCCAATGCAGAAGGGCCTGCCTTCGTCACAGGTGATACTCCAGAGATTGTGCCACCATAAATTCTGAGGACAGTAAGAGAGGGTGTGTGAGCAAGGCAATGTCCATGCCTCCGAGATCTAGGGTCTGGCAGGGAAGCCGTGGAAGAGGCAACACAATGTGCTCCTCTTCCGTCCTGGGGGGACCACACCCTAACCTGCCAAGGCAGCTGCCTCAGCCCTTCTGGAAGCTTCCTCAGTTACTCTTCTTCTGTCCAGTCACAATGGATACTAGCTGTTGCCACCTGCTGCTCACTTCCTCCAGCTGACTCTGAGAGTCACCTAGCAGGAAGACAAGGAACAAATGGGGTTCTAGGCTTGAGGACATCAGAGGGCCGAGCTCCGCAGTGGGTTTATAAGTGAGGTTTACCGCTTCACCTGTCATTATTTCCCATGCTGTTCTCCAAGCCTTTTCTGTCCAGGGGAATCTTATCTAGATCCAGTCATCACCATTAGGCGGTACATCTGCCCCCACACCCACACTGGACTGGGCAGCATAGAGAAGCCAGAATCTATGCAAAGTGGAAGGAAGCTGAGTCAGCCAGGGCAGAAGGCCATGCCCTGATGCTGAGGGGCATCTGGCAGGAGAATAAGGGAGTCAGAGTGGTGACCCAGGTCTAAGGAAATAGTCTCCCAACCAAACTACAACTGACTGAAAACTAAGCTGTGCTGACAGTGTCTGTAGTTAACAGATCCTAGGCTGCTGCCAACCACCATCTGGGAGCTGGAATTGCCTGTGCCCCTGAAACTGCACAGCAGGGGGAGGGAAACCAGGAAAATGCTACTCCTTCACAGTGCCTGTCTGACACAGTAGGTGCCCACAGACTTGCCTGATGCCTAGGGCACTTCCGAACCACAGGATTGACAATGGAGGCGCCAGATGTCTTGTCCTGGCAGCAGGGGTGCCCCTACTTCAGCTGGGTCATAGATCCCCATTCTCCGCTACCCCCACCAAGCTGACTTCCACTCCAGGCTTCACTGGGAGAATCTAGCTGCTTGGTGCAGTGGGGTGGCGGGGACCCTGCTGGCAGGCAGAGCACATGCTTGTGGTTTCTGGGAAACGCTGTCGAGATTTGCAGCATTTTTAAAATACTTGTGTTCCCACCCACCACACACACACACACCCCCTTCACCCCACTCCCCAGCCACCCCAGTCAGGGTGCTTGCCTATCTGGTATTTTCCAGAACCATTTCAATGTAAATAAGAGATCAGCCGGAAGCAGAGGGCAGTGTCCAAGGTGGCTCAGGGCAAGCTACTTTTAAGGCCCTGCCCCCATGCCAAGCTGTGCCTACAAAAACAGCCATTGACCAGGGCATGTACCCACACCCCGTTCAATGTGGCCTAGGCACTGTGCCCACCACCCACGGGCTGGGTGGTCAAAGCACTCTGGGACTGCTGTTCATCATGGGAAGAAGGCAGAATGGTCCCTCTAAAGACAGAGAAGTGAGACCTGGCAGAACAGAACTAGCTTTGCTCACTGCTCGGGAACCTTAGTAATCCTGGACAGTGTACCCTCAGGTGCCCCCAGGACCTTCTACCTAGCACTTCCTGCATTTTTGACACTTGCGAAAGAAAGAAAGAAAGAAAGAAAGAAAGAAAGAAAGAAAGAAAGAAAGAAAGAAAGAAAGAAAGAAAGAAAGAAAGAAAGAAAGAACTTAGTTTGGGCTCTCATGTGATAAGACTCTGATGCCAGAGGATCCTGAAGCACTATCAAACTCCAAACCCAAGGAGCACCTAGCAGCTCCACTCCCACCCCACCCCAGTGCTCATCATGGACCAGGCTAACCTGGAAGCTAGCTAACTACACAATTTCATTTCCAAGCTATTCTTGGAACCCTGCAGGTCTCATTCCTGATGGCAGGGATGGAACCTCACTGACAAGTAAATGTGTGTGGTTCATACCATTTCCACTCAGGAGTCTTGAACGTCCACAACAGCCAAAGGGACTCTGGTGGTCTCTCCAGATGAAAGCAACCCTGACCAGCCAGTCTCACCCTAGTCTCCTCTACAGAAACCTGGATAAGGATTTGGAACACCTAGTATGCCTTTTCTTCCTTCAGCAGACTTTTTTCTTTGTTTGTTATTTATTCATTGATTTACTTCAGGGCTTGGACAACACCCAGGACTTCTCCACATGCTGAGCTGTAACCCCAGTGCCCGGGGCTCTTAAAGAGAAAGTTTAGGTAAGAGCCTGAGAATCATAGAAAACCCATACAGGTGGAAGCACTGGGGAGTAGGGGGAAGCTCCATCCTTGCATAGCTTCGCAACTGGGCAGGGGGAAAATACTAACTTCCCCGAGTCCAGCTTACCTGCTACATAAACATGCTTGTCTTCTATAGAGACTCACAGGCTAGCACCTGGCTAACCTGCTAGCCTTTCCCCCCACCCCACTCCCACCCCCAGAATGTCTTTCCCAGAGAGGCCTAGAGGAAAGCTGCTGGGCTTCACTGCTTATCCAGTCTAACCTGGGAGGAGTTATGCAGTCTAATCTCTGGGAGGAGAAGATACATTTTTATAGAATTAAGGGTCACTTCCACTGAGGGGACCTCTGCTGATTGTCACCTTTCCTAGGTCAGACCTAGCCACTACCTCTTTCCCAGCCTTCTGTGCTTGTGCTCAGCTTTATGCAAAAGCAGCCATGGTACTCAGCTGCACATCCGCACCTAGGCCTGTGCTTCAGCACAGAAAGGTCACATGTGACTTAACCCCTCACTTCACTGTCTATTGGAAGAATGTGTAAGTGGAGGCTCAGAGAAGTTTAGAAACTGGTAAAACCCAAGCCTGGGTCTTCAAACAGATAACTGTTTCATGGATAGTTGTACGGAAGGACAGGTAGCCGCAGCATGAGAACTAGGTGCTGCTGACAGACCTCCTGACTGGTTTCTGTCACTCAAGCCCCAAGTCGCTCTCATCACTCCCATTCACCTCTCGCCCACTCTCATGTTACCCCTGTAGTAGCTACAGGACAAGTGAAAAGGATTTGCAAATTCCACTTACATCTTCTGAGCTGGAATCCCAAAGGTTGTCTCTTCCCCAGGGCCTTTAAAACAGGCCACAAAGAATGAAGGCCTTGGGCCCCATGTGTGCGGGGGAGAGAACAGATGGCTAGCAAACTCCCTCAAAGCTCCCAGGAGACAGGCAGCGTGTGGACAGTTGACGGATGGATGACCTGATGGACAGGGTGGCTGCCAGGAGCTATCCCTATGGAGCTACTGTCATCAGGGTACCCCGCCCAGAGGTTTGAGGATGTGCAAAGACTCTTGGCGTGGAAGTGGGGTTGGAACCCATGCCAAGACAATGAGCAGAAGTTGGAATGGAAAGAAGAGAAGATAAGCTGAGGGCCCCAAGAGAGTTGACAAGCCTCCCCACTCAGCTCCTGGGGTCTGTCTCAAGATGCCGGAAATGCTGGGCTCGCCCTGCTCCTCAACTTGTGTTCAAGGCCTCATCACTGCCCGAATGGGAGAAGGTACAAAGACTCTTTCAGCCCCACGTGTTCTACAGTAAGGGCTGTTAGCCTGCTTCAGAAGTCACACAGATGAGTTTCCTACAGTGCACTCTGTCAGATCTGTTAGGCTTAAGTCTGGGGAAGAAGTCCTCTGGGCATCAGCTGGGCTGGTCCCCTGGGAGGGCAGAACAAGCCAGGACTTCAGGGTACCAGCTGCAAGGTGGATGCTAACACCTCTCCAAGCTAAAGCATCTTCCTCCCTGGGGATGGGGAAGCAGCAGCTAGCTGGGAAGGTGAAGTGCCTGGGAAATGTGAGATGCCAGGATAGTCCCTGCCTGAGCTATAAAGAGTAAACGTAGTGGCATCTGGGATGCCAGGCTCAGGGCCCCAGAGGCCTGGCTGTGGTGCGGCAGAGAGCTGGCAACAATACCCCGGGGGATTTGTGTTTGAGAAGAAAATTCCACCTGTTAAAAGCAGTATCAGCAGAGAACGAAGAGACAAGTGTGGTAGAATACTATGACCTAGGTTCTGAGATAAAAATGTTTCCCTTACACGTCTTCCTTTAAAATGCGGTTCCTTGAGTTCAGCCTAGCTAGATGGCTAACACAGGGAGATGCTCAGTGTGTCTGTCTGTCTCTCTCTCCTCTCTTCTTTTTTCTGTTTTTGTTTGTTTGTTTGTTTGTTTGCTTGCTTGCTTGCTTGTTTGGAGACAGGGTCTCTCTACATAGTCCTAGCTATCTTAGAACTCACTATGTAGACCCAGTTGGCCTCTAACTCACAGAAACCCACCTGCCTCTGTCTCCTGAGTGCTGGGACTACATGTATACGCCACAACACATGATCTTTTTCTGCCTTTTTTTTTTTTTTTAAAGATTTTTTTTATTTTATGTGTATGAACATTTTGCCTGCATGCACATATATGCGACTTAGCATTCCTGGTACCCCAGGAAGTCAGAAAAAGGCTTCAGATCCCCTGGAACTGGAGTCATGTTTGGTTGGAAGCCACCATATGGGCACAGGGAACCAAACCTGGGTGTTCATCAAGAGCAACAAGTGCTTTTAACTAAGCCATCTACAGCTTCCTCTTTTTCGTCTTATTTATTACTCTGTGTGTGTGTGTGTGTGTGTGTGTGTGTGTGTGTGTGTGTGTGTGTGTGTGTGTTGGGCTTGCATGGTAAGTGCATTCCCCATTACCTGCTGAGCCATCTCTCTGGCCCTCAGGGTTTATCTCTAGAATGAATAAGTCCAGGTCCCTCTCTGGATTCTATAGAAGCATCATCCCACCCACTAACCTCCCTCTGCAAAACTGCCCAAACCCAATCAGTTCCAGTACAGGAAGACAGTGTGTCTGCCTAGGTCTGACCTGCCTCTCTTAGCCTCCTCTGGACCCAGCATACTGCAAGACTGGACCATCATCCCGAGCATCCTCATCACCCGGAACATCCGACTCCCCCTCACTGGGAACCAGGCTCTGCCTGCTTCCTCCTCACTTCCCCCCCTTTCCGACTTTGGCACATCTGGCTAATCACTTAGTGCTGAAAGGTCCCAGGCAGGTCACTCATTGCTCAGGCTGCAGGACATAGATCTGGACAGTCCTAAAACACACAGCTCGACAAGAACAATGACTAAAGGCCACCTAGTCCATCAGACACCATGTCCACACAGGACATTCAAAATTCTTTCACTTTCCCTTCACCAAAAGATTACTGAGGTTACAAGTCTTTTTTTTTTTTTTTGGTTTTTCGAGACAGGATTTCTCTGTATAGCCCTGGCTGTCCTGGAACTCACTCTGTAGACCAGGCTGTCCTCGAACTCAGAAATATACCTGCCTCTGCCTCCCAAGTGCTGGGATTAAAGGCGTGCGCCACCACTGCCTGGCGAGGTTACAAGTCTTGATGCTCTGTGGAGACTTAACCATGCATGTGATCTGAATGCACTCACCCCTCCCACTGGGGGTTTCATGGTGATCACAACTAGTGGGTTACACAGACAGTCAGGCTGCAAACTGTCTCTGTAGTGTAGATAAATCTAAACCACAACCATCATTTACAAGTTCTTTATGTTTAATCCCAGCACTTGGGAGACAGAGGCAGGTGGATTTCTGAGTTTGAGGCCAGCCTGGTCTACAGGGTGAGCTCCAGGACAGCCAGGGCTACACAGAGAAACCCTGTCTCGAAAAACCAAAAAAAAAAACAAAACCCAAAAAACAAAAAACAAACAAAACAAAAAAACAAATTTTTAATGACCTGACTCCTGCTATCTTGCTCATTCATGGTGAGAGGACACCGTAGCAGAAGTCATGTGCCCCAGAACTGTAACCACGGCAAATAGACACCCCAGATAGCCATGATTTTAGGTCATTCATCGTATTGTTTTCACCCCTGAAATCTAAACAACATGAGTTTCCTATACTTTGACTCTCAGATCTCAAAGTGGCACCTGTTAACCTATATCTCCAATTTAGGGTTCAGCAAATATGGTACCCAGGACCCTAAGCTATCTCCATATGAAGAAACTTGAACACTTTCTCACCAACTACCCACTGGCATTTCAGACACACACACACACACACACACACACACACACACACACACACACACACACACACACACACACACACACACACACACACACACCCCGATAGTGCCAGGTCAAAGCTGATCTTAACCCAGTGCCCTTGAAAACTCACAAGGCTGAATTCAATCCCGTCAACTCAAAAGGACATTGGAGGGAAACATCAGACCAGGAGCCCCACTCAATTACTAACGACTTTCTCCGAGTGAACTTTTGGGGAATTGCCTTCAGCTTCTTGACAAGGCACGGAAGAAGCCAAGGTGTGGGTTTAATGAGTTTCCAGAGGAGCACCCTCTCCTGGGCTGGCTCCTCCCTATTGGCCCAGTTTCCCATTTCCACACTCGCTAAGATCTGCTCACAGTTCCTAGGTACCCTCAATCACCCACTTAAGTACACCAGCAGGAGATGCTCTCATACACAAACTCCTTGCTCACCCCTGATACCCTGGGAAGCACTCACATCAGCCGGCTCCCTGCGGTGTCCCTCGCCAGTCCGAAGCCAACTCCGGCTCAGCTCGCTAAGCTCTGGGATGGGCTGTACCTTGAGCCGCACACTGTCCCCAGACTGCCGGATCATCTCCACAATTTCATCCCTGGACTTATTCTCCACATTCTGTCCATTAATCTCTACCAGTCGATCTCCTGGTACCAGCCCCAAGGCTAGGTCCTTGGTGCCTGCCCCTGGCTCAGCAAAGTGAACCACCCGTCGGTAGGCCTGACCCTCAGGGGCCCGGTCCAGCATGGTTGTGCGCCGCAGTGAGAAGCCAAAGTCTCCTGTGGGTCGTCGTTGTAACTCCAGCTCACGGAGAGCAGGAGGTGGTGGGGGCACCAGAGCGGGGAGACGTAGGTCAGCTGGGAATCTTTTAGTCACCAGCTCAGGGACTCGAGACCGTGGTCCTGGCCGAGGGATGCCTAGCCCAGGATGCTGCATTAGCTGTCCCTCAAGCGTCCTCACCTCTACCTGAGGTGATGGGGCTGCAGAGTGCTCTGAGGGGGTTGAGGTCTCTGAGGCACTCTCATCCCTGCTCCGTTGAGAGAAGGAAAAACGTTTGACAATCATCTGAGAGTTCTGCTTGGCCAGTGAACCAAACTTGGCTGCCCGCTGCAGCACAGAGCCCCGGAAGCTGCCTTCTTCACCCTTGAGGTCATCGCTAGAGCTGGCTGTGCTTAGGTGGCCTGAATCCAGGATGATGCTACCCCTATTGCTGTCAGAGTCAATGTCGGTCAGGTGCAGGTCAGAGCCACTGGCCACCTTGATAGGGATGGGGTTGGAGATTTCCAGGCGCGTCTTGGATTCCCGCTTGGAGGACCGGTTCAAGTTGAAAAAGCCCCGGCGCATGCTCATCTCTTCCAGGCTCCGCAATTCTGCGGCAGACATCCTCTCCTTCTTCTCCTTTTTCTCTTTCTTCTCCTTCCGCCCGCCATCTTTGTCCTTATCTTTCTTCATGAGATTAAACATGGTGGGTGTGCTGTTTTTAGGGGTTGTATCCCCAGCTGACTATGGGTGCTTAACACAGGATCTGTGGATCCTACCTTGTAGCTGCAAGTAGAAACAGAGAAAAGCTATTCAGGTTTTTTTTTCCAGTTCAGACAGAGGCAGCTGATACTGATAAACCAGTCACCCCTCATGGAGTGCTACTGATGTACCAGACAATCTGATTTACATAATTTTTTCTAATTTCACTCCGTCCTTTAGACTAAAGCATAGGTGTGCCTGGAGAGACTTGACTTACAGAAAACACCATTGCAACCTGGAACACGAATGGAAATGGAACACAAAGGGAACCAGAAGGGACTCTGCAACACCACCTCCCCACAGGCAGTCCACTGACGCGATGGACATTCCATGTGACTGGGTGCCTCCCTATGCCTGGTAGCCCTAGAGACGCAGCCTTAGCCCCTGCCTCAAAGACCTTGGAGGTTCCAACTTTTTAAACAATATTCATTTTTATGAGCGTGTTTGCCTGCCTGTCTGTATGTGCATCACATGTGTGCCTAGTGCCATAGAAGACCAGAAGGGTGTTGGATCCTGCTGCCGGAGTTACAGCTGTGAATATTCATGTGGACGCTGGGAACTGAATCCTCCTCTGCAAGAGTAGTAAGTGCTCTTAACCACGGAGCCTTCTTTCTAGCATCTGGGATTAGCATTTATAGGATGTGTCTTATCTGGAACTTCACACATACCCCTTCCTATTCAATCCTCACAGGTGAGAAAATGGCTCTTGGGAAATTAAGGATGTGTTGTTAGATGCTACCCATGAAATGAGTGGCCGAGCTGTGTCCCTTCTGATGCCCTGGGTGTCCAAAGTAAATCAGGGAGGGAGGGAAGGGGAAGTCCCAGGCTGTACACAGGACAGACAGTTGCGAGGTGGGGGTGGGGTGGGGTTGGCTAGATAAACAGGATCCTGAAAAACTCACATCCTTTTCCCCAGACCAATACCTAAATATAGACTAGGAAAGAAAGTTGTGTCGGCCTGAGAGAGAATGCGGCTCCAGGATGTGAGCACCTAAGGCCCTAACCTACCCCCACTCTCATGCACACCAGATTGGGGGCAGGAGTAAGAAAAACCTGGTGGGGGTGGGGCCCAGAGGACCTTTCTTGTTCTAACCAGCAAGGAACACAAAGTAAAAGTAGGCCAGACCATCTAATTAGAAATTAACTGTAATTTTTCTCTCTCCAAGAGTACTTCCCCTCTGAATTCCAGACAGAGGGTCTCTGAGCTTACCCCCTCCAGCAATGGCCTATTGCCAGGCCCTGGACAGGCATTTCCTCTCTACCCAACCCCCAAAGTTAGGCAAAGCCCTCCACTATTCCCTTTCCACTGAGGGACCAACTCACACCAACCAAGGTTCAATGCCCAGAAAGAGAGCAAGACCAGGAACTCCCAAGCTAATAGCAAATCATCCTGATCCATGCGGTTCCTGGAGGACACCCCTTCTAAAGCAGTGCTATCTATAAGAAACAAAATCCAAATTAGTAGATATATGCACATACATATATTTTTCCCCAGCATCTTTATTAAAAGAAACAGGAGAGAAGGCTGTTCTTCAGGACCCAAGTTTGATTCCGTGTAAGCACACACGGCAACTCACAAACATCTGTAACTCCAGTTCCCGGAGACCCAGTGGCCATTTCTGGCCTCATGGGCACTAGGCACATATGTGGCCCAAACACATACATGTAAGCAAAATGCCCGCACACATAAAATAAATAAATAACAATTAAAAAGAAAGAAATTGGTGAATTGGGGCAGGGTGACACATACCTTCAATTCTAACTACTTGGAAGGCTGAGACAGGGTCTTAAATTTGAGGTAAATTTAACAGTTCTAGCTTCTAGTTTCCAGTAACTAGAAACCTTGTTTCAAAAACAAACTAGATGAACTTAAGCTTAATAATATATTCCATTTACTATAATATATCCAAACTGTTGTCATCTCAACATGTAATCTACATAGAATATTATATATATATAAACATAAGATATTTTATATTCCACTTTCTATATTTTGTTTTGTTTTGCTATATAGACATGTGTGTGCGTACGTGCATGTGTTTTTTTATTTTGCTTTTTTGTTCTCAGATATAGTCTCATGTAGTAGTTCTGGCTGAACCTGAAACTCAGTACAAAGACCAGGTTGGCCTTGAATTCATGGAGAATCTTTCTGCCTCTGCCTCCTGAGAGCTTCGGAGATTCTAGGTATGCATAACCATTCCTGGCCCATCCATATTAAATTTCCAAAATCCAGTGCAAGGCTGAGTATGATGGTTTATACCTTTAATCCCAGCATTCAGGAGGCAGAGGCACAAAGATCTCTTTGAGTTTGGGGTTGTCCTGGTCCACATAGCAAGATCCTGAATAGCCAGAACTACATAGAGAAAGAAATCTTGTCTCAAAATAAATGAGTAAGTAAGATCCCGGTCTGTACTTTACGTTTAGAGCACAATTCAGAGCACAGCCTACATTTCAGATGCTCAGTCTCTTCGGCTGCTGGAGTGCCCAGAACAGCTCTGGGGAGTTCTAGAGATAGAGTATGCCCTGTTAGGTTTTTTTGTTAACTTAACACAAGGTAGAGTTGTCTGGGAAACTGTGTATCAATTGAAAAAATGCCCCCACCAGATAACCTGTAGGGCATTTTCTTGATTAATGTTTGATATGAGAGCATCGAGCTCACTGTGGGCAATGCGACTCCAGGCAGGAGGAGGTCCCAAGTGGTATCAGCAGCCTGAGTGAGCTATGGAGAAAAGTCAGGAAGCAGCACTCCTCCATGGCCTCTACTTTAGTTCCTGGCTCCAGGTTCCTGCCTTGAATTTCTGCTCTGACTTCCCTTCACGATGAACCGTAGAAACTCTTTCCTCCCCAAATTGCTTGTGGTCATGGTGTTTATCACATCAAAAGAAGGCAAACCAGGACAGAATGTATTCATAAGGGTAAGAAATCTAGTGAGGGAGCTGGAGAGATGGCTCAGTGGTTCAGAGCACTGGCCGCTCTGTTCCAAAGAACATGGGTTCAATTTTCAGGACCTACATGGCAGCTCACAGCTGTCTGTAACTCCAGTTCCAGAGGATCCGACACCCTCACACAGACATACATGCAGGCAAAACACCGATGCACATAAAATTTTTTAAAAATTAATTAATTTAAAAAAAAAAAAGAAATCTGGTTAAGTCAACTAGCTCTTTAGAGCTCTTGTGGCAAGAAGCCATTTCCCTCTCTGACCTCAGTTTCTCTATGCAGGCAACGGTGCAAGTAGGTGTGCTTGTTTGCACATGTGCGCATGGAGACCAGGGGTCTCCTCAGGCAGGGTCCTTCCCTAGCCTGAAGCTCACAGACAGGCTACGATGGCAGGCCACTGAATCCCAGGGATCGGCCTGGGATCTTGGCCTCCCCGCTCTGGGATTATAACCTCCACCACCTCTTGCTTGTTTTTGTTGTTGTTTCTTCTAGACAGGGGGTTCTCTGTGGAGCCCCGGGTGTCCTGAAACTCAATCTGTAAACCAGGCTGGCCTCAAACTTTTTTTTGTTTTAAATTACAAAAGAAGTTGGTATGATAAAGTGATGACTTTTTTTTCTTCTTTTTTTTCTTTTCTTTTTTTTTTGGTTTTTCGAGACAGGGTTTCTCTGTGTAGCCCTGGCTGTCCTGGAACTCACTCTGTAGACCAGGCTGGCCTCGAACTCAGAAATCCACCTGCCTCTGCCTCCCAAGTGCTGGGATTAAAGGCATGCGCCACCACTGCTCAGCTGACTTTTTTTTCTTATATAAATAAAATGCAAATCAAAGGTGTAACCAGTTGTGATTCATTGCAAGTAGCCAAGTGTAACTAACTCCTAAGGGCAACCATTTGTATCTTCTATATCAGAATTACTTTAACATTCAAAGCACTTTGCACACACTTGTACATAAAGGCTGTAATTATAGGAGATGGTGGTAATGCTTTAAAACATGAACCTCATTTTAAAAATTGACAGCTATGGTATTTTTTTTTTTAATGATCAGCTTTTCTGTTTATTGTAAAACTAAGTTAAAAATAAAAGGTTAATGAGGAAAAAAAAGAGAGAGAGAGAGACAAGTGCTTTACCAACTAAGCTATCTCTCCAGCTCCTCTGGCCTTCATTTCTCCTAGGTAAAACTAAAATTTTTGCTTCTGAATGTTCCAGTGAACAGTCCCTGGAAGCTGGAAGACAGAAAACATAAACCCCTAAAAGCACTAACCAGGAGCAATCGTGGTCTGCCACATCTAGACTCAGTGAGACTCAGTGAGGAGAGAGAGTGCTAGACTGGCTCTACTCTCTAAGAGCGATGTCTCCTCCCAAACGCTTCTGGGAGTAAGGCACAAACAGACCCATCCTATCGAGGCCACGGCATCTTTGGCTGGTCACTGCCCACACTGCGCTAAAGGCATAGATGGTGGCTCCAGTGATACCTGAGAAAAAAATGAAGACAAATGGAGACTTGGGAGGAGACAAACCAAGAGATCTCAGCCCCTGGCCAACCCCAGAAAACCCTACTGTCTACAATGCTGCCTTTACCCAGTGCTGGCTTGGCTGTAGGTCAGACAGCACAGCACTGTCAACGGAAAACAGTCTGAGGATTCTAGAATCTGAGCTGCAAAAGTCCCTTAGAAGTAATTTCCCATAAATCTCTCTTCTCGGCATAAGCTTGTCCCTCACTGTCACTGCAACAGGCAGGACCAAACAGCACCACAGGGGACAGCTCTGACTAAAACTGTTAAGGATCTTGTATCTAGGCCTGGGTTTGCCACAGGTCTCCAGGGGACCTTGAGTCTGTCACTTTGATCAAGGTTGAATTAAATGATCTAGATCTCTTCCAGCTCTGAACTTCCAACAGTCCAACTCTCCTGTGGACACTAGTTAACTATTAACTTTCTGTCAAAGACACTTCTTTCATCACAAGCCTGGGGCCTTTGGAGGCTGCGCTGAGAGTCACTCGCCACCCTTGTCCTGCTATCATTATCTGTACAGTTCACAAAGCAGCTTTCCCCTACTGCCAGCCCCATGTGGGCAGGCCTGGCTGTGGATCCAGACCCCCCTGAGCATGTGTCTAACACTACCTGGTTGCCTGCACCCTCCCTCTCCTGAACCAGTTCTGTGATACAGCTGCAGCTGCCTCTGCTGCTGAACTCCTCCCTCGGCCGGCCGACTGAGTTTACTACAGAGCTGGGTTCCATTCCCTTCTTAGATTCCCGGGACATGCCAGTGGCTCCTGTCCTCAGATGAAAGGCTCGGGCAGGCAGCTGGGAACCACGCCTCCCAGATCCTCAGGCTGGGCTGCGGTTCTCATCCCCTGCCCCTTCCTCTCTTGCCCTCTCCCTTCCTTCTAGGGACTTTAACCTTGTACTCACTCTGACTTCTTTCCCTGACTATCTGACCAGGAAGCTTTCCCTAATTTTGACCGGGGGAAAGGTAAGTGTGTATAAGTTACTTTGACCATCCTGTCTCCAGTACAGTCTGGCAACTCAGCTAGCTGCATTACCGTTTTAGGACACTGAGCCTCTTGAGGCAAGGACCACTCAATGCAAATGTGCATCCACATTCACAACACAAAATACTACTCATAGAACAAGGATGGATCTCAAAAACATTTGAAACGAGAGAGAAAGAAGCCACTGACAAAAGCATACACATTAATATCATCCTTTTTTTTTTTTTTTTTTTTTTTAATTTTTCCTTTTACAAGATAGGGCCTCATGTAACCGGGCTGGACTTGAACTCACTATGTAGCAGAGGATGTCTCTGATCCTCTCGAGTGCTGGGATTACAGGCATTTACCATTATACCTGGTGGTATGATTCGACTTATTGCAGGCAAAACTAATCTATGGTGAGAAAAACCAGAGCAATGGTTAACCCTGGGGACTAAAGGTCAGGAATGTGTGAGAAAGGGCAGGAGGGGACTTTTCTGTAGTGATGATTGAGCCATGCAAATTCAGAGAGGTCTGAGCTGACAAGCTTACATATTTGTTGGTTGCTATCAGATAGTGTGCTGTGAGATCAGTGCATTTGCTTGAGCTTAAATATTTACCCCCCCCCAAAAAAAAAAAAAACACCAGGAGGAGGAAGCGAAGAGGAAGAGGAGGAGAGAGAAAATCTGCTGAGCATAGTGACACATACCATTGATCCCAGTACTTGGGAGGCAGAGGAAGGTGGACCTTTAAGTTCCAGGCCAGCCTGGTCTACAGAGCGAGTTCCAGGACAGCAAGAGCTAAACAGTGAGACACTGTCTCAAAAAAACAAAAAACAAAAACAAACATACAGGGCAGTGGTGGCGCACGCCTTTAATCCCAGCACTTGGGAAGCAGAGGCAGGGATTTCTGAATTCGAGGCCAGCCCGGTCTACAGAGTGAGTTCCAGGATAGCCAGGGCTACACAGAGAAACCCTGTCTCAAAAAACAAAAAACAAAACAAACAAACAAAAAAGAATATGACAAACAAGAGGGAGAAATGATGAGTGCAGGATCTAGGAAGCTCAATAGCTGTAAAATTCTTTAACTTTTCTGATGTTTGCTGATCTCTGTGATAAGATGCTGGAAAACTTGTGTGTATCAAGTACCTACTAAATACAAATGATATCAAAGTAAATAAACCTAGTAAAAAGCTCAGATGTTAGTTGTCTGGTAAAGACATCGGAACAGAGAGATAACACTTATGCTGCTTGGGATAAGTCACTTAGAGACACTGAACGCTGCCTTCTTATCTGTAAAATGGACACAATAATAGTACCTACCACAAAAAGGAGTGGGAAGCCAATAGTATAGATGGCACTTAACAGATTACATGTACATATAGATGTTCTTACAATGCCTAGCCACACAGGAAGCTCTCGAGAACTGTAACAAAGGGCTACCAAGGTAGAGCAACAGCTGAAGGTACTTGTCATCTGAAATCCAAGCCCAGTGACTTGAATTATCTGCAGAATCCACATAAGGATAGAAGGAGAATTAACTCCTTAAGTTGTTCTCCAACCTCCACATGTGTGTCATAGCATGCACTTCCCCCAAATACAGACACACACACCACACATACACTAATATTTTCTAATTAATCATATGCAAATGAATATATTTGACACATTCCTGAATTAAAGCTATTTGTATGTGCAGTTCCAAATCCTGTAGCATATATGATATACAAAGTTTTCTTTTTGTTGTTGTTTTTGAAGGGACAGGTGGTCCTTTGTTACCATGCTAGCCTCAAAAGCAACAAGTAGCCAAGGGATGACCTTGAATAAGAGGTCCACCTGCTGCTTCTACCTCCAAAGGCATAATCGTTGCCATTCGACTAATCCTGAAGGTGAGAGTGCAAACCAGCACAAATGTGACTAACTGAAGTCTCTTTTGTTTTGTTTTTTTATTTTTGTTGTCGTTTGGTTTTTCAAGACAGGGTTTCTTTGCAGTCCTGGCTGTCCTGAAACTTGCACTGTAGACCAGGCAGGCCTCAAACTCAGAGATCTGCCTGCCACTGCCTCCTGGGTGCTGGGATTAAAGGTGTGGGCCACCAGCTACCACCACTAGGCTTTAGACTTCTGTATATGGACAGTAAAGCCGAAGGTGTAAAGATGAGCCAGTGAGCACATGACCAGATGGATCTGCTGGCTTGAGTCCACAGCCCTCCATAGCTGCTGCTAAGAGTGTTGACAGGATATTCACAGATGCAGAAACACAAACAGCCACCAAGAAGAGCAACTCAGCTTTTATAATAGTCATGGACATGTGACACAGGCACATAGTCTTTTTACATAGTAGTTTAATAAGAAGCTTCAAGAGCAGCATCAATTAGGGCCTGGGAAGCAGAGGCTCTTATCTATGTTGATCAAAGTACAAAGTCATATGATTGCTTTTTATAAAAATGTAAATGACATTTATTTATTCTGGGTACAGGAGCTGATGTGCACGGGTGGAGGTCAGAGGACAACTTACAGGAGTCATTTTTCTCCACTAGGTACACTCAAGGATCAAACTCAGAACTCAGGTCACCAATCTTGGAGGCAGGAGCCTTTGCCTGCTGGGTCATCTCACTGACCCCATAATGTCTTTCTTTTTGAGTATCAAAAAGGCCAGGCCACTTTTATTATAAAAACAGGAACTGCTTCATGAATGAGTATCTTATCTTTGTACAGGAGCCATGCTAATGCCTGGATCATTCAATTTTAGTGTTCATACTGTAAGAGTAAGCCCTGGCATAATTTTCTAGTGGGGTGAATGGGTAGTGTCTATGAAATTACTTATATACATGTTTTTTTGACCAGTCCAATTGTTTTTGGATTTTTTTCAATTTTATGTGCATATGTACGCTTACTTGAGTAACACCATGTGTGTGCGGGTACATGAAAAAGCCAGAAAAGGGTGTCCAATCCCTTGGAACTGTTGTTAAAGTAGTTATGAGCTGCACAGAATTGAACTTGGGTTCCCTAGACGAGCAGCAAGTGCTCTTAACCACAGAGCCACCTCTCCAGCCCTTGCCTGCTCAATTCTACTATGTATGGGTCACCTATAGATATTCCACACAATAAGCACAACTAATCTTTTGTGGCTTTATTTATAATAGCAAATATATAAACATAAATCATTAGAGAAATTGCTAAATTATAAAATAACTAAGAAGTTATTAGGAAGAATGAGGTAGGAGCTATGGGTATAACCTAGCATTAGAGTGCTTGTCTAGCATGTACAAGGTCCTAGGTTCAATTCCCCAGGCTGAAAGTGGGGGAGGGATACATTTGTGTACTGATTAGAAAAATTCTATACTGTTAAATTTTTTAAAAGACAACTTGTGGGATAGTATATATTGATTTTTTCCCCCCATGTGCGTGAGTGTTTTGTTTGTATGTACCTGTAGGCACTGCTTGCATGTCCGGTGCCTACAGAGGCATTGGATCCCCTAGAACTGGAGTTACAGGCTATGAACCACCATGTGAGTGAAAAGAACTGAACTCAGATCCCCTGGAAGAGCAGCCAGTGCTCTTAACTACTGAGCTATCTCCTCAGGCCCATGGTACAAAAAATTTTTAATATGTGAATGTATATCTGAATATGCACATTTATATTACATATTTTATTTGCATGTTCATGGGGGATGTATGCTTTGAGGAAGTGATACAGATTTTAGAAGTCAAAAGCAGATTTGTGATACACACATATGCTTTTGATGACTACATTTTATTTCTCTATCTGTGTGCATATGAATACATGTCCCACAGGACCACTGTGGGCATAAGAGGGCAGCTTGGGGAGTCAGTTCTCCCCCTTTATCATGCAGGTTCCAGGAATTGAACTCAGGTAATCAGGCTTGGTAGCAAGGCCATTTTTCTGGCCCATGTTATAAATTTTTACAATGTCAATTCAGCTGGTAGGTGTGTGTGTGTGTGTGTGTGTGTGTGTGTGTGTGTGTGTGTGTCCAAGTGTGGGTGAGAAATTTGAGTGGAATGGGATTTTGTTCAACTACTTTTCTACAGCTTTACTTTCTACAGAAAACATAAAAATATGTACGTTAAATTATATTTAATGTAACATTTAACCCTCTCTACATATCCATATAACAAGTCTTTAAAAGTTCTGCAGAGCTAGCCATAAAGGGTTTACCTGGTACCTGGGACAAGCCTGGGTTTGAAGGCCAGCCCTGCACCAAAAACAAAACAAAAGGTCCGACTCTAGAGTCAGAGGTGGGAAGAGTGTCCATTTCAAAAAGTGAAAAAAGGAGTCTTGACAAGTTAGTGAGCAATCCACCATTATCAGAGCAGTAAATAGGAATTGCCATGGCCAGTACAAGGCTTGCCTTCTTGTCTTCAAAAACTTTCAGTGACTTCAGCAGCTTTGGGACAGAGCTAAATGGGCCATCCTGCCGCAGGCAAAGCAGAAACTCCAGGAAATGAAAACTACCATAGCATTAACCTCCCCAAACTGAGGACCCTGACTTGGCTGCCATGGATTGATCCTTAGGCCAGTTCCCCAGCCCCCATCCCACCCCACACTCATAAATAAATACAAAGGAAATGCCTTCCGGAGGGGGCCGGCCTCTTTCTCTTGGCCTCTGACCTCCGGAGCTATGGTTCCCTCCAGTCCGTTGCCCCTCTCCCAGGCCTGCGCGCTATGGCGCAGCGCCATGCGGGGTCGCGCAGGCTGACCTGGCCCGCGCCCGCCTCGCCCGCCGGTTCTGCTGAGCTCCGCAGCGCCGTGTGACTCACTGCCAGGTCACACGGAGCTTATCTGGGCTCCAGGTGTGCAGGCTTCTCACATGACATCAGCCGGCTCGCCCAGAGCAGCCCAGTAGCCCCGCGGCCCTCCGCGTTTCCTTGCCAGCCGGCCCGCACAGCAGCGTCTGCAGCTTTCCAGCTGCTGTGGAACCCACTCCCATCGCAAGCTGCGGGCCGGAGGACCAGGGCGGGAGAATGCCTAAGGCCCAGCCCTCCCTTTCCAAGTGTCACCTCAGCCTCCAGCGCCTCCTGCCTGCAGCCCAGTCTGCAGCTCAGCCCTGTCACTGCTCTGCAGGGCACCCACCCCTTCTGTGTGACATTGAGCTAGTGGTATCTCTTCTTAAGCCTCGGGTCTTCCAACTGTAAAATCATCAAGGGCCTAACAGCACAGAATTGGCCTCAAACCTCTGCCTGAAGGAAATTCTGCTCTACTACAAAATTCAGGTTCAAAGCCCTCTCTGCCTCTGACTTGCTGTGTGACCTTGAACCCAACATCAACATCTCTCTGAATACCAGAGAACTATACACACACATACATACACACACACACACACACACACACACACACACACACACACTAGTCAGAGATGTTCATGTGTTGAAAAACCTGGCAAAGAGAAACCCACCCTTGAGCCCTGTAAACTCATCAAAAAACCCGATTCTCGAAACAGAAATGTCAAGGGAATGTGGATCGTGCCCAAGCCACACAATTCCTATTTCCACAAAGTCTAGGGAGGTGAAGCAAGGGGAGAAGTGGAGAACACCCACTCACAACCACTCCACTTCCTGTACCCTCTAATTCTGGCTACCTCAGAAAATGCTTTAAAAATAAAAATAAAAGGCCTCAGTAGACCTGGTTTGGGGAAAGAAAATACAGATGGGGATAGGAAGGGGTGTACAGATTTTAAAGCACCCAGGACCTAACCCAAAGCACAACTTTTAAGATTTCATTCAGCAGGTCCCAAGTCCTGTGAGAACCTGTCAATCAAGAGACACAGTGGAATCCCCTACCCTTCAGCTTTGTCCTCCATGGGAGGGCTCACTCACATTGACGCTCTGCTTCTAGGCTGTGGTGTCCACTCCAGGGGCTAGGGACAGATTTGTGGTAAGAAGGGCCCGCTGCCCTGAAATCCTTTGGCACATTAAGTCTGGACGAAGACTTCCGGAGTGCCAACACCTCCCTGCTCCACCCCAGCAGGGTGGATTCCCTTTTCACGTAAACCCAATTCTGCCCTACCCAGTTTACCTTCAGACCTGCTTCTGGGGATCCCTAGACTTTTAGGCCCAATGTTTGAAGACACATGCCCCCCTCAGTGAGCAGCCTCCAACAAAGCCACTGAAGGGGATCTGGGCAGTCAGCCCAGACTGCCCTGAAGTCAGGAAGGGCACCATCCATGTGATGAGGGCTTCTGAGGAGGAAGCCCTCAGACATACAATCTGGTACCTGAGCCAGGCCAGGAGAGAGCAAACAAATGAGGCACTCAGAGATGCCGCCGTATCCTGTGGTCAACTATCCAAAGTCCAAGCTCTCAAAGGAAGTGTCCATAGCCTGTGACCCTTCCTACTCCCTCCCTCCTCCCCTGCCTGTAACCTTTCCTGGTTCCCTAAGCTCACAATACAACCGCTCACTCCAAAGCCATTGTTTTCCTGGAACTGAGGCCCCACTCCAAGTATTCTCAATTCCAAATAGCCAAGCACACCTCCACCCAAGACTATATATAACCAACCAAGTCTTGTCCAACAATCAGGAAGAGCCTTCCTGGAAAGCCTCATCACAAACGGATGGAGAGGAAGCTGAGGAGGTGGACGGCCTTTGACAAAGAGCCAACAAGGCCTGTCAGGAAGATGGAGACCTCAGGGGAGCAACTTTGAATATCCCCAAATAGAAAGTAGCCCCAGAACCAGAAAGGGTGGGAGCATGGTTTAGCCAGGCCTATTGCCATAGCAACAAGACACCAACCTGCTCAAAAAAAGGCTCCAGATTTAGTGAGCATAAGCCAAGGCAGCCAATCAGCATCCTCTAGATTCATCACCCTGCTAGGGTGGCCGTGCTCCTATTGTAGTCCCGGGGTGAACTTTCTTCTTTCCAGTATGCCCCCGGCTACCAGAGAAGCACTTTCAGGGCCTCCTCAGCCACAGTTATGTCAGGTACACAGAGAGGCAAAGGCAACCTATGTGAACAAGCCCAGAGCATTAGTGAGAGGAAAGGAGAAGGATCCTAATTCTATCATTTGTTGGACTACCTGAGGGCAGGAAGGCCCTGGACAGGAGAGCCGGCTTCTGGAACTACCTCCCTGCAGACCTCATACACTGTGAGGCTGACAAACACAAGCCTGGCTAAAAAACCAGGCAAAATGGGTACAAAACCAAGTTGGCTGTCCTCCCTAGCCACCTCTAGCTCATTCTGGCAGCTAATCAGTAGACACATGTGCCTTGACACAGGGCGACACCCCCACAACAAAGCCCCAACCTGTGGTGTGTCCCTGCAGGCCTTATCTCCTCCAAGAGTGTGATCCACTCTTTGGGCCACGCTGGGTACCAACCTGCGTGCCTCTAGCACAGGGAGGGGCGGGGGCACCTGACCCTGCCACTTCCCCTTCCATTGGTGAAACAACTGGCACGGCAGGTTCGCAGGGCGGGGCGTCGGTGCTCTCTCCCAGAAGCCTGGGGCAGACTGCCCTACCTTCCCACACACACCCCACCCCCTGCAGGGAAAGGTGAAATGGGCAACCAGTTACTCCGGGCAGCCTAAACGGCTAAATCCCCTAGCCTGATTTCGCCCACCCCCCAATCATCTGTCCCAAGAGCAGGGGGCCCGGGAAGCAGGGTCTCCATTGTTTTGCCAGCTGTCTAGCAGCTGCTCCTTTGAGAGGAGCCCGCTGTCGGCCTGGCAGTGAAAGGGTGAAGGCCGCTGGCAGGAATAAAGGACTCGGCGGAGGTGCTCTCGCTTTCCTCACTGTCTTCCTCAGTGCCTCACCCCGCTCGCTTCATCTGGGGGTCTCGGGCCTAGCCCCGGGATGCCCCCCGACCCAGTCCCGAGGCTGCAGCCCCCATCCCGCAGCTCTGGGCCACCTGGGTCCTATAAACCTTCAGCCCTCCCAAGTCGAAGGCCACCCTATCCTGTCTCCGGCGCCCAGCCTGCCAGCACGGGCCCCGCGCTTTCCCTGCCCATAGCTCTGGATTGGCCCCCACCCGGGCTGCCCAGCCCCGCGGCGCCGCCAGGGACAGAGCCTGGAGTCCGGGCCGCCGCTTCTAGGGGACAGGGGAGGAGCAGGAGCCCGCGGGCCCCGCCGGACGGCCCGAGCCCACCACGCCACCCTCCCGGGCCCGGCTCACCACCGCAGGGCCGCCCCGCACTCACCGGCCGCCGGAGCCCGCCCGGCAGGCAGCAGGAGCGGAGACGCGGCATCCAGCGGCCCCGGCCGGGTCCCGGCTGGAGCGCAGCACGGCGCGGCGCAGCGCCGCCCCCCGCGCCCGCGCGAGCCGAGCGAACCGAAGGCCGCCCCCTGCTGGCGGCTGGCGGCATACACAACCGCCAGCCTGATGCCGGGGCTCGCCGCCAGCCTCGGGCCAAGCTGAAGCCTGGCGCTGCCCAGACACTGTCCGCGATGGACTCCGAGCCCCCCCCCCCCCCCCGACCGTGTCCCAGAGAACATGCCTGGAGATTTTGTCCGCTCTAGTCTCTGGAGACTGTGGGGCATGTCTGAAAGGTGCTAAGTTGAACTGCCCAGGGAAGACACCAGAGGGACGCTCTAAGTGTTTGGAATTCTACCCAAGGCAGGCACTGGACATTCATGGGCTTGATCAGGATAGATAGAGCTGTTCAGAGATGTGAGTGAGTCTTGGTGGCTGCTGCTTCCCAGAGTGGCTCTGCAGAGGCAGAGTCCTGCTGGATGGTGCCAATGGCTAAATCCAAGGGGGGCACTTCCAGAGCTACACCGCAAAGTGGGAAGAACAGGCTCTCAATGGTTTAGTTTGAGAGAGCCCTGGAGGCTCTAAGAGGTCTGTTTAGCACCCACAGGTCCAACTCCAGATCCCAACATGGGAGGGGGGAGGAACGACCAGTTCAAACACCAGTTGGTGGTGGGAGTACAGAATGACACAAGTACTTTGAAAGAAGACAGTTTGTTTAATTTAATTTATTTTTATTTTTATTTTTATTTTTTGAGACAGGGTTTCTTGGTGTAGCCCTGGCTGTCCTGGAACTCGATCTGTAGACCAGGCTTACCTCAAATTCAGAGATCCTCCTGCCTCGGCCTCAGCCAGCAGAGTGCAGAGAGGAAAGGTGTGCACCACCACTTCCGTCTCTGAAAGACAGTTTCTTACAAAATATAATTCATATTTACAAATGAATTGAAATCATGTCCACACAAAAACCTGCACATGACTTTTTAACGCTTCATTCATAATCGCCAAAACATGAAGTGACATCTTCAGTAGACCATATCTTCAGTAAGTGGATAAATCACCTCAGTAGGTCTAAACAATGAAATATTCAATGCCAAAGAGAAATGAGCAACCGTACCATGGGAAGATGCGGAGGAGCCTTACTGCATTTTACTTGGTGAAAGAAGCCAATCAGAAAGGGCTATGTACTACGTGATTCCCATGATATGTTGCTCTGGAAAATGCAGAGCTAGTGAGGTTCCTATGGAGGTGGTGGTGTCAGGAGCTAAGGTGGAGGGAAGGACAGAGGGCAGAGAACAAGGATTTTTTTTTTTTTTTTTAGGGTGGTAAAACTATTCTGTATGATAATTGGTGAATGCATGTCTTGATACATTTTTGGAAATCCATTGATTGTATTTCATCCATGATGAACCTCAGCTGGTGTGTGCTGGGTTCTTGGTTTTATGTCAACTTGACACAGGCTAAAGTCATCTGAGAGGAGAAAGCCTCAATTGAGAAAATGCCTCCACAAGCTCAGACTACAGGCAAGCCTGTAGGGCATTTTCTTAATTAGTGATAAATGGGGGAGGGTCCAGCCCATTGTGAGTGATGCTGTCCCTGGGCTGGTGGTCCTGGGTTCTATAAGAAAGCAGGCTGAGCAAGTCATGGGCAGCACTCCTCCATGACCTCTGTATTAGCTCCTGCCTCCAGGTTCCTGCTGGGTTTGAGTTCCTGTTCCTTTGATGATGACAGTGGTGTGGAAGGGTAAGCCAAATAAACCCTTTCCTGTCCAAGTTGCTTGTGGTCATGGTGTTTCACCACAGCAACTGTGACTCTGACTAAGAAAGCTGGGTATAGTACCATGTACCCGTAGTCCCAGCACGTGTTGTGTAGAGGCAAGAGGCATATTTCAAGCCAACTTGGGATGTATGTCCCCAACACAACAGAAGTTGTATGCTGTAGACTTTGGGTGATTGTAATGAGCCAGTGTCTAGTCATTGTGACAAGTGTGTAGCTCTGATGTAGGGTGTTATTTCAGAATGATAGCAGCAAAGGTGTAGATAACTGCACTTTCCACTCAGTTTCACTATAAGTGACAAACTTTGAGGGTTGTTTGTTCGGATGTGTTTTTGGTTTTGTTTTGTATGCTTTTGTGTTTGAAACAGGGTCCCACTATATAGATCTGGCTGACCTGGAATTCTCTATGTAGACCAGGCTGGTCTGGAACTTACAGAGATCTCCTGCCTCTGCTTCCTGACTGCTGGGATTAAAGGTATGTGCCACCATCTTGTCTTGGCTATACATGAATGGAAAAGTAAAACATTTCTCTCCCCTTCACAGAAAATACCAGAGGAATGTCCCCCACGTTACCAACGGGCCATTTGCTTAATAATTGGTTTTGAGATAGTCTTATGTTGCCCAGGCTGCACTTGAACTTCTGATCTTCCTGTTTCTACCTCCCAAGTGCTGGATTACCCATGAAGGTCACCATGCCCAGTTTTATGGAAGACTGGGTTGAGATCAAATCCAGGCTTTCATGCATGCCAGGCAAGCATACTAAGAACTGGGCTTCACTCCAGCCTTCTTGTTCCCTTCCTCCCTTCTTCTTCCTTCTTCCTTCTTTGATTCTCTCTTTCTCTTTCTTTCTTTCTTTCTTTCTTTCTTTCTTTCTTTCTTTCTTTCTTTCTTTCTTTCTTTCTTTCTTTCTGATAGGGTCCTGCTATATAGCTCTACCCTCAGCCTCTAAAGTACTGAGATTGCAGACATGAACCACCATACCCATCTCATTTTTTAAAGATTTTTTTTCTATGCTTCTGGGGTAATCTGACTTGGGTGGGGCTAAGGGAGAAACAAACAAGATAATACAAATCCCCTACATCAACTGACCTCTTAGTATGGGTCAGACACAAGGCTGACTCCTTAATAGAATTGTCTCATTTAATCTCCACAATTACTCTATGAGGGAGTTGTTATTATTATTATTTCCAATGTACATGTTAGAAACCAGGTTTCTGAAAGCCGAGCCACCCACCCAAGGCCATGTGTCTAACAGGTAACAGATCTGAGCACTTGCTCAGCACTACTGAGATGAATTGCATACTTAGAGTTCTCAGTGACTAGCAGCTGGGCGGGGCCACGCAGAGAGGATGCTTGACTCTCTCAGCTGCCAGCAAGCTCCTTACCTCTCCAAACCTCAATCTCCTCCTCACCTATAAAGCAGAGATGATAATAGTGCTTAACTCAGTTGTGAAGACTGGGAGAAGATTAAATGAATAAATTCAATTAAAGCAATTAGCCCAGGACCTGAAATGTGTCCGTGGTTAGCTATTATTAGTCTCTCCAGACCTCTATTTCCTCATCTGTAAAATGGGAAGTGCTAATAACATATACATCATAGAGTCAGTGTAATGCTTAGGAAAGAGCCAATGTAGAACTCACAGAATTCTATCATGCTGTGCCCTTCCAGAAAGATCTAAGATGGGGTCTGTAGCTTTTAATACTTCAGAGGCTGAAAGGACATCCCTGGAACACAGGAGTTTGAGACCAGCCTGGGCAAATGGTAAGACTGGATTTAAAACAAATAGCAACAAACCCTTGCAAATCAAGAGATTCAACTTTAGAGTATTTATTATTATTATTATTATTACTACTACTACTACTACTACTACTACTACTACTACTACTACTACTACTACTACTTTATGTGTATGGGTGTTTTATTTGCATGTATGTCTGTGTACCGTGTACTTATAGTACCCACAGAGGCCAGAAGAAGAAGGTGTCAGATTCCCTGAATGGGAGTTACAGATGGTTGTGAGCTGCCATGTGAGTGCTGGAAATCAAACCCAAGACCTCTGGAAGAACAACCAGTGCTCTTAACTGCTGAGCCATCTCTCCAGGCCCTCAAAGTTTTGTGTTCACTTTAGGAACACAGGTGAAGCTGGATGTGGCGGGACAGTCCTGTAATTCCAGCGTTTGGGAGGCTGAAACACAAGGATTGCTGCCAGTTCAAAGCCAGCTGAGTAAGATACTACCTTGGCAAGATAGACAGACAGACAGACAGACAGACAGACAGACACACACACACACACACACACACACACTAAATAAAATAGCTGGGCGTTGTGGTATATACCTTTAATCCTAGCACTTGGGAGGAAGAGGCAAGCTGGTCTCTAAGATCTCAAGTCCAGCTCTATCTACATATGAGGTTGCAAGCCAACCAGGAATACATAGTGAGACCCTAACTTAAAAACAAAACACAAAAAGGTTTTGTTTGAAGAAATTCAGAAAAATACAAAAGTAAGCAGAGTAATATGACAAACCTAAACCTGTAGGGTTCTGTCTCAACTTCAGTAGTTACCATTTGCTTGTTTGCTTAGAGTCAGGTAGGGGGTTTGTTTTCTTAAGATTTATTTTTATTTACTTATTTATTTTAGTTTTTTGAGCCAGGCTTTCTCTGGGTAGCCCTGGCTGACCTGGAATTCACTTTGTAGACCAGACTGGCCTTGAACTCAAAGATCTGCCTGCCTCTGCTTCTTGAGTGCTACAATTAAAGGTGTGCACCACCACTGCCTAATCTAAGATTTAATTTTATTTATGTGCATATGTATGTATCTGCATGAGCATATACCACATGTGTGCGGGTGTTGGGTCTTTTGGAGCTGGAGTTACAGGCAGTTGGAAGCTCCCCAACATGGATGCTGGAAACTTGACTTAGGTCAAGTACAACAAGTATTCTTAACCACTGAGTGATCTCTCCAGGCCCCATTTATTTTTGAGACAGAATTACATATAGTCCAGGCCAGCCTCAAATTCACCATAACTGAGGATGACCTTGATCTGTGTTCTTATCCTCCCATGGCCACCTCCCCATGCTGGGGTTACATGTATGTGCCACCTTAGTGTGGCATCTAAATATGCTATAAGTAATTAAATTAGCATAATGAGCTGAGCCCCTAATTCATGTATCCCCTGCAAGACACACACATACCACAGCCCATATCACACCCCCTGGCCCTGCCCCTTCTTGAGACTGAGATAAATTGCAATTGGAGACCAGTGCAAGCAACCCAGCAGGACAGGCTGAACTGTTCACAACTGGAGTAAGTCACAGGACCACGTGTGACTAGTTATAAAGTAGACCTCAGAGGGGGAAAAAAGAGCAGGAGACAAAAGGTAGGGCAGGGGCTTCCCAGAAGAGGACATCTGGCACCTAAGGGCCTCATACAGGCTAGCCAGGCACTCCCATGGGGCTCCATCCAGCCTCTCCTGCCACCTGAGGAGTGTGTGCACCTAGCACTTGCGTTCCTTTATTTAACCTTTGCAACAAGCAGCATTACGAGATTCCTTTTATACATGGGGAGAGTATCCCCCAAATACCAGATAGCCTACCCAAGACAACACAGCCAGTCAGTGCGGGCAGATGTGTAGGCTAGAGGTCATGTGTCATGTGTCTTCCTCAGGTGCCCTCCTTCACCTTGCTTTTAGAGATAAGGACTCTTGTTGAACCTGGAGATACAAGATTGCAGAAGACTGGCTGTGGAGAGCAAGCTTCAGGGGTCTTCCCGTCTCTGCCTCTCCAACACTGGAATTATAAGTACATGCCATGGTGCCCAGCTTTTCCCTGGGGGCTGGGATTAGACTCAGGTCCTCATGTTTTTGCAACAAGCACTTTACTGACTGGGCCCTCTCCTCAGTGCCACAGCTCTCTTGTATCACTATCTCTGTTGACGTAGCACCCTCAAGAGGAACAATTGGGATTTAATGCATACACTCCACATTCCCCACTTTCAAGGATAAACAAGATGCCAGGATTTCTCCCTGGGTGGTCGTTCTGGATAGTTCTATGTCAACTTGACACATGCGAGAGTCATCTGAAGGGAGGGGGCCTCAATTAAGAAAATGCCTCCATAAGATCCAGCTTTGGGGATCTTATTAATTTTCTTTTTTTTTTGTTTTTTGTTTTTTGTTTTTTTTTGTTTTTGTTTTTTTTGTTTTTTGAACCAGGGTTTCTCTGTGTAGCCCTGGCTGTCCTGGAACTCACTCTGTAGACCAGACTGGCCTCGAGCTCAGAAATCCACCTGCCTCTGCCTCCCAAGTGCTGGGATTAAAGGCGTGCGCCACCACTGCCCGGCTTATTAATTTTCTTAATGATTGATAAGGGATGGTAGTCAGCCCATTATGGGTGATGCCATCCCTGGGCTGGAGGTCCTGGGTTCTATAAGAAAGCAAGGTGAGCAAGCCAATAAGAAACACCCCTCCATGGCCTTTAGACCAGCTCCTGCCTCCAGGTTCCTACCCTCCTTGAGTCCCTGTCTTGACTTTCCTTCATTGATGGACTAGAATGTGAAAGCATTCCCAACTTGATTTTTGGTCATGGTATTTCATCGCAGCAATAGAAACCCTAAGATAGTGGTGATGCCTGGTCACATACTGGGTCCCTCCTGCTACTATGGGCTGTGAGCCTGGAGAGCTCACCCTTAGGGCTTGACTTGCCTTGGTGCTGACCAGAATGGAGACAGCTGAGACCCAGGCCTTACTCAAAGCACAGCAGGAGAAGGTAGACAGGCAGCCCTCAACCATGGTTTCAGCTGGCACAGGCTACAAAGAATGCTGACAGTAAAGAAGTAGTCTGGTGGGGGTTGGAGAGATGGCTCAGTGGTTAAGAGCACTGGCTGCTCTTCCAGAGCTCCTAAGTTCAATTCCCAGCAACCACATGGTGGCTCACAACCATCTGCAATGGGATCAGATGACCCCTTTGGGTGTGTCTGAAGACAGCAACAGTATACTCATATACATAAAATAAGTCTTTTTTAAAAACCTAGCCTGGTAGTGCAGCTCTGTATTAGTCAAGGTTCTCTAGAAGCCGGGCAGTGGTGGCACACGCCTTTAATCCCAGCACTTGGGAGGCAGAGGCAGGTAGATTTCTGAGTTCGAGGCCAGCCTGGTCTACAGAGGGAGTTCCAGGACTGCCAGGGCTACACAGAGAAACACTGTCTCAAAAAACCAAAACCAAAACAAAAACAAAAAAAAAAGGTTCTCTAGAGCAACAGTTCTGATAGAAAGAGCACACATACACACAATTTATTATACTAGCTGACAGGCTTTGGTCCAATGAGTCCAACAATGACTGTCTAACAATGGAAGGTCCAAGAATCCAGTATGTTGTTGTATGATATTATTGCTTAGAAGCTGGATGTTTCAGCTGGTCTTCAGTATATGCTGAATTCCAAATAAGTAGGTTTCAATTCCAGGGAAGGAATGGACTTGCCAGTGAGATTGAGAGCAAACAGGCAAAGAAGGCAAGCTTCCTTCTTCCATGTCTTTTAAATAAAAGAGGCTGCCAATAGAAGTCATGGCCTAGATTAAAGGTGGATCTTTCTACCTCAAAAGATACAGATTAAACGTGGGCCTTCCCAGCTGGGCAGTGGTGGTGCATGCCTTTAATCCCAGCACTTGGGAGGCAGAGACAAACGGATTTCTGAGTTCAAGGTCAGCCTGGTCTACAGAGTGAGTTCCAGGACAGCCAGGGCTATACAGAGAAACCCTATTTTGAAAAAAACAAAACAAAACAAAAGTGGGTCTTCCCACTTTAAGTGATTTAATTAAAATAAATCCCTCACAGGTGTACCTAGACCCTAGGTTTTAGTTAATTCCAGATGTAGTCACGTTGACAGCCAAGACTAGCCATCATAAGCTGCACCAGGTAAGGAAGGACACTGTCTGACACCACCACATGTGGATGGCAGGAAGACCATCTTCTCTGCGGCACTGGACAGAATATGATTGGCACTTCTGAGATGGGGAGGGCTGACAATAAACCTAGAGAGCATTGCCCAGAAAGCCCAGCTCCATAGGGACCTGCAGCACCCTGGGGTGTTGGACACTGTAAGACCCTCAGGCTGGGCTACTAGGCTGCAGCCCCAAGAATGGAAGGGGAACTTCTTTTGCCAAGTCCTCTAAGAAGGACTAAGACCCCAAAGCCTCAGATTGGCAGCTTCTATAAGGCCTCCCCTCCATGCCCATCCAACCTCACCCCTTTCACAAACTGTTACAGAACCTAGAAAGTGGAAGGTATGGCTTGCAGCAGGGTCTAGAAACTCTGCAAATAGACATAGCATGAGCAGATGCAGTGGTTTGGTGTGGCCTGGCTGCACACAAAACCAAAACGTGGCAAATGGTCTCGGATGACTTGTCTTCACAGCATCTCCCACCAGGGTGACCACAAGACACTGAGTTATGGTCACAATTACAATAGTCTGTCTGGGGGGGCTGGAGAGATGGCTCAGCGGTTAAGAGCACTGACTGCTCTTCCAGAGGTCCTGAGTTCAAATCCCAGCAACCACATGGTGGCTCACAACCATCTGTAATAGGATCTGACGCCCCCTTCTGGAGTGTCTAAAGACAGCAATGTACTCACATAAAATAAATAAATAAATTAATTAAAAAAAATGTTTAAAAAAAACAAACAAACAATAGTCTGTCTGGACACTTTAGTAGGAAGATGAGACCAGCAGGGATCAGTCCACCATCTGTTGACACAGAAATCACAAGTCTGAAAGAAGGTGAAAGGCCAGGTACAGTAGTGAGAGGCCAAACCTACTCCATGTTGCAACCCGCCTCCATCTTAAAGAAAAGAAAAAAAGCCCGAGAACTTGACCTGCAGCTGAACCTAAGCTGCACCCATGTACCAGGAAGGACCCCACGGCTCGTCCTTGGCCAGAGTTACTTCCTAGCTACTTTCTAGCAATCAAAGTTAATCAAAGCTTAGTCTGATTGTTTCAGATGTACTTTCAGACCATTTATGATTGTATACAGTCTTGCTTACAATAGACTTTCAGTTAGATGCCAGGATGGACCTCCCACTTACTTCCATTTCCCATAAAACCTTGTCCTGCTGAGGGTTCGAGGCTGTTCTGCCTTCCCATCCTGCTGTGTCAGAGTTGGGTTGGAGGAGTGCCCAAGTCTGAGCTTGTAATAAGGAGACCCTAATGTTATTACATGGGAAATGGCTCCTTGATGGTCTTTTGGGGTTCACTACACTTCCTGGCACAATGGTTGTACAAAAGGCTATCCCCGTACTTAGGAGGCTGAAGCAGGAGGATTGTAAGTTCTAATAAGGTCTTGGGTATATAGTGAGTCTAATTCTAGTCTGAGATGCATAAGGAAATCTGTCTCCAAATTAATTAAAGAGAAAGAGAAGGAATCAGGTGTAGTGACACATGCCTGTAATCATAGCACTTAGAAGGCTGAGACGGGAGGATCATGAGTTCCAAGCCAAATCTGAGCTACATAGCAAGACCCTGTCTCAAAATTAATTAAGCCAGCTAGTCAGAGTAGCGTAGTTTGAGGTAGGGGGAGGAAGAGGAGGGAGAAAAGGAAGAGGAGGAGAAGGGGCTTGAAAGGATGGGCTTAGGAGAGACAGGGATGGAGAGATAAATCCTCCAGATGCCTGCAAAACTATTTCAGTCCCGAGGCAAGAGCTGCAGTGCATCTATTCCTAATGACCAGGCACGCCATTAGCTTTGACCGGGCCAGGAGGACCAAACTAGAAGAGAAAAGGACCCAGAGGCAGAAAGGACAGAAAAAACATCCCCAGAAGCAGCCTGGCCCTTACCCAAAATTACTTCACTGGACTGCAAGCTGAGGGCACAGCAGTCTCCTGCTGAAAGGTTTCCAATGCAACAGGCCTTCTGGTCTCCCCAAAACTTTCTCCAGCCCTGCGGCATAGAGGTGAATCTGTTCCAAGATGTCTTGATGGCTTACTTTGTTTCTCCTCTGGGTCCCAAGATCACCATGTCAGGGTTGACAGGGACAGATGCCACTGTGTCTCTGTCCAGTGTTTGTGGAGGACTCATGTTACTGGAAACTCATCTTACAGAGGCAGGGAAGAAGACAGGGAAAGTTTGGGAGACGTGAGAGGGAAGAGAGAGGAGCGCCTCTCCCAGGTAACCAGTTGAAACTGCTGGCCAACAAGGAAGCCAAAACTCCAGCACAAACTAGGCAGTAGTGGCACACACCTTTAATCCCAGCACTTGGGAGGCAGAGGCAGGTGGATCTCTGAGTTTAAGGCCAGCCTGGTCTACAAAGTGAGTTCCAGGACAGCCAGGGCTACACAGAGAAAAACAAAACAAATAAACAAACAAAAACATCCAGCACCGTTGACAGCTATTTAAGGCCTTTCTGCCTTCCAGCTGTGCTTTTCTAGGGATCTCACCAGAAACATTTACAAGAAAAAGACATGAACTGAACTCCTTATGTAACCCTAGTGCCTTCTGAATCTATTTTATCAGACTGTAATTCCACATGAGGCCTCTCTGGAGCCACCCTATTTGACTCATTTATCAAAGAGCAAAAAACGGACTGGTGAGCTGGCTCAGTGAGCCAAAGTGCAGGAAAGTACTCATGGGAGCTCACAGGACAAACTACAGGAGTAAGGTCTCTTCTCTACTGTGTGGCTCCCAGGGACTGAACTCAGGTTGTTAGGTTCGGTGGCAAGCGTCTTTACCCCCTCAGCCATCTTACCTGCCTCCTGCCTTAGTGTGCTTAAAATCTCCACTACTTCTTCGTCATACTGTCTATTCTTGAAATTCTTTTCAGCATCCAAGCCATGAATCCTGATATGACCTGCATCAAGGTCTCTAAAAAATAGGGAAATTCCTCAGGCTGCCATGGGTGACAGACAGCATGGCTTCCTGTCCCACTCCTATAGCTTCTGACCCTGAGAGTTTCTGGAAAAATTAGTACATTTAGGGAGGACAGTGATACCCCATGGTCAGAATGAACACCGTCCCTCAGCTTCCCAGATAAACACATCGAGGGGGTAGCAGCAGCAGGCAAGCCTTCATTGGTTGCCATCTCTGCCCACCTCAGAAACTGCCCTAGGCTGCCTGGAGACCTCTTCTTTAGCTTTCAGGGAATGGCTGATCCATTGTGGCTGACATGCCCTTTCCTTCCTGCTGAAAACATCCACATGTCTCCCAAGATGTCTCAGACTCTGTCCAGTCCTGGTGAAAGCAATCTCCTAGGATGCAGCAAGCATCTCTAACTCTGTGTGTCCCAGATCGCTCTCTCCTCAGGGAAGGAGACACAGCCTGTCTAAGATGAGATAGGAGCTATATTAAAATGGTAACTCGGGGTGACAATTAGCTATGGAGAAGAAGCAAAAGACAGTAAGTATGGGTAAGATTTTGGTGGTTGGTGCCATTCACAAACACAGGAAGACGGATACGTTCAGAGGAGCAACAAGAACATTGATTATTAATGAAGCACTTGCTCTGTACCCAGCTCTTTTCTCTGTTTTCTTTTTATATGCACTCATTCAAGAAACCAGCACAACATGATGGGACCAATGCCATGGTGCTCCCTCCTACACCTATGAAGAAACACAGACTTAGGTAAAGCAACTTGCCCGTGGTCACCTGGCGCTAGACAGCCGGAGTAGTTACTTTTCTCGGCTGTGAAGAAACAACCTAAGGAAGGAAGGGTTTATCTTGGCTCACAGTCTAAGGATGCAGTCCATCATGGTGGGGAAGCCTGGTGGCAGGAGCATGAGGCAGCTGGTCACATCTCATCTGCAGTCAGGAAGCAGAGGGGTGGATGCCAGGGCTCACCTTTTCTGCTTTGTTTATTTTTGAGATGGCTGTTCTAGAACTCACTTTGTAAACCAGACAGACCTCAAACTCACAGAGCTACACCTGCCTCTGTATGTGCCACCACATCTGGCTTCACTGTCTCCTTTTTATTCAGCTTAGGAACCCAGCCCAAGGAATGGGGGGAAGGGATGGTACTGCCAACATCCAGTTCCCAGCCCGTGCACGGTGGTTCACAAACTGTCCGTAACTCCAGTTCCGGGGAGTCAGATGGCCTCTTCTGACCTCCATTGGCACCAGGCATGCCCATGGCGCACATACATACATCTAGGCAAAACACACATACACATAAAATAAAAATAAACAAATCGTTAAAGTTCCCAAAGTTTTAACAAGCCTAACACTATTCAACCATATAACTGCAGAAGTTAGGCATAACTTCAATCCCAGTACCTGGAAAGCAGAGGCAGGCAGATCTCTGTGAGTTCAAAGCCAACCTGATCTACATACTTAATTCCAGGACATCCAGGTCTATACAGTGAGACTCTGTCTCCGAAACAAAACCAAACCAAAAGTATAAATCTCTTCTGAGTCTGAGATAACCTGCAAAGAGCTCGCTACCCGCCATGTCCTGGAGGGCCCTTCCAGGACAGGCTATTGACTAGGTTCGAAGTTTCTGCCAGCGGGTGCTCCGTGCTGTAGAGAGAAACCGTCAGCAGGGAAAGAGACAGGAGACAGAGAGATGCGTAGGAGCAAGACGAGACCCGATCAAGCTCCGATTAATCTTTTTTTTTTAAGATTTATTTATTTATTATATGTAAGTACACTGTAGCTGTGTTCAGACACACCAGAAGAGGGCGTCATATCTCATTACGGATGGTTGGTTGTGAGCCACCATGTGGTTGCTGGGATTTGAACTCAGGACCTTTGGAAGAGCAGTCAGTGCTCTTAACCGCTGAGCCATCTCTTCAGCCCCGCTCCGATTAATCTTTAATGTTACATATTTTTAAACACTTTTGGGCAGGAAATGGCAAAGGAAGGGAGAATCCACAATGCAACCAAACATCATATACATAATTATATGCCATAGTTGTCCCAGAGCTGAAGGCCAGACGTCTAATCCCTAGCTGGGGGCAGTAGGCTGGGGAGGGGTAAAAGGAATGCCTGCTGTGAAGCCAGAACCCTTTGTGTTGCTAATCAAGCCAAGCCTAAGAGTCAGGGCCCTAGATACAAAGCAAGATAATCTGATATCTGGCAGAAAGATATCAAGGGAATGCCTGCTGTGAGGTCCGAGACACTGTGGCTAGCAAAATAAGTCAAACCTGGGATCCTTCATCTAGCAGAATATGCCAAGGCCAAAGCCTTTGTCTCTGACAATAACCCTTTTATATATATATATTTTTTAATTTAAGACATACACACCACTATATCTATATGGAGGTCAGAGAGAGGGTTGCTTTTCTCCTTCCAACACATGGGTCCTGGGGATTAAGCCCGAGTCATTAGGCTTGGCAGACAGAGCCTTAATAGCTGAGCTTTCTTGACAGCCCTTGAGTAAACTCTGGACTGTTTTGCCCCATAAAAGAAAAAAAGTCAGAAGCTGGAGATAGCTCCAATGAACAGCTCATAGTGAAGGCTATGAGCTGCTCTCATAGCCGACCTGAATTTGGTTCCTAACACCACGTTGCCATGGCCTGCAAACACCTGCAATTCTACCTCCAGGCGTTCTGATGCACTCTTCTGGCCTCTGAGGATATTACACTCACATGTACATAGTCACACAGAGACACACATAATTATAAATAAAATAGGGGCTGGAGAGATGACTCAGTGGTTAAGAGCATCGGTTGCTCTTCCAGAGGACCCTGAGTTCGATTCCCAGCACCCACATGGCAGCTCACAACTATCTGTAACTCCAGTTCCAGGGGATCCAATACACTTTTCTAGACTCAGAGGGTACCAGGCACAGATGTGGTCCACAGACATACATGCAGGCAAAGCACCCATACATATAAAATAATAAAAATATTTTTTAAAAATGATAATAGAGAAAGACATCAATAGGACCTATGGAGTGGAATGGGAAATGCTAGGTAGCCCAGGGAGAGGATGGGACCGAGGAGTTTGTCTGGCTGTCTTTGGGGCTCATGGGAAGGAAAGGCTGTAAGAATAACACTAGCAGTGAACAGGGTTAATGGTTCCACAGCCCAGGGCTCCACGTGATGGCAGAAAGCAGACTCCCAGAAGGACTTTGAAAATGGGGCGGAGCTCCAGCTTTGCAGGCCAGTTTCTCAACTTCAGCTGCAACCTTGGCACAGTGGCACAGGGGACACAGTTTGGGTTCTCTCCAGGTCACCATGGGAGCTATGGCAACATCTTGGCCTGGTCTACCCTGTACACTGGCCACATCCCCATCCTCAGCCGTGGCAATCAAAACCATCGATTGCCAAATGTTCCCTTTTCTTTCCTTTGGAAATGCTGGTAATGGAGCCCGGGCCTCACACTTGCATCCGATGCCCCACTGAACTGCACCCCACCCCCACCCCAGCCTTCTTTTGATTTTTAAAATTTATTTTGCAGGCATGGGGGCATACTCCTTTAATCCCAGCACTAGGGAGGCAGAAGCCGGTGGATCGCTGTGAGTTCAAAATAAGCCTGGTCTACACAGTGAGTCCTAGGCTATTCAGAGTGACATAGTGAGACCCTGACTCAATTTTTAAATTTTTAATTATGTGTATATAGGTGTGTGTGTGTGTGCGTGTGTGTGTGTGTGTGTGTGTGTGCGTGCGTGTGTGTGTGTGTGTGTGTGTGTGTACATAATCTGAAGAGTCCAGAATAGGGGGTCAGATCCCCTAGAGAACCAAGTGTGGGTGCTGGGAACCAAATTCAGGTTCCCTGCAAAAGCAACAAGTGTTCTCATCCGTTGACCCATCTCTTCAGCGGCCTCATACTTCTTACTTTTTGCTTTGAGACAAGGTCTCACTAGGGTGTCCAGGATGGCTTTGAACAACAAGAGCTGACATTTAAATTCCAGATTCCAAAATGTCTAATTCCACAAGAGGACAAAAAAGATGCTGAGAAGATGTCCAGCCTGCAGGCAATGGAGTTGCCCCCGCTGATCTTCCGGGATCACACAGAGAGACGTGCATGTTCAGGACCAGTGGCCTCCAGGTTTCAGCAGTGATGAGCCATGGCATACAATTCAACCCCACCTCATCAGGCAGGTCCCACACCTCCTCTGAATGAGGAGACTTCCCAGGAACCAAGAAAAGTCTGCATGAAGAGCTGAGCCCAGGAAGAAAGTTCCCAGCTCCACCTTGGAAGCCTTATCTGCTTCTCTGGCTTGCTGTCCTTGATCAGCCTGAACACAGGGACGCCCTCTCCATCACTTTCTGAATGGCCTTGGGCAACACACTCTATCTTTCTGGTCCTTATCTGTATAAAAAAAACCAACTACTTCTGATGGCTTTCTAAGGCCAAACGCTTAGCTTATCATCCGAGGCTTCATTCAAGACTTCTTACCAACAATAGGAGGTTGATAACAGAATCCCTGTCACCACGGCTGGAAGTGTGGCTCAGTACTTACAGAGCATGCAGATGGCGCACTGGGGGTTGGGGGAAGGGCAGGGCTGGCTGGGGTGCTGGAGATAGTTCAGCTCTTAAGAGCACTTGCCGTTCTTATAGTTGTTCAATTCTGAGCACCTACATGGTAGCTCACCTCCAGTTCCTGAGGCTCTGATGCTCTCTTCTGGTCATCTTAGTCACCAAGCATACATATGGTACACAGCATACACACAGGTAAAACACTAATACATGATAAAATTAATTTTTTTAAAAATATTACTTTATTTATTTATTTATTTATTATATGTAAGTACACTGTAGTTGTCTTCAGACACCCCAGAGGAGGGCATCAGATCTCATTACGGATGGTTGTGAGCCATCATGTGGTTGCTGGGATTTGAACTCATGACCTTCAGAAGAGCAGTCGGCGCTCTTAACCGCTGAGCCATCTCTCCAGCCCCCGATAAAATTAATTTAATGGGGGAAAAAAGCTAGCTTGGGCAACATAGATGGAGCCAAAGCCATGCCTGGAGACTGAAAGCCAGGTGGTGACTTCATATCATCAATCACACAGTACTTTGCCTAAGTGGAGCAGAAATGACTGTCATTAATTGGAGGCCATAGGGAACAGACAGTCACTTTTGTATACCCAGGCAGCATTAAGTTCCTCTCCCATCCACAACAGCATTTTGTCCAAATATCCTTAAAACAGGTGCTAAGCATTCAGCTACTATGTCCTCTGCCCCTGGTTGGTATTTCCAGGTCACCTGCCATCCATCCGCTTAAAGATCCCACATGTGGGTTTCCACTGAGATGGCTTTAATGGGCAGCCCAATGGCTTTCCCTGCTCCCTCCATGCCAGGCATGAGGTCCTAGGACATTGAGGCCAAGTTTCTACCTCCCCAGCCATTCCCTTGCTGTGTCCCCCGGTTCTATTCACCCAAGCACCATAGAATCTTTCTTGCTGGGGTGGCCAGCTCCGCAGGCAGCATTTCCCCTCCATCACTTCTGAGTATGGAGAAGCCCTAGCTTCTAGTTTCTTCTCTAGTTTCTCTGGCTTCCGGCTCCCTCATGTCAAGGCCACCCACTTTTCACTTTGCCCTGGATCATCCAGGCTCTGCTGGACTCTGGTTCCCTACAGGCCAGGTCAGAAAGCTCCATTCCTAAGCCTCATCTCTGAGGTAGTGAGCACAGGTGAGCACAGGACAGACAAGCTCCTTGGAAAGAAAACAGTAGGGAGCTGGCTCTGTGATCCAGAGGGTACACTGCTCCTGCAGACGATCTGAGCTTGAGTCCCAGCTCCCATGTCAGGTGGTTCATGACACACTGGAGCTCCAGAGGATCCAATGGTCTCTTCTGGACTCAAAGGAACATCTGAGCACACACACACACACACATACACACACACACACACACACACACACACACACACACAGAGAGAGAGAGAGAGAGAGAGAGAGAGAGAGAGAGAGAGAGAGAGAGAGATCAGGAAAAAAAATCTCCAAAAGTATCACATCAAGAACTATATGTAGCCAGGCAGTGGTGGCACATGCTTTTAATCCCAGCACTTGAGAGGCAGAGGCAGGCAGATCTCTATGACTTTGAGGCCAATCTGGTGAGTTCCAGGACATCCAGGGATACACAGAGAGACCCTGTCTGTCAAAGCAAAAACAAACACTACATGTAAATTTACAATTTTTGCAAAAAAATTATTTTTAACATTATTTTATTTGTGTTTATGTCATTTGTGTACAGTATAGGTGCTTATGGACATGTGGAAGTCAGAAGAGGGCCTGGATTCCCCTAGAAGTGGAATTACAGGTAGTTATGAGCACCCAATTTGGGTGTTCGGAAGTGAACTTGGGTCTACTGGATTAGCAAAAGATATCTCTCCAGCCCTAAACTTACAATGAGTATTACTTACAGCTCCCTCTCAATCTCTCTGCCCCCTACTCCATTTTTGAAACAGGGTTTTACTATGTAACTAAGGCTAGCATTAAACTTGCAATCTTCCTGTCTTAGCCTCTTGAGTTCTGGGTTCCAGGTGTGCACCAGTTTCCCTTCCTTTTGGGGAGAGTTTGGGGAGCTACAGTTCTGCATCATCACCAGCACCGGCACCAGCACCAGTACCAGCACCAGCACGTAGCATGTTTTTGGTTAAGTCAAACACTGTGATCAGTGCTTTACCTACTTATTTATTTCCTTTTATTATCATTAAATGCCTAACAGGCATTTTTTTTCTTCTGAGACTGGGTCTTGTATATGCCAGACTGGCATCAAACTTGATATGTACCCAAGAATGACCTTGAGCTCCTGGTCCTCCCACCTCCATCTCCCTCGTGCTGGATTACAGGTGTGAGTCACCACGCTCCACAAATGTAGTGGTGGGGACCAAACCCAAGGCTTTGAGAAAGCTGGGAGAACCCTCTGCCAACTGAGTTTCAGTCACATCTCCAGCCTGCAATACTTCCTACTGTCCCCATTTCATACAGAAAGGCATCAATCCTCAGAGAACAAAACATCTGGAACAAGCTGATACACACCCGAGGAACCACCTCCTCCAGAAGCCCCATGAGCACCCCCCAGTGTCAATGAGGCTGCCCCACCTGCACCAAGAACTATCAAGCTCAAGCAGGTCAGAAGAGTACCCTAAACACTGATGTAATGGAACACTGGTGTGAACTGGTTTCACCATGCAGAGTCCCAAGCTGCCCAGGAGGGAGAACCCAAAATCCATATCATGTCTCCTTCATCAGGTGAGTCTACCTGGCCAGGGACTCAATAGGGCATCTCAGAACCCAAACCGGAAACCCTGCCTGTCTTTCCTCCCCTGGGAAAGCACTGCCCTAAGCTAGGATTGTCTCATCCACAAGGGAATGAGCTGCTGGGTGGAGCAGTATAGGTGAGGGATCAGGTCTAGGACCAGAAGCAGCAATTCAAGTCTAACTACTCACTGGGTGCAGTGCGCACACACACAATCACATACACACATACACACACGACATCAATGCATACCATATCAAACACACAACACATCACACATACCTCAACCCCCCCACATACATGTACATTACACACACACACACACCCCACATACATACACACCTCATATCACAAGCCACACCACATATATATCACACACAAACATACCCCACATCACACACACAGAGAACATATAAACACACCACATTACACAAACGTACACATGTCACACATGTGTACACATCCTACATACATACCACATCATACATACATGTATACTCACAGACACATGACACATCACATATACGTACACACCACATCTCTCTCTCTCTCTCTCTCTCTCTCTCTCTCTCTCTCTCACACACACACACACACACACACACACAAACAGAGACTGCTTATTTTTTGCCTGATGATAGATTCCTTTTCTTCCATAGCAATAGCATCCTTTATTTACAGCTAGGCATTGTCCACTCATATAAAGACCTCATTTCCCGGCTTGCTTTTCAGCTTGCTGCAGCCATGTGACCTGTTTTCTCCTGAATGCTGGTATACATGGTCACGATTCGGCAAATTTCAGGCAGGCTCAGTTGGACAACTTATTTGTTCCTTGTGCCATTTGTCTAGGGCATGGAGGCCGTACAGTAACCACTCTCGTGTCTGCTATCTCTGCAGGAACCGCTAACAAACTCTCCTGGACCTGTCTGTCAGCTGGACTACCACAGGTAGCCAGTGTGGAAGCCCAGGAGACACAGCCTTCTTCCCCAGCTGCTCAGGACTCCAAGAGGAACTGCTCCAGAGTCAGAGAGAGACAGACGCCCGAGTCCCTTTGCATCTGAGTTTCAGAAGCCGCTTGGTACCACTTCTGCCTTCTATCCTGGACATATTCTATGTACCCCATCAGCTCAAAAGGGGACTGTGAAATAATTTGCAATCTGTTTTTTTTTTTTTTAAATCTCATGCTTCTCTCTCTTTCTTCCAGGCCCTTCCTCATGTATTATTTGCATGTATGTACCTGTGACTGTGAGTTCTGGTGATGAGTGCCACAGTGTGGGCACAGTCCACCTGTGGAGATATCAGTCCTCACCTTCATGTTGTTTGAGACAGGATCTCTTTGTTGTCTGTCCCATTTGCCAGTCTATCTGGCCCTTGAGGGGAATAGTCGGCCTCTGCCTCTGATCTAGCTGGAGAACCGGCATCACAGCTGCACCACCCCAGCTTCTAGGCAGGTTCCAGGAGTTCACGCCCAGGTCTTCACGCTCTGCAGCAAATGCTTTACCCACTGAGCCACCTCTTTAGCCCACAACTTTGTTTTGGTTTTTTTGTTTGTTTGTTTTTTTTTTGGTTTTTTCGAGACAGGGTTTCTCTGTGTAGCCCTGGCTGTCCTGGAACTCACTCTGTAGACCAGGCTGGCCTTGAACTCAAAAATCCACCTGCCTCTGCCTCCCAAGTGCTGGGATTAAAGGCGTGCGCCACCACTGCCCGGCCTTTGTTTTGCTTTTAAGATTTATTTATTTTCACCGGGCAATGGTGGCACATGCCTTTAATCCCAGCACTTGGGAGTCAGAGGCAGGCAGATCTCTGTAAGTTTGAGGCTAGCCTGTTATACAAAGTGAGTTCTAGGACAATCAAGACTACATAAAGAAACCCTGTCTCGAAAAACAAAAACAAACAAAGAAAAGGATTTATTTATTTTCATTTTATGTACATGGGTGTTTTGAGATGGAGAGATGGCTCTGTGGTTAAGAGCACTTGCTGCTCTTACCGAGGACCCAGGTTTGCTTTCTACCACCAACATGGAGGCTCACAACCTTTATAACGCCAGTTCCAAGGGAGCCAAAGTCCTCTTATAATCATGGAGGGTGCCAGGCATACATGTGGTATACAGGCAAAACACTATAAAATAAAAATAAAGGTTACAAACTATATATATGGCTGTTTTGCCTGCATGTGCATGGAGGCTCTATATGCATGCAGTGCCTACAAGGTCAGAAAGGGCATCAGATCTCCTGGAACTGGAGTTATAGACAGCTGCCAGCCACTTTGTAGGTTTTCAGAACCAAATCCAGATCGTTGGCAAGACCTGCAAATATTCTTTTTTTTTTTTTTTTTTAGTTTTTGGTTTTTTGTTTTTTTTTTCAAGACAGGGTTTCTCTGTGTAGCCCTGGCTGTCCTGGAACTCACTCTGTAGACCAGGCTGGCCTCAAACTCAGAAATCCACCTGCCTCTGCCTCCCAAGTGCTGGGATTAAAGGTGTGCGCCACCACTGCCCGACTCCTGCAAATATTCTTTTTTTTTTTTTGGTTTTGCGAGACAGGGTTTCTCTGTGACCTGCAAATATTCTTAACCACTGAACCATCCAATCCACCCACTAAATCCTAAGCAAGAGCATACCATTTAGATTGGACACTAATTAAGAGAAGAGAATGAACTTTAAACTGGTTTACACCACTGGTTATCTTATCTGTCACTCCTGTCCTACTTCATACACACGTGTACACAGATATTCTCCCAAGATAAGTACATTTGGTCCACATGACAGGAGGAATCAGCAGACACTGAAATAGCACGGGATGGTTTTAGTGTGCTCACAGAAAGTCATTCAACACACACCACAGGTAGCAACTCCCTCTCCCCGCACTGCCCTGCTCTCTGCTCCTCCTGTCCAGCACTCCTCACCGAGCACCTACTGGGATCAAAGACATCTTTGTCTGTATCATCCTTGCCCTGGTCCACTCATACTGTCTTGGTTCTCTTAGCACCAAGTTCAGGGCTCCAGTTAATATTTGAACAGGTTCACATTGTACAAATAGCCTTCTGTTGACCCTGTGGGCTGCTGGAGACTGGAAATGAGTGTAGAGTCATGAGTCTGGTTAGAAGCCTGCTCCAGCCATACCTCAGTTAATAGGATGGCTGAAATGAGGTGAGAGCAGGAGACTGGTTGACAGGTGCTGACAGATGTGGGAAGACAGAGAGAAGCAGGAGGCAGAGATAGCACTGGGTTTCTGATCTGGAGAGTGGACTTAAATGGGGTCACCATTTGCTGAGAGAGGAGATGAAGGAGGCTCACACAGATAGTAAAAAGTTTAGTGTGAGCCCTGCTGAACTGCAAGGGGATGGGGAAGCTAGAAGACAGCCAGTGCAGAGTGGAGGGATCCAAAGACAGTGAGATGACAGTGAGCATTCAGATACACCCCCACCTGCGTGTTCATGGCTCCTCTGAAGTAGAGGCTCTGGATTTTTCTTCAGAGCCTGTAAGTCTCTCGCTCTCCTTTTGCAAAGTCTGAAAGGAATCAGCCTCCAGGACAGGAACTGGACTGGAAGGTGCCAGACCCAAGTTCCCATCAGTCTCTCCCTGGTGTGTGCTGACATGAAGGTGCTCCCCTTGCCTCCCAGTCTTCTAATGTGTTGTAAATATGAGAGGAAGGGCACCTCAGGCCTTCTGGTTCTCTTCAACCCTTATGTTACATTGTTATTATTCAAACTATGATTATGATTTAACATTTTAACATATATATTGGTGTTTTTCTTTTCTTCTTTGTTTCTGTTTTTGTTTTGTTTTGTTTTGTTTTGTTTTGTTTTGTTTTGTTTTCCGAGATAGGGTTTCTCTGAATAGCCCTGGCTGTCCTGGAGCTTGTTCTGATGCTGTGCCTTAGATCATCCAGTTCCCAGACAAAAGACATAAAATCTTTATGTTTATAATAAGCCTTAACAGCACTAGAGCTGGGCAGATATCAGCCCTCTATGCTACTCTGTCTACTTCCCTGTCAAGAACCCCTAGCTATGACTTGCCACGTTCTGCCTGGGCCGCTCTTACTCTGACTGGTCAGACGTCATGGCTAGTTCTCCTGATCGATTACCTGATGGTGTTTTCCTCTCTCTTCTCTCTCCTCTTCCTCCTCCCCCTCTGGTCTCTGCCTCAGACCCTAAGCCTCAGAAACCAAAGCCCTGCCTACCTCTCTTCTGCCCAACTTTAGGCTATAGGCATTTTTATCCAACCAATAGGTTTAAATCATGGAGCAGGGTTACATAGCATCACTTGGTGTACATGAGGATTTCCTTTTCCCTGAGGCAACCAGATCTTGGGGACCAGTATTTAGCTTATAATATATGGCAACATACCAAACCTCAACACTGTAGATCAGACAGGTCTCAAACTCAGAGATCCACCTGCCTCTGCCTCCCTCCTGAGGGCTGGGGTTGAAGTGCATCACCACTGCCTGGCCTATATGGGTGTTTTTTTGAGCATGCATGTTTGTGTACCACTTTCATGCCTCAGGAGGCAGAAAGCCATCAGTTTTCCCGGACTGGAGTTATAGGTGGTGGTGTGAGCCAGCATGTGGTGCTGAAACTCCAGTGTTGTCTGGAAGAGCAGCCAATGCTCTCGTCTCTGAGCTGTCTCTCTAGCCCTATGATTATGATTTTAGCTAAGGTTGAATTATCTTAAACTAAGTGCATGGTACAGGACACTAACCCCATCCCCCTACCTTCTCCCACCTCAAAAAAAGAAAAGAGAAGAAGAAAAGGTCTATCAGGAAAAGCAAACTAATTGCTGGAGGACCCTGGCAGGTGGGCCATATGCTAAACATTTTGTTTGGTTGTTTGACTGGGGTTTTTTTTTTGGGGGGGGGGGTGTGCTTTTTTGTTTGTTTGTTTTGTTGAGACTTGCTCTGTAGACCAGGCTGTCCTTGAACTTACAGAGATCTACCTGCCTCTGCCTCCTGAGTGCTGGGATTAACAGTGTGAGCCATGACCACCAGGCCCATTCTAAGCTCTTATGTCACCCTGTTTCTCTTTTCTCCATTCTCTGACCAGTTCCCCATTTAGCCACTGCTCCAAATGCCCTCTTTAGGCCTCAAGGCCACTTCCTGCCATTCCTGTCATCTCTGTTTTTTAAAGATATTTTATTTTAACTTATCTACATTTCTTTGATTGGTTTGAGCACTAGTGCAGATGTCTTTGCAGGTCAGAAGCACTGGGTCCCTCTGGAGTGGAGCTACAGGTGGTTGCTGGGAGCCTGATGTGGGATCTGGGAACCAAACCTTGGTTCACTGCTCTTAACTGCTAAGATATATTGCCAGCCTTTCCTGCTATCTTCCTAAAAATGGGTTAGGGTCAGGCACTTGGGAGGCAGAGGTAGGGGAACTTCTACAAGTTCAATACCATCCTGGGCTACATAGTGAGACCCTATTTCAAAGTTGTCCCCCAAAGAATTACAAAGAAAAGGGATGAAAATTATCTTCATACCTTCTTCTTCTTTTTACATTCTTTATATTTCTACTAGAAGAGACATTATTTATTTGGGGTTTTGTTTTGGTTTGTTTGTTTGTTGAAACAGGCTCTCTCTATGTAACCCTGGCTGTCCTGGAACCCAATAGATCAGGCTGGTCTTGAACTCTCAGAGATCCACTCGTCTTTGCCTCTCAAGTGCTGGGATTAAAGACATACTCCACACTCAGTTTTCCCCCACCTCACCCTGCCTTTTTAAAGTGTGTGGAGGGGATCAGGGAAAGAGAGAGGGAAGGAGGGAGGGATGGAGGGAGAGAGAGAAAGAGAGAGAGAAAGAGAAAGAGAAAGAGAAAGAGAAAGAGAAAGAGAGAGAGAAAGAGAAAGAGAAAAAGAGAGAAAGAAGGAGGAAGAGGAAGAAGAAGAGGAGGAGGAGGAGGGGGGGGAGAGAGGTGCTTCCAGGCACTACTCTTTATGCAAATTGATTGCTTTACTGTTCACAGCAATTCTAAGAGCTAGATGTGTTTGTATCAGCCTAGAAGATAATAATGAATTGTAAATTAACTAAATTGATAGAGATTGATAGTTAACATGCCCAAAAACACTGTTGAGACCAAATAGTGTGAACACAGTCCCAGCCACAGAGTAGTGAGGGAGTGGCCGTTGGCATTGTTTAACATAAAATTCCCTGCCGGGCAGTGTTGGTGCACGCCTTTAATCCCAGCACTCTGATCCCTCTTCCCCAAGGAACTTACTTCGCAGACAGGCTAGGAATGCTTGTGCTCTGAAGCCTGATGTACGCCCCCTGGTGGTCAGAGATGAAAGATCAGGAGGGTCCCTGGTCAACTGGACAAATATCAATATTCTGGAATTCCATTCAGCCAGTGAACCCCGACCAGCAGTAAGCCAGTGTCACACACCCAGTATACCTAACAGAAACAAGACTTCATGTGACAGATTCTCCAGGGTGACTGTCCACCTGCTTTTACCTATAGATAGAGTCATTCCAAGCTGCAAGTGGGCAAATGTTCTCTGATCCAGTTATTTGTATCTTACAACATGTGGCTCTAGGTTCTAGGACTTTACAGAACTGCAAAAATGAGACAAGTTCTTATGTAGCCCAAGTTGATCTCCATCTCTACCTCCACATATAAACACACCACATCACACAAATATGTCACACATGCACACACAGCCTACATATACATACCATATCAAACATGTAACACCTCGCCCCACAAAGATTTTTGTTTCCCCTTTGAGAAAGATTCTCATATGTACCTCAGGCTAACTTGGAGCTTGAGATCCTCCTGTCTCGGGATTACAGATGTGTGCCATTTTGCCTGGCCTCACATCAGTCTTAAATCATTTACCTTAAAAAGAAATAGTGCCAGGCAGTGGTGGTGCATGCCTATGTAATCTCAGCACTCAAGAGGCAGAGACAGGCAGATCTCTGTGAGTTTCAGGCCACCCTGGTCTACAGAGTGAGTTCCAGGATAGCCAAGGCTACACAAAAAAACATGTCTCAAAAAGGAAAGAAAGGAAGAAAGGAAGGAAAGAAAGGGAGGGAGGGAGAGGGGGGACTGGAGAGATGGCTCAGTGGTTAAGAGCACTGGCTGTTCTTTCACGGGTCCTGAGTTCAAATCCCAGAAACCACATGGTGGCTCACAACTCTGTAATGAAATCTGATTCCCTCTTGCTGGTGTGCAGGAAAACATAACACTCATATATGTAAAATAAACCAATAAACCTTAAAAAAAAAAAAAAAAAAAAAGGAAAGACCAATAATTTTCAATGCAGTTGAGGAACAAGCATGTACTAGTTCTGAGTCCTCTGTGACATATGGACCTCAAAGTTATGTGTGAGTGCAAATTTGTTAGTACGTGTTAAAATGCTGTTCACGGTGTCTACAAAAAGTGAGTGTGAAGCTCACCCAGCTATTCCATTCCTACGTATCTCCCAGAAAGCTGTATAAACCTCTACGTGAACCTGAAGCACAGAGAGTTTCTACCGATTCTGTGAATGATAGCTTCAAAGTAAGGAAGTGCCTAAGTTAGCGCTTCTCAACCTGTGGGTCCATGCCCTTGGGGATCAAAAGATCCTTTTATGGGGGTTGCATATCAGATATACTGCACGTCAGACAATTTACAACAGTAGCAAAATTACAGTTATGAAGTAGCAACAGAACAATGTTATGGCTGTGGCTCATAACAGCATGAGGAGCATTAGGAAGGCTGAGAACCAGTGGCAGCTCTGGAATAAAGCTTTTATAGGCCATGGTACCGTCCAGCAATGCGAGGATACAAAGCCCAGCTTCATGCAACAACATGGCAGAGCTTGAACATACAGCTGTGAGACAAACGAGTCCAGCACTAAAGAGTTAATCTGTTTGTGACACGCATGCAAAATACAACTCGCTAAAAAGAATCTACAGTGCCAGAATGGAATAGGAGCTGGCTTTACCTGGAGAGACTGGAGGCCCCTGGGGAGGCCTCAGCACTGATGCTAGGTAAGCTCCAGGAGTTGATCTCAGTGTATTTCATAAAATCTTGTCAGACAGGCGGATTTCTGAGTTCAAGGCCAGCCTGGTCTACAGAGTGAGTTCCAGGACAGCCAGGGCTATACAGAGAAACCCTGTCTCGAAAAAAAACAAAAACACTTGTCAGATTATTATAATTTCATAATTTGTGCAATTTTATGCTTATATTTTTAAAATAAAAAAAAAGGTATCTAAAATTTCTTGGTGGGAGGTGGTTGTGGTGGTACACACCTGTAATACAGAGGCAGGAGACTCAGGAGTTCAAGGTCAACTAGCTAAACCGGGAGACTATCTCAAACAACCAATGCCCAGGACTGTCTTATCCTCAGCTGAAGCCCAGAGTCCCTTCGGGTATCAGAATCAGAAATGTAATGCTCCTCTAGGGAGTAAGATGTGACTTCAGACCCAGGAGCCGGATCCAGATATCCTGCTCAAAGCCAGCCACAAAAGGTTTGTCCTGAAGATAAGGCCGATTCCAGAAACACTGTCCCACTGGGCTGTGGAACAGAGCAGAAGAGCAAGGCGTCTGCCCTGAGTCAGTGAGATGAAAAGTCAGGGCTCTAGCATTGTGCCAATGTCAGAGGTTTACCTGAGCACACACTAGACCTGCTGAGAATGCCGGGCCAAGAGGTTAGTCAGTCAGAGCTCTTCAGCTGTGATACAGAGAGGTCAAATGACAAAATACAGAAGCCCAAAATAGGCTCCCCAAAACCTAGAGGTGAACATGACCTGACCTGCTAAAGAAACAAACGAGTGGGGCTGGAGAGATGGCTCAGTGGTTAAGAGCACCGACTGCTCTTCCAGAGGTCCTGAGTTCAATTCCCAGCAACCACATGGTGGCTCACAACCATCTATAGTGGGATCTGATGCCCTCTTCTGGTGTATCTGAAGACAGCAGCAATGTACTCATACATAAAATAAATAATTCTAAAAAAAAGAAAGAAAGAAAGAAAAAGAAACAAACGAGTAAAGAAGCAAATGCCATTTGATCCTGGTAGTTCATACCTGTGATTTCAGCACTCAGAATGCTGAAGCAGAGGGATTCCTGTGAGTTTGAAGCCAGCCTAAGCTACCTGGTAAGATCTTCCCTCACAAAAAGACACAAATATCATCACAGGGTGAGACATGCAATGAATGAGAAAATTTTTTGGTTTTGTGTGTGTTGTGTGTGTGTGTGTGTGTGTGTGTGTGTGTGTGTGTGTGTGTGTGTGTGTGTGTGTGTTTGTTTGCTTTGGTTTTTTGGTTTTTTGTTTTGTTTTGTTTTGTTTTGTTTTTTCGAGACAGGGTTTCTCTATATAGCCCTGGCTGTCCTGGAACTCACTCTGTAGGCCAGGCTGGCCTCGAACTCAGAAATCCACCTGCCTCTGCCTCCCAAGTGCTGGGATTAAAGGCGTGCGCCACCACTGCCTGGCTGTGAATGAGAAAATTTATAACGTGGCTGCTACAGACAATGGGACAAGCACTAAAGATGTTTCTGAATGAAAATGAATTTAAAATAAATGCAGAGGACCAGAGGTAGGATGTTTATTTAGCATGTGTAAGACCCTGGGTTTGATCCCTAGTACTTCAAAATAATAGAGGATGGATGAATAGAGAGATGACAGATAGACTGGCGCATGACAGATAGACAGACAGACCATTTAAAACGACCAAATTGCGTAAGGAAAGGAATTGAATCTGCATGTCATGGAGGAACATGTGTGTAACTTTAATTTTTCAAAACCTACTTTTAATGATTAATGCTTTAACCTCCCTTCTGGCCCACCACCCACCAGAGGTAGTGGAAAAGGAAGGTTCTTTAGAGCAAGTCCCATCTGAGTTGTCAGGAAATCAGCAGTTTAGTTCACAGGTCAGCCGCGGCAGCTCGATCCACTCAAAAACACTTCACGGTTATACCAGCAGTATAGTTCAGTAGTGTTGGGATAGCAGAATCGGTGGCACGACCTAGCAGGAACAGTCAGGCCTCAGATGAATTGGCATGAGTGAGCAGGAGGGACCAGGATCACCAGGAATGCCAAGAGAAGTTCTCAGCTGTGCCTCTTTCAGCAAATTGAAGATCAGGGAAGACTCGAGACCAACAAGCATTGAACAGCTAGCTCTACAAGCAAGTCCTTCTCATAGTCTACTGAGTCCTATTTACACTCCTCAGCATGTGAGTCTCTATCTGCTGACATCACTCTGCCACTCAGCCCGGAGTCTGCAGAATCAGCAAGAAACCGAAACATACCACCAGAAGTTTTTTTGGTGCGTTTCTCTCTATGGAGTTCAGAGTCTAGACAAATGGAACTGAACTACGCAATGTAAAGTGGATCAATACATTTATGTCATTTAGTCAGTGAGGAGCCCTTCATCAGGTGTCCTTTTAACGTGTTTGCTTTAGCGAACATCCTTTCACCCATGTTTCACAGGAACACACACAACACGTACACGATTCAGAACGCAGGAATGAGGCCAGGGTGTGACTCAAGAACATAGTGCTTGTCTATCATGTTTCATGTCCTGGGTCAGCCACAGAGCTACACATACACACACAGCAAAACTAGGGTTCAAGAAACAGAGAATTACAAGTGGGAGATACAAAGTAATATTATGCGTTACAGTTAATACATACTACAGAAAGTATACTTAGTAAGTATACTATCGAGGGCTAAATTCTGGACCATAAAAAAAAAACATGGAAGACATGGGTGAATTTCAAAGACAGAATGTTAATGCAAACATACATATGTGTGTATAGGGGTGTATGTTCAAAGAAAGAGATTTTTAGATGTACAGTTACATATCTGTAGCTTTCGCTAATCTCTGCCAGTAAGGCATGGATTGGTGGTTTTAGGGGCTCCTAAGAAAGTTAATCCTTGATCTTTAGAAAGCCACAGGATCCTCTCAGTTTCTCTGTGTCTGTCTCTCTGCATCTCCTCTCTAGGACCCCCTCCACACACACACATCCAAAGTGGCTATGAACAAAGAAGCACACAACACCAGTTGCTTCTGGAAAATACCCAGCCTTAGAATGAAGTCAACACTGATGCCAGTAGAACAGGACGGAAAATGCCTAAATCTCAGAAACATCACTGGAGGGCTAGAGCCCAAATTTACCCTCCTGTGTTATAAGTCTCTTATTGTATAAGGCACTCTGTACTTCTTATTGTATAAGGCACTAATATACTGGGGCTGAAGGAGTGAACACAGAACTTTGGAGAAGTGAATTTGAAAGATTGGGGACAGAGGTGAGAAAGAGTGGTTCAGAACTGGTTCCCACAAGACACGGCTGTTCGCACCTATCACCCAGCACTTGGGAAGTGGAGACAGGAGTAACTTTAATTTTTTTCAAACACCTATTTTGAATAATGGTTCTTAAATGTTTTAACCTCCCTTCTAGCCCTCCACCCACCAGAGGTAGTGGAAAAGAAAGGATATGGGGGAAGTGGACCAGTCTAGAAAGGTTCTTTGGGGCGACTCCCATCTGTGTTGACTAGGAGCAATCCAGTTCACAGGTCAGTAGGGGCAGCTTGAGCCGCTGGCAAACAATTCATGGATACACCGGCAATCCAGTTCGGTAGAGTTGGGATAGCAAACATGAGTCAGTAGTGGTGGCATTATTTAGCAAAGACAGCCAGGCCTCAGCCTTGGCATGAGTCAGCAGGAGGAACCCAGAGGGACACCAGGAAAGGTGCTTTTCTCACCAAATTGAAGATCAAAGAAGATGAGAGACTATCAAGTGTTGCACGGCTATCTCTATAAGCAAGCCAAGCTCAACCTCTGTCACTGTCCCTCCAGGCCTGTTTATGTCCTCCAAACATCACATGTCCTCCACGGGTCCTGCCTCAGCACGTGCATTTGTCTCAACTGACATCACTCTGCCAATCATCCTGAGTCCGAGGAAGTGTCAAGAAACTTCAGCACATTACCAGAAGTTTTTTGGCAGAGTTTCTTTCTATGGAGTCCCAACAAGTGCAGTTCAACTACAAAATGTAAGGCAAAGAATCCTTCGTCACGTGTCCTTTCACGTGCTTGCTTTAGCAGAACATCCTCTCTCCTGTGTCTGCTTCAGCTAAACATTCCTTCACGGCCTTAGTCTTTAACCTGTGTCCACTTCAGCTAAAAGTTCCTTCATGTGTTTGCCCCAGCAAAACACCATCTCACTGACTTTTAAAGAACCCTTAAGTTGCCGGGCAGTGGTGGCGCACACCTTTAATCCCAGCACTGGGGAGGCAGAGGCAGGTGGATTTCTGAGTTCGAGGCCAGCCTGGTCTACAGAGTGAGTTCCAGGACAGCCAAGGCTACACAGAGAAACCCTGTCTCGAAAAACAAACAAACAAACAAAAAAAAAAAAAAAAAAGAACCCTTAAGTTTCGATTTCATAGAAGGTTCAGAAATTCAAAGTCATCACTGGCCCACATTGGGAGTTAGAGACCAGTTTGCAATACATGAAACCGTAAAGCCCATCTTTTGTTTAGACTCTGCCTTAATCAACAATTACAAGTTGGGCTCCTGGATATTTGGCTTGGGTGGTACCATTTTTGAGAGAGAGCTAGCAGAAGACCAGCAGGTTAAGGTTAGTGACAGTAGTGGCTGTATGGGGCAGGTGAGGGCTGGAGAGATCGCCTAATGGTTAGGAGCACTTACGGCTCTTTCCCAGAACAATGCAGAGCAGCTCATAGCTGCCTGTTACTCTAGCTCTAGGGGATCCAATGCCTCTGGCCTCCTTGGACACCTGCTTGTGTGAATATACCCAGACATAGACACATCCACCCACACATAATGAAAAATAGTGCCTTGGTGCACACCATAAAATGAATCCTTTTTCTTCAGCTTACTTATTTTTATGTGTATGAATGTTTTGTCTGTATGCATGTCTGTGTACCACATATGTGCCTGGTTCCCGTGAAGGACAAAGAAGGTGTGGGATTTTACAGAACTAAGAGTTAACTAAGGTGGTGGTGAGCTGCCCAACATGGGTGCTGGGAACTCCACTTTGCTGAGCCATCTCTTCAGTACATCAAGTGAATCTTTTTAAAAGAAAGTGTGTGTGTGTGTGTGTGTGTGTGTGTGTGTGTGTGTGTGTGTGTGTGTGTGTGTTTTGCAGGGCATGAATTTCTGGGCATTGACTATACAGCAACATAAGAAACTTCCGTCTCTGGGAAGATGGAGTTTGCCAGAGGGAGATGTCCAGTGGGACTGTGATTGATCTGATAGGTTTGAGCACGTAGAACATTCTAGTAAATATATTTAAGGAAGGTGCTGAAAACGGAACCAGTGAAGAGGTAGGCATTTCATTTGTTTTTGCTTTTGAGATATTGTGTCACATAACCTAGGCTGGCCTCAAACTCCTGATCCTTCTGCCTCTACTTCCCCCAGTGTTGAAATTTGCACATCCTTGCTTGGTCAAAATTAGACATTTAAAAAATACATATCTTTTTAAAATATTTTTTTGTTGTTTCCTTGAGATAGGATCTCACTATGCATGTAGCCCAGGCTGGCCTCAAACTCATGATCAACTTTCCTGTCTCAGCTTCTTGATTCCAAGTATAACGGGCAGTGAGGCCAGATTTGGCTGCATAAAACCCTGTATTTGAATTAATTAATTGATTAATTAATTAATATACAAACAAATAAATATTAAATAAAAGGAGCCAGGTATGGTGGTACATTCTTTCATACATACAGAATTCTAACCCTGTCTCAAAGAAGAAAATCCCCAAAACAAAATAAAAGCAACAACAAAACCCAAAACATGGCTGCTCAGCAGTTAAAAGCACATACTGCTGTTGTAGAGGACCTGAGTCCTGTGTTCAGCATCCATGTCAGCTGGATCACAACTGCCTGTAACTTCAACTCTAGGGAATCTGATGCTCACTTCTGGCTCCCACAGGTGCCTGCATGCACGTTTGCCTGCAGTTAAAAACAAATCTTTATGTTCTTGTAGAACACAAAGTAGATCACAACCATCTGTAACTTGAGTTCCGGGGATCCAATACCTCTTCTGACTTCCATGGCCTCCTGCCTTTACACACACACACACACACACACACACACACACACACACACACACACACACACACACAAATAAATAGATGTGAGTTTGAAAAAATGGTTAAGTTTGTGATCGCTTTATCCTAATGTACTTATTGTTGATCTGAAATTTAAGTTAAACTGGGTGTCCAGTGTTTTTCTCCTCCAGTTAAGCAACCCTAAGGAAGAATCAATCTACCACTGCTTGTTTTGAGTAGAGAGTGGGCAATGTCATGGACAGGACACACTCTATCTAGACACCTATTCTTGTGTCACTTTTACAGTTTCTATTGGAAGGAAGCTGGTTGGTCTGCAGAACTGAAAATTCTGTGAGGCTGCACTGGACTGAAATGCTTGCAAGCCTGTCTCGAATGGAAGAAGCCGGCCTTGGAGTTAGTTCTCTGGCCAACGCACATCTGTCCACACCTGGAAGCAGAGGGAGCAGAAGTTTGAGATGTCTCCCAAGTTCTCTGCCACTGCTTGGCCTTCTTAGCCTTTTCAAAATCATCCAGGCCCCAGCTCCCCTTCCTGTTTAAAGATATAGAAAGGGACTGGAGAAAAAAGGTCCCCCAGAGCAGGCCCTTGTGGGGAAGGCAGGGGCAGGCTGAATGCTGACAGAGCCCTTTGCTTTGTACCTTTCCTGCTGTGTCCAACAGAAGTGCTGCTCAGCTGCCTGGCTAGCCCCATTGTCCTCTCCACAATGTGCTGAGTCCAAGGGCTTCCCTGGCCCCATGGCCTGACTCCCCTATCCCTAGGCCAGAGGCAAGGCCAGAGGGACAAGCCACCCATAAAATTTGGTTGAGCACCAACCATCCCTGGCATGTGGCCAAAGCATGAAGAAATCCAAATTTGCCAAGCTTACACTTTGCAGGGGGAGGTTGTCATATTCCCTTAGGTCAGTCATCACCCCTACATCCATTAGTTCATCTCATGAACGGTCATCCTACTTGCTCACAAAATGAGTACGTGGGCTAAGAAAATGTTCCCCGATCCATGTCTCTGATAGACCTGCAGAAAGATGACAGGGGTTGGGGATGAACCATGCTCAAGTCTTGGATCCCATCCCCAGGGCATGTGCACGCACACACACACACACACGCGCACGCACACGCACACACATGCGCACGCGTGCGTGCACATGCATGCAGACACATGCACACACAAATAATAATAAAAAGTACTGGAAAACTGAACAAATGTGGTCTTTCCCAATTCAAAGAAAACATTTATTTAACATTTTTTCTAGAGTCTGTTGCCTATTTCTCCTTGTCTCTGTGAGACCCTAGCATAAGATGGAATCTTATTGAACACTATAAGACAGTTACTATTTGCTGAGTTCTGAGTACCTAACACTGCCTTGATCACTTCAACTGCCTTATCTGACAGCTGTAGGTGGGCCAGCAGTGATCATCCCATGCCAGGCGCCAGGCCAGACAGGAAACAACATGCACTTTGCAGTCAAATAGACATGGGTTGAATCCTGCTAGGTTTCTTGGCTTAGAATCTAGCCTTCCTGTTCCTCAGTTTATTCATCTGTAAAATGATTGCAGCATTGACCTATTTCATAGGGCTGTCCTGAGAGGATCAGGAATAAAACGACAGACTCATGGTCAATGTTCTATATGCTGCAGTTACTAAGGATGAAGACTGAACAGGAAATTGTGAAACCCAGTCTGGGAAGAGATCACACACTGGTTGCTCCCTTCATTTCTACTCCTTGGGTAGCCCTTGCCCTAAATTCCCTGGAAAGAGATGGGACTGGGAACTGGAGCTTTGAGGTAAGATCCGTGTAGGACAGGCAAAGCAGAGTCTCAGATAACAAGGAAGGAGTGTTTCACATCTCTGTGAATAAATATGGCTCAGGGCTAGAGTGCTGGTCTAACATGTGCAGGCTCTGGGTTTGATTCCCAGTGTCATGAAAGAAGCAACGAGTCCCCATATCAGGTTATCGTTTTGAAAACTTGGTAATTAGCACAGGAGACCTCACAATCCTCAAGTTTCTGGAACATAAGGTGATAAAAAAAAAAAATGTGTGTGGTGGGGGTGGGGGTGGCAGCTTAGGAATTTTTTTTTTAAGGAATTCTTGGTAGACACATGGTTTGCACACTCACTGAACCGCACAAATCTCCCATGCAATGATTTTTGTGCTTCCATTTCCTCTCCAAAATGAAAAATTAATCAAATCAGTCTTTATTGAACCAACAACTCATTTGAATATAAAACTCTCTCCAAAAATTCTGAAAGGAAAAAAAATGTCCCAGGCAGTGCAGGCTGGATGAGGGGCTGTGCGCAGCAGGGTACCACGGCAGTGAACTTTACACATTTTCACTTGTGCCTCTTCCAGAGTCACAAGACTCATTCATTTTCTCAAAATGGACTTAACCAAGCTAAATAGAAGAAGCAGATAATTATGTGATATTTATATTTCAAAAATAACTGTTTTAATATATATAGTTTTTCAAGACAGGGTTTCTCCATGTAGCCCTGGCTGTCCTGGAACTCACTCTGTAGATGAAGCTGACTGTGAACTCACAGGCCTAACTCTGCCTGGAATTAAAGGTCATCACTGCCTGGCTAATATAAAATGTATTTTTATTGCCTAAAGTTCAAAGACTACAGAAAAATATATTGTGAAAAATTTTGTCCTAAATCAAGTGACTCAGTTCCCTCTTTTGGATCTCAATATTTCTAGTTTCTAAAGAAATTTCTACGAGGTGAGGCCATCTAAACCAGTCCAAAGATTAAGAAATGAAAGAGGAGTTGACCAAAGAAATATTATTCTAAGATGGCAGTCTAGAAGGGAGAAAAGGACTAAAAAGGGGTGGGGTGGGGACAGCAAAGGCTCAGCTGGTAAAGATGCTCCCTGCTGAGTCCCACCACTGAATTGAATCCCTGGAACCCACATGGTGGAAGGAGAGAACTGATTCTCACAAACTAGAAGTCCTCTGACACACACACACACACACACACACACACACACACACACACACACACACAGAATAAGTAAACAAATGTAAATACACACACACACTAAACAAATGTAAATATACACACACACAATAAGTAAACAAATGTAAATACACACACACACACAAAGTGCTAACAACAACAAAAAAATCCTACAGGTTATTAGCACCAAACTTTTAAAAGCAAACTACAGTATTAAAGTAAATATTTAATAAAACAAAGTGAGATTCAGATCTACATGTGAACTATAATTAAACTTAGCTCCTAAACAGCTGTATATAGAATAATAGAATAAGGAGCTTTGAGAACATTTATATTTTCTCAAAAATGCTCTGTTTTTATAAAAAAAAATTTTTATTTATTTATTTATTGTCTATTTTGTTTTGTTTTGTGTTTTGAGACAGGTTCTCACTGTATAGCCTGGGCTGTCAAGGAACTCAATATATAGATCAGGCTGGCCCTGAAATTATGGAGATCCAACTGCCTCTGCTTCCAAGTGCTGGGATCAAAGGCGTGCCCCATGACAAATACATATGGTCCATTTTGATTTCTTTTATAGAACCTTTCAAAATTTTCGGTAGGTCCTAGGCTGAACAGGATAGGGACAAGCATTCACTTCTGTCCTTAGTTCCCAGTTGCTCTGAGAAGACCTTCCTAGGCAGCGAGCCCTGCCCAACAGTAGGGCCTCTGCACTTCTGGAACCCTAAATGAAGCTCTGAGCGACACCTCCCCCAGTAGGCTGAGCCACTAAAGCTCTGGGGATCAGGAGAAACAAAGAGAGAGGGAAAAGAGAGTGCTGACAGAGCCGCCAGCCATCATCTGCGGGACTATAAAGAGGGGATGCAGAGAGAAAGCGGCACCAGATGGAGACCCAGACTGTGCAGCGGGAGCTGGGTGAGTAAGGCCTTGACGGTGCCTTTATCTTTCCTTTCCTCGATAGACGGATGCAGAGGAAGAACCAATTGTATCCTGCCCAGAGGTTAGAACTTGTGAAGGTAGAGAAACTGGGGGGGCAGCTTCATTTGCTACCTTAAATAGTTGCCTATGGCAATAACTACATTCTTAGAAATCAAGACTGGGAGTCCGCAGGTGATTCGGCACAAGGAGGAGATGCTGTTATTTGGAGGCTCCACATAGAAATAGCAAAATTTGCATGCATCGGCTCCTGGGCTGGATGTCAGAGTAGAATCCTCAGTGTTGGTTCTAAGTGTGGAAACCTGCTATACACCTGCCAGTCTTCTTTCTCCCTTCCCTTTCCTTCCTCCATCCTTCTCCTCATCATACCACTAGTGAGAACTGCTTAACTTTTGTGTTCTTTGGTCCTCATTCATAAAACGGGGTAGTGATAGTATGTGACTTGTGAGGACTAGATACATTATTCAAGTAAAGCAGGGTCTGACATCGAGTAAGCCATTGGCTCTTTCGTTTTGGTTTGTTTTTTAAGACAGGGCTTCTCTGTGTAGCCCTGGCAGTCTGAAAGTCACTCTGTAGACCAGGCTGGCCTCAAACTCACAGAGATCCACCTGCCTCTGCCTCGCAAGTGCTGGGATTAAAGGTACACCACCACCCAGCCCAAGCCATTATGTTTTTATAATTACCCTTTCTTCTTCACACACAGTACTAGGAACTGAATCTAAGGGTTCACACACATGCTGGGCAAGCACTCTAGTACTGAGCTATATTCCCAGCCATACCTCCCCCTCCCTTTTTGAGATAAAGTTTCACTCTAGCCCTAGCTAGCCTGGCACTCATACCCTTACTTATTAATTTGAGACACAGTCTAAGTTGTCCAACTAGGTCTTGAGCTTGCAATCCTCTTACCTACTATTTCAAATAGCAGGCATTAATTTCAAATTACTCTATGCCCCATCTCACCACAGCTTTGGCATGGTGCTGTATCAACCACACAGGAATTTCCAGCCCTGATATGGAGATGCTGACCCAGTGTACACTCAGTAGTGACATAGATGAGTACTGAAAAGTAAGGAAGAAGTCAAACTCTGCAGGCTAGAAAAGGCAGAAGAGTCTTGAGGCAGCAAGGTCAAAACTCTGGATCTATGAGAGAGGAGACGGTGGCATGGACATGCAGAAAGGTCAATTTGGGTTCTGGGAAGACACGAAAGGTTGAAAGGTCAGAGTACAGATTGCATTTTAATCAGTGGCAGGTGAGGTGGGAAATTCTGGCCCTGCTGACTGAGTGACTAGTGACATGAGGAGTTGTCAGGGAGTTGATACTGGGAGACCCAGACAATGTTGTTCTTTGAAGGCAAGCAAGAGGACGGAAGGAATATTTATCAAGAGTACCAAATGCGGCCGGGCAGTGGTGGCGCACGCCTTTAATCCCAGCACTTGGGAGGCAGAGGCAGGTGGATTTCTGAGTTTGAGGCCAGCCTGGTCTACAGAGTGAGTTCCAGGACAGCCAGGGCTACACAGAGAAATTCTGTCTCGAAAAACAAAAACAAACAAACAAAAACAACAAAAAAAGTACCAAATGCTTTTGCAGTCCTTTATTACTTTTCTAATTTTTACAGTGACTGTATGTAAAAGGTTTGTTGATAGAAAACCTGAGGTTTTAGTAGTAGCCCCAGAGCCAGGATCTCAACCAAAATCTGGGACTGGAAGCCTCTTTTCCTTTGTCCTGAAAGTCACATCACTGATAGGTATTCTCTCTTCCAGAAACTCTTCCAACCACCAAGATGGCTCAGACCAACCCTATGCCAGGGTCCTTGGGACCATGGAAGGTAAGCTGAACCAACCACATGGAAAATGGAAGGATCCAGCAGGGCAGGGCTGAGGCACTGGCATATAGTAGCTACCAGGATGTACTTATTCTTGAGACAGTGCCCAACCAAAAACAAAACAAAACTGTTCTGTAGAAGGAAGAGCCAATCTGACACCTAGACACTGTTGAAAGGTGGCTTTCCTGATAGGTAACTCTGGAGGTCCATGATGGATGGGAGATGATGCTTGTTTCCTAGGCCAGTTATAGTTTGCCATTATGTCTCTCAAAAGCCATAGGATGCAGGCCCTTCTCCTCAATCTGATGTTGATTTAGTCACAAGCTGAAGTGGCAGATCCTAGGTCTTTCACTATTTCCCTAACACTTAATCTTTTCCTCAGTTGTCAACTCTGAGACAGGTTTACAGTTTGGGGAGTTTGCCAGATCAGGAACCAGGTTCTAGCTGAAAGGATGAAAGATTTAACACAATCCTCCCTTAATGCCTTACAAGCAAAGAAAAAAAATCCACAGAGTGCTTCTAGAAGTCCCAGAATCCTGACCTCTGGGTCACATGGGTGCAGGACACGTGGTGGAATCAGAGTTCACAAGGCCTTGATCTATTAATTGAGTTCTGCATTGTCCCTGGAACACCATTTCTATTATAAACTTAGCCTGAACATGTTAATGTCACTGAGCAGTGGTACCAATTTGAACCTCTTTTTTGTTGTCTATACTGGAAGAGACCTTATCAGGTATCCTGGGTTGTAGTTAGTGATGAAAATCACAGGATAAACATATGCTCTTAACTTGCACCCCTATTCTTACTGCTGTACCTGTTCTCTCTTCCTTGTCTGATTCAACCCAATTCAGATAACCATCTACGATCAGGAGAACTTTCAGGGCAAGAGGATGGAATTCACCAGTTCCTGCCCAAATGTCTCTGAACGTAGTTTTGATAATGTCCGGTCACTTAAGGTGGAGTGTGGCGCGTGAGTATGAGCATCAGCAGAGCTTCGGGACCTTTTCAGATCTTTTTAGACATGGCACTATATGAATAATGACCTAGGAAGATGTTTCCCAGATGCATGCCAGTCATTTCTTACAGAGAGGTGTCTTATTTTTCTAAAGGAAATCACAACATGCCGAATTAAGTAACTCAAAGCTAGGGGTAATGTTCACATCTTGGCAGTAGACTTGCAGTGGGGCAGGACAGTAATTGGATGTGTGCCTTTGAAGTCCATAGGTTACCTGTTTTTCTTGCCCATATAAAATAGGGAAAGGGGAAAATCTTTTTTCGAGATGGGGTTTCCGTGTAACCCTGGCTGTCCTGGAACTCTCTTTGTAGGCCAGGCTGGCCTCAAATACGTAGATCCTCCTACTTCTGCCTCCTACGTACTGGGGTTAAAGGTGTGCACCACCACTGCTCTATTAAAAGGAACAAAACCTCAAGGATCCAGAGACATTAGTTTTCAGTGTTCCAGAGATTTCTTTTTGATAGTCAATCTTGGTGATATTCTTTGGCTTTTGACTTCTGATTTTTGGCAGGCTGACCCAGGTATAAACCCACACTAGTACTCTCGTTGGCCTATGCAGAAGTGGGTTTGCCTGTGATCAAGCTACCACAAGCTGCTCTGTACTAAAATAGAGCTCTTCAGCCCTTTAGAACAGGCAAATAGCTTCAATAAATAAGACTAAGTTGTTAACAATTTAGTTAGGATGCTCCATTAAGAAGGTAAAGTATGATGCCGGGCGGTGGTGGCACACACCTTTAATCCCAGCACTTGGGAGGCAGAGGCAGGCGGATTTCTGAGTTCGAGACCAGCCTGGTCTACAGAGTGAGTTCCAGGACAGCCAGGGCTATACAGAGAAACCCTGTCTCGAAAAACCAAAAAAAAAAAAAAAAAAGAAGGTGAAGTATGAACAACGGGAGGAAGAACCTCCAAAGTAGTAACAAACAAGGAGAGGGGCTGGAGAAGTGGCTCAGAAGTTGAGTGCAGGCTGCTCTTCCAGAGGTCCTGAATTCAGTTCCCAGCAACCACATGATGGCTCATAACCATCTATAATGAGATCTGGTGCCCTTTTGGCATGCAAACATACATACAGGCAGAACACTGTACACATGATGGATCTTAGAAAAAAGAAAAGAAACAAGTACAGATAGATACCCATCCCATCATGCTATTACTCTTAGCTCTAGAGCCAAAGAAATGGTCACTGGATCATCAATCCCCAGATGGAGGGGGATCACTAAAATGAAAATAGAGCTTTGTTAATACATATTACTAGGGCCCCTTATCTTCAGTGGTTAAGTTCAAAATACACTTAAAACCTGTGGTGAGTGTTTATTAGTGATTGGCTTGATATTTTACCCCACTATAAACTTACTCAAAACAAAAGAGGCCTTCTCCGTAAGGGCACATAGGTTTTGAGCACCATTAACAACTACTAACTATTTTTGGCAGCTGGATTGGTTATGAGCACACCAGCTTCTGTGGGCAACAGTTCATCCTGGAGAGAGGAGAATATCCTCGATGGGATGCCTGGAGCGGGAGCAATGCCTATCATATTGAGCGTCTCATGTCCTTCCGACCCATCTGTTCTGCTGTGAGTCTGAAATTTCCACTTTTCTTGAATTGGGGCGGAGTAAAGGATGGGGTCAGATTGATATTTGTGTTGCTTCTGTCAATTATGTTGAATTTAACAGGAAGGATGAAAGTAAAGAATAGCAGGGCACCCTTTAAATCTACCACTTGATTTTCCTCCTTATGCTAAAAAGGGTCTTCTTACTGGGGCAGAAAGCACATACTCAAGATCAAATTGCTATAGGACAGCCAGTGAGAAACCACATACCACACAGTAAAAAGTAAATTTATGGCCAGTTAAATTGGAGTGTTAAGATTTCACTGAAGAACCAGGGTAATGTTTAAGCACAACTCCATCGAGTACTGTATAGGCAGGTCTTCTAATATCACTTTGCTACATTGATATGTAAACTTTTAAGACCAGGTATCATTCAACAATTAAGCTGATTCTAAATTAAATCTTAAATCTACTTTAAAATGATGTAACATTTTTGTGAATTATACTATGTGTAAATAAGAGAAGCATCTATTCCTGTTTCTGAGAACATATAAACTGCTTCACTATAACTAAACATTTCTTGCACTATTTGTCCACATTTAAAATAAGTAATTTTGGGGCTGGAGAGATGGCTCAGTGGCTTTTCCAGAGGTCCCAAGTTCAATTCCCAGAAACCACAGGGTGGCTCACAACCATCTGTAATGGGATCTTTCGGGTGTGTGTCTGAAGACAGTGACAGTGTACTTACATACAATCAATAAATAAATATTTAAAACACACACACACACACACATTTCTTCCTGAAACTTAGGGAGCAATTCATCGTTTCTTTCAGCTCAATAATATCCAGTTTCCCATTAAGCTCTCGTTTAGGATACAACTGAACTGGCCAAACTTGATTTTTTTTTTCTAATTTTGAAAAACCTTTTAATTTGTATTGCCATTCACTCATTGTTGACAAGAGCACCTGACTTAATGGACAGTTGTTTCAGCTCATGGTTTCAGACTGTTTTCAGTAGACTGAATCTGGAGCTGTGGTGAGGCAGAGCAAGCCAAACAAGAAAGCATAGTGGCAGAAATTTGGATCTATGAACATCAACAGCAGATCACAGCCAGTTGTCCACAAACAAATATTTTACTTCAGGAATAAGGTGTGCAGGAATTACCCTCTTCAGCCCTAAATCTCCACATTTCCCCTCCAACATGGTGGTCTCAGTTGGAAATAGAAGCCTCCATGAGGCTGCATTTAGTGTGAGAGCTGGACATGGTGGTATATGCTTGTAATTCTAGCACACAGAAAATTTAAAAGACAATCTTGAACATGAGGCCAGTCTAGGGCACCCAGCAACCTTTTAATAAAAATGTTTAAGCAGAAACCAATCATTAGAGCTCTAAGAGTTGAAAATGGTCCTCGCCGGGCAGTGGTGGCGCACGCCTTTAATCCCAGCACTTGGGAGGCAGAGACAGGCGGATTTCTGAGTTCGAAGCCAGCCTAGTCTACAGAGTGAGTTCCAGGACAGCCAGGGCTACACAGAGAACTCGAAAAACAAACAAACAAAACAAAACAAAAAAGTCTTGAAAATGGTCATTTTGGGAATAATACTTGCCTGGGCTAGAAACTTACCAAATATTCTATCTTATGATTCTTCCTAAGTTTAGTTCTATACTTCCAACTCAAAATCTCTCTCTGCTTGGGACTAACAGCCCAGCTGGATTTTCTCTTATAAATCCCTGTTAAGCCCAACAGTGATGTTATGCCAGAAAATGAGTATACTAATTAAGTTAAAATAACTATACTAAGGTCTTTGAACTTGTGGATTACAGAATCATAAAGAGTCTAAGATTACCATCTTTGAGAAAGAGAACTTTATTGGACGCCAATGGGAGATCTGTGATGACTACCCTTCCTTGCAAGCCATGGGTTGGTTCAACAATGAAGTTGGTTCCATGAAGATTCAGTGTGGGGCGTAAGTACAAAATCAAGGTTGAAACGCTTCAAAGGGTCACGGTTTACTAGATACCATACATTGGCGTACTAATACTGATCTGGAATGCTTTGCTCCGGCTAGCACTTGCTCTATTTCCCTCAACTGGGTATCTCTGTAGAAGCAGTTACTCTGACACCCTTTTCTATTTATTTATATGAGCACACTGTAGTTGTCTTCAGACACACCGGAATCACATGTTAGATGGTTGTGAACCACTATGTGGTTGCTGGGTATTGAACTCAGGTCCTCGAAAGAGCAGTCAGTGCTCTCAATTGCCAAGCCATCTCTCCAGCCCTTTACTTTTTCATAAGGTTAATGTACCAGGTGAAACCTAACATACTAATGACTTGATATTTAAAAAAAAAAGGGGGGGGGACTCAAGATTTGGGGTATATGTTATCAGATTTAATAATGCAATATGCTTTGAATTTTCTTTTCTTTTTTTTTGGTTTTTGCTTTGAATTTTCTAGTTGGGTTTGCTACCAGTACCCTGGATATCGTGGTTATCAGTATATCTTGGAATGTGACCATCATGGAGGAGACTACAAACACTGGAGAGAGTGGGGATCTCATGCCCAGACTTCCCAGATCCAATCAATTCGCCGAATACAACAATAGAGTAAAAGTTTCAAAATTCCTCAAGCATGAAATCTTGCTAAGCACTCTAGAATTTTATGTTCTGCCCAGACACTGCTTCCAAATGTTAGCGCTAAAATCCACAATAAATGTCATTAAAAAAAAAAAAGTGTCTTGGAGACTGATTCAAATGATTTGTACAAATCTCTTCTGTGGCTGATATACAAGTCTTGAAACAAACAAACAAACAAACAAACAAACAAAAAAACCCCCAAACCACCTGGTAGTGGTGGCACAAACCTTTAATCCCAGCACTGGGGAGGCAAAGGCAGGTGGATCTGAGTTTGATTGAAACCAACCTGGTCTATACAGTGAGTTCTGGAACAACCAGAGGTATAGTGAGACCCTGTCTCAAGAAAAGAGACATAATAATCAAAGACAAATATCTTTAAGACCGAAGCTCTTTGCACAGTTGACCTTTGGAAAAATAGTCAATGTCACAATCCTACCTAAATTTTCAGGAAGGAATTTAAAAACTAAAGTACACGCAAAAAATAACACAAACACCTCAAAAACTTTTAAACTTTTTTATTCAACAATGTACACTTATTATTTGATCTACAAATCTCAAGTTTTTCTGATAAAATAAGTAAATCTGAGTATGGTTGTAGAGTGTAATTTTGTATTTTTAAAACACTGAACATTAAGTAAGACATTAATAAAGGAAGATCATCATGTAACTGACACTTCCTTGGAATTTATAACATCAGCAACAGCTTTAGTAAATATCTAAGCAGTTATTTATTTAGCAAAACAGTAAATCTCTGGTCACTGTTCTATCTAGAAAAGATCTACTTTTATTATTTTTTTAAACTGGGCAAAACAAATATTGAAAAAAATTTCAGCGGGAAAGGGCCAACATCTAACATAACTGTAATGTACTAATTATCCTTTTCCAAAATTAAAAGGCAACCCAGCTCATAAATAAAATGTCTGCACACAATAGAGATTACTTCTCCAATACATTTACTATGCTGTTGCCATGCAGGCCATTCTGGCTTTGAACTCACAATCCTCTTGCTTCAGCCTTCTGGTTGCCAGTAGTACAAGTGTAATCAACTACTAAGATGTAATCAACTACTGACAGATATTCAAGAGTAGCCAAAGCCATCCAAGCTATTTGCTACTTCCTGTGTTTATAAGGTTATGCATCATTGATATTTTCAATCTTTACTAGATTTTGTTATTGTCACTATGAACAAACAGAATTTTTGCTGTCTTTTCAAAGTCAACAAGATGAAAGAGAAGTAACCCTCTTTTAGATAGACAAAGCTATAAAATGAAATATATCTTATATCTGGGAGCCTGGGGAAAACACCAATGGTAATATTTTCTACTCAACTCATCTACAAATGTCCTAAGGATTACCGAAGTTATCTGTTAAAAGATAAATGACAAGATCTGGCCAGCACATCTACACAACCTTGTAAGTGTACACTTCATGTAAGTGAAACTACTTAGCACATGCAACTGCAGTGAATTACCAAACATGCCCAACTTCTGAACTTGCTCAGATCAACTTGGGCTTTTTAATATATCTTTAAAACAATCTTGTGTTTTGACCTTTAAACTTAATTACTTTAATTTCAAACCATCCAGTTAATCAAATTCTTGTTAAAGCAATAAAGGTTAATAAAAAGGCTATCCTACCTTTAAACCAGCTTTAAGACATAAAATTGTCAGAGCTTCATATGGTAAAGGTCTTTCCTTCATTTCAGTTTGAATGACTTTCCATTTTTTTCATAAATATTTAAAATTTCACTGAGAAGAACATTGGATCCAATGGTTTATAAAGCTGATACAACTGCCCTGTTTGAAGAAAAGCCCTTTAATAGATACAAGTCAAGCTCTCATTTCAACTGAACTTTATTCAGTGGTTGCCAGTTTTCTTCCATTTTAGTTCCATTGATGAGCTAGCCCAGAATTATAACTTTGAACCATGTTTCCAAAGATGGTAAAGCTAAGAACAGCAAAATGACAGATTACTTTTGGTAATGACACACAAATTAAACTTTCAAAACATGTGCATAGCTTTATTCATCTACTTAAAATCTAACCTTTTCACGGAGCTTCGGCAAAACTGAGTGTGCAAAATGCATTTCTAAAACGTAATGCAAGCAAAGCTTTTCACATTTACACTGGCAGGAAATACAGAAACTAACAAGTCACATTAGGGAAGAGTTCAGATCTGTCTTTGTTTTCTGTTTTTTGACAAGAATTGCACAGTTTATTTTGAGACAAGTGTTGCAGACATGAATATTTAAAAATTCCTAAGCAAGGTGCTTCAACAATAAAATTTTTGTTGGAATGAGCCAATAACTTGGATTAAAGCTCACAAAGAATCCCAAATTAATGTGGACATCCATCATCTTCCTGTATTTTTGGGAACAATGCTTTTAATAATACCTTTCATAACACTAAAGAAGACAGCAAGCTGAAACTTTTTTCAAAGCGCACGAAGAAATGGTATTACCATCACATTACTTGAAGGTGGTGTTAAGGGGTGGGGGTAGGTAGTGAAGAATCTTTTTTTACTATTTCCCACTACAGACCAGCCACTAACAGACTAAAAAGGGGGGAAATTAGTGAAAAAGCAAGTCACGTCCCCAGTTTATAAAAGAGTTCCAGTTTGATCTATAACTTTAAACAGAGCACCAGTTGGGCAATAGAATGAACATTTCAACTGCATAAAAATCAGTGAGGTGGTAAGAACCATCAACATCTCAGGCATTACTACATGGCCTTTCCAAAGTTAATGTACATGCAAGGCACACTGATATAAAAATAGATCTCTGGCCAACAAATATATTAAGTAAGCAAATTAAAATTTTGGCTCTGCAATATTGGCAACATCAAAATATAACCAGATAGCTTTGGACCACACATCATCCTCATATTTCTCCACCTCATTTGGTGTCCCTCCTCTATACTTTTTGGGTTTTTTCTCCTTCATGTTTTGAGTATGTGCTTGCAAAGATATTTTTCCTTTGTCAAGTAGCATTCTTATACTTTGTTTACCTTTGAATATATACTAGAGAGGCAGAATAATCGGGAGCTTGTTAACTACACTAAAAAAGATTGGTTTAGGACAGCATTACTTCTCTGATACAAATGTAAAAAAAAAAAAAAAAAACCCAGCTTACTGACAACTAAAAACAAAACGAAACAGAACAATGAAATGAATTCCTCTAATTCTTCTCTAGTCTTTTTGAAGCTGAGGGAATAATAGAAACAAAGCTATGATTTAAACTATTTTCAGTAGTAGAAGACACTTTAAGGCCAAAATATAATATTAACCAAAAATGTATTTCCTAAGTTACTGTCCCCTTCATAAGTCAACACAAACTACAGACGACTTTACTACTCACTCCTGAAGAGAATAAACTCTGCTCACTTTTGTTAGTGGCTGTGCTACCAAAAAAAAGGTATTAAAGCAACCTATGGTATAGCAACGTTAAAAAGTGCATCACATTCTTGATTTTCAGTTTCCCATAGCAGCAGCAGCAGCAGCGGCGGCGGCGGCGGCAGCAGCAGGCATAATCTAAGACAAAACAGTTGTTCTCATTCTAAGGATGCAATAATACCAATGAAATGTATTCAAGATTGTGAAAAATTATCTACAAAGGATAAATGCAAAACAGACAAGTAGAACTTAAGGTATTCGTTCATATTTACATATTAAAACCATTTTGTTAACACCAAATCTTTACAATTAGTAAAAGAAATGTGCATTTTAAGAAGAGATGTTACTAAAGCAGTATTCATTTGGAGCCTATGTTTAGCACCTGAGGAAAGAAAGGGGATATATATATAGAAAGCTATTGTAATGTTAGTCTAAGTTGTTTGATGTGTGTACTAAAACGGATTACAATGAAAGCAAGACAGAACTGGGGGAAATACTTGTAACTATTTCAAATAAGGCTGTTAGAAAAACAGACATTGCCAGGCTTGGTGGCAATCCCAGCACTTCGGAGGCAGAGACAGGAACCCTGTATCAACACCCCCACCTCACCCCCCTCAAAAAAACAAAACTTCAAACAGACATCTAAATGTTATAAAATAGCTTCAGAACTCTGGACAGAACAAAAGTTTCTAAATAGGAAATGTCTGAACCAGCAATCCCACTACACAGCTTAGGGTGTCTTTTGAGTTTCCAGTCCATATTTGACAGACCTCATAATACAATAGTAATTACACTACTGCTGCTTTGCTGGGCATTTTATGATGGAGAACTTAAAAACTCACACTACTGCTGGCATCCTTTAACTGCTTCAAGTCCTTTCTTAAAACTCAGTAGATCAGTCCGAGTGGAGTTGATAACTTCTCATTCTTTACACCAACAGAATGGTCTTGCCATTCTCATATCTAAGTGTTCATAAGCATTTTAAGACACCCACAGCAGAAGCCCACGTTCTTCAACAGAGAAAGTCTATTGATGCTATCAAAGGGGAAATCAATGATCTTCAGGCCTTGTGTTCTTCTGGTCACCTTTAAGCAGCTACTTTTATTCTTGTCCTGTGCTTTCCTACCAAACTCCTAAGAGACTGGGGAAGTCAGTCCCATCCTTTCTAATACAGTCCTATCAAAACCCACTCTGGCAGGCATATATCAACAGGCCTTATACAAATTATTGTCCCTGTATTTGGCCCACTACACTATACTAGTTCTTCAGTTGGTTAATAGATAAAAGTGTATCATTTGAAAATATGGTGAAATGGTATCAAACCCTCAGCAATCTGCGCACTAAGTGACTTGAAAGACAGCGCGCCGCCGCCGCCATGCTATTTAGACAGGTTTTAAAATTGAGCCAAGTCTTCAATTTCCTTGCATGTGCCCATCTAGTACAAGTTCATATTACATGCCCTTTCTCTGATCTTAAAGCACTCCCCCCTTTAAAAAAAAAAAAAAAAGCTTTTGGTGAAGGCTGGCAACAAGTGTAACAACCAAGTATGCAACTACTGCTGATGTGTCCTATTTTGTGAAGAAACAACTGCCATATCAATTGAGGTTTACCTTATTTTCTCTAAAAACTCATTTAAAAAAATTACAGCACTATTTTTTTTATTTGGTTTTTTTGTTTTGTTTTGTTTTGCAGATTCAGAGTGGTAACTAGGAAAGCGGATGAAGGATAGGGGGGAAAAAGTGTCACTATCAAGTTTTTAGATATTGGCTATCCCCTTCTAGAAAGTAGAGAAGGGCAGGCTACTACTATAGACACCATAAAAACTTTATTGAGGTGAAGGTTCATTACTAAGGTTAGAGGAAATACTATGCAATTAACTTCAGGTTGTTGAAGTGAAGATTTATAGAGAAAAGATAAATACACCCTGTCTTTTGTGGGGAAGGGAGATTATTCAAGACTTCTACACAAAATTGAGTGGTATGCGACGTAAAACCTACAATCAAGACAAACTGAAAAGGAAATCATCACCCATAATTAGTTTCTTAGCTATTAAAAAAATAGGTCATGATTTCATCCTTAGTGCCATTTTTCTAGTACTACCCTTGAAGGATTTAAACCACCTGACTTATTCCATGTAATGAAAACAAATGGCACAAAATAAATACAAGTTTCATTCTCTGAATACTAATATGTCTTACACATTCATTTACTATTCTTAGTATCTTCATCTTGTCCCAAAACACAAGCACCCCAACACACATCCATCCATACACACACATCTTTTTTTCAGTCTTTAAATGGAGAAATGTTAAAAATCCCCTCTAGACTGTATTTGGTTTATGCTACAGTACTAATACTCTGAGTTGAAGGAAAATTCTTTATACCAACAACATATTGTTATTTCAATGTGCTAAATTAATCACAGCTGATGTTTCTTTAGAAGCTTACACACACACAAAAAAATCAGAAAACAGATGAACTCGTAAGACTTTTTTTAATAAGTGCTCTGTAAGGAATTGTGTGAGGACCTAAGAAGAAAGATTGAGACAAGTATCAAACAGCACAAAAGATAACTGTCCCAAAGTCCTGCTTGTACTGAGGCAATTTAAGTCCATTAACCCAATGTCCAAAAAATACTGACAGTTAATATGATGGGCCACTAGGGATCCCAGTGTGTGTATATATATATATACCTCTAACCACATTATCAAGAAAATTTCAATGGACAAATCAAAGTGAAATGTTGCATTGTTTCATTTAGAAGAAGTGAGATTCTCAACCCTTGGACAGAGAAATGGTACATTCTCTTTAGCTTCTCTGCACAGAGGCCTGAAAGTTATGGAAAAAGAATTATGAAAGTGAAGGCCTTTAAAGGTATTAAGTATTAGTTCTAAGTTAAAAATCCCAATTCAGGAAACTGGATTTTTTTCAGTTTGAGTATGTTCATTCAACCTTGTATGCCATAAACCAAGGAAGTATTTTTTTGTTTTGTTTTTGTGATTTGTGCAACAGAAGAACTTTAAAATTCCAGGCAAGCAAAATGGACATTTAAAAAAAGTAGGGTAAAGATTGGGCCCTAAGGCGACAAGTGGTCACACAAGGCAATTAAACACACAGCAGAACTTTAAAACCTATAAAACAAACTGGAGCCTCATTTTTTTTTAATCAAGATTTTTTTTAACTTTTTGAAAATTTTTATTAAAAAAAAAAAAAAAAAAAAAAAAAAAAGGAACACAAAACACAGACTCTTTTCAGTTCAGTATGTGGCGTGTTGCATTTTCCAGTTTGTTCAATGCTTTAAAGCTCAAGGATGCCTCACTGATGTACATGGGCCTGAAGCATCCTAGCTTTTGGCAAGCAGGCAGGAGACTCAACCAAAAAAAAAAAAAAAAAAAAAAATCAAAATAGGAACAAAGCGACTAAATGCAGGGCACATCTGTAAACATATTATACATTTGAAAATTACAATATCAGTAAAAGTGATACAGTTTACAGGTGAAATGAAACTATCTGAAACTGGCCTACCACAAGTTTCTGAACCTGGACTGATACAATAAGTTATTATATATATTATGTATAAAAAGTTTTGTTTACATCAAGTGGAATTGGCAATCCATGCTTATACTTAAAAAAAAAAAAAAAAAAAAAAAAAATCTAAGCAGGGCAGAAATCCAGACTAAAAAGTATTTTTCTCTGCAGTAAATCAAATAGCTTTTTTCATGAACATTGTTAAAAACCTGAAATAATTAACAAAACCAGAAAATCCATCCACACTACAATCGCTCAAAACTGGACATTGCTTAGAAAACAAGAAAGAATAAAAAGTAACTACTTTCTCCCCCAAAGTGTCCAGGGGATCCAGTTTGCCTTTGTTAGACAGACCGCAACTCTATAAATGCCCTGCTAGTTTAACTTGTATTTGACATACATGGATACATTAACTTCTCTGTATGTTGTGTGTGTGATGTGATGCTACATCAGGCCAGAGAACTTGTTATTATGCCACTAACATCACCCAGTCTTAAATTGGACCCTTAGTTTCTACACACACACACACACACACACACACACACACACACACACACACACACACACACACACACACTTTATTTAGCATGCTATACACAAGCCGCAGCACAACAGGATGGTAATGCGATGATAAGACAGGGCTAATGTTCTTTCTGCCCAAAACAAAATTCAGAATTTCACATTATTTTTCTTTAAAAAAAAAAAAAAGAGAAAAAAACAAACAAACCCAATCTTGCTCTAATGATAAAAATATATTAAGATATATTAGAAACAAGTAAGCTCAGAAGTAGAATTTGCCTGAAAACACACCTTCTATAAGCAGTGTTTATTACCTCCTCACTGGCTAAAAAACAGACGGTTTTCATGAATTTTTTTTTCCTTTTTAGATTTTGCTGAGAAACTAAAATTAAAAGAATTTACAGAAAGGTACATAAGTTTCTCTTAAATGATTGATGAAAAAACAAGAAGAGTATACACTTAGTGTTAGTGACAGAGAGCAAGTCTGAGCACCTACAGCGGAAAAGCAGAATATATTTTTGCTCCCAGTTACACAATTACAATGGGTAATTATCAGCCAATTACTTGTTCTGCATCTTTTCTTTGAATGACTCTTAGATTCTTCAGCTGTCAAATATGTAACCAAAGTTAACTATGTACCCACAAACTATTCCAGGATTGTAGAACTTCAATGCCCTCCCCCTGTCCCCACCCCACAAAAAATAAAAGGAAAGGAACTATTTCCCCAATACCCCACATAGGCTGCACAACTCTTGGCAAGACATGCAAATCATTGGATTAAAAAAACAAAAAACAATCAACAAAAAACATCCCTGCAAACTTCAAGGCATTTATCCAGCATTCTCGCAGGGCTCAAAATAAAACTAAAAGATCAAGGGCGGAGTAGGGGAAAATGTTGAATCATTCTGGGTTCCCCGTGATTAGTGTATCACTTTAGTCACAGAACAAGGTACAGATACCTAGAAGTGGATTTGCCTTTCCAGTGGGTCATTTGTTGACCAAGTAGATGACAGCAGGAACTTTAGAACCACGCTTGTTAAGTCTGTATTCATTAATCACTTGCATTCACACTTAAAAACAAAAACTAACAAAATAATAAAGAAAAAGACTATTCGGTACCGGAGATTAAATAACCATGTGTAGTCTCTTGAAATAAATTTGATTCCTTAAGAAGTCTAATTACTTTCAGTTGCCTTTTTTAAATAACTATATATATATATGTATATATATATATTTGTATATATTATCCTGTGATTCTACTTATGGTTCCTCTGCTGCGTTGAAGATCTAGGAGCATAAAAGCCTTGTGTCCCACATGAACGGTGGCTCTAATGCTGCAGAAAGGTTACAAATAGGCAGTCTGGTCCTTCATTGATCTGGACTATCCATGGCTTCATTGTAAGTGATTATCCTTTTGGGATCTAGAGGCAAAGTGAAAAAGTAAACTAATTAAACAAATTCAAAACAAAACCTTGCAATCTAACCCAGAAACAAATCCCAAGCAATCATTTAAATTGCAACCCTTCTGATTAAAATAAATTTAAAGGCCATTTCTTCTTGGTATTATCCAAGTGTGATCTAGTTTCTCAACCCAAAATGTAGCTATTCAGCACTTCCAATAAATTCCCAACAATATCCTCTACCACCCAGTAAGGGCTTCAACCTCTAGAAACTAGTCATGTTGAAGTTCATTTAGTAAGGAGTGTTCCTTATGATTACCTAATTACAAAAGTAGAAAATGTAAAAACAAGGAGAAAGAAGCTCAAGTCATAAAACAACTTAATAGAGAAATTCATGGGCTTATTTTGTTTTTAGCAAGGTCTCATGTGATCCAGGCTGGTCTCAAAACTTGCTATGTAGCTGACCTTGATGGAACTCCTGTGTCCTTCTACATCTTTCTGCCAGGTGTTGCATGTGTCATCATGCCCCAGCATAGAGTCTAATTTTATTTTAACCACAGTGGGATGTTCGGCAAGGAATGGCTGGCTCAAATAAAACCTAACAAAATATTTCATGGTAATAATCAACTATATCACAATAACTAGCTTAGCTCTAATCACTTATTTACTCCTTATTTCCTACAATATTATCTCCATCTTCATTCTCAGCAAACATAAATGTAGGACCCAAGATACAGAGCACATGCCTAGAATATAAAAGGCCTTGAGTCCAATCATATCAGAAGAAATCTTTGTGACTTCAAAATATAAAACTGTCAAAACATGCCCGGACAAAGACTACATGGCTAATTTATACTAAATTCTTATTCTCTCTTTCTGACCACCATGTATATCACATTTCAAAGTTTGGCAATAGGCACCTTTACCTGCTAAACATCTAACCAGTAAAGACTTTATTATTATTATTATTATTATTATTATTATTATTATTATTATTACCTGGCTAGCCTTGATAGCCTGACTCTGCTGGGATTAAAGGTGTGATACTAACTAAAACTAGTATCAGAGACAATATTTTTTGTTATACATTATTTCCAAGAACTACTGGGATTCTTGCAATATATAGTCCAGATTGGCTTTTCTTTTAAAAAGTTAGTATGCTTTAGTAAACAGGAAAACCAGGAAGCCAGGTGGTAGAGGGACACCTGTTTAATTCCAACACTCTGCGTTCAAGGACAGCTTGGTCTACATGGTGAGTTGCAAGACAGCCAAGAGTTACACAAAGAAAAAAGACATCCTTGTCTGGAAAAACCAAACCAAACAAAAAACAAAAAACAGGAACATAGCTCAGTAGTAGAGAGAGTACTTTCCTTGAACACTTGCTTGAGGTCCTGGATTCTTCCATCCCTCCCCCTCCCTCAAGATGGTCATGAAATCTAATAGAAAGGAAGAGAGCTGAAAATAAAACTTAAGAACTAAAGTTAACTCAATTTAAGAAATAACGTAGCTTAAAGTGGTGGCTCACACTTTAAATCCCATCTGAGGCAGGCCAGGCTCTAAGTTTGAGGCCAACCTGTTCTATTGATGGAATTCCAGGACAGCCACAACTACAGAGAAACCTGTCTCAAAAAAAGCAAAACAACCCCACAAAAACTTAGCCTGGCTTACTTAATAAGAAGATAATACAAGGGGCTGGAGAGATGGCTCAGCGGGTAAGAGCACTGACTGCTCTTCCGAAGGTCCTGAGTTCAAATCCCAGCAACCACATGGTGGCTCACAACCATCTATAATGAGATCTGATGCCCTCTGCTGGGGTGTCTGAAGACAGCTACAGTGTACTTACATATAACAAATAAATAAATCTTTAAAAAAAAAAAAAAAAAAAAAAAAAAAAGATAATACAAAAATATCCTTTCTAGAACTCCAAAGACAACCTGCCATGAAGACAATACTCATTCCTACAGTCACAGGCCATTTTACAATTTTGCATTTTACAATTAGGTGGGTCAAGTCTGCAGAATTCATTTTGCAGTCTCTTTCCCAATCATGTTTGATTTGAAATGTATAAAGGAACAATTCTTAAGTGTTTGCTAATTATCTTTTAAGCCATGGCTGTATTAAAACAAAAGACTTAATCCTTGACTCTAAGAAGGGAGAGTAACTATGATGCCTACGAATCACAACAACAAGCAATGATAACCTTAAGAGTGCAATAGTGGCATACATACCTTGGCATAACCAACAAGTCTCTAATGATACTTAAGACCCACTCAACAAAAGGGAAACCATTCCTGGTACTGGAAACCTAGCCAAATACCTATGGCAAGTAAAATCACGGATCATGGATGAGAACATATAATCACCACTTTACTAATCCAGCATAATTCTAACTATACTATAAATAATATTTGTTCCTATAATGGACAAGTAAGTGTAGCCCTCACCCCACATAAAAGAAACTTCTCTGCAACACACAAAGACAGCTACAGAAATCTCCTAGTAATGTCAGAAGCTATACCCATTAAGTCTCACCAACATGACTGTCTAGATATGAGCTGAACAAGGAAAACAATAGACATGCTAAAGTGAATGAGCAACTCCAGGAGCTTCAACCCAACACAAAGAACTACAGGCAACTAAGAAATACCTGAGAGCTGAGAAAGTCTTCCCCAGAAAAGAGCACACCAATTGATTACCCAATACCAAATGGTCAGCCCTGAAAACATACACTAAGTAACACTATACAAACTGAACAGGTTATTTATACAATTAGGAATTTGAAAACAATCAAAGGCAACATGTAGATTGTATACCCAGTCCCTGTCCTACCTGTTCAATCTTGGTTATGGGAGGACAAAAGTGAAAATGTTATTTTTTATTTCTAAACACTATTCCATACAGTCTAGATGTTTCTCTAACACTGAATATTATCCTAAAATATGATGATTTTAGTTCTTAGGGTATCCTTTTATTTACCATAAACACAGGCAGAACAGCTAAAAGTAAAAACATTTATATTGATTTCCTCAAAAACATTTGTATTTGGAAGGAACAGGAAAACACTGGGAAGGGCTTTACTGGGGGTCATATCCAAGGCCTTATGTATATTAACCATGAGCTCTACAACTAAGTATAAAACTCTTAGCCTCTACAGGCCTGGTAGCACACACCTTTAACCCCAGCACTTGGATCTATGTAAATTCAAGGCTAGCCAGGTCTACACAGAGAAACCTGTCTAGAAAAGAAAAGAAAAAAAAAAGTATTTTAAAAGGTAGAAAAAAAAAAGTATTTTAAAAGGTAGAGAGATTTTTCCAAAACCCTGCAAAACCGTAGCCCAGGATAGCCTTAAATTTAAAGCTTCAGCCTTCCAAGAGATAGGATTACAAGTCACTCTTTAGCAGTCTTGGTATGGCAACTACTGTCTTTTCTTTTGACAAGTTAATTTAATGCAAAAAATAAAGCTTGTTCATTGGTCAGGTGACGATCCCAATTATTCTCACTAAAACAAATGTCATAATTTTTATTAGTATTAACATTTTAAGTAGCAAACCATTCTTACCTTGTTTCTGCAAATTCCATATAGATTCCATTTCTGTAAGAGAGAAAAAGTTATTTTAATGAACACTGAACAAAACTCTGCTTTTATCTCTTATAATAATGCTACGCTTTTCTCTTACATCTGAAAAACCCAGACTGATTATTGCTGGGATAAAGGTAGGGCTGACTGATAATAGTATAGCTCTATGCAACACAAGGCACTAAAATTTTGAAATAACTTTTAGCAGTATCTAGGTTATGTACATGCTAATTATGAAAAATCAATCACTGGGCTGGCAGGATTGCTTCCTACCAAGCCTAATGTCAAGTCTCTAAGACCTATGTTGTAGGTAGAAGAATGCTGGTTGTTCATTGACCTCCACACACTGGTGAGATACATGTGTGTATGTACACGTGTGTATACGTACACACACACACACACACACACACACACACACACACACACACACACACACACAAAAAGCCATTATGTGAAATTGACAAGATTCTGTGTTTACAAATAGCAAAGATATGCAAAAGTGCATATGTTAAATGTCATTTATCACCTATTACCACAGTACACAAAGCTTTACACTGGACATCTAAATGATCATACATAGCTTATAATACTTATAATACAAAACCCTAAGAATTAGTCCCTGAAAATAGAAATGAAAACTATTCAGAAAAAGGAATAAACTATCACAAAAACAGGGTAATACTTTTCTAATGCCCATACAGAAACAAAAAAAGTTAATTTGCACTCTAGAACTAGACCTTCTAACTAGCTTATTTACTATGTATAGTCTGTATATATAGGACTTATTAGAGCACAAAAATAAGAAATTTCTTCTCTGTGTAGCCCTAGCTTTTCTAGATTTTGTAGACGATAGCCTTGAACTTGCTGGTCTTAGTCTTCTGACAGAGGCATGTGTAAACATACCCAAAAATGCTAAATTTCTTTTTAATGAAATTTATCTTTAAAGTTAAATACTGAGGTAGGGTTTCTCTATGTAGCCCTGAGTGGCCTCTAAGTTGATATATTCAAAAATTGGCCTTGAACTCAGAGAGTCTACTTTTTTTTTTTGCTTCCTGAGTGTTGGTAATAAAGCCATGTTTATCTGTAGAAAGGGTTTACCTCTAAAGCCCAGGATGTCCTGAACCATTATAAAGTTCAGACTACCTCTGATCTTAAGACAACCCTCTCAATCTCCCAAGAGACAGGGTTTCTCTTGTGTAGCCCTGGCTGTCCTTGAACTCAGAAATCCACCTGCCTCTGCCTCCCAAGTGCTGGGATCAAAGGCGTGTGCCACCACTGCCTGACTACAAATTTAAATTTTACAAAACAACCATAACCTTTTCTCCTCATACTCAACTTCCAAAGTCTGCAGATAAAATATTAGTTCTCGGCTGGGCAGTGGTGGCGCACACCTTTAACCCCAGCACTGGGGAGGCAGAGGCAGGTGGATTTCTGAGTTCGAGGCCAGCCTGGTCTACAGAGTGAGTTCCAGGACAGCCAGGGCTGCACAGAGAAATCATGTCTTGAAAAACAAAACAAAACAAAAAACAAAACAACAACCAAACCCCCCCCCAAAAGTTCTCTTATGCATTTCCCCAATCTACAAAGGTCATTTTCACATGTTTATTTTGAATAGTTTAATTCATTTTATAAATACAAGAAGAAGATCTTTGTATTTCTCTACCTGGGATATTCTTTCAATGTCTGTGGAGTTTTGGTTTTTTGTTTTGTTTTGTTTTGAATTATTTATTTATCATATGTAAGTACACTGTAGCTGTCTTCAGACACCCCAGAGGAGGGCATCAGATCTCATTATGGATGGTTGTGAGCCACCATGTGGTTGCTGGGATTTGAACTCATGACCTTCGGAAGAGCAGTCGGCACTCTTAACCGCTGAGCCATCTCTCCAGCCCCGGAGTTTTGTTTTTGTTTTTCCTTTTTTCTGAGACAGGGTTTCTTTGTTTAACCCAGACTGTTCTAAACTCTGTAGAACAGGCAGGCTTCAAACTCAAGAGATCCATCTATCTCTGCCTCCCAAGTGCTGGGACTAAAGGCTTGTACCAACACTGAGCTTTCTGGGATGTTCTAATCTACTTTCTTTCTACTTAGTTACCAGAAAAATAAAGCCTACTACCTACAAATTAGTGCCATATAAACTCATCTAGCTGAACAAGGTTCTAAGTCAATTAACAAGCTTTTTTTTTTTTTATTGGTTATTTTATTTACATTTCAAATGTTATCCAACAAGCTGTCTTTTTAAAAAAAAGATGTACTTAACTATTTTATGTATTTGAGTACTCTGTAACTATCTTCAGACACTCCAGAAGGCATTGGATTCCATTATAGATGGTTTTGAGCTACCATGTGGTTGCTGGGAATTGAATTCAGGACCTCTGGAAGAACAATCAGTGCTCTTAACTGCTGAGCCATCCCTATGGCCCAGAAAAGCCTATCTTTTAATTTATAAAACACTAGGATATTCATCTGTTCCTTCTCTCCCTCTCTTCTAATTTTTTCATCTTTATTTTTCGAGACAGGGTTTCTCTGTGTAGCCCTGGCTATTCTGGTCTCTGTGGACCAGGCTGGCCCCCAACTCAGATTCACCTGCCTCTGCATGCACCAAACAAGTACAAAGTAACTGGGAATGTCAGGAAAAAAAAAACCAGTTGAGTATTCTATAGCTTTGTTTCAAGGTTGATTTTAAGATTTATTTTTATTTAGATTTATTTTATGTATGAGTACACTGTAGCTGTCTTCAGACGCACCAGAAGAGGGCATGGGATCCCATTAAAGATGGTTGAGAGCCACAAGGTGGTTGCCGGGAATTGAACTCAGGACCTCTAGAAGAACAGTCAGTGTTCCTAACCGCTGAGCCATCTCTTCAGCCTCCAAACATAAGTGTTTTGTATATTAGGCAAGCTATATATTCTCAGTCCTCCTTTTATTTGCTTTCAGACATATTCTGAATTACCTACATGGGCAATCCAATGCCTTAGCCTCTCAAACAGACTGAAGTACATGCCTGCTTTTTTGCCTGCCTAATTTTGACCTGGCTCCAGTTCTTACAAGTCTGAGTTATAATGTAAACTGTTGGTCTGGAATTGGTAATTTCCCAAATCCATACAAAAGTCAAAAATCACATTCACATTAAAAATAAAAATGAGGACTGAATGGCTTAACACTGGCTGTTCTTCCAGGTCCCAAATTCAATTTCCAGCACCCACTTAGCAGCTCAACTGTTTGTAATTCCAGTTCCAGAGGATCTGATACCCTCTCCTGGCCTCTATAGGTTTCTATGTGCCCAAGTACACATATATATATAAACAAAACTTTTTAAAAGACCATCAGGTGTGGCAGCACTCAGGAGGCAGAGGCAGGTGGATCTCTTGAGTTTTAGACCAGCCCAGTCTAAAAGTCCAAGGTAACATAGTAAGACCCTTTCTGTAAACAAGCATACAAGCAAAATCCCATCCATCAAAATCCAGTTTAAATGTTCCATGATAATACAGGCTGCTGTATTTATTCTTTCTATACTGGAAATCTTACTTCTACTGAAACAGGGTTTCTCTGTGTAGCCCTGGCTGTCCTGGAACTCACATTAAAAAGGAAAATTAGCCGTACTGCAAGTTATTAATATTAAACTTAAATATGTACCATCCCTACTGAAATGACATAACACAGCCTCCTACCTAGTATTACTAAATTAAATTGATGTGTCATCTATTTTGAAGCTAGAGAAAATGCATAGAACTTCCAATTCTAAGTCTAACTTAAACATAGTAAATTTACTACTCAACACTGAAAAGACCAGAACACTTAACACAATATATAAACAGGTACTCTTGATAGTCTAGTGAAGCTCAAATGATTCTCCTTTTAAAGTTTAAAAAAATAATAGACTGCAGAGATGGCTCAAAGGTTAATACTTGCTGCTCTTCCAAAGGGCTAGACTTTGGTTAATCAGTTCCCACACGGGGCAGTTCATAACTATTTGTAAATCCATATTTTCAAAATACTGATTCAAAACAGATTCAAATAGAAAAATCAGTAAGCCAACGAACCACTGCTGAACCAACCAATATTTAGTAGTAATTCAAAGAATCTGCCCTCCTGGAACTGAAATGAGTGATTATCTGCTCAGTTCTGTTCTATTTAGGTAAAAACAATACCTGTTTGGTCACTTATTAATGCTCAACTGCAAAATTCAAGCTGATGCACTTTAATAAATTCTGTGTAACTGCAACCATGTAAAGTATATTTAGTTTATTATATGTTTCACGTCTACATTAGAAAGAAAGATGGGGGTGGATGGGTGGGTGGTGGTACACACCTTTAATCCCAGCAGAGGCAGAAGATCTTTTGAGTTTCAGGACAGCTACAAAGAAACCCTGTCTTAAGGGGGAAAACAAAAACAACAACACAAAGCTGGGAGAAGTGACACATACCTTTAATCCTTGCTCAGGAGGCAGAGGCAGGCCAATCTCTGAAGCCAGCCAAATCTACAAAGCTAAAGGTACAGAAAGAGACCCTTTCTTTAAAAAAGAAAAACATCAACTAGAAGGATGGCTCAGGTCATAACAAACCTTTAATCCTGGCACTTGGGAGGCAGAGCCATGTGGATCTGTGAAGCCAGCCTTGGTCAACAGTGAGATACTGCCTCAAAAACAAAAATAGATATGGCTGAAAATACAGTTCAATGCTAGCAAGTACAAGACCTGGATTTGAACTCCAGCAATATCAAAAAATGAATTTTTTTGCAGGTCTAGTCTGAACAATGAAATCCTTGGCTCTAAGAAACAAAAATCCACACGAAAAGCCACCAACTAACCACCTACTGGAACAAGATCATCTCAATGTCTACTTCCTAATTATCACAAACTATAAGACTGTGATTTTCTATAGTAGGCCCTAGAGAGCAGATGACACAGAAAATGACACCAAAACCACCCAACTATCCTCACAGAATTTAACATATATAATTAAACACACCTTAAGAAAGAACCTAATAAGCATTTCTCTTCTGTTCTACTTTCAGTTTCTAAACTTTTATTTCCAAAGATACCTGGAGAACAAATCAAAATAATCTTTACCTGTAAAGATATGGTAGTATATTTATATACCTTTAAATAAAAACTTTAAAGAAACTTAGTCAAAACCAGCCACCCCATTCTTGCCCTCTATCTTCTACCCTGTAGACCTAGCTGTCCTTAAGTGGCTATGTTGACAAGGTCAGCCTGGAATACAGATCAGTCTGCTGGGATTAAGGGTGTGCCACAATACCTACCCCTCCCCCTTATTTTAAAAAAAAAAAAAGGAGGAAACAAATGCATAAAAAAAAAAAAAAATAAAAAAAATATGTATACAAAAGTACATGTCTTTCAGTTTGCAGATCAAGAAAGGCAACTATTGGGGGAATTCCCAAGGTCCTACTAGATAAGAGCATCAGGAAATTAATGGACACTGAGGCGAATCAGTCTTTGTTAGAAAAGTAGGAAAGTGCCCTGACCCCAATTAACCAACCCTAAACATTTAAGATTTAAGCATGCTATATTCTTGTGTGTAAGAATAAAAATAAGACATTATGAATTTGGGGACACAGCATAAGTTTGAAGAGAGGAGTGATATGAAAATACTGCCACAGTACTGTGTATGAAACTATCAAAAACTTTTTAAAAGCCGGGCAGTGGTGGCGCACACCTTTAATCCCAGCACTTGGGAGGCAGAGGCAGGGAGATTTCTGAGTTCAAGGCCAGCCTGGTCTACAGAGTGAGTTCCAGGACAGCCAGGGCTATTCAGAGAAACCCTGTCTCAAAAAACCAAAAAACAAAAACAAAACAAAACAAAAAAAAAGTTATCCTTTAAGCAACATGAAAGCCCTTTATAATTATGTGATCAATTATGTCTTCTTGATCTTTTTTTGTTGGAAAACTACATTCCTCTAAACTTTAATAATTTCCAAAACTCTCAAATAAATTAACAATTAACTGATACTAATTCTTACCCAGTCATTCATAATATAGAATATCAAACACACACACACACACACACACACACACACACACACACACACACACACAGAGAGAGAGAGAGAGTTATCAGACCATTGGAATCTTTGAAAAAGAAACAAATGTGTTACCTTTAGTGTGATATACAATAGCAGCCCTCAGGTCAAAAGAGCCCCAGCTATCGTTCCTTTCTAGGCCTCTCTGGTATCTCTGTTCTTTGGCGGAGCCTAACAAAGTGTTCGTAGGAGAGGCCAGAGGATTTTGATTTTCTATTTCGTAGTCCTTTGAGAGAAACACTAAAGCACCTTGACTACTGGCGTCTGCTTTTTGCAGGTCACCTATATGACTGGGTTCCAAGGATAAGGCTCCACTCTCAGTAGTCCCAGGTTTTAGAATGTTACCCAGAACTTGAGGACTAGTCCGTTTTTCCAGCTCATAAGCCTTGGGAAACACAGGATGCTCAGTTCCTGAGGGAATTATTTCAGCACCCTGTGAAACCAAAGTGGCAGGATATTCTCCTTGAAATGTCACTTCCATCACTTTATGATCTGATGACTTTCCAATAACAGTCTCTGGGCCAGCACTGGGCTCATTTATAAATGATAAACCCCATTGATTCTGGAATATATCCCCCAGGTTTTGCTGATCTGTCTGAGAGGGCAGATCTACTTGTGCACTTAACAGCACTGTTTGCATATTTGAAGGGTAGATAAAAAGGCTAGACTTAATTTGTTCAACAGCTGCTGAAGTCAGACTCATGTCCTGAAGAACTGAATCAGTCCCAGTAGAGATGGGTGTTAAAGTATTAGCAGCAGTAGTTAGCAGTGGCTGGCCCCCAGATGGATACACGCTTCCATCAGTTCCTGCTAGAACAGGCCCATTAGAAAAACTGGCAGAAGTAACAGATTTCAGAGCTGACATGGGGACCTGGGATAACCGACTTGAAGATTGGGTCTGAGTTTCCCCAGTAGATGATGATGATGATGAAGATGAAGATGGTGACACAGACGAGTTCTGTACAGTTTTGTTGAGGTTTTCCTTAACTTTGCTTGCATAACTTATTTTAGGAACTATTTTTGCACTGCTATTGTCCACTGGAAAAACTGGAGGTGGTTTAAACAAGGTCCACGAGTCCTCTTTGGAGGCAGCGGCTGAGGCATGCTTTCCTTTAGGCCGATCATCAAACTTTTTGCTACTCAAACCAGGTTTAATATCTGAGCTTTTACGAAGCATGTCACCCATAGCAGGTTTTCCACGACTTGTTCCTCCAGGTCCAGTTTCATATTTCCAAATAGTCTTCGAACCATCTACTCGAGTTCCCTTTTGTTCACTATAGTCAGGCTTTAAAGTTTCAAGTCCCTGTTTTAATGCTGGGACACTAGTCTCTTGCATTATTTTGTCCTGCACTAAATTAAGGTTTTCACAACCCTTGGCACTATTGCGCCTAGCTTTCCTTTTTTTAGGAGTGGTATACCCACTCTCAGATCCACTACCATCATTATCTGCTCCTTTGCTCATATAACCATTAGTAATATAGCCTGAACTATTTGTTATAACACCATTTGGAATTGCTATAGGATCGATCTTATCTACAGCCTGGGTCTCTCCAGATTTATTTTCGTAAGACTTCCCATTCTTTTTGTCCATACTGTTTTTCTGAATAAAATTCTTGGTTTTGATTCCTGCTTTTCCAAAGGTGCTGGTCTTTACAGTCTGCTTCAGGCTCGTGTCTACAACTTGCTGGTTGCCATTGAGGACCCTGGAAATAGGGTTGGTAGCTTCATCAGAACTGAGGTTCTTTAAAGATATTTCTCTTTCTCCAGCAGTACCATTTATCTCACCATAGCCTATAGAAGGAAAACAAAAACAAACAAAACACATACATTTAAATCACAGTAGTACTAAGACTGAATGAACAACTTTATTGAACTGTAAATACTAAGCTGTGTTGTGTCACATCTCTATGTAAAGAAACTTGTTAGCCTATTTTACAGATTATGACAGTGTTCAATGCTAGGCAGAGGCAGACTAGTACACAACTCGCATCAGGCCCATCTATTGGGTAGCCAGAACTAACTAGAAAGTTCAGGACCTTTCAAGCTGCATGGCATAATACTCCTCTAAATTATCTAAACAGAATAAACCTTATGAATTACAGCAATGAGGTTGATATAAAAACTAAAGCAAGCCGGGCAGTGGTGGCGCACGCCTTTAATCCCAGCACTGGGGAGGCAGAGGCAGGCGAATTTCTGAGTTCGAGGCCAGCCTGGTCTACACAGTGAGTTCCAGGACAGCCAGGGCTACACAGAGAAACCCTGTCTCGAAAAACCAAAAAAAACTGAAGCAAGATGATTGTTGCATGTTTGAAGCCATCCTCGGCTGCAGGGTGGAACCTTGTCTCAAACACACACTATTTAGAACCAGTGCTACTTCAGATACAATAACTGTAAAAGGAAAATAAAAATAAGGCTGTGGCCTTTGCCTACCTTGTGTGACCACTGAATTCAATCTCTAGTACTACTGCCCCTCCTGTACCCCCCAAGAGGATACTGAGCTATAAATGACTAGTTGCCAATATCTATCAGATCAAGCCATAAGGCTTGTGAACTTTCCGAAAGTAGTTAAGTTTAACTCCACATAAGAGCATACTGTAGTGCTGGGCAGTAGTGGCACACGCCTTTAATCCCAGCACTTGGGAGGCGGAGGCAGAGGCAGGTGGATTTCTGAGTTCGAGGCCAGCCTGGTTTACAGAGTGAGTTCCAGGACAGCCAGGGTCACACAGAGAAACTCTATCTCGAAAAAAAAAAAAAAAAAAAAGAGCATACTGTAACACATGAAACAAAAATATGTACCAACATCTCTAACCCTTATTAAGACTCATTAGCTTACTTTCAGCCTCTACTTGGGTTAAAGGACCAAGAGAGAAAAGGTTCTAGTTCTAGCAGAACTAGAGGTCTGTCTAGAATCTACAGCTTTCTACCTGCTTCTAACACTTGCATGCTCACAAAACTACAATGAAATGAATCTAATATTCTAAAGCAGTCAAGTATTCTTTACAGCTAATGTTGTTTTTTTTTTTAAATTAAGTTTTTCTGTGTAGCCCTGACTGTTCTGGAACTCATTGTCACTGAGTTCAGAGATCCACCTGCCTCTGCCTCCCAAGTGCTGGGATTAAAGGCATGCACCACCACTGCCCAGCTTACAGTTAGTTTACTCTTATTAGAAGTGACTTACTAGGTCAATCACAGCTCTTTCTACTCACTAATAAAATGTCGATTAGCTAATTGTTTTATGACCTCAAAAGACCTTTCGGAAACCCTTGATTCTAACAGTAATCAAACACCAAATACATTTTATTCTGTATGAACTTCCAGAAAATAAAAAAACATAATTGCACTGGGCAGTGGTGGTGCACGCCTTTAATCCCAGCACTTGGGAGGCAGAGGCAGGCAGATTTCTGAGTTCGAGGCCAGCCTGGTCTACAGAGTGAGTTCCAGGACAGTCAGGCCTACTAAGATCCTGTCTCAAATATTTTTTCCTCAGAAAGAGGCTAACTATGAGGCAAAAAAAAAAAAAAAAAAAAAAAAAGTCTGTAGTTTTGTTTTCTATAACATTTTCTTTAAAAAATGCAGAATGTTAAGTCAGGTCTAGTATGACATATACCCCTGCAATTTTGTCTCAAACAAAAACAAAAGTTAGGGGCAGGGAGACCCAAATCAATAGATTTCTGGCTGGACCAAAGGCAACCAAGAGATGAACTACTTTACCGTTTAATATAAGTTAAGCAATATCTGTAACTTCTGGGGCATTAATCATAATTTTGTATATTTAAACTAAAGGTGGGCAATGTTACATGCAATAACAATAATAACTGAAGTTCAAAACAGCTAAAACACGCCAGGTAGTGGTGGCGCATGCCTTTAATCCCAGCACTTTGGGAGGCAGAGGCAGGTGGATTTCTGAGTTCGAGGCCAGCCTGGTCGACAGAAGTGAGTTCCAGGACAGCCAGGGCTACACAGAGAAACCCTATCTGGAAAAACAACAATAACAAGAACAAAAACAGCTGAAACATAACACAGAATTAAGTAAACTAGAACAACTCTACCTAAGTTTACTAGTACCTCAGATACCAGAAGTAAATCATGGGGAAAAAAGCTCAGGTAGCAAAATGGTGGCCCACACTAATTCCAGCTTCTTAGGAGGGTAAGGCACCAGAATTACAAATTAAAATATAAAGAGCTGAGTGTGTAGCTCAGTGGTAGATATCTCCTAAGGGTCGTAGGTTTAATTCTAAGTCTACAAAATGCAACTTACTATGTAGCTTTAATAAATTTCACTTAGGGCTTAAGAGATGGCTCAGCAGTTAAGAGCATTGACTGCTCTTCCAGAGGTCCTGAGTTCAATTCCCAGCCACCACATGGTGGCTCACAAACATCTGTAATAGGATCTGATGATGCATTCTTCTGGTGTACGTCTGAAGACAACTACAGTGTACTCATATAAATAATATTTAAATAAATCTCATTAAATATTTTTGTCTCCCTGTGGCCTTGGTATGCATAAAGTATGAAAAGCATCTTTTTTTTTTTTTTTTTTTTTTTTTTTTTTGGTTTTTCGAGACAGGGTTTCTCTGTGTAGCCCTGGCTGTCCTGGAACTCACTGTAGACCAGGCTGACCTCAGAAATCCACCTGCGCCTGCCTCCCAAGTGCTGGGATTAAAGGCGTGCGCCACCACTGCCTTTCGAAAAGCATCATTTAAAGCTTAGATATTGCAGTAAAAATGTGAAGATGGTAGTTGTTATACAGAAAGCAATTAAAGACTCCCTGTGTCTTTATTATTTAGGGCTGCCATGATAACTCCACTTCAAATAGACTCAGCAAAACTGAGTCCATTAATTTAGTTTTGGGATTTGATACTGCAATTATTCAACATGTTTGGTCTCCTGTGCCCTCTCTTCTGGATCCAGAAAACCAGTTTTTCATAGGTTTGGGAGTAATGGTTCATAAACACCCATAAGTATGTCCCAAACATTTTCTAGATTTCCTAGCACTGTACCCAAGGACCAAACCACACATGGAAAAGCTGCTCAGCCCAACTGTTAATAATATTCTTTCAATTTTCTAAACCCAATTTCCCCTCCTTATTCTTCATCCCAGTTTAAAACAAATTTTGAAGAGGACCACCACCTCCAGTGAATGGTTCAGGGTCTGCATCTCTGTGCACTGTTGAGTCCTATGGGGAATACATAAACCTCATAAAAGACAAATTCTAAATCTATGAACACTACCATTTGGCAACCTTGATACTTTCTCACCTTCTGAAAACCAACACTAATACAGTTACATAATTCCTCAGTTTCTAGGCTGCTGTAAATCCTTACAATTAAACATTTCTTCTGCTCTATCATCAGTCCCTACCACCCTACAAAAGAAAGAGAATCTGATATCCATCAGCTCTGTCTTCAAAGTTACATTGTCTACAGTAGTTTTTCACCAGTAACTACTGTATTACTTGACAGGCTAAGCTTAACATTTTTTTCTAAGCATTCCCGTTTCAGTTAAAAACAAAGCAAAACGTGTCAATATATAAACTTTGATGCTTTTTTTTTTTTTTAAGTTTTTTTTTTTTTTTTTGGCTTTTTGGAGACAGGGTTTCTCTGTGTAGCCCTGACTGTCCTGGAACTCACTCTGTAGACCAGGCTGGCCTGGAACTCAGAAATCCACCTGCCTCTGCCACCCAAGTGCTGGGATTGAAGTCGTGTGCCACCACTGCCTGACTTTTTTAAGTATCTTAAGACTCCACATTTAATGTTAATTTTGTTTGGGGATGGAAGTCCGTTTTAAAATGCACCAAACGCCTCTCACTTTAACCACTAAAAAAGTCTTGTCCAAGGTAAGGGGTTAGTGACAACCTCATGGACAAGTCACTTCCAGTTCATGTTAAAGAAAAACATGGGACCCAAAGCTACCCCTGTTGTCCATCCAGTCGAGCATCTGATTAACCCCCCCCCCACAAAGTCACTACCCCAGCTCAGAAGTTTAGGTGTTGAGTGGATGAGAGGTTGTCTTCCCCCCTCCCCCCTTTTTTTGTAGGAAATGCGCTGCTATAAAGAAAAAAGGCCTAAGTGAAAAAGCCTCTGAGGCGGAGTCGTGAGCGAACCTGGCAGGAGCTGAGATTCCTGTGGCAGAGAAACTCGTGACCCGGGAGCTTGGTTCCCGCTGGGTACCCCACCCGGCCTCAGGCACCGCCTCTACCCAAAATGAATCCCCTCGCCCCTCTCGCAGGCCGGCGGAACTGTGGCCGCCGCCCGGGCCTCCTTCCCCCTCAAGCTCCTCTTCGAGGCCCGCTCCCCTCCCAGCCGCCCGCGCCTCCCGCCGCACCCGGGAGCGGGAAACGCGGCCGTCGGCGCGCGGGTCCACGGTGCAGGCCGCTCCCCTCGTGGCCGCTTCCCTCCCCCACCCCAACCGCCCCCGCCCCTCACCCCAGGGACCCGCCCGGGGCCGCGCGGCCGCCACCGGGTTACACAACCCGGCGCGGGGCGGGGGGAGGGGCGGCGGGCGACGGCCGCCCGCAGTGCGGGATGCCCGGAGAGGGCCGCCGAGGGTCCCGGGGCAGCGGTGCCAGCGTGCCGTGTGGCCTTCGGCACCCTTCCCCCTCCGCTCCTCAGCCGGCCGGAGTCGGTGACAGGAATCGGCTTCCAACATGGCGGACAGGAAGCGGCCCCGCGAGGAGGAGAGAACATTCCAGCCTCGCCGGCTCGGAGGCGAGCGGGCCAGGGGCGCCGGCCTTTGGAGGAGCCTCCCGAACAGACAGCGGGGTCCGGTGCCCAAGATGGGCGTTTAGGGGTAGAAATGACCCGAGGGACGAGGGGGTCCCAGCCTCCTCCCCCACCCAGGCCGCAAACCCCAAGGCCACAGGTGGGCTTGGGGTGGCGGGTGAGGGAGGACGCTTCCTCAACTCAGCCCTCAGCCCTGCTCCCTGCTGCCTGCGAGCGGGTCTCGCGACACCACCCGAATCGGGATTCACTAGGCCTGAATTACATACACCTCGAGGGAATTTTTTTTTTAGGGCGGCCGAGTTTCACCCCTTCTTAGGGCCCCCACATTCAGGCAACTCCAGGGCCGCACTAGAGGGAAAAATAAGGCTGGACTTCCAAGGCCGACCGTACAGGTCTGCCTCCGGCCGGGGCGGAGGCCGAGGAAGGTCACGCTGGCCTGGCTGGGCCTCTCCCATGCTAAAGGGAAGGAGAGGGCGCTGCAATCCCCACCTCGCGGCCCGCGCCCGGGAAGAATGGAAGGGGGCATCCCCGGCCCGGCGGGACGCACACCCCGACCGGGTCCGCGCTTTTCACATCTAGCCCCACCCCCAACCCTCCCCCCCAACCCAGTCCCCTTCCCCCACCGCCCTCCCTCTCAGACCTGTTTTCTTCTTCGGCGTTTCCTGGTGCTGCTGGAGGGTGTGTTTCTGCTCATGTTTCAGCGGCTTGGGCTGGGCCTTGGGGCTGCCCTCGGCTCCATGCTGCAGGTATTGGTGAGGCTGCTGGTGATGGTGGTGGTGGTGGTTGTGGCTGTGGCTGTGGTTGTAGAAATAATAATGGTGGTGGTGGTGCGACTGCTGCTGCTGCTGCTGGGGGTGATGGTGCGGATGATGGTGGCTGTGATGGTGTTGAGGCTGTGGCTGGCCGGGCTTCTCCTCCATTGAAAGCGGCTGGGACTCCCTGGCTGAGGCTGCGGGCTGCTGCACCGTCAGGATCTGAGACTGCTTCTCCGCGCTCGCTCAGTATATCTGAGCGCGTCTCGCCAGCGCACTGGTTAAGCCAGCAGATCTGCGAGATTGGCAGCCGCATTCCAGCAATCAGGAGCCACGCTGCGCGTCAAGCCCCGCCCCTAGCCCAAATCCTCTTCCCTTCCCCTTCGCCACCGCCGCTTGGCCAACGCCACCTACCCTATGCAACCTCACAGGGCCGGGCCTTCAACGTCAGCATTATGGCTCTCTTTTCTATCGCTTTCTCTCCTTCAGCACGCAGTTAGCGAACAGCACTTTCTACACTCCTCACAGCGAGCAAGCTGATGTCGAGTGTAGCAGATTCCACTGAAGATTCTACTGGCACTAGGAGCCATCTGTTGGTTTTGCACCTCCTAGAATGTATTGGGGTGTGTTTGTGTGTGTGTGTTTAATTCTTTTCCGGGTAGCCAGAGGGGGAAGCTCAATTTCCTTAACCCTTAAACCGCGAAAGGGGCAATACAATAAAGAGGAAATAAGTACATTTTTAAGAATACAAGAGCTTCACAACTCGATAGATCGTTTTGTATTCTGGATTCGTTTTGCTTTGTATTCATATGCTAATCTCTTCCTTTCCACGGAGGGATTATAGGGTTCCACAATAGGGTATCTGTGTAATTTTCTAAAAGGGCACAAAGGGCTTAAATCATTGTTTCTTTGTAGTTGAAGGCAAGAGAGAGGGAGGAATGGAAAATCTACACTGAACGTTTTTTTTGGTTGGTTGGTTTTTGTTTTTTTTTTTTTTTGGTTTTTGTTTTTTAATTAAACACTGCAGGTGAAGTCAACTATGGAACCATAATAGGTTTTAGAATAAGACTTTCAAAAGTGAAGGAAAGGAGAAAGGAAACCTTTAAAAGTTCTTAAGATTTTTTTTTACATTTTTTTTTCGTTTTAAATTAAAAAAAAAAACATTGAAATTTAAAGGCATATTTGAATTTATGCTGTTAGTTCAACCTGTTAGGAAGGACAGACACAAGATACCCTCGAAATATATTTTGGGGGATTTTGGCTGGGGGTTTTGTTTGTTTGTTTTGGATTGGTTTGTTTTTGAAACAGACTCTATGTAACCCTGATTGACTTGGAATTACCAGAAGTGTCTGGCCAACTCAGAGATTCCCCCTATTTCTGCCTCATGAGTGCTGGGTTTAAAGTCCTACACACCAGCATACTCAGGCAGTGTGCTATTACATGAATACTTGCTTTATAATTCATTAAATTAGATATACATTTGTCTATGTAATACAAGGGAAAATTTAAATGTATAGTTTACTATCTTTTATATTTGTTTTGTTGTTTTGTCTTGGTTTGTTTGTTTGTTTGTTTTTGAGATAAGATCTTACTCTGTATCACTGATTGGCCTGTTATCATTCACTATGTAGCCCAGGCTGGCTTCAAACTGTTGCCTTCCTCTCCCTCACAAACACTGTCATTGCAGGCATGTACCATCCTTCCCAGTTCCTACTTAACCATTTTGAGTACACAGTTCAGGGGTATTACGACATTCCCATTGTTCTGCAACCAGAATCAAGTGCATCTCTAGAACCTATTACTCTTGAAACCCCATACCTTTTAAATAATAAAGCCCTTGAGCCTGGAGGAATAGGTCAGCAGTTATGAGCATTTTCTGCTCTTGCAAAGGACCAGAGTTCAATTCTGAGCACTCATATAGCAGCTTATAATCATCCATAACTCTAGTTCCAGGGGGTCCAACCATCCAATTAGGTGTATTTTGTATGTGTGATTTTTTTTTTTTTTTGGAGGGGGCCTGCATGTTTGTATGTGCACCATGTGAATGCCTGGTGCCTGCTAAAGTGAGGAGAGCTTGTCAGGTCTCTTACATGTGGCATTAAGAATGGCTGTGAGAGGCTGGAAAGATGGTTCAGCAGGTTAGGAGCACTGACTTCTCTTCTAGAGGTCCTGAGTTCAATTCCCAGCAACCACATGGTGACTCCAACGAGTTTTTAGAATGTTTTCTAATGTGAGCTGTCTCTAGTAGAGCATTGTCTCTAGCAAAGATCTGGAGAGACTTCTCAAGCAGAACACAAGCTATCAGCTTTGACCCACAATTTGACTTGGAGTCCTTTCTTTAATAACTCGGGAACTTGGGGCTGGAGAGATGGCTCAGTGATTAAGAGCCCTGGCTGCTCTTCAGAAGACCAGGGTTCAATTCCCAGCACCCACATGGCAGCTCACACTCTGTAAGTCCAGTTCCAGAGCATCTAACACCCTCACACAGACATACATCCAGGCAAAATGCCAATACACATAAACTAAAAATACAACAATTAAAAAGAATAATTAAGCCCAGCAGTGGTGGCCCACGCCTTTAATTCCAGCACTTGGGAGGCAGAGGCAGGTGGATTTCTGAGTTCAAGGCCAGCCTGGTCTACAGGGTGAGTTCCAGGACAGCCAGGGCTACACAGAGAAACCCTGTCTCAAAAAACAAAACAAACAAACAAAAAAAATCAAGAACTTCATGACTTGTATATTCTTCAGTCACATGTGAAATAAGACTACATTTGGAATGTAGCTTGTTGGTACAGTACAGTATGCTAAGAGAGTCTAAGAGTGTATCTTTAAAAATTTTTTTGTTTTTGAGACAAGGTTTCTCTGTGTAGCCTTGGTTCCCTTGGAACTCGCAGAGATTCTCCTGCCTCTGCATCCAGAACACGGAGATTAAAGGCATGTGCCACCACCACCACATTGGGTCATCTTTGAAAAATATTTTTACTATTTTATTATTTGTTTTGTATTTTATTACATTTATTTAGGGGAGGGTAGGCACGTGATGGCACATGTTTGGAGGTCAGAGGATAACTTTGGGGAGTCAGCTCTCCACCATGTGGGTCCAGAGACTGAATTTAGGTTGACAAGGCCAGAGGCCAGCACAGTTAACCAGCTAAGCCATCTCAATGGCCTCAGAGCATGTGTTTAGATGGCAGTAGACACCCTTTGAGATGAGCCAGAGATGCTGCCACATCAAATGGCAGCCTCAAGGCCTCTCCTCTTGTGTATAACTCAGATGAATGACTCACTTTTCTAATGTTTAATAACTTTATTAAAAGTTTAATTGAGGGCTGGAGAGATGGCTCAGCAGTTAAGAGCACTGACTGCTATTCCAGAGGTCCTGAGTTCAATTCTCAGCAACTACATGGTGGTTCACAACCATCTGTAAAGGTATCCGATGCCCACTTCTGGTGTGTCTGAGGACAGCGACAGTGTGACAGTGTACTTGAATACATAAAAAAGATAAATCTTGCTGGGCAGTGGTGGCGCACGCCTTTAATCCCAGCACTGGGGAGGCAGAGGCAGGTGGATTTCTGAGTTCAAGGCCAGCCTGGTCTACAGAGTGAGTTCCAGGATAGCCATGGCTACACAGAGAAATCCTATCTCGAAAAAACAAAAACAAAAAAAGGATAAATTTTTAAGAAAAAAGTTTAATTGATTGCACATAGACAAAAATGCATGTAAAATTATTTAGATTTTTTTAAGCATATAGAGATGTTTTACCTGCACATTTGTGCACCCATGCATGTGGTGACCCTGGAGGTCAGAGGGGGGCTTCAGATCCTCTAGGATTGGAGATACAAACAGTTGTATACTGCCATGTGAGTACTGGGATTTGAACCCTGGATCCTCTGGAAGAGCTGCTAGTGGTCTTAACTGCTAAGTGGTCTTTCAAGTCCAAATGTACATAAATTTTGAATAGTAAAACTCTGATGTATATTACTAGCAGAGCGCGTGTATGGGGCATGTGTGTACATAACTGACCATCCTTGTGTAAGGATACCTATACAAGGCAGAGCATGTTAGACTCTACCTAGGTAGCTTACATCAAAATCCTGGTGTCTAGTGAGCTTCCGGCCAGCATTCTGGTAACTGGGGACAATTTTTCCTTAGGGATTCACATGCAAAGGAAAAAAATAAAGTGCAACCAAATGCTGAAGATCTAGGAACATTATTTAGCCCTTTCTTTTTGTTTGTTTTTGTTTGTTTGTTTGGTTGGTTGGTTGGTGGGTTGGTTGGTTGGTTTTTTTGAAACAGGGTTTCTCTGTGTAGCCCTGGCTGTCCTGGAACTCACTCTGTAGACCAGGCCTGGCTCGAACTCAGAAATCCACCTGCCTCTGCCTCCCGAGTGCTGGGATTAAAGGAGTGTGCCACCACTGCCCAGCCCCTATCTTCCTTTTTAAAAAATATTTTTTTGAGTTGAGTATAGTGACACATACCTTTAATCTCAGCACTTGGGAGGCAGACGCTAGCAGGTATCTTTGCATTTGAGGCCAGCCTGGTCTACAGAGCAAGTTCCAGGACAGCCAGGACTACACAGAGAAAGCATCTCAAAAAACAAAAAACAAAAAACAAAAAAAACCAGGGCTGGAGAGATGGCTCAGCAGCTAAGAGCACTGACTGCTCTTCCAGAGGTCCAGAGTTCAATTCCCAGCAACCACATGGTGGCTCACAACCACCTGTAATGGGATCTGACGCCCTCTTCTGGTGCGTCTGAAGACAGCTATAATTTTACTTAAAATAAATAAATAAATCTTTAAAAAAAGAAAAAAAACTTCAAACCCCTAAACAATAAATCTTTTTGAAATTTTATTAGATGTATTAATTTTATGTTAGCAAGTACAACATATGTCAGAAAAGGGCATTGGACCCCCTGGATTTGAGTTTCTGATGACTGTGAACCACTATATGGACCTCGGGAACTGAACCTTGGTCCAAGCCTGATGACCTGAGTTCAGTCCCTAGAACACACATAAAACCAGTTCCTACAAGTTGTCCCTGGATCCGTCCTCTCCCCTCCATATACAAGTAAACTAAAAAAAAAAAAATTTTAAAGTTTTAAAATCATTTATATTTTATTCTATTGTATTATATTTTTCTTTTTTGAGATAGGGTATCACTGTGTAACCCTAGCTGGCCTGGAACTCAAAAGAGATCTATCTGCCTGCTTCTGCTTCCTAAGTGCTGGGATTAAAAGCCGATATACTTGCCCACACTCCTAAAATATTAATTACATTTCTATACTAACAGCAAAGTTTCTTTTCTTTCTTTTTTCTTTTTTAAAGACTTATTTATTCTATGTGAGCACACTGTTGCTCTCTTCAGACACACCAGAAGAGGGCAAAATTCTCTTTAAAAAAAAACATCTGGGGCTGGAGAGATGGCTCAGCGGTTAAGAGCACTGGCTGTTCTTCCAGAGGTCCTGAGTTCAATTCCCAGCAACCACATGGTGGTTCACAACCATCAGTAATGAGACGTGATGCCCTCTTCTGGTGTGTCTGAAGATAGTTACAGTGTACTCATATATAAAATAAATAAATCTTTTGAAAAAAAAAAAATCTATTAGCCGGGCAGTGGTGGCGCACGCCTTTAATCCCAGCACTTGGGAGGCAGAGGCAGGCGGATTTCTGAGTTCAAGGCCAGCCTGGTCTACAGAGTGAGTTCCAGGACAGCCAGGGCTACACAGAGAAACCCTGTCTCGAAAAAACAAAAACAAAAAACAAAAAACAAAAACACTGCTAGAAGCTTATGAGATGCTTCAGTGGGTGAGAGTCCTTGCCTCTGAATTTGATGCCAGAACCCACATGTTAGAGAGAGAGAACTTCCTCAGGTTCTCCTCAGGATCAATTTTACACCAGTATCAATTTAATAAAGACCTAACGCCTACATGTGTACCATGGCGCACTTGTGCCTGCACACACACACACACACAGAAACACAGAGACACAGAGAGAAACATTAACATATTGGGAAAATAATAAATTTCAAAGTGGCACAAAGTAATTAAAATACTTTGTTAAAGGCCATAAAGTAATTAGGTAAATTATTATACCACAATCAATAATTAACAGTAACAATCATATGACTTTTGAAATACTCTGAGAATGAAGAGAGGCAATAAAGCCAGTAGGCTGTAGTTTGTATGATTATACTATTTCCTTATAGCTTTGTAATCATTCAGACCACACTGACTATATTCTGTATTGCTAGTTTAAGCTAGTTTATTTAACATTTTACTCTCAGGCAAACCTTTAGTCCAATTTCTGGATGCATCTAATTATTGACTCCAACATTATATATATGTATATACACACACACACATATACATATATGTGTGTATATATATATATATAGAGAGAGAACTAAATCTTTTTTTTTTAAGATTTTTAAAAATTTATTTATTTATTTATTATATGTAAGTACATATAAGCTGTCTTCAGACACCCCAGAAGAGGGCATCAGATCTCATTTCGGATGGTTGTGAGCCATCATGTGGTTGCTGGGATTTGAACTCACGACCTTCGGAAGAGCAGTCGGTGCTCTTAACTGCTGAGCCATCTCTCCAGCTCCCAAGAACTAAATCTTTGTTTTGGTATGGTTTCTCCAGGTAGTTCAAGATGTCCTGGTACGCACTATACAGACCAGCCTAGTCTTGAACTTACAGAGCTCCAACTGCTTCTGTTTCCCTAGTAGTAGGATTAAAGGCATGTGCCACCATGCCCAACTGATAGCTAAAGTTTAATAAGGCCACATATAAACTCATTTTATTTGTTAAAGATTTGATATGCAACAAAATGACGTTTTGAATTCATGTTGAGAAGACAATTACCTGCTGATTTCATTCTTTTTGTTTTGTTTTTCATTTCTGGCCTTTAACTTTCTCTGTAGATGAAGTTAGTCTTGAACTCCCAATCCTGACTCTCTCTCCCAGGTGTTAAGATTACAGGCATATACTGTTAGCATTCTGTCTAAACTCCACCCCACAGTTACCTGGCAACAGCTAGATATGCTCCTCCCCACAGTTGCCTGGCAATAGCCAGGTGGGCCTGGCCCACTATAAAAGGGTCTGCTTGCCCTCCTTCACATCTCTTTTTTTTTTTTTTGGTTTTTCGAGACAGGGTTTCTCTGTGTAGCCCTGGCTGTCCTGGAACTCACTCTGTAGACCAGGCTGGCCTCGAACTCAGAAATCCGCCTGCCTCTGCCTCCCAAGTGCTGGGATTAAAGGCCTGCGCCACCATGGCCCCGGCTCCCTTACATCTCTTATCCCTCTTATTCCCTCCCCCCCTTCACGTGGTCATGGCCGGTCTCTCCACTTCTCTACTCTCTACTCCTCTCTCTCTCCCTCTCTCTGCCTCTACTACTCTCTTAGCTCCCCTCCCCATGCCCTAAATAAACTATTCTATACTATACCTTTGCGCGTGGCTGGTCCCTCAGGGGGAAGGGATGCCTGGGCTTGGGCCTGCTTCCCCCACACCTCCATAGAACATATGTCTTTATCATTTTTTTATAAACACATCATATACCACCAAGCCTGATTCATTCTCTTTTAAAATATTGTTGAGACAATCGAAGGGAGGGAAGCTCTCTTAGGTCATTGGTCTTTAGGTCTATGACAAGGGAAGACTGGAAGCACTTGCATGGACTGCTCATTCCATGCAAACCAGCAAGCAAATTGAAGGAGAGGAAGAGCCCAGAGGTCCTCCTTTCCCTTTTCAAAGGGCACCTCCCAATGACCTAATTCAGGCTAGTTTTTATATCAATTTAACATAAAAGCCATCTCTGAGGAGCGAGCCTCAATTGAGAAAATGTCCTCCATAGATCTGGCTGTAGGCACCTAGCCCAGCATAGGGCATTTTTTAAATTAGTGATTGATGGGGGGTCAATCCCATTGTGGATGGGGCCACCCAGGGTACGTGGTCCTAGATACTTTAAGCCGTTTTAAAACAACAGAAGGTTTGGCTGTGGAGGCCCACACCTTTAATACTTGAAGTCCAGAGGAAGGGGCAGATGAGTCTCTGAATTCAAGGTCAGCCTGATCTACCCTGTTTCAAAACAAAGAAACAAAATGAATGAAGGAATGAATGCATGCATGCCTGAATAAAAAGAAAGCAGTCTTCAGTGTGGTGGTGGCACACACATTTAATTTCAGCAGAGGCAGGCAGATCTCTGTGAGTTCAGAGCTGGCCTGATCTACAGAGTGAGTTCCAAGACAACCAAAGGTACACAGAGAACCCTGTCTTGAAAAAACAAAACTATCAACCAACCAACCAATCAAACAAACAAACAAAAAGCAGTTTGAGCAAGCCCTGAGGAGCAAGCAGCACCCTCCAGAGTCTCTGCATCAGCTCCTGCAGGTGGGTTCCAGCTTTGACTTCACAGTGGAAAGTGATTTAGGATGTGTAAGCCGTTTCCTTCTGAAGCTGCTTTTGTTCATGGTATATCATCACAACAATAGTAACCCTAACTAAGACAATCAAACTTCCTTTTACGGGGTTCCACTTCCTATAGAGTCAACTGTCCGTCAATGGTGCCACATGCTGACAGCCAGCTTTAAACTCACAAGCCTGGGGGACATAGTTAACTTCCAAACTGAGCCCAGATATTCAAGACCAGTTTGGATAAAATAGGAAGACTTTTCCTTGGGGCAAGGGGGTGGGGTGGTAGTGGTGGAATACAGGCTATAACATATATAATATTTAATCATTTTGTAGCATCAATATTTTAAAACAGTATCATTTACTGACATTAGAAGTATTTGTTAGTGGGGACTGGAGAGATGGTTCAGCAGTTAAGAGTACTGGCTGGATCTCTTATCTCTTGCCTCTCTCTTCTCTTACCTCTCCCCATTCCCTTCCCCCCTCTCTCCACGTGGTGGCCGGCCTCCACTCCTCTACTTCTCTACTCTCTCTCTCTGCCTTTCTCTGCCTCTACTACCCTCTTAACTCCCCTTCCTATGCCCTAAATAATAAACTCTATTTCTATACTATAAAAAAAAAAAAAATACTGGCTGCTCTTCCAGAGGCCAAGCGCCCACATGGCAGCTCACAACTGTCCTTAACTCCGGTTCCAGGGGATCTGACACCCTCACACAGACATATGTGTAGTCAAATCACCAATTTACGTAAAATAAAAATAAATTATTTTTAAAAAGTATTTGTTAGCAACTTTATTTAAACCTACCTCATTAAAACGCATGAATTAGGTTTTTAGATGAAAAAAAAAGTTTAGAGGGGCTAGGTAATCTGCCCAAATGAGGTAAAAATGGAACAGAAAATAATTCCATCTCATGTAACAAATTCTCATATAAAACGTATCCTGGAACTTGAGTCAGAGACAACTATTAGGCATTAACATGCGTGCCTAGCATAAAAATGGAGTTTCTTTTTTTTTTCTTTTCTTTTTTTTTTCAAGACAAGGTTTCTCTGTGTAGCCCCGGCTGTCCTGGAACTCACTCTGTAGACCAGGCTGGCCTCGAACTCAGAAATCTACCTGCCTCTGCCTCCCAAGTGCTGGGATTAAAGGTGTGCGCCACCACTGCCCGGCAAAATGGAGTTTCTTTAGCCATCAGATTCTTTTTCCTGCTAAAATGAATGTTACCAGTGATTTGCCTTATTTTGAAACTAACTACCATTAGAGAGTAAATTTCTATTTACATAAAATTACCTAATACTGTTTCTGATTAAGATTTCCATAAAGGGGCTGGAGAGATGGCTCAGCGGTTAAGAGCACTGACTGCTCTTCCAGAGGTCCTGAGTTCAATTCCCAGCAACCACATGGTGGCTCACAACCATCTGTAATAAGATCCAATACCCTCTTCTGGTGTGTCTGAAGACTGTGACAGTGTACTCATATAAATAAAATAAATAAAGCTTTAAAAAAAAAAAAAAGATTTCCATAAAGTTAGAATCGGTTGTTACATCTGAAAACTAGAAATTTTCAGTAAAATTTCTTGCTGTTTAGAATTTGTTATAATAAAATAAAGGGGGTAGCCTCAGACAAGGAAGAGCAGGAAATATAATCTTAGGACATTAGAGTGAGAAGAAGTTAGAAGCCTTGCTGTACATCTTCCATAACTTACAGATGAGAAAACGGAAAGTCAAAGCTCAGAGGTAAGTTCCTGTATTTCTTAAGTTGCAATGATACCCAACATAAAAGAGTAAGGGCATATGAAAAATAGAGTGTTTGAGTTGTGATTTTTTTTTTTTTTTTTTTTTCGAGACAGGGTTTCTCTGTGTAGCCCTGGCTGTCCTGGAACTCACTCTGTAGGCCAGGCTGGCCTCGAACTCAGAAATCCACCTGCCTCTGCTTCCCGAGTGCTGGGATTAAAGGCGTGCGCCACCACTGCCCTGCTTGAGTTGTGATTTTCATTTGATAATTGTAGTCTTGCAACCCTACTTAATGAATTTCCCAAACTGTACAAAGAGAAACAGCAAAATTCCAAAAAAGCACATAATAGCTAGTAAAGAGAAAATGTTCACTAATTAGCCAGGTGTGATGAGGCACGAGGGCAGAGGGTGGAGACAAGGAGTAATGAGTTCAATGACAGCCTTAGCTACGCAGTGAGCTGCGGGCTACTGGGACTGATGTCCAAGAAAAAAATCTAAACAAGCTGTGGTGACCTTTAACCCAGCACCCAGGAGGCAGAGGCAGGTAGAGCTCTGTGACTTCCAGGCCATCTATGGTTACAATAATGAGACCCTATTTCACTACACACACACACACACACACACGCACACGCACATGCACACGCACACACACACACACACACACACACACACACACACACACACACCCCAAAAAATCAACAAATAGAAGCTGTTCAATACCAGCACTTGGGAGGCAGAGGCAGGTGGATTTCTGAGTTCGAGGCCAGCCTGGTCTACAGAGTGAGTTCCAGGACAGCCAGGGCTACACAGAGAAACCCTGTCTCGAAAAACCAAAAAAAAAAAAAAAAGGAAGCTGTTCAATAAATATTTGCAAATGTATAAGTTAAACATATTTTATTGTTTTTATTTTTCAGCTTCCCTGTGCATTACTTTTTTATATGCCTTCTTGCCCTATAGATAAAAATTGTGACTTTGGGGCTGGAGAGATGGCTCAGGGGTTAAGAGCACTGACTGCTCTTCTAGAGGTCCTAAGTCCAATTCCCAGCAACCACATAGTGGCTCACAACCATCTGTAATGGGATCTGATGCCCTGTTTGTGTGTCTGAAGACAGCTACAGTGTACTCATATAAATAAAATAAATAAATCTTTTTAAAAAATCTTTTTAAAAAATTGTGACTTTGATTTTGTTGTTTTGCTGTTTGTGGGTTTCTTTTTGTTTTAGATTTATTTATTTATTTTATGGCTGGCCTGTAACTCATTATGTAACCCAGGCTGTCCTCAAAGTTGCTTATCGTGTCTCAGCCTTCTTAGTGCTAGAATGAAAAACATAAACCATCAGGTATGACCTGAGGTTATACTTCTAAGTCCAATTCCAAAATGTTATTAACATTTTAATAGGGAAGGATTCAGGTTTAAGATGGCTTTCATTAAGAAAAAAGAATACTCGGGGACTGGAGAGCTGGGTCAGTGGTTGAGAGAATGGTCTCTTGTAAAGGGCCAGGGATTTGCTTCTCAGCATTCACCTAGTACTCACAACAGTCTATAACTCCAGTTCTTATGGTCTCCTACGGTCTCTGAGGCACCAGACACACATGTGGTACCCAGACATACACACAAAACACCCATAAGATACACTTTTTTTTTTTTTTAGGATTTATTTTATTTATATGAGTACACTGTAGCTGTCTTCAGACACCCCAGAAGAGGGCATCGGATCCCATTACAGATGGTTGTGAGCCACCATGGGGTTGCTGGGAATTGAACTCAGGACCTCTGGAAGAGCAGTCAGTGCTCTTAACCTCTGAGCTATCTCTCCAGCCCAAGACACACATTTTTTTTTTTTTTTTCAAGACAGGGTTTCTCTGTGTAGCCCTGGCTATCCTTGACACACATTTTTTTTTTTTAAAGAAAAAATATTTATATTTTCAAATATTACATAATGAAAAATATCACCCTATAATAGTGGCACATGCTTTTGAAGTCAGAGGCAGGCTGATCTCTGAGTTCAAGGCCAGGCTGGTCTACAGAGTGAGTTTCCTGACAGCCAGATCTACACAGAGAAACCATGTCTCAACAAACAAAAAGGCAAAAACCAACACCCCACCCCACCCCAGAAAAAAATAAAGACAGAAAGAAAAATATCTTTTTTTTTTTTTTTTTTTTTTTTTTTTTTTTTTTTTTTTTTTTTGGTTTTTCAAGACAGGGTTTCTCTGTATAGCCCTGGCTGTCCTGGAACTCACTCTGTAGACCAGGCTGGCCTCGAACTCAGAAATCTGCCTGTCTCTGCCTCCCAAGTGCTGGGATTAAAGGCGTGCACCACCACTGCCCGGCAAGAAAAATATCTTGTTCTTTCAGTAATTATTTCAAGAGCTGAGGTGGTAAAGTTCTTGTTTAGCATGCACCATGCCCTGTAGTTCGATGCCCAATACCACAGAAATCATGCATGATGTCACATAGCTTCTGTCTTTATTATTTTCTATTGAGACATGTCTTACTATGTAAGTCTGCGGGTCCGAAAATCACTCTGTAGACCAGGGTGGCCACAGATTCATAGGAATTCACCTGCCTTTATCTCCTGAATGCTGGGACTAAAGGCGGATATCACAACATACAGCTGAGAACATTTTAAGATAGGAATTTTGTCCTAGGGCAGGGAAAGCCTGTGACCACAGCAGAGAGGCTGCAGGGTGGCTGGCGTGCACATGGAAACGCAGAGCGCCAAGGTCCTGCTAACTTCTCCAGTTCTGATCAGCTCTGAACCAGGCGGGGGTCTAATGTGGCCTGTATCTACCTGAGTAGACCAGAGGCCCCATCTAAAGAGCCTTCTTGCAGCAGCTCCCTCATTGCAATGAGGGCTGCAGAGTAGCTCAGAGGTTTTAAGAACGTTGTCTGTTCTTCCAGACAATGAAAGTTCAATTCCCAGCAACCACATGGTGGCTCATAACCATCTATAATGAGATCTGGTGCCCTCTTCTGGCGTGCAGGTGTACGTACAGGCAGAATGCTGTATACATAATAAATCTTTTTTTAAAAAATTGCAAATGAAGCTGGGCAGTGGTGGCGCACGCCTTTAATCCCAGCACTTGGGAGGCAGAGGCAGGTGGATTTCTGAGTTTGAGACCAGCCTGGTCTACAGAGTGAGTTCCAGGACAGCCAGGGCTACACAGAGAAACCCTGTCTCGAAAAACCAAAAAAAAAAAAAAAAAAAAAAATTACAAATGAGTTCAGAGATTTTCCTGCCTTTGAAAGCACAGACAATAAGCTAGCTGGATAGAAATCTCACTCTGAGATCAGCATTCCTACCATGCTTGAGCCTGATCTCTCTCTCTCTCCATCCCAGGCTGACCTTGAACTCAGGAATATGCCTGCCTTTGTATCTTTCTGACAAGCTGGCTCACAGTGCAGCTGCCTCTATTCTTTTAGGTTCATGAAGCCCCTCATACAATTCATATTGCATCCTTATATTTTGCATAGTAGGGAAACTCATGTTTTCAGAGTTCTTTCCTACAGCCTTAGGGTTGTCCTGAGGGTCTCAGTGTTTATCATTTTTACTAAGGACATAGACACACCCTCACCTCCCAGACTTCCACAGCCTCTGATTGTCATGCAATCATTAACCTTGACAGGGATAACATTCTCTGATAACCTTGGCAAGCAGAATACTTCCTAAAGGAGGAACATGAAGTAAAAAAAAAAAAAAAAAAATTTTTTCTTTATGCAAACAAGCTTCTGCGGCCCCAGTAAAAGGGAATGGGTGGGTGGGTAGGTGGGAGGAGGAATTCCCTCACAGAGGCGGGGAGGGGGAGGGGACACGGGGTTTCCAAAGAAAAGGGGAATCATCGGAAATGTAAATAAAGTATCAAAAATAAAGAAAAAAAAAAAAAAAAAAAAAAACAAGCTTCACACTCAGCAACCATCAACACTAGTGGAGGCCCATGCCCTGCTGGCTCTGTTCTGGGAGATGGAACCATGTCACTCTGTCCCTTGCACATGGTCATGAGGACTTGGCAACTGGCCTAGAACTAACTATGTAAACCAGGCTGGGCTCTAACACATGGAAATCCACCTGACTCCTCTCCCCCGTATTAGTTTTAAAAGTGTGTGCCTGGGGGGCTGGATAGTTTAAAAGCATTCACTGCTCTTCCAGAGGTCCTGAGTTCAATTCCCAGCAACCACATGGTGGCTCACAACCATCTGTAATGGGATTTGATGCCTTCTTCTAGTGTGTGAAGACAGCTGCAGTGTACTCATATAAATAAAAATAAAAAAAATCTTTAAAAAAATAAAATAAAAAAATAAAAGTGTGTGCCACCATGCCTGGCTAGAACTACAAAATCTTAAAAAGAAAAATGAAAACAATATTCATACAAGGGTATAAAATGAACTAAAACTTAGATCAAAGCCACTGTTGTGCATTAAAAAAGAAATCATGGGGCTGGAGAGATGGCTTAGGTTTAAATACAGTGCCTGCTCTTCCAGGGGACCTGAGTTCTTCTGTCCCTTGCTCACATAGACACACTAACATAAATAAATCTTTTTAAAAAAAATAATTATAAGTGACTCAAGCATGAACAACCTAACTGTATATCTTTAAAAATCTACAGAAAAAACAGTTATATGTGTGTGCACACATGAACATGTGCAAGCATGTACCATGGCACACGTGTGGAGATCAGAGGACAGCTCTGTAGAATTGATTCTCTGGTTCTACTCTTAAATAGGTTGTAGACCAGGCTGGCCTCGAACTCAGAAATCCACCTGCCTCTGCCTCCCAAGTGCTGGGATTAAAGGCATGCACCACTACTGCCCGGCTTTATTTTACTATTTTAATTATGTGCACTGGGGTGGTATGTGCACATGAATGTAAGACCCACAAAGGTCTGAGGTGTGAAAGCCTTCTGGAGCTGGGGTTACACACAACTGTAAGCTGCCCAGTGTGAATGCTGGGAATCAAACTCAGGTCCTCAGGAAGAGCAGTGTTTGCTTTTAAACACTGAACTCCAGCTCTGGTCTTTTGTTTTGTTTTTTTTTCTGAGACAGGGTTTCTCTGTGTAGCCCTGGCTGTCCTGGAACTCACTCTGTAGACCAGGCTGGCCTCGAACTCAGAAATCCACCTGTCTCTGCCTCCCAAGTGCTGGGATTAAAGGCGTGGGCCACCACTGCCCGGCTGGTCTTTTGTTTTTTAATGTATATGGGTGTTTGCCTACATGTTTGTCTGTGTACTACTTGTATACCTGATGACCACAGAGGCCAGAAGAGGGCATCAGATACTCTAAAACTGGAGTTACAGACGTTTGTGGGCTGCTATGTAGGTGCTGGGAATTGAACCAGGGCTTCTGCAAGAGAAGCAAGCTCTCTACACCACTAAGCCACCTTTCCAGGTGCCCTCTCCCTCTCTTTTATTTGGTGCTGGGAAGTCTTACACACGTGAAGTACATGCTCTACTGAGCTATGTTCCCAGCTATGTGGGCAGGCAATTTTAAACATAAGTGACAAACTGTTCCCCCGAGGGTACACCATTTTCACCTCCTCCTCCTCCTCCTCCACATTGGTATGGTGACTCCACTACATTTTCTGCTTTTTTGTTTTTTTGTTTTTTTTTTTAAGATTTTATTTATTTTTTATTTATATGAGTACGCTGCAGCTGTCTTCAGACACACCAGAAGAGAACATCTGATCCCATTACAGATGGTTGTGAGCCACCATGTGGTTGCTAGGAATTGAACTCACAACCTCTGGAAGAGCAGTCAGTGCTCTTAACCGCTGAGCCATCTCTCCAGCCCCATTTTCTGGTTTTTCAAGACAGGGTTTCCCTGTGTAACAGTCCTGGCTCTCCAGGAACTCACTTTGTAGAACAGACTAGACTCAAACTCACAGGGAAATAGCACGATCAGGAAGTGTGACCTTATTGGAGGACGTATGGCCTTGTTGGAGGAAGTCTGTCACCCTCTTCCTAGCTGCCTGAAGGACAGTCCTCTCCTGAATGCCTTCAGATCAAGAAGTAGAACTCTCAGCCCCTCATCCAGCACCATGTCTGCCTGCATGCTGCCAGGCTTCAAACTAGGATGATAATGGATTAAACCTCAGAAACTGTAAGCCAACCTTAAATTAAATGTTCACCTTTATAAGAGTTGCTTAGGTCATGGTGTCTCTTCACAGCCATGGAAACCCTAAGACAACTACTCAAGGGCAAATTCTTAAAAAAAAAAAAAGAATGGTTGCTCATCAAGGGCCAAGTGTACACACTAATCTGCCTTTTATTCTCTGACAGTTAATTCAGGTCATTTAAAGCAATTTTTTTTTTTTTTTTTTTTTTTTGGTTTTTCGAGACAGTGTTTCTCTGTATAGCCCTGGCTGTCCTGGAACTCACTCTGTAGACCAGGCTCGAACTCAGAAATCCACCTGCCTCTGCCTCCCAAGTGCTGGGATTAAAGGTGTGTGCCACCACTGCCCGGCCATTTAAAGCAATTGTATCCTCTCTTCACTCTCCCCAGCTCACAATGAGTCCTTCTTCCTAAGTCTCCCTCCTGTTTCCAAGTCTGTGGTGTGGGTGTGTGTCCTGCTGAGTTTATCTAAGGTTGCTTGAATGAGCATGGGTAGATAGTTAGGTCTCTAATATTAATATGACTGACTCCCAGTCCTTAAAGAGTCAGTAAATATTTCCAGATGTGGTGGTGCATGTCTTTAATTCCAGTATTCAGAGGCAGGGACAGGCAGATCTCTTAATTCTAGGCCAGCCTGGTATACAGAGTGAGTTCTAGGACAGCCAGGGCTACACAGAGAAACCCTGTCTCGAAAAACAAACACACAAACAAACAGAACAAAAAGAATGGCCTAGTTCAGGTAGAAGAGATGGCTCAGCAGTTAAGAGTAAACACTGCAGAGGACCCAAGTTCCATTCCCAGCAGCCATGTTGGGTGACTAACAAATCACCAATCACTGCGGCTCCAGGGGATCTAACACCTCTCGCCTTCTTCTGCACTTGTTCTCAAAAGTCCATAAAGTATAAGTATACATGCACACAATTTAAAATAATAAAAACTATTTTTTGTTTGGTTTTCAAGACAGAGTTTCTCTGTGTAGCCCAAGCTGTGCTGGAACTCAGATTCAGGCTAGCCTCAAACTCACAGAGATCTGCCTGCCTCTGCCTCCTGAGTGCTGGGATGAAAGGCCTGTACATGGGATCTGTTCTAGCTGGACTGTCTTTTTTTTTTTTTTTTTTTAAGATTTATTTATTTATTATATGTAAGTACACTGTAGCTGTGTTCAGACACACCAGAAGAGGGCATCAGATCTCATTACGGATGGTTGTGAGCCACCATGTGGTTGCTGGGATTTGAACTCAGGACCTTTGGAAGAGCAGTCAGTGCTCTTAACCGCTGAGCCATCTCTCCAGCCCTGGACTGTCTTGTCTAGCCTCACTGGGAGAGGAAGCACCGAGCCTGGCAGAGACTTGAAATATCAAAGTATGTGTGTGTGGGGCATACCCAGGAAGACCCCTATCCTCTCAGAGGAGAAGGGGAGGGGAGAATGAGGAAAGGATTGTGGAAGGGGGTGACAGAGAGGAGGGCAGTGAACAAGATGTAAAGTTATCCGGGTTGTGGTGGCACACGCCTTTTATCCCAGCACTTGGGAGGCAGAGGCAGGCAGATTTCTGAGTTCGAGGCCAGCTTGTCTACAGAGTGAGTTCCAGGACAGCCAGGACTACACAGAGAAACCCTGTCTCGAAAAAAAAAAAAAAAAAAAAAAAAAAAAAGAACCCAGTCACTGTCCCTAAGTTTATCAAGTTCTCAGCTTGAGTTACCATTATCGGGTATACATGGTGGTTTATACCTCTAAATTTCAGCATTAGGGGAGTTGATGCAGGAGGATTGCCAGAAGTTCTAGAATAGTCTAGACTACAAGTGTAAGATCCTGTCTCAAAGAACAAAAAGCTGGCCTGGAGAAACCGCTCAGCAGTTAAGAGTGTTGGCTGCTCTTCCAAAGGGCCTGGGTTCAATTCCCAGCACTTAAATAGCAGCTCACAACTGTAATCCCAGTTCCAGGGGATCCAATGCCCTCTTCTGGCTTCTATAGGCAAAACATGCATGTGGTGTACAGACATACATATAGGCAAACACCCATACACATAAAAATCAACAAGTAAGTAAAACAAATATCCCTCAACCCCCCAATAAACACGTCATCAATTTCCTCTGTAAACTGTGTTTCTCTCAGTTTCTTAAGTCATTCCTTTAATGCCATAAAAACGGCTCTTTCCTACTCTCCTTACATCCCTAAGGACCCACCTGTCTCTAAGGGGTTTGCTTGTTTTGAGGCAGGCTCTGACTGTATGGTTTGGCCGATCCATCTGGCTAAGTCTTCTGACTCCAAGGCTAAAATACCTCTGCAAGTGTTCACTCCTACCTTGCGTTGTCTAAACTCCACCCTCACAACTGGATTTTGGTTTTGTGTGTTTTGTTTTTGATTTTTTTAGTAGGGTCTCACACTGTAGCTTAGACCAGACTGGGACTCTTGACAATCCCCTGCCTCTGCCTCCTGCGTGATGGGATTACAGGTCTGCACCACCATCCCCAGTAGCACAGGTGGGTACTTGTGATATTCTTAGATACCTCATAGGTATTTCAAATTTACCATGTCCAAAACCAAACATACACCCATAAAATCTCATCAACGTGACTGCCTAAAACACGAGTTGCTAGAGCTGCTATGTATATACATGTATGTATATAACATGTTACATACATGTGACAATGAGTTTGAAGGAAAGGAGGAAGGGCGTGGTGGGAGGGCGTGGTGGGAGGAGAGGGAAAGGGCAGGGGTGTAATTATGATCCCAGGAAAACTTTAAAATCTTTGGTTGTTCCCCCAATCTCTCTTCACAATTACTCCTAATCTGTAGTGAGACTACCTTTACTAAATGACTTAACCCTGAAACCCAGTTGTCATCCTTGGTCCTCCTCTCTCTGGCCCACCTCGACCAGGTTTTATCCTCTCTGCATTTAAAGATCTTCTAATCCCATTTGCTTCCTTCTATCTTTACTTCCTTTTGACCTAGGCTCTGATCTCTGGACTTCCATTCATAACTTCCTCACAAAAGAGGTGGCATAATCTTAAAATGTAAGTCCGAAGGCATGCTGCAGATGTGACTTGGTGTTAGATTTCTTCCCTGCTGCTAGTTTGGTTTCTGTCTTGTAATAAAACACTGAAAATAAACCAACTTGGGGAAAAAAGGAGTTTATTGGCTCACAGGTTACAGTCCATCACTGAGAGAAACCAGGGCAGGAGCTCAATCTGGAGGCAGGAACTGGAGCAGAGACCACAGAGGAATGCTCCTTACTGGCTTGTTCCTCTGGCTTGGTTAGCTACCCTTCTTATGCACCCCAGGATGACCTGCCGAAGGATGGTCCCATTCACAGCGGGCAGGGCCCTCCTACTCTAACTAGCCATCAAGAAAATGCCCCAAGATGGGCCCACAAGTCAGTCTATTGGAGGCAATTCCTCAACTAAGAATTTATCTTAGCCAGGCAGTGGTGGCGCACGCCTTTAATCCCAACACTTGGGAGGCAGAGACAGGCAGATTTCTGAGTTTGAGGCCAGTCTGGTCTACAGAGTGAGTTCCAGGACAGCCAGGGCTATACAGAGAAACCCTGTTCCGAAAAACCAAAAAAAAAAAAAAAAAAAAGAAATATTTATCAACACATTTAGCATCTGTGAGACCCTGGGTCCAATTCCTAGTACCACCAAAATTTTATTTACCTATTTATTCATTTATGAATCAAATCGTTACATTCTCCGAATTATTATTATTTTGGTTTTTTGAGTCTCCGTATTATTTTATATCACCCCTGTTAACTACTGTATTACAATCATTCACTGTAATTGTAAGCCTTCTGTATAAGTCAAGAAACAGTGCAATCTATGTGTGATAAATTATCCCAAGGATTGACTTAAACATCACAACATTGTACAGAAGGAAGAAACTCATTCCTTCATTTTATGCTCATCACTTTGAAATAAAGAAGGTCTCTGCTTTTTTTCCGACAGGGTTTTTCTATGGAGCCCTGACTGTCCTGGAACTTACTCTGTAGACCAGGCTGGCCTCGAACTCAGAAATCCGCCTGCCTCTGCCTCCCGAGCGCTGGGATTAAGGGCGTGAGCCACCACCGTCTAGCCTGAGGTTTCTGCTTCTTACATGAGTTTGAGTCCCAGCACCCGCATCAGATGCTTTGGGGGATCTGCTGCCCTCTTCTGGCCTCTGCAAGTACTGCACGCACACGTGCACATTCTCACCTGCACCCTACCCCATGCAATACCTACAGTTAAAAAGGAAATAAATACGCTGTATCCTTGCACAGCTCTAGGGATTGACCTAACCGGGGTGGCAAGGTAATAAAGAATGACAGACACACAGACACAGGAAAGCTGGGGTTGGAGAGGCTGCAGCCCCCTGGGAGCTCAGCATGTTTATTATATACATTTGAATAAGGAGGTGGCATTATTGCATACAGGTGAAGAAGGAGGCAGGATTATTACATATTACATACAGGAGGCAGGGTTATTATATTATATTAATTATGTTATATTATGTTATATTATGTTATATTATGTTATGTTATGTTATATTATATTATATTATATTATATTATATTATATTATATTATATTATATTATATTATACAGAGCTGCATGAGAAGGCTAGTTTAGCTAATCTCAGCTAACAGTTCCTGTAGGGAGGCAGTCTCCAGGCCACTGTAGGATGGGAAGAAAGCTATGGGGACATTTTCTTCCCACACCATCAACATCTGCACTCAGACCTGAGATGGATTTTGCCATCCCTCTAAGTCTCAGCCAGGGCAGGCTTTGAAACTCTCCTGGGGCTAAGGCATTAGTCCTCGACAAGGCTGTGCCTTTGTCAAACAATACACATTCACTCAGGACTTCTCTCCATGCTTTTAAAAAATAAATTGAATCATACCACACAGAAAGGGTTAATAGGTTGAGCCTAGAAAGTTTTTCCTAGGGAATAAGATGCTTCCTTTAAATTCTGAGATACCGTACGGATGTTTCTTTTTGCACACTGCAAATCATCCTACAAAAATAGCCAACATCTGCTGCCTATGCTGGCCAGAAGTACAAAAGCTGTTTATGGCACCATACTTAACCTACCCAAAGGCTTTTATTTCCATGAATAGGGGAGGCAGATTAACCAGATAAACCTGGTATAGTAACTTGGCCTCATGGGAAAGCGGGACTCCATTCACCACTGTTGAGTCTTATGCAATACAATAGTGTCCAAAGCTGGGGTTGCCCAGTTGTACTTCGGAACCGCTTTGCATACCAGCTTCCCAGCACCAGCCCTCATTGGCTATTTCTCCAGAAGACACATTATGAGCCAGGTTAGATGTACACAAAGTTCCAATAGCATTCAGACAATAACCAAGAGACCTCAGGCTTTTTGTTTTGTTTTGTTTTGTTTTTTAGTGTTTATTTTAGCAGCTCAGAGAGCTTCTATTATGTGTGTGTCTCTAAACACACACACACACACACACACACACACACACACACACACACACACACACTCACTCACACACATTTCTCTGCCACACAATGACATAAGAAGATCTGAGATAGCCGGGCAGTGGTGGCCCACGCCTTTAATCCCAGCACTTGGGAGGCAGAGGCAGGTGGATTTCTGAGTTCAAGGCCAGCCTGGTCTACAGAGTGAGTTCCAGGACAGCCAGAGCTACACAGAGAAACCCTGTCTCGAAAAAACCAAAAAAAAAGAAAGAAAAAAGAAGATCTGAGATTATAGAACATAAAATTCAAATAGTTTGTTTCAAGCCACAGTAAAATTGCATATCAGGATCACACTCGCCTTTTCCCACTCTCATTGCATAGCTTCCCAAGGGATTTGAGACCTTTTATGAAAAAATGTAAAACTACATATAATTATGAGTCTGGAACATTTTTTCCTAATCTTCTTAACACAGAAAAAAAAATGTTACTATGTAGGGGTTTTTTTTGTTTGCTTTTTTTTTTTTTTTTTTGGTTTTTTTGAGACAGGGTTTCTCTGTGTAGCCCTGGCTGTCCTGGAACTCACTCTGTAGACCAGGCTGGCCTCAAACTCAGAAATCCGCCTGCCTCTACCTCCCAAGTGCTGGGATTAAAGGCGTGCGACACCACTGCCCGGCACTATGTAGTTTTTAAAATAAGAAGTCTTTGTGGGACAGGCTTCTAAACTGACTCATTTCTAAATTTACATGGAAATGATCAAAGGACTAAAAATAGGGAGAAAACCTCTCGTATGCCAGAACCTTTGAGGAATTTCTGCTAGTTAGAATGTAGAAGGGGCCGGGCAGTGGTGGCGCACGCCTTTAATCCCAGCACTTGGGAGGCAGAGGCAGGCAGATTTCTGAGTTCGAGGCCAGCCTGGTCTACAGAGTGAGTTGCAGGACAGCCAGGGTTACACAGAGAAACCCTGTCTCGAAAAACCAAACAAACAAACAAAAAAAAACATATCATCAGGAAAACAAATGTAAGCATTTTTACTCCCTAATGATGTAACTCCAGTACCCATCATAGTGCCTTGTTCAGAGCCATTGCTCAATGATAGCTATTGAATGAATGGAACAGCCACATCAGGAGACAGCATACACATAGTAGCAATAATCAATACCGTTCCTAAGACTTATGTCTGCTGATTAGTGAATAAAGTAAATCAACATTCAGACTTAACCAAGCAACATTTTAAAAATACATCACAGATAAAGAAAAGCACCTTCAAGAATATAAGCAAGCAAAGAGAAAAAAAAAGAAAGATTGGTTTCTCTCCAAGGAATGGAATTCTGCCAACTGACCACAGAATTCTTCTGCAACTCTATGAAAACCAATAAACAAGCATTTGAGAGGTAGAGGAGGATCATGAGTTCAGGGCTAGATTGGACTACATGAGACCATTGCCCTCCCAAAATAAAAACAAAAACCTAAAGTGGTGATGTAGTGCGATCCTTTAATCCCAGCACTGGGAAGGCAGAGGCAGGTAGATCTCTCAGGAGTTTGAGACCAGCCTGGTTCAATTCCCAGCCCCCATATGGCAGCTCACAACTGTCTATAACTCCAGATCCAGAGGGACCAACACCCTCACACAGACATACATGTAGGCCAAACACCAAATGTACATTAAAAATAAAAAAATAATATATATATATGCATTTATTTATATTTATGATTATGAGGCACGTACCCATGTAACACAATACTTGACATGAGGGAGTTTAGAAGTAGAGCTATGTGTTTACCCCACATCAACATTCCCCAATCATAACGCTTTAGGCAAATGCATTATACTTAGCCTCAGTGTACTCAGTTGTCAAGGGAAAAGGATGATCTCATCTTTTTTTTTTTTTTTTTTCGGGACAGGGTTTCTCTGTGTAGCCCTGGCTGTCCTGGAACTCACTCTGTAGACCAGGCTGGCCTTGAACTCAGAAATCCACCTGCCTCTGCCTCCCAAGTGCTGGGATTAAAGGCGTGCACCACCACTGCCAGACTTTTTGTTTGTTTGTTTGTTTGGATGATCTCATCTTACACAACTATATCCATAGACTTACACAAGGTGTGATGGGGAGATAAAGAATAAATTAAGGTGCCTGCCATACTATATGGATACTAATTGTACATATGTGTGCACATGACTTATAAAAACATGTACCTACTGCACACATTCAGAAACAAGGCTGAGAGAGACGAAATCAAATTGTTAGGAATGAGCCTGAGACGTGGAACAAGCCTGTGATGCCAGCACTTGGGAGGGAGAGGCAGGAGGACTGTAACTGGGAGTTGGAAGCCACCCTGGGTTACAAAATGCAACCTTGCCTCAAAAAGATATAAGAGATAAGAACAAAAATAAATAACAACAGAAGTCCAAGGTTCTAGCAGTGGGTGGTAGAATTTTAAGTTTTTGTTAGTTTGTTGTTTGTTTGTTTTCTTTATACCTTCTTGTATCTCCTTCATCTTTCCTATATTCTCCATAATTTCTACAGCAAGCATGCTTACTTTCACAATTGGGAAAAGACGTCAGTGCTCAGTATCGTAGTGCAGGTCTGAAATCTCAGCACTCAGGAGGATGGAGCAGAGGACAATGAGTGTGCTACATAAAAAGCCTGTCAGAAAACAAGTCATTCAATAAAATATGTAATACAAGGTTTGCAGCAAAACTGGAAAGAATCTAAGCATCTGGAAGCCATGCTCATTCTTGGATGCCCAAAGTGCACAAAACTCTCTACAAAAGCAGCAGTGTCTCCTATAGCTCGAGTCCAGTTTTCGCTAAACAAAACAAATGTATTTTCCCTTTGAATACTGAATGCCTTGGAGTTACTCCAGGATAATATTGAATTATTCACATTGAATAGTGAATGCTTGGAGTTACTCCAGAATAGTATGAAATCGACTTTATCTCAGTAAGAACCTCAAAACCTAAAACCCTGTGAATTCCGTCTTAGTGCATGTGTGTTCTCTCAAAATTAATCTTCTAATTGGGTACTACAAGACGGGAAGCATTGATCAGAAACCCCCCGAGGGAGAAGGAGATACTGAGAGGGGTAGGGGATGCTGAAAGCCCATGTAAGAAACCAGTGCAGCTTGGTGGTAAAATGTGTGCCAGGCTCTGACTTCAATCCCCCAAGGAAAAAGTGAATATCTAAAATAAACCCAACACCAGCCATCAGAGTATTATGGCTAGTAACAACTATTTCCACCCCATGCTATTCTTTACTGGAATAGTGAGTGAATAGCAACATTTAACTCATTCATTTACTCCTTCAGTCAGTATTTTGCACCCTGTTATACACGCAGCAGTGACAAGCCACTGGGTTAACAGTAGAGAACAAATAGAAGAGCGCTTTGTCTGCATAGACAGGAAAGGCCGTCAGAGAAGACAAACAGGCATATAAGCTCAGGTTGTGAAGAAGGCTGCGAAATCAGGTTCTCTAGAGGAACAGAACTTACACAATGGATACGTGTGTGTATGTGTGTGTGTGTGTGTGTGTGTGTGTGTGTGTGTGTGTGTGTGTGTGTGTGTGAATTTTATAAATATAGGGGATTTATTGGAATGGTTTTCAGGCTGTGGTCCAGCTAGTTCAACAATGGTTGTCTACCAACAGAGGTCTAAGAATCCAGTAGTTGTTCAGTCTGGGAGGCTGGTTGTCTCAGCTGATCTTCAATATATGTCAGAATCCCAAAGAAGTAGGCTCTAATGCCAGTGAAGAAATGGACTTGCCAGTGAGAAGGAGAGCAAGCAGGCAAAGAGAGCAAGCGTCCTTCTTCCATTTTGTTTATGTGGGCTGCCACCAGAAGGTGTGGCCCAGGTTTAAGGTGGATCTTCCCACCTCTAAAGATCCAAACTAGAAGTGGGTCTTCCTGGCCCCAGAGGGGTTTGCAGGTGTGCCTGCTGTGTCACAAGTGCATCAGTAGGTGGCAGAGAGGAGAGAGGTTATGTCTCTGCCCAGTGAACATCTGAATAATTAGTAACCTAACATTCCCTGAAAAAAGAGAGCCTGAGATGACCACCAGTCTGGTGCTGCACAGGCCCCGGTGGGCTCCCAGGGTGGGGAGCAAGCTGGAGATTAGAAGAACCAGGCCTGGGACTACCTGGGACAGATGAACCTTGCCTTGGGTTCCAGACAGAGAGCAATCTGAAAATGAAATGATCACCAGCCCAGCATTTTACAGACCTGGGGGTGCAGACCATGCCTGAGATGACCCCCGCCTGGTGCCATAATGCATGAGCAGAGCAGATCACTCCTGATCTCACTCCTAAGACAACCCCAGACACTCAGAGATCACTAAGGGTAGCAAGTAAGTGATGGAGAAACAGAAGGATGTGGGCACAGTGAAGAGAGGCGGAACTGCAGACTCAAGGGCAATGAGGGACATCCTGATGCAAGAAGGTGATGCCACCTGGGACCGTGGTAGGGCCCTGGCCTGTGCTGGCACAAAGGGCCATATCTGCGTCAGTGATCCTGCAGCAGCAGGACTGTTATTTCCAAAGGCCAGGCAGACGTTCCTGATTTGGGGTACAGCCCCAGGACATGTTGATGTCTGAGGGTTGTGCAAACTGGCCCCACCTCTCACCTGGGCATGGTGGGAGACCCGGCACTGAGGTTATGAGAACAAGATAGTGAGCCCTTCCTCTCACCTACTACAGCCTTTGGGAGAGCAAGCCTTGCACCTCGCTGTGGGCAGCACAGTAGATCTGGTCCTGGATGTGGGAGTTGCAGGTGAGCTGGCCCTAAAGGTTTAAGTATGGGATAGCTGGCCCTGTAAATTATCTGCCATGCAGTAGTGTGGGTGAGGGAGAGATGCCTTCCCTGACCCTCAACCCTTGCCACCTACAGCAGGCAGAAGAGCTGTCCTTACCCCTCACCTACTACAGCACTTGGGAGACCAGGCCCTGTACTTCACTTAGGCAGGTCCTGGATGCAGGTGAGCCAGTGCCAAGGGTGTGAGCATAGAAGAGCCAGCCCTGCCTCTTGTCTGTTGTGCTGTGGTGGAATAACACCTCTTCTCCTTCTTCCCTCGCCACCTATGGCAAGCAAGAGAGCTGCCCCCCAACCCGGGTCATGAGAGTAGGAGAACTGGCCATGTACCTCACCAGCTGCAACACTTGGGAGAGTGGGCCCTGTATCTTGCCTGGCAGCAGGGTAGAGCTGGTTCCTAGTTGCAGGGTTTCTGATGAACCAGCCCTAAGGGCAGGAGATTGGGAAAGCAGGCTGACTAGCTCAGATGCCTCTCAGGCCCAGATCCAGGGCTTTGAGTTGGCCTCCACCCCATCATCTACCCCATCAATAAACTGCATTAGTGCATGAAGGGGCTAGCCTTACTGATCCAAAACTACAGAATCTCTATGACGCAAGGCAACAACAGGATATCTGAGAGGAGTTCCAATCAGGTTCCAGTATTGATAGAGCCAGAGGCCTCATACCAGACCAATGAGTCATTGCAATGAACATTTGCAAGCAAAGAAGTGTAGACAAAATGGTATAATATGGAAGGCACTATGACTACTACAGCTTCCACAAGATATTTTTTTTCACTGTTGGGGAGGAGGTTGCAAAGGTGGAGGGTGGGTATGAAGGGAGAGGAAATGACTGGGATTGGGTGCATAATGTGAAGTTTACAAGGAGCCAATAAAAAGTTTTTAAAAAGAAGTGGGGGCTGGAGAGATGGCTCAGTGTTTAAGAGCATTGGCTGCTCTTCCAGAGGTCCTGAGTTCAATTCCCAGCAACCACATGGTGGCTCACAACCATCTGTAATGGAATCTGATGCCCTCTTCTGGTGTGTCTGAAGAGAGCGACAGTGTGCTCATATACATAAAATAAATAAATCTTAAAAAAAAAAAAAAAACAACTTTTGTAAAACATCATTCTGCCAGGCAGTGGTGGCACACACCTTTAGCCCGAGAATCCATGAGTTTGAGGTCAACCTGGTTTACAGAGAGAGTTTCAGGACAGCCAGGGCTACACAGAGAAACCCTGCCACAAAAAACCCAAATCATTCTATTTAATCTGCAAAATACTTGCCCTTTTAATGATGTCATATAACACGTGTGTAATGTGATAATTAACAAAACATGACATATCTACTGGTAAAATGTATGTTCTGGGGAACAGTGGGAAGTCCACAGCATCAGGAAAGGGAAGAAAGCGCGAGCCACTCGCTTGTCATTCAGTTCTAGGAGGCTAGTTATGAGCATGAGCTAGGGCATCAATTTTCGTGAAAGTAAACTGTTATTTGCAAAGAAATGATCTATTCAAAGCTTTCTCAAGGGAGATCCAATAGCTCAGACTGAGAATTTTGTTGTGAAGTGTCTAGATCTTCATGGCTTTTGCTTAAATATACTTCTGCCTTGAACTACATGGTACCTAGATAACTAGAGTCAAAGAGACTGTATCCAGGGTGAGGCTCACCCTCATCCCCACTCTATGCAGCCCTAATTCTCCCCAGTGCTAGACACACTGCTGAGGAGGTGCATGTAACAGTAAGCGAGTGCAAAAGGCCTGCAGGTATTGATCTTATAGTTGCAAGTATATTCAAGCATTAGGGAAATCTGCAAATACAGATTCTGTGAGTAATGAGAATTACTTACAGGTAGGAGACAGGTGGTTACTGGGTTGGCAGATGTAGCAGCAAAAGAGATTGTCAGGAGCAAGCTCCATCCCCCTGGTCTGTCTCTCTATTCTGTCATCTGTAGTATGTTGATATTTACCCTCTGGCCCATTTCCTGTAAGTCAGGCTGCGGCAGCCTAGGACTATCACAAGTAGACGCCGTGTGTGGAGAGCTTTTGGGGCTGCCTTCTAGGAATTTGGTAGGAATTTGGCATTGGACTAGGATAAGGAAGTAGGTTCAGGCAAGGATTTGACATTGGACTGGGACTAGGAAGTAGGCTCAAGACGAATACAGCTGAGGAATGTGTTCTTTGTATCTTGATGGCTCTTGTTAAGACTCTGAATACAGTAATCATGGGATATTTGCTCATGCTTTGTTTGTTCCTTAACTACTTTGTTATGGTCAGCCTTAGGACTGACCGTATTCTTTGTATGTACCTAGAATGATATAAAAGCAGACTCAGCACTGGCTGGAGTCATGTTATGTTGTCTCGTTGTCTTTTTCTTTTCTACCCTCCCTCCCTCCCTCCCTCCCTTGAGACTCGTTTGGCTGACTGAGCTGGCTTGGTCAGCCATCACATCTAACAGAAGATGAGCCATTTTATCTGTGGATGTCATATTATAGCAGGGACAATCCTTCTCCAAATTCTACCCGACCCCAGCAAACTTGCATCCAGGTCTCATGAACCAGAATCACAGAAAATGCTCATGCCTGAACCATGACTGGGTTGGAGCAACAAACTTCATCTCCCAGACATAGGAAGCACCTCGAGGAAGCCACATCTTAATAAAACCAGGATTCTGTTAGTAAGAAAAAATGGGAGGAGGGAAAAGAGGTAAGTGGTTGACAGGCTTTCTACCATGTTGTTTATTAGTGATTGTTTGATATTGTCATGCCCACAGGCCAAGATCAGAAAATACACTGCCTGGGCATTAGTACTTACATACATAATAGGCATTGATTACTAACAATGTTTATAATCTGCCACCAGTTCTTTACCACTTTCTTTGTAAGTATGCTACAAATAATGTCTCCTAGCCTGAACCAGAAGAGGGAGACTGACAACACTGCACTCCCCTACCCACAAGCAGGTTAGAGTGTAACGCCTCCCAACATGGGTATCCTGCATAACACAACATGGCCCTCAAAATCCCAAAACCTCTGTTACTAACACCTCCTACTGTGTAGCCAAATGCTTGCTAACGATCCAATAAAGTCTTTAAGCATAGGAGTTAGTCCAAGATCACTTGTTATATTTGCTTGTGTCTTAATTCTTATTTATTTTTAGATTTATGTACTTATGTGTATTTTTTGAGAATAAGTGTTTTGCCTGAGGGCATACGTGTGTAACACATTGTGTGCCTGATGCCTGGAGAGGTCAGAAGAGGGCATTGGATCACTTGAAACTGGAGTTGCTGATGGTTGTGTGGGCAACTGCCCATGGGTCTTCTAAAAGAACAGTAAGTGTTTTGCTTTTTGTTTCTCCAGACAGGGTTTCTCGGTGTAGCCCTGATTGTCCTAGAACTCACTCCTGTAGAGCAGGCTGGCTTGGAATTCACAGAGATCCGCCTGTCTCTGCTGGGACTATCAGAATTGTAGTCCTGTCCTTGTCCTCGTTCTCTTCTTCCTCTTCTTCTTCCTCTTCTTCTTCCTCCTCCTCCTCCTCTTCCTCTTCCTCCTTATTTTATTTTATATGCATTTGGTGTTTTGTCTATGTGAGGGTGCCAGATTCCCTCTAATTGAAGTTACAGACAGTTGTGAGCTTCCACGTGGTTGCTGGGAATTGAACTCAGGTCCTCTGGAAAACCAGCCAGTGCTCTTAACCACTAAACCATTTCCCCAAAGTAAGTGTTCTGAACCGCTGTTCCAAACCCTTAATTGTAACTTTAGATCTAGAAAAGTACTTCCTTAATCTTTTCTTGACTTGTAATGGTGTGTGTGTGTGTGTGTGTGTGTGTGTGTGTGTGTGTGTGTGTGTGTGTGTGTGTGAAAGAGACAGAGACAGAGTCTCACTCTGTAACCCAGCTGGGCCTCAAACTTACCTTAGACTCCCAAGTACTGGGATTATAGGTGTACACTTACACTACCGATTTTCCCTATGCTTTTGGAGATTAAAGAGCGAGCGATTCTTTGATAGAACATTGCTCAGTTTAGGTTGGTCAGCTAATGCAGTTCTGAAGAGTTACCATGGGCTCTTCTTACCCCTTCTCATCAGATAATGCAGATTTCAGATGGTGCCATTAGCTGGCGATGCGAACTTTCTGCCAGACTTCTCCACTTTGAAACTAACCCTCTTTCAGTTTATAATTTTTATTGATTGATTGATTGATTGATTTTTGTTTTTTTGTTTTTCGAGACAGGGTTTCTCTGTGTAGCCCTGGATGTCCTGGAATGCACTCTGTAGACCAGGCTGGCCTTGAAATCAGAAATCCACCTGCCTCTGCCTCCCAAGTGCTGGGATTAAAGGCGTGCACCACCACTGCCCGGCCAGTTTATAATTATTAAGCATTGGGAGCTATTTTGAGTCTATGTAAATACCTGTTCTTTATCCAGTTTTCAGCTTCTGGTCTTAGTGATGTTTCTTGGCCGATGTGACTACTTCTATAATGGTTTCCAAACGGTGATTTTCTAATCTTGGAATTCTATCTGCATTTATTCATTCGTATTTTACTGTAAAGACGTTGTCTTTCTACAGTTAGAGTTGTAGCTGGAGACTGGAGTACTTGTTTAGACTGTGAAGCCATAATTTACCTCTAGCACTATAAAAACAACAAACAAAACAACCAGCAAAAACCTGGGACTTGAGACATGGCTCAGTGGCTAAGAGCACACACGCTCATGGGGGCTCACTAACCATCTGTAACTTGGTTTTCAGGTGATCTGATGTCCCCCAGCCTCTGCAGGCATACCTTTGGTGCCATATAAATACAAACAAAACACTTATACACATATTTTTAAAAACATCTCTTTCAATTTCCCATTTGCTTATTTATTGTTACAGACTTGGTGGATTTCTATTTTATAGTATGAATTGTTATAATTTTATAATCTTGTATATGTGTTTGAGAGTGAAGGTACAAGCAGGTGTCAGCACACCACAACACACCACAGAACACCGCGGCACACCACCGCAGCACACCACAGCACACTCGCAGAGGTCAGAGGATTTACCTCAGGTGTTGGTCCTTCCACCTTGTTTGAGATGTGGTTTCTTGTTCAAAGCTATGTACCCCAGGCTGGCCGGCCTGTTAGTTTTCAGGGATTCTCCTGTCTCTGCCTCCCATCTTACCATAGGAGTGCAAGGACTATAGACATGCAATAACACTTCCAGTTTCCGCCTGACGTGATGGTTAATATTAATTATCAACTTGACAGGGTCCAGAATTACTCGGGAGACAAGTGCTTGGACATACTGCTGGAGGGATTAATCTGTCCATTACATTGGCCTCTGGCTATGCCTGCAGGGGTTGCCTTGACTGGGTTAATAGAGGTGGGAAGACCCACCCTTAGAGTGAGCAGCCCCACCCCAAGGTGTGGCCCCTAGGTTGCATCAGGGGGAAAGTGGTTGAGTGCCAGCACTGTCATTCTCTGCTTCCTGACTCCAGGAGCGACTTGACTAAGTTCCTGCTTTCAGGATTTCCCTGGCATGATGGCGCCTTCTCTAAAATAGTGAGCCAAAATAAACCCTTTCCCCCTAAATTTTCTTTTAAAATATATGTACTTTTATTTGTGTGTTTCTGTGAGTGTATGTTTTGTGTATCTGGGTGCTTAAAGAAGCCAGAAGAGGGCACTGAATCCTCTGATCCAGTGTTACATATGATTATAAGTAGTTTCACATGGGCTCTAGAAAACAAATTTAGAATTCCTAAAAGACCCGTGGTGCATGTGATCAGTTGGCCTTGGATAGCTGGGTGACTTTATTGCCCATTCTTCCTACATTGCAAATCAGTGTCATGAAGTTCCTGGAATTCTTTGTATTGATGGCTCTAGAGTAATTAAGGATTTCTATCTGTGTTTATGTTCTGAGTAAAATATATAAAAAGGAAAAAAGAAAAAAGCAAATTTGCATCCTGGACAAGAGCAGTGTGCGCTCTTAGCTGCTGAGCCATCTCTTGGGCCCTCCCTTAAATTTCTTCTCTCAGGTTTTTTGTTTTTGTTTTTGTTTATGCTTACAGGGCTAGAACTTTACCCTGAACCACCTCCCCAGCCCTGCAACTATTTCCTTTGATTTGCTTATTGCCAGGATTTAAGCCCTTCCATCTGGCTTCTGTGGCCTTTTAATATAGTCCTATCTTTTCTTTTTTTCTTTTTCTTTTTTCTTTTTGGTTTTTCAAGACAGGATTTCTCTGTGTAGCCCTGGCTGTCCTGGAACTCACTCTGTAGACTAGGCTGCCCTCAAACTCAGAGATCTGCCTGTTCTTGCCTCCCAAGTGCTGGGATTAAAGGTGTGTGTCACTGCTGCAGGACTTCTTTTTTTTTTTTTTTTTTTTTTTTTAATTTTTTTAAAGTTTTTTTTTTTTTTTTTTCCTTCTCACTCTGGCCCAAAGATTTATTTATTTATTTATTATATGTAAGTACACTGTAGCTGTCTTCAGACACTCCAGAAGAGGGCATCAGATCTCATTTCGGATGGTTGTGAGCCATCATGTGGTTGCTGGGATTTGAACTCATGACCTTAGGAAGAGCAGTCGGTGCTCTTAACTGCTGAGCCATCTCTCCAGCCCGCTGCAGGACTTCTATCGCTTCTTGAATACTACCTTTCTTATTTATTTATTTGACACAATAAGATGTCCTAAGTGCACTTCCCATATTCCATCCCAGAAATTTGGTGTTTCTCCTCGGTGTCTCTGATAGTACTGTTCCCAGGAGTTCAGTTTAGAAACATATGACCACTACAAGAATGCTGCAATCAGTTCTGTTTTCAGATGGTCTAGGAACTAACAGCTCTGTATCTAAATAGCCTGAATCCATACATCATTCTAAAATTCTTGCACTGGAGCCTAAAGTCCAGAGTCAGTGAGAGGTGGAGCCTTAGGGAGATTCCTTGATTTTTGAGGGTGGAACCTTCATAAATGGAATTCCTGTGTTTAAAGGTAGTGCATGCTTTTAATCTGAGCACTTGGGAGGCAGAGGCAGATGAATCTTTGAGTTCAAGGCTAGCCTAGTCTACAGAGAGAGTTCCAGGTTAGCCATGGCTACACAAAGAAACCCTCTCTCTAAAGCCCAATCAATACCAACCAACCAATTAATCAATCAGTCGATAGATAGGTAGATAAATAAATAAGCAAGTAAATAAATAAATATAATTAATTACCCAGTCTAAGGTGTTTAGTTATAGTAGCTCAAACTAAGGCTTATTTTGGGGGAGGGGATGGGTGCTGCTCCAGGTTGAATTCAGAACTTAGTGTATGCTAGACACCGCCTATTGGCTGTAGGCATCTTTAAAGGGCATGGTAGTGCATACCTGTGATCTCAGCAGAGGATATGGAGGCAGAGGCTTTAAAATTACAGAAAATTCAAGGCCAGCCTAGGCTACAGAGCAAGTTCCAAGACAGGGCTGTGTAGAGAATCCTTGTCTGGAAAAAACAAAAAGGAAAAAAAAAAGAATAACAAACTGTCTTCCTTTACTTTTATTATTACAAAATGTCGCTGGGCAGTGGTGGCACATGCCTTTACTCCCAGCACTTGGGAGGCAGAGGCAGGCGGATTTCTGAATTCGAGGCCAGCCTGGTCTACAGAGTGAGTTCCAGGACAGCCAGGGCTACCCAGAGAAACCCTGTCTGGAAACCCCCCCCCCCCAAAAAAAAAAAAAAAAAAAAGTCAACATTTTAGTTCTTGTATTAGACAGACCTCTATTCAGAAGCCAGCCTGTGACTGCGGGCTGTGACACCTTGAATGACACCTTGAGCCAGCCTTCCATTTCTACATTTAGAGCACTGAAGCTCATGAGCCTTACTTGAGTCCTGCTCCTGGGGCTGTAGATTTGAGCAACCCATTTATCCCCTCAGATTCCCCAGTAAACCAGAGACACTTGTCATAGGAAAACGCTTGTCACATTCTCAGCACAGTGCTCAGGCACACGTCCTGTGTTCAGTTAGTGAACCCTGTGTCCAACTTTTCAGTTTTGGCTGTGACAGTTTAGCTGGGAATACAGAGTCTGAATAGCAACTGGCATAAAGCACATGCTCAGTGAGCACTGGCTGTGTCGCTTCCTGCCATTGGAAGAAGTAAAACCAGAGAGTCTGATGCTCTAATCATTATTGCTACGTCCGGTAGGGCCAAGTCTCTCCCTGAGTTTCAGAGAATTTTGATTACACTGTTTGTAACCTGCAGCCCAACATCCATGTTATTTTTAATCCACACACATCTCCCTTAATCTCTATCCTCCACACTTAAATAAGTGCCAGGATGCCTCGGGAGGCAGAAACTGAGCATTTAAGCTCAGATGAAGCTTGAAGCTGCTCCTAAGGCCCTGCTTCTGAAGTTGCCGCCAGCACAATCTTCCCAGATGTGCAGCTGGATTTGGATGGGAGAAAAGGAAAAAGGGAAAGAGGTGAAAAGGAACAGTCCCAACCTTCTTCAGGACCAACTGCGGTGGCAACTGGAGGATTTGCAAATGAATTCTTCAGCGTAGCTTTGTCCCTCAGACAAAGTGAGCAGTCTCCCTGCTCACTGCCCCTCCCTTCCCCTCCCCCTCTCTTTCCGTGTCCACTCATTTCTGCCATATCTGGGAGCAAAAGGAATATTTCATTTCTGAAATATTTTTCCCTTGAAGATAAAATTTAGCAACATATTGTTTATAGAATGAGAAGGGCTACGTTCTATTGTGTATCGGGGTCTCTGTCCTTCTGTCCTTCTGTGGGTGTTATCATACTGCATTTCTGGGAGGTATTCCTGATGCTCAAAGCAATACTGGCCTGCTAACAATTTGCTAAGTCACCAGATTTCTCAAAACTTCTCCTTCCCTGGGTGCACCTGGGAGTGCTGCTGTAAATTATAGGAAATATGGGCACAATTTGGGTCATGGGTATTCTTATTCAACTGACCCACTTTGGACCCAGTCTAGGCTCTCACTGGCCCGCTGTGCCTTAGCCAAGCAAGTCTGTGTTCCTGGCACACACACTCTGTGCTGGACTCTTGCCATTCTCTCTGTCTCAAATGCCCTCCCCCTCGGCTCCAAGTCCTCTCTGCACTTACCCAGTCCTCACCTAGTCCTGCAGGTCTGAGTCAAACCCTCTTCCAGCAGTCCTCTCGATTTCCATCACTGGCAGAGATCTCTTCTTGGCTTTTTTTCCGTTTCTGGCAACTGGAGTTGTTTACTTGCATCTTTCCTTCTCATCCCTCCCCCAGAACTGATGAAGCACAGATTCTGAATTCTTCCTCATTTTTTACCATGCTCCAAAGTAGATATGGCTCTGTATCTTCCCAACCAAACCTTGACCTAGAAGCACTTTGAGATCAAGAGATAGTTCTCACCCTCTTCCATCTCCTTTTTAAATTATATTTTATCCATCTATCTATCTATCTATCTATCTATCTACCTATCTATCTATCTATCTATCTATCTATCTATCTATCCTTTGTGTGTGCCCATGTACAAATGCTCACAATTCCATTCCAATTCCATTCCATGGTGTGTGTGTGTGTGTGTGTGTGTGTGTGTGTGTGTGTGTGTGTGTGTAGAACAAAGGACAACTGCAGAGCCATTCACTCCTTCTCTGAGGATCAAACACAGATCATCAGTCTTGGTGGCAAGCCCCTCTGCCCTCTGAGCCATCTCACTGGCCCTCAAGAATCATTTCTTGTTCCTTATTATAGTCTCAGCATCTAGCTCAATGATTGGTACATAGTTGGTGATCCAAAAGTATCGGTTTAAGTAATGACTAAAAATAAATACTTTGTTGAGAATTTTATATTAATTTTTAAAAATTTATTTATTTTAGCCAGGCAGTGGTGCAGGATTTCTGAGTTCGAGGCCAGCCTGGTCTACAGAGTGAGTTCCAGGACAGCCAAGGCTATACAGAGAAACCCTGTCTCGAAAAACCAAAAAAAAAAAAAATTATTTTATGTATACGAGTACACTGTAGCTGTTTCCAGACACACTAGAAGAGGGCATTAGATCCCATTACAGATGGTTGTGAGCCACCATGTGGTTGCTGGGAATTGAACTCAGGACCTCTGGAAGAGCAGTCAGTGCTCTTAACCGCTGAACCATCTCTCCAGCCCCGATTTACATTAATTTTTTAAAATAAAACTTTGATAAGGAAAGTATATTTTTTACTTGTAAGTCATGAGGTCTGGTGGCAAGTTACCTTTACTCATGAACCATCTTGCTAGCTTCCTGGCTAGTTCTTTCTTGCACAAGGATGCCCTGTTGAACCTTTAGTAACATCCCTGGATTCTGTCTGCCAGTAACCTACAGAACTCTGGGAAATAAAATCATTCTCTGCTGGGAAACACTGAGCTAAAGGTTTGCCTCTCTGAGTGAGTCATAGGAGCTGAAACCTAACAGTGAAAATAGGAAGAAAGCTGCAAAGGTGGAGGATGCAGTGGAGCTAGCTGAACACTGGCCTGGCATGCTTGAAGCTCTGGACTTGGTCCTCAGCATCATGTAAAGCTGGGCGTGACCCTGATACCTATAATCTGAGCCTGTGAAAGCTGGAGACAGGAGAATCAGAAGCCTTAAAGGTTCATTTATTTATTTATTTAATGTGTGTGAGTGTTTTGCCTGCCTACGTGGCCTGTTGTTCAAGGACATTACAAAGTGTCAGATTTCCCCTGAACGGTAGTTAAAGGTGCTTGTGAACTGACATGTGGATTCTGGGAATCAAACCCAGATCCTCTGCAAGAGCAGTCAGTGCTTTTAACCACTGAGCCATCTCTACTACCCCAGGATGGCCTTAAACTTAGAAGTTTAAGGTCATCTTTACTGCATGCATGTCCCCTCTGGGATACAGGAGACAAAATGGCTGGGCAGTGGTGGCGCACACCTTTAATCCCAGCACTTGAGAGGCAGAGGCAGGTGGATTTCTGAGTTCGAGGCCAGCCTGGTCTACAGAGTGAGTTCCAGGACAGCCAGGGCTACACAGAGAAACCCTGTCTCAGAAAAAAAAAAAACAAAACAAAACAAAAAACAAAAAAAAACAGGAGACAGAATGACTAAAAAATGAATAAACAAACAAAGAAAGAAATGACAAATATTTCTAGTCCCAGGACCCAGGTGGTTGAGGTGGAGGAACACTTGAACCTACGAGTTCAAGATTCCCTTCTCAAAAATTAATTAATTAATTAATTAATTAATTAATAAAATAATAAAAACATGAGAACTAATGAGATGGCTTAGTGGGTAGAGGCATTTGCTACCTGAGTTTCAGCCCCAGAACCCAAGTTAAAGTGGAAAGAAGGATAGCCCACTAACTTGTCCTCTGACCTCCACATGCACAGTCACACAGACACCCAACAGTAATAACAAAATTAAATAATAGTAATAAAAAGCCAAACAACGCCGGGCAGGGGTGGTGCATGCCTTTAATCCCAGCACTCGGGAGGCAGAGGCAGGCAGATTTGTGAGTTCAAGGCCAGCCTGGTCTACAGCATGAGTTCCAGGACAACCAGGGCTACACAGAGAAACCCTGTCTCAAAAAACCAAAACCAAACCAAACCAAAACAAAAAACCCAATAAACTAATGAAGTATATCCCAGGAAAAATCAAAAGAAAAATTTTAAAGGAAACACAGACTATAGCATAAATAAATAGGCCCACATTGCTGAAGGTAATGACTAGGGAACGTGGGGCACGGAGTAATTGGGGAGGAAGGGAAGGGCTCAGTCATGAAGGTGTTTGAAGTTACAGGTGGAAGCTTTAGGTTTTGTTTTTGAGCCACAGAGGCCGTTAAAGTTTTTAAGCAGAGAAGAAGCGCAGGGGGCTGGCACACTGGGTAAGATTAGCCAGCCCAGACTCCACCCCCAGCACCACTCCCACACAGAAAAGCATTTAAATCAAGATAATATACTTGCGGGCTGGAGAGATGGCTCAGCCGTTAAAGGCTAGGCTCACAACCAAAAATATAAGATAGTATACTTGCAAAGAGAGACAAAGAGGTGAAGAGTAAGAATGAAGAGAAAATGTCGGGCTGAGGTGCTATACACCTTGAATTCCAGCACTTGGGAGGCAGAAGCAGGCGGATCTCCATGAGTTCGAGGCCAGTTTGGTATAAAAAGCTGTTTGGATGAGAAAGAGAGAAGGGGGGGGGGCAGAGACAGACAGACAGAGAGAATTAAGAGGGTAAGAGGAAAGACAGGACAGATGACTCCGATCAGTGATGAGCCACCAATTTCCCTCTCCTCATCAGCAGGCACTGCTCACCCGTCTCTAAGGTAACACCCACAGGCAGTTTTTCCGTTCTCTCTTCCTGGCATATTAGTCCGGGTACAATGAACTACAGTTTGAACTTCAATGGTCTCATGACTTGTCTCTCTTTCTGCTCTTCCCTCCCCACTGTCCACCGCAGCAGCCACTACAATCATCTTTTTAAAACCCACCACAAATCCAATCATGCTAGTCCCCAGGTAAAAACCATTTCCTTTTCTCCTGTAAACCCTGAATTATTGGATCCCTGCTTATTTCTCTAACCCCTTATCATCCCACGCACTTCCTCTCCAGCGGACATTTGTTATTGCCTTGGGAAAGTGATTATGAGACGGCTCTTCCTGAATTCCTAGGCCCAGAGTCTCGGTTAGAGGCAGAATTGTAAGAAACAGCAAGTACCGCGTACTTCTTTGGCTTTCCTTAGAGTAAGGAGTGGGCATAGCCTCTAGGTGTCCCAGCAGATGGTTGCCAGGATGTGCGCTTGTTTGTGTATTGGTTTCACATTGAGTCTCATTCTGTAGCTTAGACTTAGCCTGGAGTTCACTATGTAACCAAGGCTGACCTCCAATTTCACAGTGATCCTCCTGCCTCAGTTGAAGAGCTCTGGTTATGGATGTGTACCACCACGCATGGCTTTTTCTGCTCTATTTATTAGGAGCTAGCAATTTAAGCAAGATAAAATGGTGGCATACTCAGACTCCTATAGGAAGAATGAATTCCTGAGTGACAGAGACAGCAATGGAGAATTGGTGTCTGATGTCTGCTGCAATGTTATTAGCAATTTAAAGTCCTAAGTATCTGTACGTATCAATGGCAGTGGGACCCCTAACGATAGTTAGACTTGGATCATTGTCCTGGGACACATAACGGTGAACCAGCTTTTCAATCCTACAGGTGATTCTTAGTTACCCAGTGACCTTTTGTTGTTGAAAGATGGTTGACTTCTATAAGCTATTTCCTCTACCTGCCAAATTCTTCCTGGCCAATAGAAATAAAAAACTTTATTCTGTTTTGTTTTACACTCCCAACACTTCAGACAGTGTCTGCCAATACTGTCGCAAATACTTTGTAAATGTTACTTCAGCCCGGTAGACTCTGCCAGTCATAGGTCAGCATACCAAATTTTATTTAACCCTCATCTTCCTTTCAATTTTTTTTCTTTCCATACTGAGTTTTTCTCTGTAGCCCTGGCTGTCCTGGAAAGCTTAGACCAGGCCACCCTTAAACTCAGAGATCTGCCTGCCTCTACCTCCCCAGTACTAAGATTAACGATGTACGCCACCACTGCCTGGCTCTCCTTTCAAAATTTTATTCCAAGCCGGGCAGTGGTGGCGCACGCCTTTAATCCCAGCACTTGGGAGGCAGAGGCAGGCGGATTTCTGAGTTCGAGGCCAGCCTGGTCTACAGAGTGAGTTCCAGGACAGCCAGGGCTACACAGAGAAACCCTGTCTCGAAAAACCAAAAAAAAAAAACCCAAAATTTTATTCCATAGACAAGGATTCGTTTCTCTGTTTAATTTTTTTTATTATTGTTGTTTGTGGGTGTGTATGATGTGTGTAGCACATGTCATTTTATACACACACACACACACATATATACATATATGCTTATATACACATAAGCACACATACAAACACACACACACACACACACACACACACACACACACACACAAACACATATATATGTGCACTCGAAAGCTTCCTTAATTAGATCTGGAAATCAGACTTGATGAGCCAACTCACTGACCCTGTTTTTTGTTTTGCTTATAAGATTTACATCATGATTTGAATCCCAGCTCTCTGCAGACAGAGGCAGGTAGATCTCTGTGAGTGTGAGGCCATCCTGGTCTACAGAGTAAGTCCCAGGACAGCCAGGGCTGTTACACAGAGAAAGCCTGTCTTGAAAAACAAAAACAAACAAAAGAACAAATAAATACAATTACTTTTTTTTTTTAATTTTTAATTTTTTTTGGTTTTTCAAGACAGAGTTTCTCTGTGTAGCCCTGGCTGTTCTGGAACTCACTCTGTAGACCAGGCTGGCCTCGAACTCAGAAATCCACCTGCCTCTGCCTCCCAAGTGCTGGGATTAAAGGCGTGCGCCACCACTGCCCATCTTATTTTATTTATTTTTATGTCTATAGGTGCTTTCCCTACATGTATGTCTGGATCCTGTTTGTGTCAAAGAGAAAAGAAGAGGGTATCAGGTCCCTTGGGATTGAAGTTACAAATAGTTCTGAGCTACCTTGTTGGTGTTGGGAATTGAACCCAGGTCTTCTGGAAGATCATCCATGTCTCCAGCCTAGAAGAAGTATTCTTGAGTTTTAATTTCTGATTAGCGATGGCCTAGGAATGTTACTCAATGGCAGAGGGTTTGCCTAGTGTGCTTGAGGCCCTGAGGTTTTTTTTTTTGTTTTTTGTTTTTGTTTGTTTTGTTTTTTTTGTTTTTGTTTTTGTTTTTGTTTTTTTGTTTTTTTGTTTTTTGTTTTTTTGTTTTTTTGAGACAGGGTTTCTCTGTGTAGCCCTGGCTGTCCTGGGACTCACTCTGTAGACCAGGCTGGCCTCGAACTCAGAAATCCACCTGCCTCTGCCTCCCAAATTCTGGGATTAAAGGCGTGCGCCACAAAGAGATGGGGGGAAAGGGAGTTGGGAGAAACGGGAGAAAGAGATTGAGGAGGAAGAGGACCACTTTTTTTACTTTAAGGCTCAAAAGTCTGAAAGAAAGTCTGACCTGACCGGTGGTGGCACACACCTTTAATCCCAGCACTCAGAGGCAGAGACAGGCAGATCTCTGTGAGTTCAAGACTAGCCTGGTCTACAGAGTAAGTTGCAGAATAGCCAGGGCTACACAGAGAAACCCTGTCTCCAAAAACAAAACAAAACAAAAAACCCAACAACAACAACAACAACAGCGTTGGAATGAGAGGATCCTCAGGAGTTGGGGGCAACTTTGTAGAAACTGGGCCTCTCAGAGACTTGTGCTAGTATCATGGTTCCTAGAAATTTCTACCATGAAGACAGAGCATCAGCTTTCTCTCCTAAGATTCGCTGCTCAAGGTGAGACTTCAGAGGAATTATAGTAGGTCTTACTGGTAACCTTAGTAAGCAGTCTGGTATGAGGTGGAATGGCAGGCTCTAAATAAGCAGGTGGACATTTTAGGAAATTGAGATGGCAAAGTCCTTCTTGAATGCTGGATGCAGAAGTTTGGTATCATCTGCAGCCTTCCTACTGGGACATTTCGTTGTCTAGGCCTTTGTAAGTATGGAGGGCTGGGAGACAGATGGGGATCAGAGTTGCTGAGGTGTGGCTTGCTTGCTAACATTAAAACCAACCCACCAGCATATTAAGCATATGCTTTGTTCACTGAGTGACATGCTAAGAAATGTGCAGTGTCCCATTTAAGCATCTCGCTGCTCTGAGAGATGTCTGTTACTATAACATCTTTGCTTAAAAGCCTGTTTCCATGATTACAGCATAATGTATCCTCACACATGTATCCTTTCTGCCTCTTCTGTTCCAGTTTCCTGTAATTGTATTTTCATCTGCATGGGTGTTTTGTATTTCTATCAGTCATTTGTGTGCCTGATGCCCTTGGAGGCCAGAAAAGGCCACGGGATCCTCTGGAGCTGGAGTTACAGATGGTTGAGAGTTACCATGTTGGTGCTGGAAATTGAATCTAGGACTTCTGGAAGAGCAGACGCCCTTAACACTAAACCATTTCTCCAGGTCCCATATTTCCTTAGGATTAACTTTTTAGAAGTGGAATTATTGAGTCAAAGGAAATAAAGTTTTTTTTTTAAAGAAATCTTCTTTTTTTAAGTTTATTTACTTATTTTATGCATATGAGTACACTGTAGCTGTCTTCAGACACACCAGAAGAGGAAATCAGACTCCATTACAGGCAGTTGTGAGCCACCATGTAGTTGCTGGGAATTGAACTCAGGACCTCTGGAAGAGCAGTCAGTGTTCTTAACTACTGAGCCATCTCTCCAGCCCGGAAATAAAGATTTTAGAGTTATCCGTAAGTTTTTTTTTTAAACTCTTATTTGGAGAACTTGTCTGCTTCATTTCTTTGTATTTAAGGTTTGGTTTCTTTTGTTTTTTTGGCTAGGCTTGGTGGTACATACCTTAAATCCCAGCACTTGGAAGGCAGAAATAGGTGGATCTGTGTGAGTTCAAGCCCAGTGATAAGTTATTTCTCCACTGGCAAAATAAGCCAGTTTAAGCCCTATTAGAGTATATAAATGGAAAGTCACCATTGGGAGAGAGAAGGGGAAGGGGAAGAGAAAGAGAGAAAGAACGCAAACCCAGAGAGAGGAAGAAGGGAAGAGAGAAAGAAGGGAAGAAAAGGGAGACCAAAACGTTTGTATTAAGTTCAGGGGTAGGGGCGGAGTATGACAGAACCTGAGGGATGCCGGGAGAACCTGGAGGTCAGGTCTGCTTTGGTATGTAAAATATGCGCCTAGCCCCTTGTCCTGGGTCTGCAATCCAAGAGCCAGCCAGGTCCACACAGTAAGTTTCACACCAGCCAGGGGTACAGAGAGAGACCTTGTCTCAAAAGTAAATAGGTAAGGGCGGGGAAAAGGTTTGGGGGCGGGGATGGGGGTGGGGTTCAGAGAGGTTGCAGCTCTTTCAGAGCAGCAGAGTTCAGTTTCTACTACCCAGTTTCAGTCACCTCACAACCACTAACTCTCTAGGAAATGATGCCCCTTTCAGGTTTTCTTTTTTTTTTTTTTTTTTGGTTTTTCGAGACAGGGTTTCTCTGTGTAGCTCTGGCTGTCCTGGAACTCACTCTGTAGACCAGGTTGGCCTCGAACTCAGAAATCCACCTGCCTCTGCCTCCTGAGTGCTGGGATTAAAGACGTGCACCACCACTGCCGGGTCCCTCTCAGGTTTTCAAGGAAACCTTCACACACACACACAAAAAAAATTTGCCTCCCAAGTACTGGTATTAAAAGGTATGAGACCCTAGGTCCAACTAAATTTGTTTCTTTGGTTTTGGGTTTGTGTTTTTTTAAATATTTATTTATTTTATGTATATATGAGTACACTGTAGCTGTACAGATGGTTGTGAGCCATCATGTGGTTGCTGGGAATTGAACTCAGGACCTCTGCTCGCTCCAGCCCTGTGATTTATTTATTATTATATGTAAGTACACTGTAGCTGTCTTCAGACACACCAGAAGAGGGCTTCAGATCTCATTACAGATGGTTGTGAGCCACCATGTGGTTACTGGGATTTGAACTCAGGACCTTTAGGAGAGCAATCAGTGCTCTTTTCTTTTCTTTTGGTTTTTCAAGACAGGGTTTCTCTGTGTAGCCCTGGCTGTCCTGGAACTCATTCTGTAGACCAGGCTGGCCTAGAACTCAGAAATCCACCTGCTTCTGCCTCCCAAGTGCTGGGATTAAAGGCGTGCGCAACCGCTGCCTGCTCCAGTCAGTGCTCTTAATCGTTCAGCCATCTCTCCAGCCCTTGTTTTTGTTTTTTGAGACAGAGTTTCTCTGTGTAGCCCCGGCTGTCCTGGAACTCACTGTGTAGACCAAGCTGCCCTTGAACTCACAGAGATCTGCCTGCCTCTGCTCCTGAGAATGCAGGGATCAAGAGTGCACCACCAACAACCTGCTAAAATATTTTTTTAATTAAAAAATTGCTAGTTATGCCTTTGCTAGAGATTCCCAGGATGTTTTTGGGTTGCTGGTTTGTGTTTTATATTTGTTCGTTGGTTTGGTTGGTTGGTTGATTTTGTCCTGGGGATTGAACCCAGGGCCTCATGACATACTAACTACATGCTGTATCACCGAGCTTCATGCCTACTCTTGCCTTATTACCTGAAATAATTCTTTCATTGGAGAATAGTTTTCTTTTTGCAAAGAAGGAAACTTTCAGGTGGCTTTAAAGGTTGCAAAAGTAAGTAACAAGACAAATATTTTAGAACTGGAGTACAGGGTCTGAAAAGACCGAGGAAGGAGGGCATCTTGCAGAATACGCCATGAAGTTCCAGACTTGCTAAGGAAGGCAGAAGAAAACTTTGCCAGCTCCTTGGCAACCAATAAAACAACCAAAAAGTGATTGATTGCAACAAGATGCAGTGTTCAAAGCAAGATCAGCCTGGGAGGAAAATCGTCACCCTTCCTAGAGATAAGACCTGCTACTTCCTGTCTTTTCTCTCAGAGAGCAAATCTTGTTTTTTTGTTTTTTTTGTTTGTTTGTTTTTTTTTGTTTGTTTGTTTTTGAGACAGGGTTTCTCTGTGTAGCCCTGGCTGTCCTGGAACTCACTCTGTAGACCAGGCTGGCCTCGAACTCAGAAATCCGCCTGCCTCTGCCTCCCGAGTGCTGGGATTAAAGGCGTGCGCCACCACCGCCCGGCTCAGAGAGCAAATCTTAACAACAATGTCGCTGTTGACAATATATTCTTACGATACACGAGGAGAGACATTTAAGGGGCTTCTTTGTTTTTTTTGTTTGTTTTGTTTTTTGTTTTGTTTTGTTTTTGTTTTTTTCGAGACAGGGTTTCTCTGTGTAGCCCTGGCTGTCCTGGAACTCACTCTGTAGACCAGGGTGGCCTCGAACTCAGAAATCCACCTGCCTCTGCCTCCCAAGTGCTGGGATTAAAGGTGTGCGCCACCACTGCCCAGCTTAAGGGGCTTCTTACTGTGCCCATAGTCAAACATGAAAAACTATAGCCAAATACATTTCGATAAAGACAATATATTACTGCTATTACTATGCTTTTGTAAAGACAGCTCTCCCCTGGTTTTATTTGTCCTGTGGGTATTTTTCACTTAAAGAGTAGCATAGGGTAAGGGCTGCAGAGTTGTGACGATAGCATGTGGGAGGGTCTGGCAGAAAGACTGCAGGCTGGGTGGACACCCTGTAACCCTGGGCTGGAGGAATGGGGGAAGCAGAGATAGGTGAATCTCTCAAACTCACTGACCAGCCTGGTTTGTTTGTTTGTTTGTTTTACTTATTTTATTTGTATGAGTGTCTTCATGAATGTCTGTCACAGCACATGTCTTGGAGGCCAGATGATGGTGTTGAGTCCCCTGGGACTACAAGTACAGACAGTTATGAACCAGCATGTGGGTGCTAGGAATCTAATTCAGTTCTTTGGAAAAGCAGCCAGTGCTCTTAACTGTAATCCATCTCTCCAGCTCCAACTTTTAATTAAAAAAAAAAAAAAAAAATCTGGGGCTGGAACAATGGCTTAGTAGTTAAGAGTGTAAGAGTCTGCAAATTTCATTAAGTCATTGTTTTTAATAGCTGAGTAGTACTCCATTGTGTAGATGTACCACATTTTCTGTATCCATTCCTCTGATGAGGGACATCTGGGTTGTTTCCAGCTTCTGGCTATTATAAATATGGCTGCTATGAACATGGTGGAGCATGTGTCTTTATTACATGTTGGAGCATCTTCTGGGTATATGCC